>OX457026.1:62185189-62865161 GCA_949752745.1 Protula sp. h YS-2021
ATGTCTACAGAAGAGGCCAACATGGAGGCCATCAAAGGTAGAATTTCTTGTGTTGTCAGCAGGAAATCCCAGCGTGAAAAAAATTATGCTATCGCAAGTGGTTAAAAAAGCTAAAATAAATAAAAGCGGAACTATAATAGTAAAATAAAATGAAGTAAAACAGGTGATCGCCCGAGCGAAAAAATACACGCTCCATGGAAGTAGAGATGCCCTTATATCGAAAACCTGAAATTTCTCAAGCGATCCTTAAACACGGTTTCCGTTAATAGTTGGAAAACGTGAGGTCTAGACCCAAGGTTGAAAAATTCACCCAGTGTGTTTGTTGTAGAAATTCAAAGTAAATATGAAAACGAGAAGAGCTCTCGGCAGCGAGCGGAAGAGAAATTACTTGAAACTGAGAAAAAGAAGAGCGAGTTGTCGGTGGACCTGGGACAGCTCAAATCACAAATTGATGCTCTGAAAACTGACCTCAAGCAAGAGGTGGAAAAGGTGCGTAACAGTGGGATATCCCCATCAAAACGGAAAAAAGAATTACTGAGAAAGTGACTTTATAACGCCTGTCTGAGAATTTGTTTTTGGAAGGGTTTATTTTACGTTGCATTCTGACATCCTTTTGTGTTGACTCAAAAGCTACTGCTTATTTTTCCATGAGAGAATTTTCCACTGATAATTAAATTGCTCGTAAAAAGCAAATGAAAATAAAATAAAACTCACTTTGAAAGGGTACAGCTAGATCAACCGATTTTCGCTTCTGGAAGAGTTAACTGCACAGATAACTTTTTAGCACAGGTTACCTTTGGCCACATGTACCATACCCATTTTGGTGGGCCTCTGTCTGTCCGTCTGTAATCTTTTATTTTTGACTACTCCTCTTTATTTCTTTATTTTTGCAATTCGCCAGTTTTCGCCAATTTGGCGAACCGTTTGCGAAAAAGGCCTAATCGTACCAATTTAGTTAGTTGCTCGAAATGGGATTTTGGTCCATGGAGCTCAGAAGCTACAACACCCAGTTTAAAAAATTATCAGGAAATGTTTCAAAACATTTACACTGATTCTGCCGCGTTAAAGCCATGATAAACACCAAATAAAGTGGCTACGGTACCTTTACATGTTATTCAGGTATGGTACCGTTGGCGAAGATTTGCAGCCCAGAACGCAATTAATGTTGAGGATATGTAAAATATTTAAGAACAGGATTAAAATTTTCACCAACTGTCCGCTGTATTTTGAAAGAATCACAGTGCTATTACGTGTTTTGTTACTCTGACGCCACCTGGGCACCGTCAGTTGACGGTCTTGTGTGAATGCCGCGGCAGAGAGTGGTGTAGTGGTGTAAGTGTATGCAAGAGAGAACTTAGAAGTGAGGGTTCTGCTTTCTTTCTTTATTTGTACAGGAACGGGCGCTGTCTCAACAGTTGGAACAAGAAAAGGAGAAACGTAATCAAATGCAGACAGAAGTCAAAAGTCAAACACAAGCCGTTAGTCAGTTGAAAGCCAGAGAGCAGCAGCTGAAACAGGTGAATCCGGCGTGCAGTTTATTGTCAGAAGGCTGATTCAGGTCATAGGGTTTCATTTCAAATTAGAGTTGAAACTAATGTACTAACCTTACGGACTGTATGAACTGGCGTACAAACCTTAATAATAATAATAATAATAATAAAAAAAAAATAAGTCAGTCCATTTATTCAGGTAATTAATTTGTTTACAGGACTTGGAAACACGATTAGAAGAAAAGAAAAAACTGCAAGATGATCTACGCAAAATTAAAGAGTAAGTGACGGTTTTCAAATCTATGATGTTACTGTCTGAGCAGATCATAAAGGGCTTTTATGTGAAATTCAAGTTACGGCCTAAGATTCCTAAGAAGAGATCAGAACAACTAAACGAAATAGTTTTTTTTTTTATATTTTTTTAACTTCCTGCACAGTTATCATACTCCAGAACTTTTGCACATACATAAATTTGTTAGAAATATTTTAGTGTCTGTTAAAAATCCGGTGTACCTAAAAATCTTAATAATTTAAGCTTTTTTCCCTGGATTAAGTACAGATTACAGTTGAGCCTCACGTGCCCTTTTTTCCATCATAGCAGCTGCTCAAATTCGTTTCATTTCATGTTTAGGGAGCTGAATGTGAATGACCTGCAGATGAAAGAACTTCAAGACCAATTAGAAGCTGAAAACTATTTCTCCGTGAGTTCTGTTTGCTCAAAGTGTTTATCAAATTGATATTATTGGTTTAATTATGAGTTTTTTTTTTTTGTTCTTGTTGTTTGAAAAAAAATAAGAACTATCAGTACCGGATGTTCAACTTTTTAAAATGTAGTGATTTTGCGAAGAGGCATGAACTGTTAGTATATACGAGCTATCTTTCTGTATTGTGACGTTATTGTTACTCACTGTAACATCCTCGCTCAGTTCTTACTAAAAAAGAAACGTGACATTGTATACTTGTATACTTTTCTACTTTACAGACGTTATATAAAACTCAAATGAAGGAATTGAAAGAAGAATTAGAGGAAAAAATCAAGTCACAGACGGACTTAGAAACGGAATTTAAGAGCTTGGAAAGTGAGCGCGATTCCTTACACGCACAGCTGCAACTGGCCATAGCCAAGGCGGACTCGGAACAACTCGCTAGGTACAGTTACATGGCCTTTGGTTTTTGGAAAGGCTTTCAAGAATATTAACAACATTCCAAACCAGTAGCTGTCAGTTTAGTTTAAATATGTTTTGTTTTGAGGTGGGGGTGTCAGTTTCAAACTTTAAAATCTTTACAAAGCCGTTTTTTGCAGGTCGAAGTCTTTGATCTTTGTAGCAGTATTTGTAACTTGCGCTTTTTATCCACGTAAATATGGGCGAAAAGAAAATTTTTTGGCCATAAAAAAAAAATGCTTCCGTTGTAGGTCGATAACGGAAGAACAGTTTTCGGAGGTCGACCGAGAGAAGACCATGCTTCAGCTGGAGTTCAAAGAAACAGTACAGCGGCATAAAAGTGACATCAGTAAAAAGGACGTGGCCATCTCGAATGTGAGAATGTCATCTCTAGCTGTTATGAATTAAAATGGTTTAGTGATGGTTGTTTTTTTTTTGTGTGTGTGTGTGGTTAATTTATCCTTGATTTTTTGGAATGCCATTTTCACATTTTTTGGGAATCGATTGATATCAAGAAATAATTTTGGATCTCAAAATATTATCAAAAATTCAGTTGTTGATAGCAAAAATAAAATATTTGATAGCAAAATCTCAATTTTGAGCTCAGTAATTTATTTTCTTTCAATTGATATCGAGAATTTATTTCAGATATCATTTTTCGTGAATGAGACTTTTTAAATTTATATTTTGAAATCTGCAAATGATTTTTTTTTATCCCAAAAATGAATATTTGATATCAGAATATCGTCTTTTTTGTATGAAAAACACACATCTGTGAGTAAAATAGTAACTGGTCCTTGTATACAGAATCTTCTTAAACCTTTTTCTCTACAGAAAGAAGCAATTCTTTAGCTCAAAGATTGTGTTGTTATTATTGATATCAATAATTCAAGTTTTCGTCTCCAAAATTTAATGACGATTCGTTAAATTTTATGTAACTGTGTGGCTCCCTTAAGATTTTTTAAGTTGGTAAAATTGATATTTTGATCTCAAAAATAAATTTTTGCCATCTAAAATTCAATTATTGATAGCAAAATATAAATTTATGAGATTTATATTGACTTAATAGTATATTTAATTACATTGTGATATCAAAAATAAGCATTAAATGTTCAAACGGCATTCCATATGATTTTGCAGATGTCTGTTTTTCGAAAAGCCCAAGTCTGTAAACTGAACAATCAGCTACTTTTTTCTCTTATGTTCAGAAGTCGATTTGTCACTCAGGTTTAATTTTCAAATGTGATCTCAGCAGTTAAAATTGATAAACCAGTAAGTAACCAATAAGCACATTCATATCCATAGAACTGACATCGCTTCCGTGCTGCGGAGTTTCCTTCTCAAAGAAAGAGGGGACATTTTGGTAGTCTGTTATTAAGATTTGTCGCTCTGATTGTAGCTTGAAAACGATGCCAAGAAGTATAGCAATGAACTGGAGTCTTTGAAAAAAGATAAGGAGAAATTAATGACCCGTATCGGCGGTCTGGAGAGCGATATTGAAGCAATACAGAACGCGGAGACGAGTAAGACGGATGAAATAGAGCAGCTGAAGAAGAAACTGAAAGACGAAACGGTGAAAAAGACGCAGGTAATGATGTCGTTTTTGTGTGGGGGGGAGTGCATTGGGATTCAGTGACGACATAGACGTGCTCATTTTGCCGTCGAGACTGAGAAACCGAGAGTGTTTTAGTGTGAATATAGAACCTTATGAAGCGAGTCGCCGGGCTTTTGAGCTGTGTTTGTCTAGGTGTACATACGCACATATGTGCCTGATCTCGTGCTTGGAGAAGCATCCTCGTGAATTTCCGGCAGTCACGTGGTTTCACAAGAATGTTTTTTCGACTGATTGTTAAAAATAGAATGATACTCATTATAAATGCAGAGACCAGTGTGTGTGACCCTTGGCTGTAACTGCGGTGGCTCTGTATGTGTTTGTGTGTGTAGGCTGTGAATAAGCTGGCCGAGGTCATGAACCGCAAGGACAACAGTAAAGATAAGGGTAAGAAGGTGAGCATGTCGGAACTACGCAAGAAAGAGAAAGACTACCGCAAGATACAGCAGGAGCTGTCCACGGAGAAGGAGAAGTTCAACCGCATGGTGGCCAAGTACCAGCGGGAGCTGTCCGAAGCGCAGGCCAACATCTACGACATTGAGCAAAACAGGTAAAAAAACTCTAGAATTTTGCAGAAACAATGAGCAAACAGGTATTCGGAATTTTTGGGAAGAAAGGTTAAATTGTAAATAAAATGAAAATAAATTACAAAGCAAAAATGAAATTTAAAAAAAAATTGGGAATGATTAGCACCTTTTCGCTGTTGTGGGGTAGAGACAAATACGAGTGTTATCGACGCCTTGTATTTGCAAACCAAGACGGCTTTCTTGGATGATGAGTCTTGTGGATTACAGGACGCACCTTCAAATGGAGCTGGACTCGAAGGAATCGGATCTGGAGCTATTGATGCAGAAGATAGCGCTCAACAGTAGCGACTCGGCGTCGGTGCACAGCGGCAACGAGCTGGACGGCTCCGGCGATGAGCTGCTAGGTGCGCGCTGTTCGAGTTCCCTCGTTGACAGGAGGGGATGCAGGTTTTGATCGGGAGGAGGGGAGGGGGGGGGAGACGGCTGAAATTTAAAAAATCACAAGTATCGAGTCTACCCAGTCGCATTTTTATAGTGAAAGCACCAAGTTAAACAGTAGTGTTTTTTTCGAACCACCTCTGGTTTGTGTCCGACAAAAAAGGAGCGTTGGACTGTTTCTAGGGGTTTATTCTGAGTGTTTTGGGGCGTTTTTTGCTGCGTAAGTTGTGTTTGAAAATGAAATGAGAAAAAAACTGCGGATCTTTCCTAGTCATTATATTAAGGAGTCGTTTTATGCCGTGGTCCTTGAAGTTAAAACAATATTAATATAAATTTAATATTGCACACTTTCTAAATTTATCAACCAAAGAGTTTGGCTGTAAATTGATGAGTTGATGTAAATCATAAATTCTGATACAGAATGGTTATTTTCATTTTTTTCTATTTCTTTTTTTTATTTGCGGTCATTTCAGAGAGTCGGCTAGAGGGCTGGTTATCGCTGCCGAACAAGCAAAACATCAAGCGGTACGGCTGGAAGAAGCAGTATGTGGTGGTCAGCAGCAAGAAGATTCTGTTCTACGAGAGCGAGCACAGCAAACAGAACGCAGATCCCAAACTAGTCCTCGATATAGAGTGAGTTTAGAGCGAGGGGATTGTGGGGGGGAGGGGGGGAGGAGGGTCGTTGGGAGGGGGGGTGCGCCGCCGAGGCATGTCACCATTCTCATCAGCTGACTCTATTCTGATTGTTAACCAAGGGTTACTTTTAGAATAAAAACTACAACCATTTCGTGGATTTCGTGCTAAAGGGCTGCAATGATAGGTAGTTCTAGGTATTTGGATGTTGACTTGCCTCTCAGTGATCTGCGTGGTGACATGGTTTTCTGACGTGTCCGGATACGCAGGCGATCCTGTGGCACTTTATGAATGACACCTGGCATTGTGTCCTGTGACGTTGTTTCTTGTCCGCCTATCTTTAAGAGCCCATGCAAAGTACGATTTAATTGATTGAAAACTACCGTAGGTCAGTTTTTATTGTCTTGATTGAAGTACTGACCCGTCTGTATATGTTACAGTGAGTTAAGTCAGTGAAAATTTCATTGACATTGTAAAGTCACTAACATTTTTATTGGCTTTACAAAGTCACTGTATTTTAGCCTTCAAAGTTTGACAGATTCACTGAAATGACTTTGAGTTGGAAGGAATTAGATTTCCTTGAATTTTCTTTATAAATGTTAATGTCCCCATTTTAGACTGTTGTGAGGTCCACTTTTAGCTCTCGTGATAAGCGGTTAAAACCCCACAAGCAGTCTTCAGAGGGAGAAAACGGCCTCGTTCACGTACGAGAACTGGTACATGTTTCTCTGGTACAAGTACATTAACCCACCGGGACACGAAAACAGTCGCCGAATAGACTTAGCTATGTATTAAGTTTACTAACTGTACATACCGAGACATTCTGCACGTGGACTTGAATTATGACACACGTGGACAACTGGTCCGATCTTCTGGTGGCAAGTTGGGGAGAGAGAGATGAAGAGAGAGAGTACAAGTGGCCGATACTTCATCGTATATATGGTCACTTCAGTCACATGCTCAGGCCTGACCAATCACAAGGGATTTCCCTAAATACGTCACTAGGCTATTCTTTCTTCCGATATCTGAGTACACAACATTATGCAGTTGCTCGTTGGTTGTTGCTGTTATGACGGGTACTGACAACTAATCGTTGTTTTGTGTTGTAGTTTTTTTCGCAATAGGGTCAGTCTGCTATGGGTTGCAATCGTGCTAGTTTGGATTTTGAAACTGTTGTTGTTTCTTCGTATATGTGTGATCAAACCGGGTCCAACTAAAGTACTCCGGTTACCGCTGAGAAATTAAGAACAAAATTGTTTGACTGGCTCCTGAGTACTTCACTGAATCCGCATAAAATATGTAAATCAAAATACCTATTGAACAAAACCAATTAGGCACAGTTGCAATGTCCCACGGTCAGACCGCAGTGCTGAATAATTCACTGAAATTGAATTGGCTATGGTGAACCTAAACATCAATTGTATAATTGCAATTTCTCAGTATTAATACCCCTCCCCCTTAGCTAGGGTTCACAGTTTTACATACAATGAACAATGAGCAATTGAACAATTAAATCAAGCTCATCTCAGTAAATCTTGTCAAATTTTGAAGGCTAAAATCCAGTTAGTTTATAAAGCCAATAAAATTTTAGTAACTTTATAATGTCACTGAGTGAAATAATGTACTTAACAATATCACTGAAATATCGCTGAAATTGTCAATGATTTTGTGAAGTCGCTGATTTGACGAATTCACTGTAACATATACAGTGGTACTGTGGTAGAATGTTTGACTTGAGCTGACGTCTTTACGTTGACACGTTCTGGTATGCTAAGAAAATAACATCTTTACTGGTTTTTTTTTTTAGCTCCAGCTTCTTACAGAAGCAGGGGCAAGAACAGTCGTTGAAAGTATGTGCGTATGTACGCTTTTAAGTTGAAAAATTACATCTCCTCCTGGTTTTTTAGCCTGAATGTCATGAGATTTTGGTTGATGGTAGCGGACATAAGTACCTATGTGGCTATTACTTCTTTTTGGAGATTCGCAAAAGTGGCGGAAATATTGGCCAAAAAAACAAATTTCTTTAAAATGTTTCTCCTCCTAGGATTTTGGTGGAAATGTTCAAAAATTTTGGTGAAGGGTAGGTTGCGTGAGTGTCCACCTAGCTATTACTTTTTTGGGCGATTTGCTAACTGCTAGAAAATAACCCCTACGATCTTGATATTTTAGATGAAGATACCAGGCGTTTCTACCTACCTGGCTATTACTTTTTTTGGCGAATCGCCAAAAATGTTAAAAAAATATTGGCGAGAAACCAATTTTTTCGGAAACTCTGAATTCTTAAAATTTCAGCTAATGGTAGTCGGCATTACTGTCTACTTGGCTGTGACAATTTTTGTTGATTGGCCAAAAAATTGGTGAAAATTTTTTGTAATAGTGGCACACATTACTACCTACCTGTTACTTTTTTTATAATTCGCCAAAAATTGGCGGAAATATTGGTCAAAACGCAATCAAAGCGAATATCTTCGTATGGTTTCAATGGAAACGTTCATACGAATGTCCACCTGGCCGTTATTTTTTCGCTATTCGCCAAAACTTGGTCGAAATATTGGCGATAAAACTTTTTTCGCAAAATCTTTAATCTTTCGGAAAACCATCTCTTACTAAAAAATAATGTTACCTTCTTAAAATTTTCAATTATGGAAGCGGAAATTGGTACCTGTCTGGCTATGACTGTTTTGAGATTCGCCAAAAACATTGTTGAAGACACAACTGGCTCTAGGTATTTGGCTTTAATCTCGTGAAATTCTGATTGAAGGTATCAGGTTTTGGTACCCACCTGGCTATTACGTTTTTTCGTGATTCGCCTAAAATTTGTATAAATATTAGCCAAAAACGATTTTCATAAAAACGTATCTCCTCTTAGGATTTAAATGGAAACGCCCTAAACCTTTGGTTGAAGGTAGTGGCATATATGTTGACCCGGCTATTAGTTTTTTTTGTTTGTTTGTTTTTTTTTTTGTTGTTGTTTTTTTTCCATTAAACTGTTGGCTGACGTCAGCCTTCCTATCTTTAAATTTGGGTTGCAAGTTATCCTTATATGTCATAAATCTTGACATTAGCATTCGTGAGCTGGGGCATTGGCCATGGACGATCTTATTTTTAATTGGAAAGAAAAGAAGTGGTTCATTTCATTACTAAAATCTCTGTACAATTATTCTTTACACGTGTAGTGTAAGGTAATATTTTGAGATTTGTTTCGAAGAAATTGTGGGTGGCTATTTGGTTGAAGCTTCCTTCCGAGAGTCTCAAAGGCTTCAGGTAAGTTCATTCTTGACTGTCACGTAAATAAGTAAGGGGAAAATAGCTTGTTCAAACAGGAAACAGCCGGAAAATGGCCTACTTAGAAACAAAAGAAATGTGAGGCAAAAGAAAAACTCTTTCCTTTTGCAGGCAGCGTTTGCATCAGCATAGCTTTCTCTTTTTCTCTTCAGCAATGAGTTCACATGTCATCAGTTTATAGTGCAGAAACAATGGGTTGGGGGAAAGTGAGAAAAAAGTTGACTCCTCAATCGCCTTGCTGGCCTTGTTGCACTCTTTGTACATGCTAATTACAGAGAAAACTGCAGCTTTTGAATGAATTACAAAGCGAGTTGAAGGGTTCTTGTAATCAAACTAGCACAACAGACTATTTGTCGCTGGGCTACACTGATCACTTGTGGGGAATTTGATGTCCGTTATGTGTGTGTGTGTGCACCTGTTGTAGACACCTGATTTTGTTAACACGATAACTCTCGAACGAAACGTCGGATCAGTTTCAGACTTGGCAGGAATATGCCTTGGGTAGGTCCAACGGTTCATATTGTATTTGGTGTATACAGACGCCATATGACGTCACTATGTGTCAACAGATAACTCGAGAATGACAACTTAGTTCAGCTTCAAACTTGGTGGGATTATGCATTGTGTGGGGTCTGCTGGGACCTAGTATTTTTACGCATATTGGAGAACGCGTGACGTCACATGACATCAAACCGTAAAGAATGAGTCATCACTGTAACTGCAGAACGAAAAGTCAGTTCAGTTTCGAACTTCGTACGACAATGACTTGAGTGGGTTTCACGGCTCATATTGTATAAAATTCGGTGTTTGTAGCACAAGACATGACGTCAAAGTGTGTTGTGTACACGCTTCTTTGTAAACACGATGACTCGGGAACGATGTGTCAGATCAACTTCAAACTTGGTGGGATTATGCCTTGGGTTGGAATGCCGGTTGCTGTTGTGCATATTGGACACGCGTGACGTCATATGACGTCAAAATGTGATTGCGAACTCCGGGGAGGGGGTTGACGGTACCTTTGTTAACAAGGCAGCAAGTTTTTCTCGGTTGGCTGGACATAGCATGACACAGCATTTTCTGTGAAGTGGCCTCTCCCTCCTCCCTCCCCACACCGAGTTGAGTAATCTACATAATATACATGCCTTTCTTGTGCTTTTTGGCTGATGAAAATGTACGAAAACAAGGTATGCATAATGGGTGTAAGTACACTTTGGGTACAGATCCATATCGGGAACGGTGTGAAAGGGTTAGGGTTGTATTACCTATATTAGAGAACCGTACTAACATTGGCTGGGGGGAGGGAGGCACGGTAAGCAAAAATAAAATGACATAGGAAATAGCGACCGACTTCCAGACCCGGATAAAAAAACTACGGTAAACCTGTATGTAGCGACAACCTTCAAGTGACTGATTAAAAGACGTATACTAATAACTGTTTGTAGTTTCCAACCTCCTCGACCCGGATAGGGGACGAATAGTAAAACCGTTATAGCGGCCACCGTCCAGAATCGATAAAAATCGAACATTAAAACATACCTGTCGTGACCCGGATAAAAAAAAAGACTTACAGTAAAACCTCTGTGGTGACCACCTTCCAGACCCGCATTAAAAAGACGCAGAGTATAAGCCCAGTTCATAGTGACCACATTCCACATTGCTTAACTTGTACTTAGATATGAATAGAAATTGAGGATTACGCAGAATTAAGGAGTACGTAGTTCTCCCCGCCACCTTCAGGACTGGGATAAAGGTATATATGTATAGTTTTGTAAACCGAAGACTGGGCAAGCGATGGAAAGGGTTAGGGGTTGGGGGAGAAGGATGTCGGGGCAAACATTAGGTTTTGTCCACAAAAACGAAACAGCAATGACTGGCTAATGAAAGGGTTTGGCATGTTCGGGTATGCTAATATTGTTGTGCACTGGCCGCTCTAGTTTGTCACTGTTTGAGTGGGTTATCTGGTATCTTCAGTTATGAGTAGGAGCTCATCACTTTGGCACAATATGTCCCCCACCCCCTCTGCCCACCGAGGTGATTCATCTGTGTATCGTTATTAAGGATGCCTTTCTTGTGTATTTTGGCCGATGAGAATGTACGAAACAAGGTATAGTTATGGGTGTAAGTACAGATCGGGTATATATCTATACCATGAAAGTGGTAAAAGGCTTGCGGTTACGTTCAGAGCCATACCTATAGATGGCGCTGGATTGTGGGGGCTGACTGTAAGCAAAAAAAATCATGAATAGAATAGGGAATTAGTTAGGTAGCGACCACCTTCCACACCCGGATAAAAAAGGGCCAATTTAAAACCTATTTGTGGCGACACCTTCAAGACCCAGATAAATAGAGGTACACCAAAACCTGTCCGTAGATCCCAGACAGAAATTAAGGATTAAGATAACTACAAGTCAGGTTACGTAGCTCACCTTTCCCCCCCCCCCCCCCCACTTTCAGGAATGGGATGAAAGTGTTCCGTAACCCAACTTCGACACATCATCTGTATATTCAGATATATTTATGTAAGGTAAAAAGTCTTATAATTCTGGAATAATGCAAAATTGTCAAAATAAAACTTTGTAAGGCGGAAAAGACTTCTAGCTTTGGGGACGTTTCCGCCAGAAATTCATTTGGGGAACTTATGGCAGGGGACCTTATGGAAGGGAACTTTGTGGCTGGGGACGTTTGGTCCTGAATTCCAATTTTGCTTCGGGAACATTATGGCCCTAAAGTCATTTGGGGACCTTATGGCTGACGACCTTCGTTCTCCTGATGGTTCTCTCTTGAAAATCACTTTTTTTTGGGGGGGGGGGGATTCGCTAAGAAGTGGCTAAATGAGAGGCGGGCATTTATAATTTTTCAGTATCCAATTTTCAAAATGGTTTTTCTCCCAGATTCCTGTTCAATTTTCTGTGATTGTTTCCTAGATTTTTGAAAACGTTGAGAAAATTTTTTTTTTGACGATCCGCCAAAAATTGGCCAGGGGGGGGGGGCATTTTAAAATTTTTTATTAGCCAAACTGCTTCCATTTCTACGACCTTGATGGGACCCCTTTCCGGCCTTTGAAAAATTTTCAGTAACCGTTTTTTTTTCAACTGTGAATGCCACTTTTTGGTGAGTATACAAGCCTTTTGATACTTGATTCACTAGATTTCTCCCGCCTGTGGGTTGGGGGGAATCTTGAGAATATGCCCACTGGTTTCTGTTCCGTGCATGGCGTAAGAGGTGACTAACCGAAATTTCTTTCCAACTCCTCTTTTACTATTTCGTCTTTCTTCCTTCTTTTTCTCCCATTTGTTCATTTAGCAAGTGCGTCCCAATATATCATCATAGTTGGTGAACGGGACGTTAAACATCAAATAAACAAACAAACAAACAAACACTAGATCTCGGCTGGTCACAATGTCCCTGGACGTTCTTGTTTCACTTACCACTCAATCTAATCCGGCATTGAATAGCAGCCCACACCTCAACCCGATTTGGACAAGGGAAAGCCTAAAAACACCTATTCGTCGCTACATATGCTACTTCCTGCCGTGTTCGCATATGGAATGAAGAATCCCTTACATCTAATTAAGGCTTCAAATGAGAAAATCGCAGTTTTCCAACTGTGTCCAATCTGAAGAAGTGATTCATCTTATCAGGGCAACTATGTACGACTTCTTTGACTGTGGAAATGGCACGTTCCTCTCGTGATGCTGCTAATGGCGCGTTCCTTTCTCGGTGATGCTAATTGACAAATTGAAATAAAGGGTTACTATAAAGCGCGATTTCTTGAACAACGTCAATTTTTTTTATGTTTCAGGAAATTAGGTTTCTTTCAGTATTAACGGAAGTAGCGTAGGAGGGCGTGGGTGAATGGTCTTCTTTTACAAGCCTCTAATTCCGGGAATGTTTTTTGATGAGTGGATCCTAAAGCTGCACATCTCCGTCTTCGGGTTGTGAAAAAACGCGAAGTTGAAAGGCTTCTTAGATGTGTTTTATGTCGTGATGTTTAGCACTTTAGAGTCGTTGCGGATATTTTAGCTTCACCTGCCTTACTAAATACGGTATCGAGCTTCGTGACATTTGCAAATTATCTGTTGTTTCTGTGCGGGTTAATTTAATACGTCATTTTAAGAAGTTGTTTACAGCAAAGTTACAGTTTTCAAGCAGGCATAGGTAAAGGCAGACCGCCGAATCATGTTTTCTCCACGTGAACACTATGTTTCTGGTCGCCGGGTATCGTTGTTGTGCCCAGTCTCTAAGGGGAAAATATTTCTGTGAGAGCAAAACACTTTCTCTGTGAGAGTAAAGACCTACTCTGTAAGGGGAAAAATTCCTGCGTGAGGATGGAGAACTTTCTGTGTTAGTGTAAACCGCTCCCTGTATGAGTGCAAAAACACCCTGTGGAGGTAAAAATGCTTTCCCTAGAATTTGGACATGTGTTGTTTTCGTCCAGCTGTCTAGCTATTTACAGAAACTGTATGCCGATTGCGTCTCAGCAAAATTTACTTGACACAAGAGAGGCCATTGAACTTATTTACTTGGTCATGTTGATACTCCGCAATAAGATCGCAGAACACTCCGTACTCCTAAAATAGCATTGTCTCCCCATCTTATATCTTAATGGTTGCTGATTGCGTCAACATGAAAGCACAAGTTAATAGCTTTCCTTTATTGAAAGAAAAAAAAAGTACAAAAATAACGTTGTCTGCAAGTTCAGTGTTTTTATTTTAGGCGGATTAATGGCAGTTGTGTTTTCCCCGTAAAGGGGAAACGTTTCGTTTTTGTACTTTCCAGAATCTCTACCTTCTAAGAGCGGATAAAAAGACGAACCGTAATATCCGCCTGTCATGACCCGGATAAAAAAAACTTAGGGGAAACCTCTGTACTGACCACCTTCCAGACCCGGCCTGATCCCATATTACAGTTGCTGCAGTTCACATCGCTCAACTTATACTTAGGCTATATTGAAATTTAATATTAAGATAACCATAAATCAGGTTATGTACCCGCCCCCCCCCCCCCGCCCTTTTCCCGCGGCGTACAGGGATGGGGTAAAGGTGCTCCGTAACCCGACTTCTTGCCACATCATATATATATTCAGATATATTTATAAAAGGTAAAAAGTCTTATACACTGTAATTCCGAAATAGTGAAAAAATTGTCAGAATAAAACTTTGTAAACTGAAGACAGGGCAAGCGGTTGAAAAGGGCGGGGGAAGCATTTATTTTTGTTTACAAAAACAAAACGGCAGTGGCTGGCTGATAAAATTATTGGGAACTTAAGGTATACTGATGTTGGTATGCACTGGCTGTCTAGTTTGAAAATAATTTTCATTGATGTATTTTTACATTCCGCGTAGAGAGCGCATGAAATGCGCTAAAATTTCTTTTTTTTTTCCCCTGCGTTTTTTATTTTATTTTATTTTTTTTTTTTTTTAATTTTTGTGAGGTCGTGACAATACGGGCTTACAACGCGACCACAGATTTGCCAGTTTCGTTGACTGTTTTCTCGGAATTTTTATCGATGTGCGAGAATCTTGCAAAATCACAATGTGTCTTCCTGAAATCGGAAAGATTCACGTTGTTTGTGATAGACTGAAGACATTTCCTTCCGGACAAAGTCAGTGCAGCCAACACATGCCAAAAGCTTGGCAAAAGTGACGAAGTGAGCAAACTTTTCAGAATTATTAGTCTTCACGTGGACGCTGGGTCAGTTCGCAGCATTGTAGAGTAATGCAGCTTTGTTTTATGGTTTACAGTAAATTGTTCCATGTCAGACAAGTCACGCAAGGCGATGTGATACGGGCAGAAGCGAAAGATATACCGCGAATATTTCAGGTCAGTGCCGTACTAATAATCCAAAATTGTTAATGTGATTGATTGAAAGGGCATCAAAGTTTAGCAGACGGTCCTTATTTGTCTGTAGGCGTCATAAGAACGTAATTTTCTGTCTGGACAAAGTAGAGCCCAGCGCCAACACAGTCACCTTTGGGGACGTAACTAATTTCAGTCAAGTCTGTTGTGTGGCAATGTGCAGGTTGTCTTTAGTTTTCCCACATATTTTCTCCATTTTATCACAACACGCTGGTCTTTTCAAACGAGGCCAAATTGCGCCATTTTGAAATTTTTTATTAGTCCGTTTTTTGTTAACCAATATTCAAAATGTTTCTTTCGTCACACTGTTGATCGGATTCCTTTCAACTTTTGCATGAATATTCCCAGGCAGTCCTATCTTGAAAAATTGGCCATATGGATGAAGTTTTCAAAATGCTTCTTCTGTTTCCCTGGCTGGTTCTCTCGTGAAAAGTTACTTTTTCGCCATTCGCTAAAAAGAGACCAAATGGTACCATTTTGAAATTTTTTGTGAGCCAGTTTACAATTTTTCTTAGCTTTTCTTAGCTATTTAATTTTTTTTTTGTTAACTAGTTTTTAGAATGCTTCTTAATCCAGTTTTGAGCTGATTCATCTGTAATTTTGCAACAACGTTCCCTGCCTGAATATCTCTTGAAAAATTTCTTTTTTGACAGTTCGCCAAATTGGCCAATCGGCGTCATTTTAAACTTTCTGTCAAGTATTTTACAGAATGCGTTGGCTCCTTTAGTTTGATTGCATTTATTCTAAATTTCTGAATAATGCTCTTTAGGTGATCTGTTCTTTTTGGCGCACCTTCAAAAATTGGCCTCACGCTGCCGTTTGAAAATTTTAGGGATCAAGTTTTTCAAAATAGTTCTTCTGCTGGTAGTTTTAGTCGGATTGCTTTCAAGTTTTTAGCGTAGTCTAAGGTTAGGGCTGGCTTGAAATTGATTTTTTTAACCTGCCAGAGATTAGCACATACTGGCTCTTGATAGGTCTTCAATAACCAGTTTTTTAAATACTACTGCCATTTTTGGATCGATACTGACAACCTTTTGATACTTCATTCACTAGATCTCGGTTGGTCACAATGCCCCCCAGACGTTCTTTTGTTTGTGAGTTTGCCCACTGTCGAGCCTTCTCATTAACCTCGTAAGCTTTGCATTTTCAGATTTTATACGCGACAGAAGGGGAGAATAAGAAAGGCGAGGGTGGCGAGCAGCAGCTGGTGGCTGGCGGCGGCGACAAGGCTGGCATCACGCCGTACAAGGGTCACGAGTTCTTCGCCCTGCACTTCCGCACGCCAACCAGCTGCGAGGCATGCAGCAGGCCACTCTGGCACATGATACACCCACCCATGGCATTCGAGTGTAAACGTAAGTGAAAAATGCCAATGGCAGGTATGGCATCCGCCCCGCATGGTGTGGTTGGGGAAAATGAGGACTGGGCTGGGATGTGGTGACGCGTTCACGCCATACCTGAACGTGTCCAATAATCACGATCATTGCAGAAAAAAACTTGCATCATAAAAATGCCAAAACATCAACCGATAAAAAGGGCTTATTTTTTAATTTGCAATAACGAATTCCTGAAAACAAGATATTTCCAACTGTTTCAATTTTAAAACCGTACATATGTCTTGGATTTGTGTGATAAATTAATTTTTACCCAGTTCTTGAAACTTTAAGTGCTGTCGCGTTGCGTTGGTTGGGAATCAGTTATTTGAAGGGGAAGGTGATATCAGCCTAGTTATCCCGAAATTTGAAAGAAACGAAAGAAGACATGAAAATTTCATTCGTTGGAAGTAGGCATCAGCCTTTTAGCCCTGTTGAAAACTCGATATCCTGCGAAAAAAGCCGGCCCAGATGCCGTGTTTAATTTAAAATGAAGGACTTTATTTAGTGCTGACTGTTGTTGCTCTGATTGTTGTAATTGCACTTTTGTGATTTGTGTGAAATGCTTTTTAATTTAGAGAGTCTGGCATCTCACAAGCCATGATATTTCACACAATTTAATAATGTGAAGGAAATGACGCCGTGATTGTAAAGCAGTAGGCGACCGTGCTTGTTCTGTTCCACATATCCACTTTGCCTTTATTAAAAATAGAGGCTGGGAAACGGAAACAACACTTGTTAAAAGTGGCACGTACGGGGGTTAAAAACAAGCATTGAAGACAGGTATATTCGTGAAGATATTAAATAACAAAAACAAGAGTCTGGACCGGGCCACGTAAGTTTAATTGAATTCGAAGATGAGAAGGGGGGTGGGTGGAGAACTTTTGCACCCTGGGGAAAACACACATATTACTAGCAAGCAATTATATCTTACAGTTCAAATCAACGGCACCTGCGCCTAGTTTAGAATCTTCTGTTTTATCTCGCTATGGTTTTCTTTTTTTTCAGTTTGCCATGTAAAGGTGCATAGAGATCACTATGACAAGCAAGAAGAATTCATAGGCTATTGTAAAGGTAAGTTGGTACTTATGTCTCCCCAACCGAAGGGAGACATAACAAGTGAACATTTGTTTGTACGCGATGTGTATGTGTGTCAGTCTGTTGTAAACAAAATGTTTTGTGCAAGATATCTCGAAACCGCAAGTCCCATTGACTTTAAATCTTGGTGTGTTTATTCCTTTTGTAAGTCGAACGGTACTGTCAACTGTTGGCGCGTTCTGCTTTGTTAAGGAAGACGCATGACGTCATTACGTAAAATTTGTCTTTATTTTTAACAATATCTTGTGTGCAAAATGTCTCGAAAACGGAAAGTTGTATTGACGTCAAACTTTGTTTGAGTATTCCTCGGGTCAATCGGACGGCTTTGTCAACTTTTGACGTATGTTGTGAAATTAAGAAATGCGTATGACGTCCTTACGTAAAAATTTTGTGTACCAAATTTCTTAGTCGCTGAATATCGTATTAAGTTCGAACTTGATGGGATTGTTGCTTGCATAGATCCGGAAGGTTATGTCAAATTTTGTCGCGAGTAGAACGAATAAGTACGGCATGTGACGTCATAACGTAAAGTAAGTGTATATTGTTAACAAAATTTGTGTGCAAAATATCTCGATTAGTGAGAGTTGTATCCACCTCAAACTTTGTTTGGAAATTGTTTTGGGTCAATGAGACGGCTGTGTCAACTTTTTTTTTGGGGGGGGGGTTCACCTTTTTAAGAAAGGCGTATGACGTCATCACGTCAAAGTCTCAATTGCATAATTTTTCGGCTGTTGTTTGTTAGGTTTGAAAGATTCTGATGAATTTTGTTGCATGCTGCGGAAACGAAAACTTGTGTAATGCAAAATCATGGATTTGGTTAGGGTGGCATGTTTTTGTTAAAAAACAAAAAGAATAAACAGGTCTCGATTCAGGTGTCTGATATATCCGTGTACACTGATGTTTTGGGTGTACTGGTCGTTCTAGTTATTTGTTGCAGATTGCATATAAGTGTCCATAAAAAATGATAAATAGGCCGAGGCAGAAATGCAGGTCACTTAGAGCGATTTATTTGCTCATTATTCCTGAGCTACGAAGATGAAAGTGAATCATGTGAGGTCAGAATACGTACTGGTGAAGTTTTTATCCCGCTCTAGTGCCGACTGGTTTGGCGGAATCTGGAACAGGCGCCACATTTAAATGGCTTTGGATGTAAAATAGAGAAGTAATAGCACAGCGCTGCCTTCCCTTCCTTGTTCGAATCAGTGGTCTGATTGGAGTGCTTCAAAGTGTATGGGCAGTGTGGATGCAATATCGCGATATTTTGATGATAGCTGTGTCACATCTTTTGCGCATCGCAAGGTGTATTTTAGCCAAAAGTACAGCAAAATAATAATAACAATAATAAAAACACGACCGTTTTCTGTGGAGACGTAAACCATGTGAAAAATATACCCCCCCCCCGTCACTCCACGCCGGTGTATCCCCAAACCCGCTCTCTCACAGACCCCAGAAAGCTAATGCTACATCCCGGAGTGGACGTTTTACTGTATGCTGACGGCGTGTGTGACGGTATGTGTGTTTTTTTCTTCCAGTGAGTTTCACGGATATCTCTGACGCTAAGGAGATGTTGCTATTGGCTGAGACTAGTGAGGAACAGAAGATGTGGATTCAGAGATTATTGAGAAAAATACGCAAAAAAGGCTACGTGCACAACAAAGGCAGTGGCACCCCTGGGTAAGTGTGAAAAGTGCTCAGGGTAGTGTGTTCATTCAAAGCACTAGGGGTGGGGGTGGGCTGTGGGGGGGGGGGGGGGTGGATGGGACTAGTAATATCGTAGCCGATGTCTCTTTAAAATGCCTACATTTTCATGACATACACTCGCATTTTCCGAGATTCTAGTCAGTTGTGTACAACTTATGACAAATGTTGTAGATGCCAGTTACATTGTACAAGATTTGTTGACATACATGTTGCGTGTCGTTGACACTCTTTAGGCCAGATGATACTCCGAATATATGTCATTGACAATGTACCGGATTTGTTGACACGCAACGTGTATGTGATTGGTTTGTTTTACCATGACGTCACTGACACTTGTAGTTATCCGAGCGTGTGTTTTGTCCTCTTTCAGCGGACCAGGGGAACCCAGTAGACCTGTCAGACGCTATGGTAGTTTTAATCCACAACAGGGTAACCCAAGACAGCAAAAATCCTCCACTTTACCAGTGGGCGCGAAACCACCAAAATGACAGCAAGGACCTAGTGACTTGTTGAACTGATCAGTCGCTTGCCAGACTATGTTAGTGGATCACACCATGTTGTTTTTTTGCCGACGTTTCAGCACGTGGCCCTCTCATTTCACATAGGTGGTCAGGTTGTTTGCTAGAGTCTATATGGACAGCTTGTGCGGCGGTATACAACAGAGTTTTCAGCCGAAGGTTTCCGTTTAAATGTTCATTTGATTCCTTAGCAATAAAACGATACTATATTTTGAGATGCGAACGTCCTTAGCAATGCTATTCCTCAGTTCCCACTCCGAAAACAGAATTTTTCTGTTAAAATTAATCTTTCTAAGATTTTTCTTTCGAAACCTATTATATTAAATTTAGTGTAATGTATTTTAATAAATTTTTAATTGTTTTGGTTCTGATGCTGCGGTGCTTAAAGTATGGTAAATTTTGATGATACGAAATAGCAAAGGTTGAGTGATTGGCTTATGTCTGATTAAAACACGTGACATCAGCAATAATTCCACCCCCACCCCATCCCCCCCCCACCCCAACCCCACCCGTCGATCATGTTAATTCGAAGGGAACACGGCGAATAAGTCGGATGTCAAATTGTACTTCCAAAAACACAGTGCAAAACCATGCGGGAATATTTTCGATAAAACGAACTGGTATTCCCACTAGGTGGATAATGCATAAAAATATCAGAAACTTTGACAAATGCCATTAGCTGCTCCTATTATATACTCAGTTTTGTTTCATTTTATTAATGATTTTTTTTCTTTTTTTGTTATTTGTGGTCTTGTAACAGCACTGCTTCCCACGCTCACACATATTTACGTGTATATATTAATAATCATGAGATTCTTTCCTGGTGCTTGGTAAGTTGGCAAACCTCAACATGTATCTGCAGAATCAAAACACAAAAAAAAAAAAAAAACAAAAAAAAACGTGGACGCCCAGTCCGCAGTGATGGTAAAAGGCTGGTCTTTTCTGTGTAAACAAAATAAAATTGGGCTCATAAATTGTATACTTGCCGTAGGAATTCTGATCGTGCTTGTAAAACCGTTCATTGTGTATATTAAGCTGTTGGGCTGCTTGTCAGAGCAAAAAATATTCTTATTTTTTTCAGCTGATCTATTATTGCTAGTGCCTTTTCAGTGGGGGGCATCCGTCATCTGTATCAAAAGGGGGAACGTGTAATTTTTTTATTGCCAATTTTCAAAATTCTGTTCCCTAGATGGTTATCTCCTGAAAAGTTCCTTTTTCTATAATTTTGTTGTATTTATTTATTTGTTTTTGGTTTTTGGCGATCTGCCGAAAATTGAGCAAATGAGGGAGAGGGGGTGGTAGCCAGTTTTCGAAAGGTTTCTTCTTCCACAACTTTGATGGGATTGCTTTCAAATTTTGTATGAATGTTCACTTGAATGTCCTCTTTTGAAAAGTTGCTCTTTTGGCGAGCCACCAAAACCTGATCAGATTCCTTTCCAATTTTGTATGACTGTTCGGTCGAGTGTTCTCGGTTTAAAAAAAAAATTTTGTTTTTTGGCGATCCGCCAAAAATTTCAAATTGCTTCTTTTCCTACAATTTTTATCGGGTTGCGCTCAAATTTTGCTGAAATATTCACTAGGCGATCCTGTCTTGAAAAGTTACTTTTTTGCAATCCTCCAAAAATTGAGTAACTGGGGGTATTAAAAAGAAGTGGCAGTCAGTATTGAAAATACTTCTTCTCCAACAATACTGATCGGATTCCTTTCCAAATTTGTATGAATGTTTGCTAGGTGGTTCTCTCTTGAAAATTACTTTTTTGCGATCCACCAAAAATTGGCTAAATGACTTGGGGAAGGGTGGGAGCTTTTTTAAAACTTTGGTGGAAAATGCTTCTTCCAAATTTTGATCTGATTACTTTCCAATTTCGTATGAATATTTGCTTGAAAGTCCTCTCTTACTCTTTTGGTGATTCACCAAAAATTGGCCAAATGGCGCCATTTTGATTTTTGTCAGCCGATTTTCGTAATGCCTCTCCCAAGATTTTGAGCGGATACCTGTAAAATTTTGGAGGAATGTTCCCTATGGTCCTGTTTCAAAAAATTACTTTCTTTGACTATTCTCCAAAAATTGGCCAATTGGCGGCAGTTTAAGTTCTTTGTTTTCCAGGTGCATCGCCTGCTGTAGTTTGATTTGATTCATTCGAAATTTTTAGCATGATGCTCTTCGTGTGATGCTTTCTTTTAAAAATTACTCCAACCTCAGGGCTTCTTTAAAATTTTGTTTTGTCATACATCGCTAGAGATTAGGCAAATACCGGCCTTTGAAGAATTTTCAGTTACCGGTTTTTAAAATATAACAACCACTTTTTTGGCGACCCTACAAGCGTAGTGATACTTGATTAACTAGATCTCGGCTGGTCACAATGTCCTTGGACATTCTTGTTGTGTTTTATAGCAGGACATCACAAATGCTTAAATTTATTGATAAATATTGATAAAGTAACATTTTTCATTGCGTGTATATTTGCGTCTTGCATTGTCCGTGTATTGGAAGGGGGAGGAGGGGGGGGGGGGGGTTACGTGAGGGTAAATACATCGTTAAACTCGATGATATAGGGAACCAATGGTACATTACCCTGCATGTGTTTGAAGGTTAAATGTATCTTAAGTTGGACTAGGGAGGTTATGTCCTTTTACAATGTCATGTTTTTAGCCAGCCGACTATAGTCGCTGGTCTATACTCATCACTTGTGGGGTACTTACTGCCTGTTATGTGTGTGAGAGTGAGGGGGTGGGTGTGTGTGTAAACAGTTTTTTCAAAATGCTACTCTCCCGGACATTTCTTGTCCGATTGTTCTGAAATTTATCGGGAAAGTTCCCTAGGTTATCCTCCATCCAGCTTGTACAAAAAAATGCTGCTCTTCCTACAGTAAGGCCCGATGTGTTGAAATTTGTCAGGAAAGATCCCCTTTGGTTGCCGCATCAGGCTTGTGTTTTGTTTGGCGAGGTGAGCAAAACTGGCCAAATACGAGGATTCAAGCCCAGCTGAAGGCGATTTTTTTCATTGTCTTCTTTTATTGGTTTTATGGGCAAACTTTATAGTTCTGCCTCCCATAAATGCAGTGGTTTGCGCTGTCGCCTGCGAAGCAAGAGGTTGTGAATTCAAGCCCTAGTCAGGAATTAATTTATTGTGTGTGTTTTGCTTGCCTGCTATAAATTTAGTGTTTGCTCAACGTGTGTAATAATACTTAATACTTTTTGTATTAATACTTAATACATTGTATTACTAAACTGACAGCTTTAAGAGAAACACACAAAAAATGCTGTTCGTCCTACAAATCCTGTCCGGTTACTTTGATAGCTGTGTTGGCCATGAGACCTTCTACCAAATGTAAATTTTGTCAACATTCATCGGTCTCTCCTTTCACCTTTGTAATGTCTTCGCTTTTACGGCTGGGCACAATGTTCCCGGACATTCTTGCTAAAATGACTTAAGTAAAAGGAAATCGGTGTGAAAAATTTTTTTTATTTTGATAGACCCAGGTAAGAGTTTCTGTATGGTATATCGAACTTTGCGGGCGGGGTGGTTGGACTTGAGCGCATTGTTTTTCGCCTTCGACGATGACTGTATGTGGGTTGAAAACAGCTAAATATATCTTCTTGAAACTCTATACCACTCGTTTCAATTTTCATTTCCTAAACATTCAGTGGCTGCCGAAAATAACTCTCGTGAACTCTTCAAAACGCCGCCATGTCCTTGCACTCGACATTATTCCTGGAAAATCCTCCTTCACGGACAGGGACGAGAAACGTGAACTGACAGCTCGCCTTACACTTCACTCTTCTTGAAGAATACAAGTAGCCGCTGGTTGCAGGGTGAAGATTGGACGTAGTGAATAGATACCTTAACACATGTCCCCCACCCCCCACCCCCAACCCGGAACTCTTATTACGTCGTGAAAGCAAGTTTTTCACCGTTTTGCGCAAGAGCCTCGGCAACATGGTGAGCGTGCCATTCATGCTGTTGATTTAACGGGTTATTCTAAGGCAAAATTCATTGTTAATTTAGCTAGAGAAAAGAGATATTAACGTGCGAGCGTTTATTTCAGGAGTAATGTAAATGGACATCTGTAAAGTACGCATATTTCCTGTCTCTGCTTCACAGCTCCCCCCCCCCCCCCTCGTCCCCCGTCCTCCTTCCAATTCCAGTTTAATAACCTCATATATTAACGCATACGTAAAACCTCCACCCCCTCCCCCACCCTTCCGATGCCCAACAAAGTGAAACGTAGAACGTAAAGGAAAATAGAACAAAAGTGGAAGAGCACAAGTCGCTTTCCCGTGCATTGTGTTTTATGTTCAATCGTATTTTGGAGGAGGGGATGGGAAGTGTTGTCGGGATTGCCTATTCACGAAAATAAAAATGGTTGGTGACTTTTTAATGTAACGTTTGGCGTTATTCAATGCTCAAATTTAACAAAATTTAAATGCTCAGATATGTCTTCATTATTGCTTTGCCATGGTGCTAAGTTATGATTCTCCTTTTTCGGGTGCTGCCCCGGGCAGGCGCGGAAGGGGTGAGGATTGGGAGGGGGGAGCAGTTTTTTTCAGGCTGTTCACAGTTGATGACTATAATGCTGTGTTGTGGAGGGGGCTGAAATTGAGGTCCAAGAGCTCAAATGTCTCAAGAACGTTAGAAGCGGCCTTAGATTTGTATTTCACTTTGGTGTGCCGTGGGGTTGGGGGTGTACTCTGCAGGTTCGCTGTGTGTATGGATGGGAGAGGGGGGAGTCGGGGCGGTAGGGGATGCTATTTACATGAACACCGTGACGTATGGTGCCTTGTAACTCGGCGTTGTAGCAACGTTGAGGTTTCATTTCAGTGATATCTTATATTGAACCAAATAAAGAATTCATGTGATTCTGATTACTGTTCTTTCAAATAAAACTGGTTTTGAAGTTTAAAACCAGTGTGTTTTGTTGGCGGACCATTTTCCTTCGTGAAACAATGATGCGCAGTTATATACGCAGGCACTGTCATTGGTTATTGGTTTGTTCAGTGGTTATATCAGAAATTTTTTGAAGTAGTCACATAGGTACTTTAATCACATGTGTATATAATTTGTTATCAGTTGTGTATAAAACAGAAGTATATATTTTGTAAAGCTTTGTATCATATAAGTGTCAAAATAACAGTGCCGCACGGTGTACAGACAGTGTA
This sequence comes from Protula sp. h YS-2021, assembly GCA_949752745.1. Taxonomy (NCBI): domain Eukaryota; kingdom Metazoa; phylum Annelida; class Polychaeta; order Sabellida; family Serpulidae; genus Protula; species Protula sp. h YS-2021. The sequence continues at coordinate 62,210,047 of OX457026.1, forward strand.
CAGCGAGTATGGGGCTGGGGAGGGGGGAGGGGGGGGGAGGGGTAGACGTTGGTGTGTTGTGTCATTAACTGTGTATTTATAACCCCATCAATAAAACGGTGCATTCTTTACAATCATCGCTTATAATTTTTTACGCGTTGATTTGAATACGTTAGTATTTTTTAGACAAGCCTTGCATTACAGAACCGATATCAGTCCACGTTTTGATATCGCTGCGTATAGAATATTCTGATGTAAGGGTTGCAGTGTGCACTAACCGGGCCAAAGGTCACATGGCCTATAATCACAATGTCTACCGCCACGTGGTCTGCCCGCACTAGGTCACAGGGTTCGTACTCGCCAGTCGCAATGGCAGGCGTAGAGCAGCGTAGTGAAATCTGGGTGTTATACACGCTATTGCGAGCCGTAATCTATAAGCTTGCCGCTGCGTGCGCTGGCTAGAATATAATGCTGGCAGGCACGCCCTACATGTGCTGGCGTTCCGATATACGTCCTTCCATAATAGGAAAGCCGATGAATGTGTTTTGAAGATCCATTTAAAATTGCAGAGAACTGTTTATTTAGAAATGCTGTAAAATACTTAAGTGTTGATTTAAAAAGTTCTCAAGATCGGTTTAATTGCATCCGCCGATGTCAGTGCGTTTGGAAGGTTATTTGTATTGTGACGTAACCAAGTGTTATTTCTTAATGACATCGCCCTTCGGATGTCCGGCGTCAAAGGACCCGGATACAGTGGTGGTGGTGGGAGGGGGGGGGGGGGGGCACGGAGCTGGGGCAGTGCTGTAGATAAAATGAACACTCTTGTCTCTATCCTGAGAGATGGATCCCTCTGTAATTATTTCGAAACAAAGTCCTACTGTAAGGTCTTTTTATAAGTTTACCAACTTGCTGTTCCGAACTTCCCCATTGCCTTTTCTGAATGCGTGCGTGCGTGTTACTTAGTAGATACTACGTGTTACGTAATGACGTCGCCATAGGTTTATAGTAGCACATTCATATATAGTGTATTGTTTTGTGACGTAACTAACAGGCAAATGGCAATGGAAATAAGATGCCACGCCGATTGTGGCATGGCTTATCACGCAAGCAGTGTGACCGGCTGTGGTGGATCGATTTATCGGATATACTGGTGCAAACAATTTCTTTGGGGAATATGGCATTTCAAAAGGCCTTAAAATCGTTTTAGATCGTTCACAGCGGTTTATAACCTTTATAAATTAATTTACAGTGTTAGTTAACTATTGATTTAAAAGTTTAATTTAATTTACAAAACTGTAAATGTTTTATGCGGAGTTATGGACAGCGGCAAAAAGCGTACTGTAATTGTAAATACCATGTATATATAGGAAGCTTGCCCTTGTAAATAAACATGCGTTGGTATGCATCTATGATGTGCATTTTGGTATGACTGGCTCATTGCGGAAACCAAAAAAAAAAAAAAAAAAAGAACGCCGCTTATCGGAATATGTATATAATTAGCAAGCATTTAGAATGTATGTATTGGTATGAAATACATATTTTTTTTGTTTGATTCAGTCATTTCGTATTTTGCGTGAAAACTTCACCAAAAAAAACCACTTACGAACTGTATTGCAAAATAGAAACCTAAGATAAAGGTTAACTTTTTATTCAGTGTAGTTTGCTCTGGTTTTGTTTAATTGCATTTTAGGCATGCGGTATTTTTAATAGTAGTACAGTTTGTTATTTTAATGTAGTGTGTTTGAGTTTGTAGACTAAATTCACCCATAAATGTGCTTTTCACTGTTACTTTGTTAAAATTGAATGTTTTTGTATTGCAAATTGAGATGTATTGCATTAGTTTATAAACTATGAAGTTTCATAATAAACTGGCTTTGTATACTTAACATTGGACCTGCTTTTTTCCTCTTAAATAAAGTGCCTTGTTATCCCCCGCCGTCCTAGGGGAGGCGGGGGATATAGAAACGCCTCGTGTCCGTCCGTCTGTCCGTTATCACTTTTGTCCAGGCCATATCTCCGTGTACGTTGATCGCAGGCATACCATAGCTTGGAGATTGAAAGAACAAATAATGTAGTTTTGCAACGTTAGGTTAATTTTTAATTTCATGGACAAATGTCGAAGTTACGGACTTCTGAAATGTTTGGACAAAGTCGATTTCTTAGGGTACCTTGTCCAGGCCATATCTCCGTAACTATTGATCGCAGGCTTACCATACCTCGGGGAAAGAAAGAACATATAATGTAGTTTTGCAACGTAAGGTTAATTTTTGATTTCATCGGCAAATGTCGAAGTTATGGACTTTTGAAATATTTGGACTTAGTTGTAGGGTAGCTTGTCCAGGATATATCTCCGTAACCATTGATCGCAGGCATACCATACCTCGTGGAATGAAAGAACATATAATGTAGTTTTGCATAGTCAGTTTATTTTTTTTGATTTCATGGACAAATGTTGAGTTGTGGAGTTTTGAAATATTTGGATTTAGTCGTAGGGTACCTTGTCCAGGCCATATCTCCGTAACCATTGATCGCAGGCATACCATACCTCGTAGAATGAAAGAACATATAATGTAGTTTTGCATAGTCAGGTTATTTTTTTTGATTTCATGGACCAATGTTGAGTTGTGGAGTTTTGAAATATTTGGATTTAGTCGTAGGGTACCTTGTCCAGGCCATATCTCCGTAACCATTGATCGCAGGCATACCATACCTCGTAGGGTTCTGATTTTTCAGACACTGAATATATATATGTTCTACATTATATGTTCTTTCGCTCTCTCTATATATATATCGTCGTGTTATTTTTGAAATCGGTGAAAAATTGACAAAATGAAAAATTGTTAAAAATTGCCTAAAATTACGCTGGACTTGGCAATTGTGCGATATTTTGTCTGCTCACTTCGCATATGACCATTTGTCGTAGGGATCTGCAACCTTGTGCAGTGAAAATATATATACTGTAGATGTGCATCGTATTATTATTGTGAAATCATTGAAAACTTGACTAAATGACATTGTCAAAAATTGCCAAAAATTACGTTGGAGTTGACAATGGTGCAATGTTTTGTCCCCATCACTTCACATATAATCATTTGTCGTAGTAGAATCCATGATAAAACATCCCCAGCCATAAGGTCCCCGGTCATAAAACACCCTGCCATTGCGTCCCTGGCCAGAAGGTCCAAATGAATTTACGGCAAAAACGTCATAAAACAACATCGTCGTAGAATCCATGACAAAACGTCCCCAAAGCAACATGTGTCGTAGTGGAATCCCGGACAAAACGTCCCCAGCCGTAAAGTACCCCAATTGAATTAAGAGCTGAAAAATGCCCAAAACTAAAAAAACGTGTGATAACCTATATTGACGCTTTATTAAGCTTTACCCCGGGCATAAAGTACCAGACTATAATGTGCCCGGCCAATAAGCTCCCCAAATGAAAAAAGCATGATAACCTAAATTATCAAGCTTTACCCAGGTCATAAGATCTCCCGCCATAAACTCAAAAATTGCCAAAAATCACGTTTGACTTGGTCTTTGTGCGATGTTTTGGACGCACCACTTCGCATATAACCATTTGTTGCAGGCATCTGCAATCTTGCACAGTGAAAAGTGTATATTATAGATGTGAATCGTCGTATTATTTTTGAAATCTGTGAAGGGGCCACTTTGAAGAGTGTTTTAAGGCCATTTGGCTAGGACGCAAAAGAGCGGAACAAACATTGGGGAAAAGGTATCAAAAGAGCAGCAAAAAAGTAATCAAAAGAGCGGATTATGTAATCGGTTAAAATGGGTGGTTTTTGACACACCGGGAAAAATGGTTAACACAGTTTTTGCACAAAAATTATCTCTCTGGATTTAACAGAAGTCGGTGACTGCTTTGCTTTCGATATCATGTTAACAATTCCAGAGGGCAGTCGATGTGCCGAATTCGCTGAATATGTGCTGCAGACGTGCATTGAGGATTCTACTTGTCTTCCGACCTCGTGGGCAAAGCCGCCAAGTGACAGACGATGTACCAACAATGGATGTGAATCCTTCCACATCTCATTTCAATCGGGAGTTCTATTCACACAACCCGTCGATTTTCGCATTTCTGCAAGTCGCTCGTGGTGTTCAAACCACGAATTATCTCCCCATTCGAAGTCTAGATACGCCAAAACCAGCAACAAGAAAAGAGCAAGAAAACTTCAATTTCTCCGGAGACAACATGCAAAGAGGACAAATCAGGAAATCATGCGCAAAGATTTTGTAAGGAGTATCGAACATAAATTTCGCGCTGTCGTTCTGTAAATATTGAAGTAATTAGTTGAATCAGATGAGACAATAGTTTTTTTTAAATGTTTCATTATTGTAGGTTTTATTACAGTTCAAGAACATTTCAAGTGAAGAGAAATGGGCTACAGACATTGAAAAATTTTGTTTGAAATATTAGTTTATTCATTAAAGTTATAATTGTTGTCTTTTTAGCCGTTGTATGAAAACGAAAACCTGTGACTATCCCCTCTTTTGATACATAAAACGATCCGCTCATTCGCATCTTTTTGCCGCTTTTTTTAGCCCTTTCTGCCGCTCTTTTGCGTTCTAAATCCACCCTTTTGAGCTTTTCCCGACAGTGACCAGTTGACTTTGATGAGCTAGTCGTATCACACATCAGTGGGGGAGGGGCCGGGGGAGGGAGAACTGTTCTCTGTTTGTACGTATATACGCGTATACGTATTACACATGTAAACTTTTATTTAAAATGCTTCTACCTCAGTTGTAATCGGATTCCTTTCAGATTTTGTACGATTTTTAGATAGCACTGTCCTTAAAGTGTTTTTGGCAATCTGCTAAACATCGGCCAAATGGGGCACATTTCATTTTTTGTTGCTAATTTTCAAAAAGCTTCTTCGCTCACCATTTTGATCCGATTTTCCTAAAATTTTGAACAAATGTTCACCATGAAGGTCTACTATGAAAAACTGCCTTTTCGGCGATCCACTAAAATCGACCAAAATGCTTCTTCTCCCAAAATGTATATATGTTACAGGGAATCTGTGTAATTAGGGATTTCATGAAATTCCTAGGGAATTTGTGTAGTGAATAAGCTCATATTGATTATAAACCTATTTTGAAAAATTATCCATTCAGGAAGGCTCTTCATTGGTTCTTCAAAACTATGTATCCCTTTTCACATCCCTTTTCACATTCAAAATAAAAGAAGTTGGCGTGAAATGTGACATAAGTTACATAGGATAAAAATATCGTTAGATTCAGTTACTGAAGTATCTCATGAATGATAGTTTGGCAATCGAGTGCTTTGAGTATATTAATTCAAAATCTACTATTAATTTCGGCAAAGTACTACATTGCAAACATGAAAATTCTCAATAAAAACATCAAAATTGATTGAACAAGTTATTACACGACTCCACTAGGGATTTCATGAAATCCCTAATTTCACAGATTCCCTGTAAGATATATGCATTTATATATGCATATATTTTTACTAGCTAGATCTCAAAATTCTTCCGCAAATTTGATCGTATTACCTTCAAATTTTGTACAAATATTCGGTTAGCGATCCTCTCTAGAAAAGTTACTCTTTGGACGATGCAAAAAATTGGTTAAATGGGAAAGGGGGCATTTTGAAAATTTTTAGTAGCCAATTTGCTTCTATTCCCACAATTTGGATCAGATTCCTTCCAAAATTTTCAAATTTTTACTAGGTACGCCTGTCTTTTTTGACCATCGGTCAAAACTTGGCCAACTGAGGGTCATTTCAAATTTTTTGGTTGTCAATTTAATAAATACTTCTTATCCCACAATTTTAATTGGATTGCCTTCAAATATTGCGCAAATGTTCACTGCCAAGGTCTCCTTTGAGAAATTACATTTTTGGCGATCAGCCAAAAAGTGATCAAACGAGGGCATTTATAATTTATTGGTAGTCAGTTTCCAAAATGCTTCTTCTCCCATAATTTGGATCGGATTCCTTTCCAATTTTGCATGATCGCTCCCCAGATGGTTCCTTCTTGAAAATAGAAACTGAGTATCAGAACTAAAAATGGGCCAAATGGGGTCATTCATTTTTTTTTTTTTTTTTGTTTTGGCAGCCAATTTTCAAAATACTTCTAATCCACACTTTTGATCTTCAAATTTGGAATAAATGTCCATCATGCTCTCTTCTCTTGAAATTTTATTTTTTTCTTGACGGTGCAGAAAAAATGTTTAAATGGGCTGGGGGGGGGGGGGGTATTTTTATATTTTCTGGCAGCCAATTTTCAAAATGCTACTACTGCCACAATTTGAGATAAATATTCACTATAAATGCCTCTTTCTTTTTGATTTTGTTTGTTTTAAAAAACTTGATAGCCAATTATAAAATTCCTTCTTCTCCCACAGTACTGATATCGGTTTTATTTCTCGTTTTGTATAAATATCTGCTAGTAGATTCTCTCATTAAAAATTACTTTTTGGCGATCAAAGATTGACCAAATGGATGGCGGTATTTTAAAGCTTTTTGTTTTCTAAACTGCGTTGCCTGCTGCAGTTTGGTGATATATATGCAAAAATTTAGAATATTGCTCTTCATGTAATGTTTTCTTTAAAAAAATCTTTTTGGCGCACCTCCAAAAATTTGCCTTTTGATAGCTTTGGGAATCAAGTTTTTCAAAATGGCATAAGTCAAGTAATTTCAGTCAGATTACTTTTATGTCTAGGCGTAATCTAACGTCTGGGCTTCTTTGAAATTTTCTTTTGTGATATCTACTATACCGGCAGATATCGGTGAAAAGAAACGTTTTGACCCCCATAATAAATATACCCGGGAGAAATAATTATACCCCCTGTACAAGTATTTTATAATATTTGTACCCCTATAATGTGTATACCCCCTTTTTTTCAATATCTTTTTTTCCAAAATAATTTAATACACTAATAACATTATCCAACGAGTCTCTATTAAAAAACAACACATCTTACAAAAGAAACACTTCAAAATTTCACCCAAAAAATAACAAGAAATCAAATGTGTATCAAATTGCATATGCCACGTAATCGTAAATCTTCTGAATCTGATTTTCCCAAGAATTGGGTTTCCTTGCTTTTTGTTCCATTGTGCTCGCCTTTCTGTTCACATTGATGCTGTGTTAAAAAAAAAAACTTGTAATTTTATATACCTGTATTGTGACATCCAGTACTCATCCAGATTAAGCGGTTGTTTGCAGGCATTGTCTAACTCTGGTAAAATTCTAAAGTATTTTCTCCTGGCGTGTCTTCTATTTGCGACATGGTGTGGCATTAATGGAAATCTTTTTGAAATTTCATTGTGATGATTGAACTCAGGCATAGCAGCTCTTTGTATCGATGAAACCTCGAAATTTCTCCGAGTGTCCGAGTGAAAACCTAATTTGGACTTAAAATTTTACCAAGAAAAAATTTTAGGAGTGGTGGGGGATATAAATATTATAGGGGGTATGTTTATCTTAGGTTTAGGTTTTTTTGTCGAATCGCCTACAAATCTGGTGTGGATATCTCTCATATTGCTAGATTTTTATTCTATATATTTATATTTTTGCGATCTGTCAAAAACTGACGGAACGGCTGAACCCTTAGAACTTCTTACCCTGATTTTGGACATTTTTGACATTTCACAAAACGGTGAAGTTTCATAATTAATTTTTTGCTATTTTAATATTAAACATGGATTTTCTGTTTGAAATTAGCTATGAGGCCAGGAGTATGTGAGAAGATCCGCAAAAAACTGCCGAAATATCAAAACTTTAAAATTGTTCATTACATTTTGTATACGGTTGGAGATTTTTTACTTCTTTGTGTGTCCATAAATATTGTTGTATAAATTAAAAATTTGCAGCAATACATTATGTTTGCCTGTTTGCTGCAAAGCTCTAAAGTTACCAAGCGGTGTTTTTTAGTATTGCTGTGTCTGTAAAAAGACTCAACACAAAAAATCCTCTGTTAAGTGGAAATAGGGGTGTCCAAATTGAATTTTATTTATTTATTTTTTTTCATTTTTTAGTCAAGTATCCAGAGTTTCACTTCTGTAATTTAGTTCTCTTTGTAATGAAACTTTCGATTAAATTTCAACCCATTGCACAAGAACGTTAAAAAAGAACAGGCAACAAAATTGTCCTTTACCACAAACAGAAATGTCATAGTTTATATGCGGAGGGTTCAATTAATTTGAGAATAGCACCTCCTGAGTATTGTTATCTCCCAGTCTGCTCTCAAGTGATAAAGGTACACGAAGGAACAATTTTCCCGAGTGTGTAAGTTCTTTTTTTTATTACAGTCTGGCAGAAACTAAGTTAATTGAACCAAAATTAGCAACGTTATTTTAAGTTAGTGATAGTTTTCTAAAATAGAAATATTACATCGTATTTTACTACTTTGCCACTCTATAGCAAAAGACATCGTTAAGGATAAAAAGCTTATATTAAAATACACATCGTTGGAGACAGAAAATTAGGTTAAAATCTCTTTTTTTTCTTTCACCCTTTCTCTTTGTATTAAATCACTTATTGTATAAAATCACTTATTCTTTTTCGGTTTTAGAATGTATATCTTCCTCGACGTAGTACCTCAAATTTACAGATCACAGTAATGTCGACGAAGTGAAAACTTATGGAATGCCGTTTTAACATTTAATGCTTATTTTGATATCCAAAAAGATATCAATAAATCAATGTAGATCTCAATTTATATTTTGCTATCAATAATTGAATTTTAGATGGCAAAAATTTATTTTTGAGATCAACAAATCAATTTTACAAACAAAAAATCTTAAGGGAGAAACACATTTACATAAAATTTAACGAATCGTCAATTAAATTTTGGAGATGAAAACTTGAATTATTGAGATCAATAATAACAACATAATTTTTGATCTCACGAATTGCTTCTTTTTGTACAGTGAAAAATTTAAAGAAATATTCTGCATGCAAGGACCAGTCATTATTTATTTACAGATGTGTGTTTCTGAAATTTTTATTTAAAAAAATAGACTGATATTTTGATGCCAAAAATCAATATTTGAGATAAAAAAATCGTTTGCAGATTTCAAAATACAAATTAAAGATGTATCAATCTGAAATAATGATATCTGATATAAATTCTTGACATCAATATAAAGAAAATTAATTATTGGGCTCAAAATTGATATTTTGCTCTCTATGGAATGTCATTTTCACATTTATTAGGGATTATTGATATCAAGAATTAATTTTTCATCTCAAAAAATTGATTTCTTGATATCAAGAATTAATTTTTGATCTCAATAAATCCATATTTTGATATCAAGAATTAATTTTTGCTATCTGTAATTGTATTTTTGATATCTCTAAATGTATTCTTGATCTCAGAAAATAATTTTTGATATCAATAAATATTTAGAGTATCAAGAAATATTTATTGATATCAAAAATGATTTAATGATATCTAAAATTGATTTTTTGATATCAAAAATTCAATTCTTGATAGCAAAAATAAAATATTTGAGAGCAAAATATCAATTTTGATCTCAATAATTCATTTTCCTTTTATTGATATCAAGAATTTATTTCAGATATCATTAGTTCAGAATGAGACCTTTTTAATTTGTATTTTGAAATCTGCAAATGATTTTTTGATCTCAAAATTTTTTTTTGATATCAAAATATCAGTCTATTTTTAATAAAAAAATTCAGAAGTACACGTGTCTGTAAACTAATAATGACTGGTCCTTGTATACAGAATCTTTTTTTAAACTTTCTACTGTACAAAAAAGAAGCAATTCTTGAGATCAAAAACTGTGTAGTTATTATTGATCTCAATAATTCAAGTTTTCATCTCGAAAATTTAATTGACGATTCGTTAAATTTTATGTAAATGTGTGTCTCTCTTAAGATTTTTTAAGTTTAGAAATTTGATTTTTGGATCTCCCAAATAATTTTTTGCCATCTAAAATTCAATTAATGATAGCAAAATATACATTATTGAGATCTACATTGATTTCTTGGTATTTTTAATTATATTTTGATATCAAAAATAAGCATTAAATGTTAAAACGGCATTCCATAGTATGCTCTCAAATATTTCATTTTTGCTATCAAGAATTGAATTTTTTATCTCAAAAAATCAATTTTGGATATCATTACATCATTTTGGATATCAATAAATATTTCTTGATATCTCTAAATATTTATTGATATCAAAAATTATTTTTTGAGATCAAGAATACATTTAGAGATATCAAAAATGCAATTAGAGACAGCAAAAATTAATTCTTGATATTAAAATATGGATTTTTTAGATCAAAAATTAATTCTTGATATCAATAATTCCCTAATAAATGTGAAAACGGCATTCCATGAAAACTTGTCTGCAACACAGACATGTATTTAAAAGCTAAAATCAAAATCGATCTACTTCAAGTAGTTTCTTTTTGACTGATTTGTCATTTTATCTTCATCCCTAAAGATAAACTCGTGTAAAGTAAAAAATACAAGCCCCGTCTCCAATGCACAAGCCCCTCCCTGTAAAGTATAAGTCCCGCCTCTAAAATACAAGCACGCCTCTTGTTAGATTGGAGGGGATGGGGTGGGGGTGCATTAAAATACACAAGTAGTGTAATGTAATAACCGAATCGCACTACTTTTGTGTTCGAACATGAGTTAAATGACAAAAAATAAGCTTTGCTCTATTCGAGACATATATTTTTAGTTTGAGCAGAAACTGAATAAAATCTGTTATTTATTTATTTTTATTTAATACTCACACTCGTTAATTGTTAAGAGTGCCATGTTATCGGTTTGTAGGCCTTATTAAGATAATTAGCTTAATTAGAGGTACCAGAATGGGATCAATCACCAAAACCTGTAGCAAACCTTATTATGGTATTTGTTAGTTTATTTTCTGACACATATATTTTATGAGGTAAAATCCGACAGGTATGGAATACCGTTTTCACTTTTATTTGCTTAATTTTCATTAGAATTTAAAAAAAAATCGATATCAAAAATTTAATTTATGCTATCATTAATCATATATTTAAATATTGATAATAAAAATTAATGCTTGATTTAAGAAATTAATTAGCCATATCATAAATTTAATTTTATATTAATATTTGTATTTAGCATAAACTTGAGTTTTTTATGGTTTCATAGTTGTATTATATAATTGATATAAATAAAATATTTTTTGACATCAGATATTCAATTCTTGATATCAATAATTGAATTATTAAAGTAATTCATTTAATTAAAATAATTCGAAAGTAAAGTTTGTCTTTTATTTAAAACTTTTTATTGTTGAATTCCTAATAGCAATGATTTAATTTTTATGCCAAAAATATTTATTGATATAAAGCAAAACAAAGATTTTTGTTGATATCATTTATTCAATTTTTTATATCAATAACTGAAGCATTCACAATTAGGAGCTTTATTGATATCAATAGAATTTGAGCTATTAAGAACTGAATAACTTATATCACAAGTTCCATTTATAATATAAAGAATTGAAGGTTTGATATCAATAACTCATTTAATGATATCATTAAATGAAAAAACGGCATTCCATACCAGGCGCACCAAAGGTACCCCCCGTTTTGGGCCATGCTCCGATGGGTGCCACGAAACTCCATGGCGGGTGAGTAATTGACTGACACATGATTCGGGCTCCTCCCGCCATGTAATGGGCATTCTTAATGACCTAACTAAAGCACAGGCAATTTACTTAGAAAGTTTGTTTTTATGCGAAATGCCGCACACTTTTCCAGTATATAAAATCAGATCGCCATGTAGTTCAAAAGTAATTCTCAAGGCATTTCCATTGGGTCGTCTTTTTCTTGGTTAAATTACGAAGAAATTGATATTTTGTATCAAAAATTAAAACATATTTATACATATAAAGGGAAAATATTTTTGTACTTTGACGGACAGAAAGCGTGAAAAAATAACGAATTTTGCAAATAGGTATGAATTGTATTAAATTGTTCTAGTAAATTGACGAGAACGGAGAAGAAGGTGAGTGGATAAACTTTTATTTTAAAAAATCATTTTGCTCCTTGTAGTTACTAAGACTTAAAATTGGGTTTACCTGTTGGCATCACGAAGTTTTACCTAATGTCAAATGTGTGAATAATCGCAGAATAATATTCAAAGGATCATTTTTGCTGAAAGCTTTGAAGGCATAGATTTAGGATTCAATCATAATACCGTATTAAATAAAATGAGAATAAATTAGGTAATTGAGAACATTTTGAAATTTCCCTGTATGATTTGTTTTACGTTTCCACTGATTAACTTGAAAAATACCCTAGTTCAATTAACGCACTTTCCAAGTAGGTTAGTTAAATTAAGTTTCTTAATAAGAAACCAGCTGGAGCTAAGGTACGTACAAAGTAACTTAGATTTCCTTTAAAAATTAAATCAATAAGTAAGCAAATAACGAAAGACACCCCTCTTACACCCTAAAAAAAAAAAATAATAGCAAAAAAGTTCTACCTAAATAACTGCTTTTATTTCGCCGCTTTCAAACATAGCAGTTTCTTTTCCTTGGCAAAACCAAGGTATTAATAACCTCATCTATGGTATATTCACACTTAAAGTTTTTAATTTTTCGTACAACTTTTAAAACGTAAAAATAGCAAAAATGGGGAAGGTGCCTTTTTTCACTGGGAGGAAGGGGGCAACAGTAGTTGATCAAATAAGCATTTTCTAGAATTCTTTTTTCAATACTAAAATAAAAAATAAAGCACCAAATTTTGTATTTTTTAATTTTTTTTTCCAAAACGAAAATGAAACTAAGCTATTTCGTAAGTGTTTTAGTTATAGTTGGTTACTTATTAAGCGACTTAGTTTAACGAGGTTAATTAAAACGTGAACAGACAACCAGTCTACCTCGAACGAGCATTAGTTGATGTTATATAGGAAATTTCATCATATTGTCAGCTACATATTTTTTCTCATTCCATTTAATATGGTGTTTATATAAATAATAAAATTAAAAGTCTGCTAAGAAATTCAGCATTTTTCCGGTATTCACTTTAATTGTTTCCAAATTCATCTTCCACCACTGGATAAAAGTGCCATTTTCACATGTGAATTTTTCACATGAAGCAAGATCAACCACTTCTACTTCTTTTGAAGAATTATTGCAATAATCCTGAAAAAATTTCCTTCTATAATTTTGATTAGTATTATTTATTTATCTATTCATTATTACTGTTACTATTATTTATGACGTAACATTAAATAAATATTATTTGCCCAGTGCACATTACATTCAAATTCCAATAATTAAGTAAAAGAAGTTATAAAGTAAAACAAAAATCATAATACATTACATAATACCGGGGTACTATAACGCTCGGTACACCAATACTGAAATTGTTTGATAAAAACTGCCCAGTTAAGAATCACACAAGTTTAAAACGCTTGTTTGAAAGAATCCGTTTTCACAATTTTTTTAACGATTCGACTTACGGCGAATCCTTTACGTAGTTTGGCACACAACGGGTGCGACTTGAGAAAATAGACTGGTTTTCGGAACTGGTGAAGTGACCAATACACGGAGGTACTGGGGTCCATTACCGCTGAGGACGCTGTACATACTGCTCGTACGAAGGAATACCCAATGTTCAACCAATGAATAACCAATATTATAGCTGTAAAATGAAGTTGAAGTTTTTGACTCATTTAGATAAAAAAAATGTAAATTTTGCTAAAACCCGTGCCATAATTTCATTTTTTTGTCAAAATTATCACCCATAGTTTAAACCAGTGATCGAGGTCATACGTTTAATTTTTACTCATAAGCTGAGGTTTTTTTCTTATTCATAAAGTAGACCTTGGCCGTATAACTTAGGAAAAAATATGATATGGTCTTGAATATTGAACATCGCTATATAACATTTTTTTCATCATAATAACTGAACATATCATTTTTTTTTATTATAATAGTAATTATAAACCCCCCAGGCTGTTTCTCGGAATGGATATTTTCAGAATTTTTGCGACCTGCCACCCGTTCTAAAAAACTGAGGTGCATTTTGAAAAGCATTTCTGTTTAAATCCACCTCACATACTTATATTTCATATTTCAGGTCAATCGGAGTAAAAGGATTACTTTGCTTTCTATATGAATGCCATTTACCACCACCATATGCGCAGGTCCTCGTAGCTGGCAAAGGCGGCGGGCTCAAAATTATAAAATGCCGTTTCGAATCCATACAAAACCCGTAAAATTCCCTTTGTAGGAGGGACAGTTGATATATATATATATATATATATATATATATATATATATATATATATATATATATATATATATATATATATATATATATATATATATCCTTAAAAAATAATGATTTACATTAGAAAAATACAATAAATAACCAAAATAATAACATAAATGTTTAGTTTTATGTTTCTGCATGAATGTTTTGTTACAATTTTTATGTTTAGTTATTTTTTATGTGATTGCTGCTATTAAAAACCCGGCCCTTTAGCTAGCGATATTCTACGTGATACATTCTGTTCATTTTGCGTTTAAAGCTACAGGTTTATGTAATACGTTGTAATCTTTTGTACTTAACCCTCATATCTAATAACGTGAAAGTATTTGGTTTTATCTGTAGAATTCAACACATTTTGTCACTCAATATAGATCACTGTACAAGCGAACTCGGGTATGGTAAACTTCTTCGGGGTACTGTATAGCGTAAATTGTTGCCTAGCAACACCGTGCAATCAGAACCCACGTGCTTAATTTTCCAAGACCCCCATTGATCTGGACAGCCCACACCGAACAGCCCATTAATAATAAGGTGCAATAAACATGAGGATGAGGCCGAACAATAGAATTTATATTTTTAACGTGAGTGGGAACTGGGATTTTCTTAAGACAGGAACATGGGGGGAGGGGGAGGGCTGGATGCACGGGTCTCATGTATGAGGCGGAAGGTGGAGGGAAGGGGTTGCAGGATAGGATTTATACCACATCTCGAATTTTACCAGATATTTCAGGCGTAAGGGTTGGGGAAGTTGTAACCCCAACCCTATCCCATTGCTCCCCCCCCTACAAGTCAAGGC
The DNA here is from genome assembly GCA_949752745.1 of Protula sp. h YS-2021. Lineage (NCBI taxonomy): Eukaryota > Metazoa > Annelida > Polychaeta > Sabellida > Serpulidae > Protula > Protula sp. h YS-2021. Next base: position 62,225,109 of record OX457026.1, read on the forward strand.
TCGTGCTCATTTGCTTGTACCAAAGGCATGGATGGCTACGAGAGTCTCGTGTGAATCTGACTACAGGTCAGTGATATCTAGAGATATATTGTTTCATTATTTGTAGAAACAATGAAGGTGAGATGGCCACAACATTGGCAAATGCCAAAACGATAGGCCTGTTAACAGAGATCTTGATTATGGGGGCAATAACTGGTATGGTGTTGTACACTTCGTAATTTGCTATAATTAAATTTGGGAATAAATTTGGAGTTATTCTGGAAGTCTCTGTCCTTTTTTTCAATTTTTTCCTTCTCTTTTACCGTTGGATGGTTTCGAGGTCACTTCTCCAATTTGCATAATTTGATACAGGAAGACGAAATTCCGCACACGCGCAGAGGATGTCAAGATCTTATAAACCGAAAATATTTTTGACCTTGACCTCAAAGTTCATCGTCAAACTGAGGTCAAAATATTTTTAAGATGTCTATTTATCATGAAAAATGGCTAGAAAAGGGGCTCAACTCCCAGTTAAAATAATTAAATAAATTTTGAAGAGACAGAAGTCTGACAACCCAAATCTTGTCATTGACCTTTTCATTGACCTTGTCACTGACGTTGTCATTAAGTTTTAGATCTATCTTGATAACGGTTAGAGCTCATTTTAGGCCCTATGGACCTAAACAACGTTACATAAGCGGTATCTCAGTGCCCTTGACCCTCTCGGTCACGATCAAGGCAAAAAATCTAAAGTTGACCGTTCTCTGGAAAAAAGTTTCGAGATTTTGAGCTCATTTTCGACCTGTGGACAAAACTACGTTATACAAGAGGTACCTGGGTAACCTTGACCTTCTCGGCCATAATGTAACACAAAAATGTCGTTCTGTGATTTTGTTTATCAAATGGAAAATGCAGTCATAGTATGGTTGTAATATGTGTCTGTCTTTTTTTTTTCCGTACTGGGGCCAGATTTATTGGAGACTGGTTATAAATTCTGGTGATAACCTGATCGAGACTGCGGCCTGATGTGTGTGTGTTAGTACTGTGCGAGTGTAAGCTCTTCTGTAAAATGTAATATGTATGTAAACGAAACTTTTACGTCAGTATAAAATATACAGAAGCTTCTAGAAATCCCCCCCCCCCAAAAAAAAAATATATATATAATAATAATAATAATAATAATAAATAAATAAAATAATAATGATAATAAAACTGCAGATTTCAATTAAAACTTCAATTCATTAATTTATTAATTGGCAGATTTCTCCTTTCATTTAATATGTCACTGCAAATAAACACTATATTTAAGTTCTTTAATTATAGGTCCCAAAAATGTTATTTCAGAGTTGCTGTTTAATCAATTTTTCATAAGGCTCATCATGACATTTTATCATTTTTATCTTCAAAGATAAACATGTATTTAATCTAATTTGTCGGTATTCTCCAGAGAGGAGAAGATATCTGGGGATGTGCTCTGTGAAGTACCTTAGGTCACAAATTAACAGCAAGAGGGACGGGGGCATTTGAGTTATCGAATTTTTATTGCATATGATTGTGCAGTTTTAGTTATGACGCCGATAACGTATATTTAAATTTAAAATATTTAAAATTTGGAGATCCACTCACACAATGCAACATATTTTTAATCTGTTTTGTTTGTTCTGCAGTTATAGCACTTTTTTCAAATGATAGGTGCAAATTCATTATTATATATATATATATATATATATATATATATATATATATATATATATATATATATATATATATATATATATATATATATATATATATATATATATATATATATCGGAGTTGTGAGCACCAATTGTTTACGTTGCTTAAACCAAAAAGTCATACTGGAAAAACTCATCATTGTAAATTTTGCTTGAGGAATGCTCCTTAAGGGCTTCAGGCGTTCCCTTAATGACATCAGGTTAAGACGTACCTTAATTAAGACGAGCATCTTCCGCTAAGTGAGCTTACAGCTAACGTCATTATGCTCACTTAAAGTGCATTTCTATATTTTTTCACTCAATGCAAAGGGGGTCGGGGTACAGGAAAGGTGGTTCTCTTATGGCATAGCAATAATCAAACGCATATGACTAGATTTCATAAGTAAAAGAAATAAAATTAACAACTGAAAAAACCTTAAGAAAATGGTGGTTGCTACTGGAGCTTCCCATTTTTTGATACCCTTAAAATTTCAACACAATATTTATTTAAGAATTTATTGCAGAAAGAGGGGCCTTGCCTTTATCAAACTTCATTTATTCCTGTCCTACAGGATCCACGAGAGGGTGGACTAGTTCCATAATTGTGAGCATAACAGGACAAACTAACGAAAAATAAAACAAAATCTATGATTTCAGAAATATGACAACATTGTTGCCCGTGGTGAGACGAAGACAAGCCTCTATGTCGCCTTTTGTTCAGCCGATGAAATCTCGATCATACAGTCTCTTGTCTCCGTTATGGTTCACGTTTTTAACCACCACATACATCTTAACAATATGTACGATGTCCCATGGATTTAGTGTATCACATGACTCCAGTCTCAAAAATAAACATGGTAAGTTTCAAAAACGGAATGGATTAATGCCAGAAGCGTCGGAAGGAAAAATGACCAGTCTTTCGATTTACAACTGGAGAAAAATGCTTGAGAAAACCGAATCGCGAGATTTAACAGAGTTGCTTAAAGTGTTCGCCAGTCAGCACGATGACGATATCTTCCCTTTAGGAGGAAATTCATTGGATGAACCGATGTTCAACTACGAACTCTCACCGAATTTTCACGAAAGCAATATGCTTAAAGAGATTGGTAGAGCCAGGCTTGCTATAAATCAAAAGACTGACGTAGATAAGCGGAGGGATGATAGAGTATTGCATCCAGGACGTGAAATATACGACAAAGTTTGTTCGAATATTTGCAGTTTTTGCCATAAGGTTCTTAGCATGAGATGGTCAGCACTGTGTCACACGCAATGCACTTCCGGTGGTCGGGCGTACGATGCTTGCGTCACGGTGTGGTCTCATCGAAATAATCTGGGAGATTTACCAACCATTACTTTGAACTTTTAAGTTAAATATCGGTTTAAGATGAACAGATATAATCCAGCCATATATATGTATATATACATAACCGAGTGAATGATACTTTCGGCTTTGAAACGCATTTAAAAATAAATTTCATTTTATATTTGTGTGTGTTTGTACGTCAAGTATAATCTCCACATGTATTTTGTACAAGTAAATATGTTATGAATTGTAAAATATTTGTTTGTGCTTGCTCTTTGAGAGTTTTGGTCTTAATACATTTTTATCCCGTGCAATATCCTGGGTTTACTCTGGGGTCTTAAAATTATTACCAAGCGTGTCCATGACTTTCTTAAAACAAGCACTGAACGCGGTCTACAAAGTTTGGAAAATATCCTCCTTTTAACAAAAGCCAGGAAGTTTAGCGTTGTAAAACCAAAGTGGAAACATGCTTTTTTTTGTTTGTTTTGGATATGCAAGTGCCCCCAAGCCGTAGTGGGGATTTAATACAAACTTATCGATTTCTTTTCCGATTATTGTCACCTGCAAACTTTGTTTGCAACTGGGTACAAATTTTTCTCAAAGCTACCGCCCTTTTCCTTTTTTTTGTTGGATGGTTTCCAGAAAACTCCTACAGTATTTGACAGAGGAAGATGAAATTTGGCGCACGTGTATAGGATGACGAGGTCTAGGTAAATCCGCAAATTGTGTTTTTTTTTCACCTCAACAGTCAAGGTCAAATTGGGGTCAAAGTTATTTTTTTCGGCAAAATGGTTTCCAGAAAACTACTCCTAGCGTTTGACTCAGCGGAGTTTCATATCTGGTACACTTATAGACAATCATTAGGTCTTTGTGGAACCGTATATCTTTTTCATCTTGACCTCAAAGTCCAAGGTTAAAGTGAGGTCAAAATATTTTTCAAAACCCCTATTAATCACGAAAAGTGGCCATAAAAAGTACTCACACCCCAGTTTGAATATTTAAAAGGTACACAGTAGGGGGCAACCTTCCATCATGAATCTCGACCTTAAGAGCCAAGGTCAAAGGTCACGGGACCTCGCATTAACGATAGGCCGACTCGAAAACGGTTCGAGATTTTGAGGTTATTTTCGACCCTTTGGGCCTAAACAACGTTACATATAAGGTATCGCGGTGACCTTGACCTTCTCTGTCACGGTCAAGAACAAAAACCAGAAGTTGACTTTTATCCAAAAAAAAAAAAAAAAAAAAAAGATTACAGATAGAGCGATTTTGAGCTCATTTTCGACCCTTTGGACCTAGAACAACGTTACATTATAGGTACCTATGTGACCTTTACTTTCTAGGATGAGGTCACGGTCAAAAACCGGTGACCATTATCTTGGAAACGGTTAAAGATAGTGATTTTTGGGTTCATTTTTGTCCCGTTTGGCCAAAACGACGACGCAGAAGGGGCACTTCGCGACCCTGACCTTCTGTGTCATAATTTAACACCAATATTTTCTTTGGTGGTATCTGCAAGTGGGTCATTTCGCTATCTAGCGAAATTCGGTCTAGTTCCTTGTTGTGATACCAAGAGATAACATTTTCGCCTGATTGCAGCTGACGTTTATGTGGATCAGTTGCCTTTGGCAACGGAAGAAAACAATAAAAATAGTCTTGACCACATTCATTATTAAATTTCTTTCTTTACAATGCTAACACTTAACATTAACAATCAATAATATTATTAACTTCAAATAAAATCACAACAAAAGTTAAGTTTCACCGGATGGCGACCTATTGACTACTTTGGAACCAAGGTGAGACATACATATTTTTACAAAAAAAAAAAAAAAAAAAAAAAAAAAAAAACTGCAAAATCTGTTTCGTGCAGTTAGGACTACAACTGGTGTCGGTAATCTGTCGTTTGGCCATTCCTCTGTTCATGGTCTTACATGTTTAACAACTTTTTTATATGCCTTTAATTTTAAAATGCCCTAAGTTATTGCAGGAAATATCCCCATCCAGCGTTACTGGTCCTTACATAACTGACATGAGAACCAATATGACAGATGCATTTTTCTGCCCGAAGATCAACTTCGCTTGGAATTTGTGATAAAAAAGTGGTTTCATACAACAATATTTTATTTCTTTGTTAATACAGTTTTGTCTTCAAATCACCCATTTTTACCGAGAGCAAAAAAACAATGCTTCTTTTCAGTTGACCATCAAAATATTCCAAAGTTCCTTAAGGTCTATTTTTCATCCATTGGTTTGTTATTCATCTGTATTTTTAATTTAGTCAAAATTCAAGTTTCAAATGTAAACTGGTGTAACTCTGTACATAGTGGTCTCCGACTTTCCCTTAGTGATTTACAATTTTTGCACAATTTCCTGAGAGAAAAAATTACAGCAAAGGAGGAATTTATACATGTACCGTCCTTGTTATCATTCAAAGCTTAACTTGTACTCTTGAGAGCACGTTTTCCATCAAACCCTTGCTTGTTTTTGTTTTTTTTTTCATCTTTTATCCACATAAAATTCAAATTCCAGTAAAACACACTTTTGTATTTTTGGACACTTACACAGATTCTAAAACAACTGGTTATACTTCAGTGCAAAGTTGCTTTATGCTGACTTTTTTTTTCAAAACTGAATCGATTCATTTCTGTTGTCAGTTTTAATGTAATCCTGGTTTCTGCGCCAATGTTCCGGTTCACATCGTAGCGCATCATGTCTAATGTTACAAGAAAAAATGTCTTGTTACAATCACGTAACCAATATGCAAATTACAGTGAACTGTATAACTCACCTGATTTTTCAACAAAATCAACTAACAAATCCTCGATATCTTCACAACTATTTTCAAATTCTAGTCAAACAGGAAATAAACCTAAAAGTGTAGATTAATACATAAGAAGCTAAAAACCATCTACGGGTCTAGGAAAAAAAAATTCCTGACTTTGAGTAATAAGTTATCAAATTCGATTTGGGCAGGGTGGGGGAGAGGAGTAATGGGTAACAACTTGGTATATAAATTAATACACAACCAAAAGGCGTTTCCAAGCAGCAGGACTAGCATTCACGCACTTACGATATATCTCATTAACACTTGGCAAGTTGAAGACTTGCGAAGAGTATATCGAAGTTTCACAGCGCCAGTGTTTCCGACATTTTTTCTATTTACTGGTCGGTCATTTTGTACTTACTACTTCTCTGGCCATACTGGCCCAAGGACCACAAAATTTCGCACACCTGTAGTATTTGATCTGAAGCTGTGTACCTTTTTTTTAAAATTTTTTTTTTTTGCCGTTGTTTTGATTTTCATGATCAAAACGCGAAACAAAACAGTGATGCAACGCGTAAAGGCTGCAGCAACATTTCCACAAGCCTCTCGCATGTGCCAACGCCCACACTGTACATTACATAAAGTATGTGTGCTTTATTTGTACATGCTAAACACGCTGAGCACAGTACCGGGTAACATGTTTGTGCTTGTTTTATAAGAACGACGCGCAGATGTAAAATCTTATCTAGTCGTTTTAAATACATTGAATGTTCATATAAATTACCAGCTTCAGTTACGCACAATTCTTGGTGCGGGTGGGGGTGTGGGGGAGGAGGAGGAATACTGCTTCATAGAATAAGTAGCAAAGATTTTTTCTGGAAAGGTTTCGGAATCTCAACAAAAAACATTGTCTGCAAAGGAAAAACACATCAAATTCAGGCTAAAAATTTTTTAAAATTCTATGTGAAGGCAGAAAGTGATTTTAAAAATATTATTTTCTGGTCAAGTGGTTGATATTTCGCTTTTGAGAAATAGGTTCTCCTTTATAACTTACAATGTGAAGGTAAAAATATATTAATTACTAAATCCAATACACGCACAACAAGATCAGTAGACTCGCGCTGTGCCTGAAGGTAAAAACATTACGGGCAAGGACACTTCCTCGTCCGCGCCAAACCCAAAAACAAATCCTGAACATATGTGAACAGACGGCAATTAAATTAGAGCTATAAACACTTAACAGCAACGACAAACAAATTAACAACAAAAGCAAGTAAATTTCCCTAAACATATGAAAAAAAATTATGCATTTGCGAAAACAATAAACTGATTTTCTGTGTCACACACGTACGTTTGTAGAAAAAGTATACAGATTACAAACAGAAACACTGTAGATTCCGGGTATGCTGAAACTGTCAACAAAATCCCACAAACTCTACAAACCAAGTGCAGAGAGACCACATCCCTTGAGCTGAGTATTTCCCCAGATTAACTTACAACAACGTCCTAATGGCCTTTGAAAGTCACAAAGGTTTTTTGAAGAGGGTTTTTTTTGGAAGGACGAACTAGTTTTTCGATTCGACAAAAAGTCCCGTTTTGAATTCGAGATCCTGCTTATGGTCACACGCAATTCACTAAGAACAGAAGCGTAACTGACCTCTCGACTGACCTGGTGAAGTAGGGATTATTCGTGGTCAAGGCAAAAATGGAACCCGGAGAAAAATGGCAACAGAAATACTGAATTCAAAAATGGAAAAAACACAATGTCAGGTTTCGCTTAAGGTATCGTTCGTTGATATGTACTTTCATTTCAGTTTCATTTATTATTATTTTTTTTTTTTTCGTTTTTCAGAAATAAGGCTGAACGCAAATGTTGAGTAATTGATTCCATTAATGGCTCATACCCTGGGCCACGATCACTCCCATGGTGACGGTTGACAAAATGCACTTCCTCTAGATATCCGGTCACGCTGGAGTAGGACAATTTAATATAATCTTCCCTTTTACAGCCCTTTTAGGAGTCCTTCTCGGGGTTCCTTTATAACGGGGTGCCGGCTCCAAATAATCGATTAATCACGATAAATAATATTCGATTAATCGATTACTAAAAATATTAATAGCTTTCAGCCTTCCTGTGGATCATTAATAGTTTGAAAGTATTATTTTAAAATAAAATTAACATTTTATGAATGAATAAAACTGCCGGATGAATCTAATGCTTCATTGATTCGTTTAAGTATTTATTTGTGTATCTTTGTTGAAAAAAGTTCCGAAGTGCTTCTTCTTTGCGCAAGAATATTCAACATTTTGATAAAATGTGACAGGCAAATCGGAAAATAATCAACTGATTTTAAACAGGTGCGGTTAAGGCCAAGCACAGCCATATTTATGGTATCGGGTTGCTGCAATATCGACTGATCCGTTTTCAGTAAGACTTTTTCTCAATAAAGTTTCTTTGTTTAAACTTAGATTACTTATTTTGCCTAGAAATGTGCTATGCTAACTCAAAGTAACTCAAAACAAGATATTCCACGTTTTAAGATGCAATCTATGTTATGAACCGTTGCCACCTTCCGAAGACAAAAACGGGATAGTGGAGTTTTGGCAATATGGTTCTTTCAGCCCTTTCCCGTTATTTCGTTAGATTTTAACAACACACAAACTGTCCAGGATGGGGTTGGGGGAGGGGGGGGGGGGGGTGGGCAGTGTGACAAAAGATATTTGCATATTAGAATTTATTGCCACTACTTTATATTATCATTTTGGCTACTGTGGCGTACACAGTATCACCACCTGACGTCATCTTTGTACTGCGGCAGCAGACTCAAGCGTTTAACGCTCTCATAGCCGCAGATGACAGAGCACGAGAAGAGACAGGAGTAGCTGAGGCGCGCCGTGACGCCCTTCGTGAACATCCCCCACACGCCCTCCTCGTGCAGCAGCCTGGACACCTGCGGCCGCCAGCTGCTCCTCTCCACCTGCAATCACACCGTCCCTCATTTCAGAGGTCACCAAGGTCAACTTGAAGGTCAATTAAAAAAAAAAAGCAGCTAAGTGTGGATGGTGCTTTAGTACACAATTAAAGTTAAGTACATTGTCAGCGGTACCACCTCTTGCCTCCACTTACTTATCCACAATATTTTGCCCCTACATTCCAAATTGCTGCACTCCTATCAGACAACGAAGCGCTCGTACAAGCAATGAATTCACCTTCTCAAAGTCTTTTGACACCAAACGAAGGTATTTTCATGCACCGGAAATGCACCGGAAATGTACTTGTCGTATACATTTTCACGGTGATGAATCGTTTTTTTAACTCTTATTTCACTCTGCTATTTTGCTGAATCGTTTGTCAAATGGAATATATGACCGTTGACAGCTACTTTACCTGCACTCGCGCCCTGATGAGGTCCATGGGGTTTAATACAAACGTGGTCGCTGAGGCACTGGCCACGGCCCCCATGCACTGGATGGCCAGCCGCGGTACCCATTCAGGCAAAGATGACGACAGCAAATCTACAGCATCAAACAATACACCGCGTGTGCTACTGGTTCCGTATGAAAATTGTAAACTATGAACAACAGTTGCCAGGCTGCCGTCGAGTTGTGAGATTTTAGCAAACCAGAACCATTATTGTATCGCTGAAGCGTGTAAGATACGAGTTGGTATACATATTATTAACAACCAAAAACATTTTTTAATTATTTCACTTTATGACAGTTTTGAATTGCACGGTTTTACAGACACCGATACTGCAACACTATTATTACATTTACTGGCAAAATATTGCATATAATAGCGATTGGTTCTTTTGTCCTATGAATCACAGAGGTATTGTTGCTTCTTTTACAACTTCAATGACAGACATGAGAACAGGCGGAGCCTAAAAAAGCGGAAATTTTTATTAATTGCCGAAGGCGCGACAACCATCAGAGGGAGGGGGTGGGTCCGGGGGGGGGGGGGTTCTTGTTATTTGTCACTTCAATGAGACTATTTACAACTATTTTGACACTATGTAAGCAACAATTATAACATCAATTTTTTTCTAATGTACAATCAAAACTGAACAGCAACTACACACTTATACACACAGTTGGCACTCCACTTGTAAGTCGGTAAGGCACGGAGTGTTCGTATTGCATAATTATATTTTTATAAATGGCAGTTGGGGGGGGGGGGGAGGGGGTGGCGAAGCCTTTATTTTTTAATTGGCTAAATTGTCAAAATACCGCTCATGTTAGCCTCAATATCAGCCCATCGCACCCTCCCCTACAAAGTGCATTTTGAGATCGGATTTGCATCGATCTCGGAGACCACAAATTTGAAGCCAAGAAAAGCGGGAAACAGCTGAAAATGAGGACAGTTCTCATGTCTATAAAAAGAGAATTTCTATCAGTTGTGTATCATTGCTTGTGTGGTTGCGTTTTACTTTTACATATGATTGCTATTTTCATTCCGGTGCAAATACGTTATAAAAGTTTTATTAAGGCATGTGTTAAATCGAAAAAAAAAAAAAAAAAAAAAAAAAAAAAAAAAAAACGATGCACCTGGCGAAAATCTCGGTTTTAGTGGGTTAAGCAATACATTGAGCTATTCAAATTACATACCCGTACACAAAGGATAAAGTGTCCAAAAGATGGCACTGTTAGGTGCATAGACGGCCACGGATGGGAAAAATCCCCTGTAGAAACCCCTGATGCCGTTTTCTGCATGAATACTTTTAGCTATGGCGATGGCTGCTTTGCCAAAGCCGGCTCTTGCGATAGGCACGCCAATGGCTTGTGGGTTGCTCCTCATCTGGGCCATCCCTTGCATCTGTAGGTGTTGGTTGATGATGTCCACGGGAACCTGGAATAGCTGGGCAGCCACGGAAGCAGATCCTCCAGCGATGAAGCCAGCCACAAATTTGTTATTGGTATGCGTATGGTCCACAATAACCTGGCGCATGCCTTCATACGTTATAATGTAAGTCATTTGAGACAACAAAGAAACATTGCTCCACAAATAGCCATCATACAACCCGCGTAGTCCGGACTTTTTAAAAATTGTTCTAAATGCGTGGCTGGTGCCCTTGTAGACATCTTTATGTGTTTGAATTTGCAATCGCGTTCGAATAAGAGTCAACGGGTAGAGAGGGGTACGTACGCAAATACTGCTCAATACAGAGAGCGGGAAAAAGTAGCCATGGTCCATCATTTTAAATTCTATCACCTGAACGCCGGAACTAAGATTTTCTGTGGGCGCAGATACCGATCCTTGCCGTTGGCTTTCCTTACCCATCCCTGCCGCTGATGCTTGTCGTGTATTTCAACAAAATCTCCCGTTCAAAGTCTGATTTCATGTGAGAGAACAAAGTTCTTAAGCAATGCACCTGCAATTTAATAAACTATGGTGTCAAGTTAGCTTCAGCCAAAGAGGTAGATGCTGTTTTTTTTCCTGAAATGACTGTATCTTGTTTCATATGTTGCCCTTAATGTTCTTTAGGGACAAACTCCTTGGCAAAATAACTCACCGTTTACAATAACGTATGGGCTTTAGACGAAAAGACAATAAAATTGGAAAAATAAAAAAAAAACTGACAAGTTACAAACCCTTAATTGTAACAAATTACTTTGGACAGTACTTTGCCTCTGGAGTGACTTAGGACCCTCCTGTTTCATGTTACAAGTGTAATTTTTATGTGTAACCGCTGGTCCGTCCATTTCAGATGCCCTTTTATCGCTGTTCCGTCCGAAGTGCATCATTCAAGCAGAGAAAATTATTGTGCTGCTTTTTGGCGATTTTTAGCCTAGGGAAAGGCGGGTCACCAAACCAAGAAACCCCAAAACAAAAAAGTAAATAAAAAAATAAAAAGAAAGCTGGTTTGATATACACTGTATTCAGAAACAACGGACGCTTATTGCCAGGAAAAAGGCTGTTTTTTTTTGTTTTGTTTTGTTTTTTTTGGAACGACAAAATATCAACCTCTTAAGTGCATACCGGTTTAAAGAATTCAAGCGAACTTAACACAAAAAATTGATCTCTACGGGCTGAACAATCAAACACATTGAAGTAAATAACGTAATAGAGGGAGGGGCTGAGTTAAAACTGGATGTGATAAATTAGGATCAAAGTACCCGCGTTTCGACGCAGACGGCAGCGGCATCGAAATACTTGATAAAACAAACACTTTAGAATGAAAATTCTCGTGTATGGATAGCAATAAGTGATCCGCTAGTAAAATCATCGAACAACATGGGAAATTGTTTAGTTTGTTTTTGCATGCTTTCAGATGTTCAGGTTTGCTTTCGAACTAAATCTGATCATAAAAAAAGAGAATAAAAAGGCATATAAAAGGAAATAAAACCGTACAAAACAACTAACTTATTTGTAATTTCTTGCACTGATATGCAATGGTTTGAAACTTACCTAATTTGCATGCAGATTTCCGTAGTTGAGAAATCTTACGTTACTGGTGAGATTACAAGAAGGACATCGTGGGTGAGAGAAAATTAAAGGTTTTAATTATCTGAGGGAAATATATTTTGAATCATCCAGAACAAAAGGTACCGCTGGCGGTAGAAGTCGTGTGAAGGACATCGTGAGTGAGAGAAAATTAAAGTTTAATTATCTGAGGGAAATCTATTTTGAATCATCCAGAACAAAAGGTACCGCTGGCGGTAGACGTCGTGTGAAACATAACTACTATAATTCTTGCCGTATAGGCAATAGAGAAATACAAGCGTAAATTGTGTTACTACGATTCACAAAATCCAAGTTTGGTCTACACCATATCAATCACCAATAACGATATGCCACGTTGTTGTAGAAAACGCTGATAAAAAGTACAATAGAAACAAAAACAACTGATCAGTTTGGCCAGTTTTTATCATCAATTTTATGTTACAATATAATAGCATAGTCCTGTACTTTTCCATAATCTCACCAGTGTCAACCAATCAAATTAAACTGAATCGGCCGGATCAATAATTCTCCAAACAATCTAGGTAAACTGGAAAAATTTGGTATACTTTACATAGGAATCGTTTATGGGAAACTGAGAGACAAATGAATGTCATAAATCAAATAAATAACTAGACCGTTTTCGCTACCGACTAGCGAAAATAACACTTTGGGACCACAAAAAATACGATTCTGAACTCACAAAAATCAGAACTGACATTGAACAAGAAGGTGAAGGTCACCAAGATACCACTTCCCTTATCTTCTCTTCCCTTATCTTTGCCCATGCGATCGAAAATAAGTACAGTATAAAATCGCACTACATCTAACCCTTTTTGGAACTTCCGACATTGACCGTGACCGAAAAGGTCAAGATCACCGAGGTACCTCTTACATAACGGTTTTTAGGCTGAAAGTGTCGAAATAAGCTCAAAATAGATCTATCTCTATCCGTTTTCGAGATAATGGTCAACTTCCGGTTTTTCAACGTCACCGTGACCGATCTGGTCAACGTCACCGTGGTACCTCTTACATATAGTCCTTTAGGCCCAAAGGGTCGAAAATCGGCTCAGAATCGCTCTATATCTAGCCGTTTTCGAGATAATGGTCCACTTCCAGATTTTGACTTTGACCATGGCCGAGGTGATCAAGTTCACTGAGGTACCCTTATATATAGTCTTTTAGGCCCAAAGGGTTCAAAATGAGCTCAAAATCGCTCTACCTCTAATTATTTTCGAGATCATTGTCAACTTCCGGTTTTTGACTTCGACCATGGCCGAGGAGGTCAAGGTCACCGAGGTACCTCTTACATATAGTCGTTTAGGCCCAAAGGGTCGAGAATACGCTCAAAATCGATCTATATCTAACCGGTTTCGATATAATGGTCACTCGTTTTCTAAGGTCAAGATAAAAAATGCGGATTTCACGTCTCATCACCCTCCAACAGCGAGGCAAATTTCATCACTCTTTAGAAACTGGGAAAAAACCCAAACCCTGCAGTCAGCTTCAACTTGCACACACATTCTGTAATCGCTCCCATTGCAGACAGTTGGGCGATTAATATGCCCATGCTGCTATCATACCATTTCCTTTAACTGCGAATATCAAAGCGTTTGCCAGCCTTTTAATGGCAAAATTCCAGTGTTCATTTTTAAATGTTAATGAATTTCTTTAAAATATGAACTGGACCAGCTACAAATCCTATATTATATCTCTGCCAAATTTAGTCGTCCATGCCCTAGAAGTCTCAAAGAAATTCGTGTGACAAGGTTTTCAATTTTCAATATCCATTTTTCCATTATAAAATGTTAATGAATTTCTAATAAAAATTGAGCTGGACCAACTAGACATGCTTTACTATGTCTCTGCCAACTTTAGTCTTCCTAGTCCTAGCTGTCTCACTGGAGTTTGCGTGACAAGGTTTTGGCGGAAAAGGGAAACAAACGGAAACACTTTACCCAGTAGTACGAAAGGAATAAACTAGGGGATTGAAAATCTCCAAGTGTATTTAATGCTTTCGAACAGTATCTTTGTAAGATTCTGGCAAATATACAAAAGATGTGTACATTCACAACCTGACCGGATGCTGAAATTTTGATTTGAAATGAGATATACACTTCCAAGTATATAGAGCTATGGTTATACAACAGAAAAATGTGTGAAGTAGGATTTGCCATGTCTACGTCAAACTTCCCCTTCTCTATTCTTATCGATTTCGGGTTTCCCACAAGAAGGAGACCATCATTGAGAGAAAAATTATGAATGTTTAACGATTTTAGGGCACTTTGCCTTAAATTACTCGAACCAAATGAGCACCAATGACAGAAGAAGTCCAGTCAAACTTGCTCATACAAAATCAAAATAAAACACGAAACATAAATTGCGTTTCTAAGGTAAAAATTACCCATATCTGATGAAATGCGGCCTTAATTACCAAAAACAATACAAAACTATGTCGCAGAGATCAAAATAACAACGACAACAAAAACAATACCGTCAAACGACGGTTCCCAGGTGACGTCAGAGTAACGGAACTCGATCTGGCACTGTGATGCTATCAAAATACGGCGGACACTGAGTGAAAACTGTTAATTCTTCTCAATATTTCACATATCTACAACATTAATTTCGTCCTGGACTAAAAATTCTAGCTCGTGCTCACTCCACTAACGACATCATAGTAAAATAAGATGCAAAGGTTCCTTAGCCATTTTCTTTTTGTTTATGGTGACGTGAAGGCGCGCTAATCACATTATACTGTTGTGGAAAAGCACATTAAAAATGCATAACTGCATTAAGTCTTATATTAATGACAACGCACCTTCGCCAGTCTGGCGTGTGTTGACTGTGGAAATTTACACAGATAATACATGTAATGTATATATAAAACACAAGAATTAACAAATAATCGAACTTATTGAATATATCCCTGTCAAGCGCCATGGCCATTTTATTTGGTGTTTATTATGGTTTGAAGATTGTGGAATCAGTATAAATAGTTTGAAACATTTCCTGGTCCTTTCAAACTGTCCTTATAACTGCCGAGAACTCTGGACCGAACTGCCAATGCAAAATGTGTTAACTTTATCGATATGAGCCGCACCGTCAATTTTTGGGCAATTTAAAAAAATGGCTAGACCGTTTGCGCTACCGAGTAGCGAAAATTACACTTGGGGCCTCAAAAATACGATTCTCAACTCTCAAAATTCAAAACTGAGCATGAACTAGGAGGTCATGATCACTGAGGTACGTCTTGCAGATCGCCTTTTAGGCCCAAAAGGTCCCAAAATAAGCTCAAAATCGCCCTCTCTCTAACCGTTTTCGAGATAATTATCAAATTCCAGTTTTTCACCTTGAACATGGCCGAGGAAGTCAAGGCTACCTAGGTACCCCTTACATATCGTCTTTTAGGCCCAAATAGTCGAAAATAACCCCAAAATTGCTCTATGTCTAACCGTTTTCGAGATAATGGTCAACTTCCGGTTTTCCCCTTGACCATGGCCGAGGAGGTTACGGTCACCGAGATACCTCTTACATATTAACTTTTAGGCCCAAAGGGTAGAAAATGAGCTCAAAATCGCTCTAACCGTTTTGAAGATAATGAGCATGGTACAGGTCATGGTAAGAAAATAAGTGCAGATTTCATGTCTCCTCATCCTCTCTCAGGAAGCCAAATTTCATCTTTCCATGTAAAATAAAAAAAAATTTTAAAAAAGCAATATACATGTATTATATATATATATATATATATATATATATATATATATATATATATATATATATATACATACACTGTATATCTGTTGGGTCCAAACGGTGGAGACTAGGGCTGTGAGCTTGTTCGGAAAACCGAACCGCGGTTCTAACCGGTTTTAACACAAAAAACGGTTTTGATAGGTTTTTAGAAGACAAGTTATTGACAAAGAATGATTTTTTTATTTATCACATCAAAAACGTGAGTATAACATCCTAACCAGGACATTTGTTTTGCTTTATATACAAATCAATATTTTTGTGAAACTCAGCAGTTGCATTCGCATTGAGTTCCTGCTACAATTTCAACCTAAAACAAAATCAGTGTTCAAAAATTTCAGATTCCTTTGGCAAAAAAAAAAAAAAATTGTTACATGCAAGTTTCACAAAGTTTTACAAATTTTTCGTCAAGAAAAGAAGCATGTCCACCGATTCTGGCGAAAGCTATGGCCTTTGCGAGGTCACAATGCCCCCTGTCGTGGAAAATACCCTTTTATTTGGGACCCACTTTTGGCTTTGGCTTGTGTTTTGCAGACACAAGTACAAAAAGGAAACAAATATAAATAAATAAAAAGGAGACACAGCACATTATAAAAAAAAAAAACAGCAAAAAATAAAAAAAAAAAAGAAAAAAAAAAAAAGGTGAACCGGTTTAACCGAACAGCCGTAGTGGAGACTCGATAGTCTTAAGCAAATGAGAAAAACTGAAACATTGCAGTCAATATGCACACACAAACTGTAATCGCTCTCCTTGTGCAACGTTGGGCGATCCGTATACCTATGCTGTTATCATACCAGGTCCCTTAACTCAGTTAAGTTAACTGCGCAATCAAAAAGTTTGCCTGCCTTATAATGGGCGTGAGTGGTAAAATTTCAATGTCAATTTTTGCATATTAAATGAAAATGAGTTTTTATAAAAAATATAACTGGACCAAATACACATGCCACATTATGTCTCTGCCAAATTTAGTCGCTCTAGCCCTAGCCGTTTCAGAGGAGTTCGCGTAACAAGGTTTTCAAACAAACACCTTACCGAGTCGTACGAAAGCAATAAACTAGGGGACTGAAAATCCCCAAGTGCAATAAGTAGGACAACGTTGCATATTTGCGATATATATACTTCGATCTCGATGCAAAACTTATTTATCAATTCATTTATTAAATATCGGCGCGACAGTCTTCAGCTGATTTCAAAAACAATTTTTGACCAAGTGGTACTGAGCCAATTCGTACCCATAATACAACGTTGAACACCCGCAAAATATGAATTTTAAAAGGGCTGGTCCTTGCAGTTTCTGAGCATTATCATTTTGTGAGAAATGGTCGATTCGCAAATTTTTGGCAAGTCAGCTTAATCACACTTTGGGTGTTTCCAAAAAAAAATGTTCAAGAATTTTGAATTTCGAATGCAAGGAAACCTGGTAAAAATGAAAGAAATGGTAGAGAGATTTCGCCTAAATATTTAATTTCTCTTGTGCCAAAGAGCAATCGTGCTGTTAACAACAATGCTATTTTAAAAATTAATTTAAGGTTTCAATCAATAGTTTTAAGTTTCAATTTTTTATGTTCTGAATATGAGCTGTTTTTGCCATATTTCTCCTATATTTTCTATCATTTCTTTCATTTTTTACCGATTCCTTTGCAGTCGAAACTAAAAATTACTGCGCATTTGATTCGAAACACCCAGTGTGATTTGGCTTATACGAGTGCGTATAAGCCAATTCGCACTTTTGACTTTTGCCGAAAAGTTTTTGCGTTTCGGCTGAATTCAGGTGGGATAAGGATATAAAGAAATGATAGGGAAAAAACGGCAAAAATCAACAAAATTCCATTTTGCCAGAAATATAGTCACATGTTGGTTATTTAAGGCACTGAATAATATGTAAAATAGTTTTTAAAAGATCATGTGATGGCTTTATAAATTCGAAAGTGTGCATGTTGAAAGAAAATTAGAATTTTGATGTTTTCCCCTTATCATTTCTTTATAATTTATCCCCCAACATTTTCAGTCGAAACAACACCGCAACCGGAAAAATCCGAAAGTGCGAATTGGCTTATCGCTTCCCTTGTATCTGGGCGATAAATAGTACTCTTAGAGTTTATACAATACTACTTTTTCAAACTCCAAACATTATTAAGAAAGGACGTTTATCTTGATTTAAATTGGTTTTTTATTCAATTATTCTATATACTGTTAAACTAAACTGACAGGTCGTTTTGTTTATTTTGCAAATGATATTGGTTACCCGGCTGTATGCATTAATATCCAATGAGTGGTGTGTAAGTAAACATGAAAAAAATTTAAAGCATGCCACCGAAAAAAACAAATCGACCTGTCAGTTAGTTTCAAAATTTTTAACAGTATATAGAATAGCTGAATAAAAAACCAGTTTAACAAGAAATATTTTTGTCATTTGGCGGACACTATCAAGACATGTAAACATCTCCAGTTCGCTTTCTGGTTCAGAGGTCCTCGATCGCCTCAAACGTGTATACGAGGTAGTCGCCTTCCTTTTTTTTGCTTTCGGTGGTTAATGCAATTCAATCTATTTTACTTTCAATTTTGTTCCCCTTTTGTGTTTTTGACCGGGACTAAATTAACCAAAAAATAACAAACAAACAAACAAAAACACGTAATGTCCGGACACAAAAACGTATTTCATATGTAATTGATTCAGTGGCAAACGGCTGAGCCATTACCATTTTATATAGAAAGTAATTGTAATTCAACTGCAATACGCCAAACTAATATCGTTGGAGCAATTGTACATTAAATATGTTCTTAAATTCCCCATAAGAAAGAAAGAAACTGCACTGAGGCAATTTCCTGCTGTGCAAATATGTGGGCTGGGGGTCTTTGCAAACATAAAAATTTTAGGGAATTTTCGAAAGAACCATTTATAAAACTTATGTTTAGCTATAGACCCACCTTGTGTAACATGGAAATGTAAATCTTTATTCATGTAATTTGCTTTGAAAATTTCTTCTTATTATAATAATCATGAAAATAAAAAAAATATATATTTGGCGCCACCCGATAGACAATGCCTATAATTAATTTTAAAATAAAAACATTGAGAAACATATTGCCAGTGGCTCAGATTCGGTTACCTAAATGGGTAAATACTTTTTCGCTAAAATAATATAGTAGTTGTTTATATTGATTTTTTTTTTGGTTAAAAAAAATGGCAGCTAAAAAAGAGTTTAAGCATTTTACTTTGCATTTTTTGTTCTCTCTCAGATATTTCCGTTTAATTTTCAATTGCATAAGACGTTATAATTGGCTAATTATAATTGATGGATGGCGCAAAGGTAAAATGAAAAATGCGTGAATGAAAATCTTTTTAAATTTAAGCATCGTATATCAGACTGGTAGTTTCTTTTATCAATTAGTATGAAACGCTTCAAATTTGAAAATGTACCAATTCAACTAACAACTTATCATTTTCCCTAATGTGTATTGCAACTTAAATATGTGCATATTAAACAAGGTTTTCCCACTGCACATAATCACTCGTTTAGTAGTTAGTCTGGCGAACAAGGTAAACAACTGATCCAGACCATAATTACAAATTTATAGTTTGGCAGCAGCACCAGTATCCACAACCGGCCTTGAACATGTTTTTAAGCAATTCATGTCCGATCATCTTGTGCTCGATTGATCTCGCGTTGTTGTTCAACAGCTAACCTCTTTGGCGGTTCTGTCTGTTGTGTTTAGCACCTTTTCACTCCGCACACCCACTTCAAATTCCACGAAAATGGTACTCATAAAAGGGAAGAACTTTTTAAAATATGCTCAAAAATCCATCATGCGACGGTTCGGTTTGTTGTGTGTAATAATTTTTTTACTATTCAGATCAATTGGACTCATAAAAGTGCGGACCTGCTTTTAAAATGTCCATCAGGTTTGTGTTTATTCAGAACAGATGTATCTCATCAGAAGTCAGCTGTTTCTTAACCGGTGTGTGAAGTTGATCTTCAAATTTGCAAGTGATCAGGAACATAATCCACGCAAATATTTTGTTTCTTAAAGATTTGTCACAAAATTAAATGGATTGATGACTTTTAATTAAAATCATATATTATATTTAAAATCGCTTTGAATCAGTTAAAGCAGAATTTCTGGGGATCACGAAGGTAATGGAATTGAGTTTGAGATATTTCAAATTGAATTTTAGATATCCAAAAAGAGAACTATTGAATTGAATTGAAATTTAGATGTTGAAATTAAAAATATCTAAAATGAACTCTCAACATAAAAAAATATTATTTTTTGGTATCAATCCGTAAATTTTGAAAACCAGAGTTTATGTTTACATGACGTCACACATGAGATCGTGAGGAGTTGCAAGTGACCAAGGCCCTGCGGAAAAATGGCTAGAGGTGACGTACTTCAACAAATTTGTTATGTATTAATTTTACATATATTCAAAGTTTGGTCATGCTGTGTGTATTGTTACGGCATGATCCACGGACTGTATCAATGGTTTGCGACTAGAAGCCAAATCACACTTTGGGCGTTCCCAATAAAAATGCGCAAAAATTCTGAGTTTCGAATAAAAATAACTGTTTAAAAATGAAAGAGATGACAGAGAGGTTTCGCCTAAATATGAAATTTCTCTTGCACCAAAGAGCAATGGGGTTTTTAACAACCCGCGTGCTGTTTCAAAAATTAATTGAAAGTTTTAACAAATAATTTCAAGTTTCAGTTGCTTTTATGTTCAATGCACCAGTAACCTACGACCGTCCGCCTTTTTTGGGTGGTTTTTCAACGAATCCGGAACAGGAGGGCCCCGGACAAAAGGGCCTTGGACATGAGGGCCTTTCCCAAAACGGCCTTTTCCAAAAGGGCCTTTCCCAAAACGGTCCTAAATGAAAAGTTGGACAAAAGGGCCTTGAGAATTTTTTTTTTTGGATGTGGTTCTCAAAATAATTTTTAGTTTTCTTAACGTACATGAAACCATCAAGACAAATTTTTGGCTGTCCTTTATTATTTTGTATTATATCCATTGCTGTTGGTCACAGTTCAAGTAAAGACCCCAAATTCAGAATTCCTTATATATATATCGGCAAGACACTGACACACCAGCATCATCCGGATTAGCGCGTGTGTTTAAACAGACAGTGAAGAGGAACGAAACAAAGGACAGAGATTATCTTTTGTGGTACAGTGACTCCGAAACCTGGCATCTAAAGACAGCGATGGGAAGTTATTGAAAGAGTCTTTGCAATGAGTAAAACACCAAGGCAGTGATTGGTACAAACAGGGATTATGCTGTGGCACAGAGCTTCGGAAATCTCAACAGAGTGATGGGTAGTAATTGAAACAAAACATCAAGGCAGTTATCTGTAAAACACAGTGAAGTTTGTTTTTTTGACTTTGACATATTTTATTTAATAATAAAAACTCAAAATCCTAGAAAAAATTCTTCAGGCCTTTTTGTTCAACTTTTCATTTAGGGCCGTTTTGGGAAAGGCCCTAATGTCCAAGGCCGTTTTGTCCAAGGCTCTTCTGTCTGGATACTTTTTCACCGATTACTTTTTTGTTTTCGTTGTAATGGAGGTCCCCTTTGGAGTGTCGAAAGTGTAGAATTTCAGACATGTTTCCAGAGAATTGCAAAGCAAACTGTAGTGTTTGTGTTGAGTTACAGGGAAATATTTCCGGGCAAAATATTTTTGGACAACTTTAATCCGCCATATTATTTTGTCATCCCGAAATCTAAGAATTTTGCGAATTAATTTATTAGGTAACTACATAAACAACTGATATTGAAAGAAAAAGTATGCAAAAATGCCAAACATGAACTGGTTTAGGTAGTCCTACCATTTAAAGGGATATTGTTTTAGTTAGCCGACCTCTCGGGTGATAATTGGCGAGACAAAAAATGACATTTT
The DNA here is from genome assembly GCA_949752745.1 of Protula sp. h YS-2021. Classification (NCBI taxonomy): domain Eukaryota; kingdom Metazoa; phylum Annelida; class Polychaeta; order Sabellida; family Serpulidae; genus Protula; species Protula sp. h YS-2021. The sequence goes on from OX457026.1 coordinate 62,246,963, forward strand.
CGGGATAACTGTTGTTTTCCGGGATGGCGAACTTGCATGAACACTGGTGAAAGACCTAGGTTACTGGTATGAGCTGTTTTTGCGATGTTTCTTCTATATTTGTCTATCATTTCTTTAATTTTTTACCCGGTTCCTTCGCAGTCGAAATTAAAAATTCTTATGCATTTTATTCGAAACACCCAAAGTGTGATTTGGCTTATACTGTGCAGTAGGAGTGCTCACGTACTACGGTAGTATGGGCTCAAAGACGAAGTTCCGAGTAAGCTCTCACTTAAATAACATCGTATATCTCTCTGTCAGAACTGCCTCTAAGTAGCGAGCCGCTTCTGAAGCTATCGTAGTTCCAGCAGACCCTTAATGTCTTCTTGCTGTCATAGGAAGACCGCGAGTCATCTTCCTTGTAGGACTAAATCGTATGTAGACAAATGTCATCTAAACTTACGTAGTCCCAGTTGAATCTTTATATCTCCTAGAACAGAAAGGGTCACAGTTACAAGAACAGAAATGGTCATTGATCTCAACTTTCGAGGCACTGAGGTTCGAACTATCAGACTTTTCCGTAAAAAACGCACACACACACACACAAAGATGTATAATGGCGCACTTTTTCGACCACAGCGAAACTATCAAACTTGAATAAAGAGTGGTTTTGCAGTTGTAGAGTCATTGATACTTTATAATTGGGTCGTTTACGTGATGCACTCGTTCTAAAATAACGCCATTGGCCAGAGTCGTGCGCCGAGATCAGCAAAATTGGCATCAATGACAGGTTCTATCATAGGAAATGTGACTCTTGCTGTCATGAGACTGCAAGCGTGATCTAGGGACTAAAACTTACGAGGCAAGCGGCATTTATATTGAACAAATAAACTGTCGGCACATAGGCAAGGGGCATTTAGGACAGCGTCATTATAGCCGCTTCGTCAGCTGCGATATTTATTCCCAGTTTTAACATTTCTAGGAGAGGAACGTGAAAGGGAGATGGCAAAATTTTGACATTAATTGTTAATATAGACAATAAGAAAATCAGAAGAAAAAAACCTATTTTTTACTTTAGGATCTTTCGGATGGAGGCGTTGTTTCGATTGCAATTTTTGGGGATGTATTGTAAAGAAATGAGAAGGGAAAACATCAGAATTCTAATTTTCTTTCAACATGCACAATTTCGAATTTTAAAAGCCATCATATGATCTTTTAACAACTATTTTACATATTGTTCAGCCCCTTTAATAGCCAAAATGTTGTTATGTTTCTGGCAAAATGGAATTTCGTTGGATTTTTTTTCAGTTTTTTCCTATCTGAATTCAAATGAAACGGAAAAACTTTTCGATAGAAGTCTAAGTATGAATCACCATGTTGTTCAGTACAGCGGAAGAAAAGTAAAAAAAAAGGTACATCGTTGGAAAGGAACTGTAGGTTCATCAAAATGTAGTCCTAGATGGTTTTTGCTGTCTTCCTTCTTTGAATAGAACTTGGTTGTGGGAACGAACTCCCGGAGAACGAACCCCTCCAGGAATAACCAGCCCCCCCCCTTTCGAAGTCAAGGAACAAATCCCCCCTAGGTACAACCCTGCCCGGGAACAACCCCTCCCCACCCCTGCTATAAATGATATCAATAAAACAAAATAAATCGAACGTGGAAGAACCTGGTCGGTGGCGAAAATCAGTATCCGCCGGTTGGAATTTTCCTCATTGTCATAGATGAGGAAAAACTGTAGTGTTTGTATATTCTGATGGAGGCTGGATGTCACCTGCAGTCGTGGGACTTTTAGGTAGGGCACCTCGCTTCAGCTTTCTGATTTGGCGGGTGGTGGCATCTAGGAGGAAGTTCGGATCGGACATTGGCGAATTCGGATCGGATTCTGCTTCTTGCAATTAATAGCTTGAAAGCAACGACTGGTCTGTTCCTTTAGGAGATATGGAAGGGTGATTGCTTGCAAGTTACGACTTGATAGCAACGACTGATCTGTTCACATGAGAGAGATGCAATTAACAACTTGAAAGCAACGACTGATGTACTAACATGTGATCGAGGGGGGTCTTATTCTTATTATTCGCTTAAAAGCAGTGGTTGAGGTGGGTGGCGGGGGGGGGGGGGGGGTGTTCGTGGGAGGCGGGGGTAGGGGTGTTCCTAGGCTATCGAAAAGGGGTGGGGTTTATTCCTGGGGAGTGGAGGATTGTTCGAGACACCATAGAACTTACCATTGATGTCAGTTTTTGTAACCTCGGCGCACGACTTTGTGTAAATTGTGCATTACATAAATAGCCCGATTATTGTGGTCAGGTAATAATTTTATACAGAGAAAAATTGAGGTTTTCTTGAGATCAAGATATAGAAACCCCCATTATCACCCGCAACAAAAATATATCATTGTAAAAACACTCTTTTCTGAAATTTGGGAGGTAGTAGATAATGCGCCCGGATACTAAGCAGGGTCGAAAAAGTTGGTCGCCCGAGCCAAAAGTTGGTCGCTACGGGCGACCGCGAAATCTCAGCTAAGTGTGCTTTTTAAGAAAAAGTCTACCAGTTCGAACCACGGTGGCCTAGAACATGCTCCAAAAGATCCATAGCCTGGAAAGTGGGGATCCGTGGTCATTCTGTCACAGGAACTCTGACCCTTTTGTCCTGGGAAGATAGAAAGGGTCCGCTCGGACTAATAAAAATGCAATGCAGGTGGACAGAAACACCAGGAATACGTTAGAGTGGGCAATATATGGTGCCCAGCGATATGGAAGCGAGACGCACTTTTTAAGCGTTCACTTTGCTCGTAAAATAAAAGAGTATTACCAAACAACACGCCAACATTTGGAAATAAAACACCTGGACGACAGACCCGTTAATAGAGAGTTTTATTATCGGACCCCTAATGAAGGCCCTTGATCGATCGAACCGGGTCATCGAAATTGGCAAAACTGAACATGTGTACTTTTATATGAAAACAGAATTTGCACCGGTTGTTACGTATTTAATTCTAAAGTAGAAATCACGCAGTTCATTGCGACATTCTTTTTATTGTTGCTATTATTATCTTCTTCATCTGATAAATCCACATTTCATCCGACGATATTTCATACGAAAAAGGTAAAAGGTGCGACGTTTGGTCTCCGATTTTTTAAAAGTTTCTTTATTTTATTGCCGCAAGCAAATGCTCCGGATTTCCATCAATGTGGTGGATGTGAAGTTTTATACTTTACAGTGTTGTGAAGTATGGCGGTTTACTTTGTGTAAAGTATCAGTGCGGCACATAAAATTCGGATGAAGTGTCGTACCTTGAATTTTTTTTTACGGATGAAGTATCTACGGGTAAAATGTCTTGATACCACAACTGATGGACTAAAATGTAATTTAACCAATTACAATGTGCTCTTCAGTTTGAATGTTCTAAGCTCTAAGAGTGATTTTCATTGCAATAACAACAGATGTTTTGATCAATCGCGGTATTAGTTTCATTCTTAATTACAGTTAATGAGACTTCAATCAATTTTGGAAACCCAAGTCTTAAAGTCGAACCTTCTGCTCAGCAAAACCTTTTATTTATATGGCCAGGGTGTCGTGGCTGCCTTTCTCGTTTTACATAAACACTCGCCTAATGCCAAACTGATTCACTGTCCACACCAACACAGTGGCAAGATGACACACTTATTGCCAGGTCGGATTGACCTTTAGCTTGCATGAAGTGTTTTAAGCTTGTGTTTGTTGTCTTTAATAATTTTTCTTTTTAAATCAAACAAGTGTATGCAGTCTATCGAAGTATTTTTACAATTCTTGATTTCTGCAACATTTCAAAAATATAAGATTTCATGAAAATTTAAAAACAAATATCAAAATTTTTCCACCCTGGTGATAAGCAGGGAATTTTTTTTTGAAATCGAGAGGCCTGCGCGAATGGGGTGGGACCTGAAATCAGTTGGCGGAATGTCAGCACAGTGGACAAAAGAAAGCCTGCAAAATTGAAAATTTTTATGTGATTAATATTGTGATGTGTATAAAATCAAAACAAGCATACTGTACTGGGACAATTCCCCGTCAGCGTGTAGTTTTGTGTACTCAACCGTCACTTCGCGTTGGTACTAGACGGACACCTAATTGCTGCAATTTTGCTTTATTTTTCCTCAGAGAACCCGTTTTCATCATGTATAGAAACGCTGCACACAAACAACCAAGATCTCAAATATTTTGATCTGACGAAGTTGAATGATGGAAGATACGGTAAGTTTTACATTCAGATTGTTCTGTAATTTTTATAAACGAATTACTGATCGGCATCAAGGTTCTGATAAATAATTAGCAGGCCTTTAGGGGTTTGTTGATTTTCTTCTGCGATGTGTTGCACACGCTTGAGAAACGTGGAGGGAAATAAATAACAAGTCTCCGAGAAGCTTTTAGCTTCTAGATATTGTTTTCTGACGGCAAACAACTGGATTTCATGTTTGCGAACGAATCTCGATTATGTCGTGCACTTAAACTAAACAAAGAAGTTTTAAAGACTCATCATTATTAAAACGAGTGCCTGAAGAACTTATCCATCACCACGCAGGGTACTTGGTAAGTTTAAAATTTAAATGCTGATCAGAAATTTTGATTTACTGAAATTTCTTCTAAATTTACTGTCGTCTATATTCTCATTTTAAATTTTTTATTGGCCCGTGTACATCTTACATTTGACTTGGGCAATGCGTATGTATGGTATATATATTCGTGCATTGTCTCATAGAGGTTTTGCCAGTATCTCCAAATTAGTTATTGTGATACGAGTAGGTAGCACAAGGGCACACTATTCTGGACATCGCCCGTACAACCCGGATTTCTCTCAAGAAGAGGATATGTCGCGTCATTTAAAGATATTTGTAAATTGTGTTGATATCTTTTATCAGATAAGAGGTTGCTTAAAAAAGATCCGAAATTATTGTTTCATATCTTAATTTTTAAACAACTGTGAAAGGGACGTAGTATTTATTTTATTATTTCTTTTATTTGTTTATTTTTTTTTTTTTTGAGTTGGTGAGCAGGTTAGTGAAGTCGAACGATCGTTTCGACCATATCGTATTTCATTTTTGGTTTTGGATAATATAAATGACAGGGCATAATTGAATTTTTGCGATCGCTTGAGTGATACAAGTTTCCACAACGGTTACCAATGTGTCCTCCATTTCTGTACGCTCGATTTCTCAGCCACCTTTAACCGCAGGCTTTTGATTTTTTGTGGGAAGTAATAACATATGTTGCAGTTGTGCGACCTGGGGTTATTTTTTTTTTAATTTGACCAAAAATTGACGAAACTGTAAAACTACAAACTTGACCAGATTTTTTTTTGTTGGGGCACGATATCCCCCCCCCCTTTCCTACGCGCGATTTCTCAGTCACCTTTAACCGTAGGCTTTTGATTTTTGTGGGAAGTAATAACATATGTTGCAGTTGTGCTACTGGAGTTATTTTTGAATTTGACCAAAAATTGACGAAACTGAAATTTCAGGCTTGACCAAATGTTTTGTTTGTGGGGGGTAATGTAGGGGTACTTTTATACGCGCAATTTCTCAGTTACTCTGCACAGCAGCCTTTTAAGTTTTTCTGGAGCGAAGGCATGTATATTACGACTGTTCAACGCGGGATTGGTTTTGGATTTGAACAAAAATTGACGAAACTATGAAACTTCCAACTGACCAAAATTTTTGTTTGTGGAGACACAATGCTTCCACTTTTGTTTGCTCACCAAAATTCCGTCCACCACTCTTGCTTTTTTACGTGCGGTTTTTCAGTAAGCTTTTGACAGAAGGGGTGTACATTCAGACATCTTTCCAAATTTTTAACATGTATGCAGAGAGAGGGAGAGAGAGAGAGAGAGAGAGAGAGAGAGAGAGAGAGAGAGAGAGAGAGAGAGAGAGAGAGAGAGGGAGAGAGAGAGAGAGAGAGCGAGAGAGAGGGGCGGGGGGTTTCATTATGCCTCCCCCTAAATTTTGTTATGGATTACGAAGTGAAACTGCGTAAAAAATTGTTTTGTCCTAAAAGTCTTGTGCCGCAAATCGATCTTACACGATAAAGTAGTGATCTTTGGTTAAACAATGATTTTAAGAATGATAATTTATAGCGATGGGTTTTTCATGGTGAAGCACCGCTGTTATCTCCAGCTGTTATCACTGAAGTTAATGCATGAAAGTATGCTGATGTAACGCCCTTGTTAAAGTTTATTCCCCACAGGGGGGGGGGGGATGTATCCGATCGACCGTCTGTGGGTCTGTCATCAACAGCTTGTTAACACGATAACTTAAAAACTGCTGCAAGGATTTTAATAAAACTTGGTATGTAGCTTCTATGGGAACAAACAGAGATTGATATTGTAAATGGGCCAGGTTCGTCCAAGGAAAATGCCCCAGCTGGACATTTCAGATCTTGATTCACTATTGATGGCCGTGTTTAACTGATGGGGGCCTGTGAGGAATATGTCGGCTATGCACACTGCTCTAGTTTCAGACATGATCCCCCCCCCTCCGAAGTTTCCTGAATTCCGGAAATTTTGAGGTTAAAGGTTCATCGATCGTGAGATCGATACAAATCCTATGACATCTCAAGACATAAATTTCACGAGTGGGGACGGAAAATAGTTTTCTGGCTGCCACAATATATTATTGGCACAAAAGTTCAAGGTTTAATTTTTGCGTATGTCTATTTTCAAAACCTAAATATATCTATCTAGGTATAAATAACAAGTGCACTTTAAAGGTTTCAATTATGTCTATTCTTGGTCTTTAGGTTGCAAAATTCTTTAGGGGGTATGCCCCCAAATGGTATATTATTTTTGCCTCAGATTTTCCGTAGTTTTTCATCGACCTCAGAATCACATCTGAGTTTGCATCAAGGACCGAAACTGTCTGTTGACCACTGTTTGTGGCAGGATTTTAAACTGTGTGCTCTGGCCTATTGAAAAGACTACGGTATTGTAAATTCTTAAGTTACGATGGCCTTATCGGCACCGCGACAACGAAAATAAATAAAACTAAATAAAGGGTTATAATTTTCTGGATTATGAATTCCCCAATTGTGGAGGAGGTATCGTTTGTGTGACTACCAAATACGAAACAACAAATGAAACGTTTTTGTAAATAATCAGTCATTTGTGTCTCCATTTTATGAAGAGTTGAACGTAAAGTGATCTTTGAAAAGCAGAATTTCTCCAAATACGTGTTTTTTTTTCAGATAAATTGCCGTTTTCAGTAAGAGTTTTAGTCGAATCTGCGGTGCGAAATTGCGATGGATTTGCGATACATAAGAAAGACGTTGAAAACATTCTGGACTGGGAAAAGAACCAGGACAAAAACGTGGAGATTCCCTTCAAACCTGGCAGAGTTATCCTCCAGGATTTCACGTGAGTACATGTGTTACAATGGTGAAGTGGTCTAACTCCCCACCTTCAGGTCATTTGAAGTACATGAGCCACTTTACCATTCCTAAATTAGCATTGATTTTGATAAGAAAAATTTTAAGGTCTTCCCCGATGAGAGTAGTGTTTGTGGTGAAGTATTGTTGTTCTGAGAGAGGAAAAATGGGGGGGGGGGGGGGTGGGGGGGGGGGTGGGGGGGGGGGTTGGGGATGTGATTGCTCAATTAACTAAGTCTTACTGTGTGTTTAAGGTGGTGTTATCACCTTGTAACGGAGGGATATAGTTATGAGCTTGTCGGTCTGCCGCATGCGTGTCCGGGCTATTTCTCCAAAACTGTATGTCAGGTTGTTTTGAAATTTCACAATGGATAGAGCACGTATTGAAGGTGTGCATCATCGTATTTTTATTCATTAAAAATTGCCATTAAAACATTAGCAATTTTTTTTTACGTAATGGAATGTCGTGTCCGGACTTTATCTCTGAACCTATAGACTGGATTGTTTTGAAGCTTCACACACGGATAGAGCATGTATTGAAGGTATGCAACGTCATATTTCTGTTCGAAGTCATGAAAAATTCTCAAAATGACAAAATGAAGCGTCATGTCAGGCTTATATCTCCGGAACTTAAGGTTCGGATTGTTTTAGAATTTTACACACGTATAAAAACACGCATGGAAGATGTGCAACATGTGTTTTTATTCGAGTTCATGTAGTTATAACTAAATGAATGATTTTTTTTTCGATTAAAAAAAAATATCGCACACGAATAGAGCACATTTTGCAGGTGTGCTGCGTCTGATTTTTGCTGGGATTCATGAAAAATTGTCAAAATGGCAGTATTTTGAAATTTCGTAAACTTCGGGTTTTGATATAATTTTATCTGCGTACCAGAACGTGTCATTCAGGCTGTATCTCTAAAACTATTCTTTTTTTTTTAAATTTCACACGCGGACAAAAAAAAGATTTATTTTAAATTGCCAAAATAATTTTTTTAAAATATAAAACTTCGCTTTTGTCGAAATTTAAAGATGTCAAATTGTTAAAATTGTGGGGAAAAACGTGATGAAACTAGCAGTAGTATAACACATTACAAATCGACTTGAGCGCCGATTTCATAGGCCATCAAAGCTACACCGGGGATCATTTCTGTCTGAGGCTTCAGTTTTTCTTTTGTAAATTGCAAGAAAAAGTTTAAACGTCAGTTATGCTTTGTTTGAATTTAAGAACACAAAAACTTCGCCCATTGGTCCCAGTTATAACCGCATTAATCTCGTTCTGTGTACTTGGACACCATTAGAGTAAGATAAGATAGCCTTACAACAGGGTCATCTTTTTAGAGCCCAGAAGTGCTTCTTGAGGTCATCAGCCATGTCTGTGATAATAGCTGCTTTTGCGCGTGATGGCGATCACTATGTGATATGGCTATTGATTTATTTTTTTTAGCGGTGTGCCTGCCGTAGTGGACTTCGCGGCAATGAGGGATGCGGTGAAGCGCCTTGGTGGCGATCCGCAGAAAATCAACCCCGTGTGCCCTGCCGATCTCGTTATTGACCATTCCGTGCAGGTGGACGTGTCTAGAGGGTCAGTAGGCTTACCACATTTGTAGTAGTTAGAACTGTGTATACGCCGATTTGTCTTTTTTTTTTCTCGTGGGGATGACATGAGGAGGTGTTGGGAAGATCGTGTGAACCGCCTTGACAATATGCTGCTTTGAAGAAGTCAATATTTTAATTGTTACTCGCCGCATTTTAATTATTTAAGGAATTAATTTAAACAAAATAAACACTATGCACTGTTATTTTCAAATTACAAACAGTTAAAATACGGATGTTAACAGATTAGGTGGATTTCTGGACTAGTCACACGCCTATTTTCAAATAAATTCAGGCCCAATCTTTAGTTTTGAAATTCACCCTTAATGTGCACAGAAATTAAGATTAAGACGCAAGTGTAGTCACTAAACAATGGACTTCGATTGCTTTGAAAATTCGATCACCAAAAACCTGTTCGAAATGTTTAAACCTAGAAAACTCTTGTTCAGCCCATGTTGATCAAATCATATGGATTAATTTCACAATCTCGTATTAGACATACTTTCTGAATAGTGTTAAACCAGATTCAGATTGGCAAATTCACAAAGTTTTTAAAAACTAAAGAATAACTTCTTAAAACAGTGCGCGTTCATTTTTGAAATCAAATTTTTTATTACGGCGACATTATACTTCTTTAAAAAGAAAAAGTATGAATCAGATCATGAGTTTGAAGATAACTTGGGAGATGGTGATTTGGGAAAGCCACTTGTTTGATGTGAAGAATGTAAAAATAAAGTAAAGATTTTAATCAAGGTAACCTATTGAGTGTATTTGTGTATAAAAAGGGATTTGTTTAAATGATTGATCTTGAAATCGATAATCGTGACATTGAAATAAGTGAAAACACCGTGGCCTGTTTGAATCACTCGGGGGACCGTGATTTCCGGTGCTCGCATTCAAGCTTACTCTTGTCTTTTTTTTGTGCGTGTGTGTTCCTTGTCTGTGTTGTCACGACGTCACGTGTATGCGTCTCTTTGGCAAGACGAAAAGAATACCCCATTATTAAACGAATCAAAGTACAGCTGGTTTAATGCTCATACATCGGAAATTACTGTCACTGAAGCTAAAACGAAAGCGGAAAAAAAAAACTCTAAAAACTAGAACTGTCTGGGACGTATCTGGAGCACTTGTGTGCACCATGCACCATGGTACTTTAATGATATCTATGAGGAAAATCAAAAGCATAAGACTAAAACGATGCTGTTAAGCATTTTGTGGCCTTTTTTTTTTCTTCCTTCCAGTGTGTTGCGTTACACACCCAATCCCGGTGGCGGCAGTAGCGCCATAAGTGGACTTTGTGCTGGCCCCTCGACTTCCAGCAGCGCGGGCCGCTCTGCTCCATGTAGCGTCTGCACAAATTCGCGCCTTCCCGTTCTAGATGAAATTTGCCCGTTTCACCATCTCCCAACCGAGGGGTGCGTAGTCTGGCGAGCTGGTTGTTTGTTTATGTGCACGCTTTTGTCGCGATTAGCCTTTAGCTTTAACAGTTGCATTTGCTTATTTAATTTATCACTGTTTTTTTGTTTTTTGTTTTTTTACTTTAAAGGGAAATGTGGGTATCTCACCTACAATTGACATTTCCTTCATACTTTCACAGTTTAATACTTTGAGGGTATACATTCAAAAATTTAAAAGAAAAAGGGGGGTCAATGATCTTATAAGAGAAGTAAAGGCAGTGAAAGGTCGCGTACTTTTACTATAGAAACCATTGGAAAAGCCGAGAAATTTCAATCAAAATGCAAAATTCACACATAATCACAATTGACAATTGCGTCGTTATTTCCCTGTTTGAAGAACACGTCATACGAAATGTTTTAAGCAAATAAAAAATATATGTCACCGTATGAATAAGAGAATTATACAATCTTTTTGACTAAATCCCATTGACTCAATGGATAAATGATGAAAACAGTGTATTATGATTTTAATGGACGATATATCAACATAGGCCCTTCCAGGAACAAAATATCAATACAGACCATTTTTGGACACGACCCTATTTGTTGTTTGTTTGAAAAGAATTTTTCGATCTAGACGGATTTAGTAGTTATTTACACTGTGTAAACATGGATTCAAACTCAGCGATATTCAATGTCATGTGCATTTCGGTCGCTAGATGACGCAGACAACCGCATTTCCCTTTACTTTCTTGCCGTTATAGAGTTTTGAGCGTTTTTTTCACGTAGTTTTTTTCCATGACAGATTTCAGCCGTAACAATGATAAATGTGGCGTGTTGATATGATTCTTTGCCGATGTACTCCGTTTATCGTGGTGATTCCACGAAGTCTAAATAATTCCTTGGCAATTCGCCAGATATCTTTCTGTAGCTTCGCACATGTGACAGTGTGCTATTAAACAATAATAAAATAAAAACAGGGTTCCCGCGGCCCTGGAAAATCTTGGATAGTCCAGGAAATTTTGTCAAAGAGTCCACGAAATTGACAATGTAATTAATTACGATTATAATACACTGCGACTGACAATGCATTCCCGTATAAAGGAATGATAAGTAACGTTTGCGTTATGTAACTGCGTACCCAAGTTCGCTGGCTACGTTCACTCTAACGTCATAGATGTAAACCGACGGGAGTCCTGGAAATGTGTTTCAAAAGTCCTGGAATTTTACCTCAGGAAGTCCTGGAAACTTCTTATTTTTTTTTAAAGAAAAGCGCGGGAACCCTGTAAAAATGAAAATGGTATTGTGGGCATTTTCGGTATAAGTAGTTTCCGCTTTCATTATGCAGTGCTAAATTGCTTTATTACTAAGGATAGCATTTTGTAAAGCCTGCTTAAGTTCTTTCACTTTTCAGCGGTGGTGTATAAATGTGCATATGTACTTGTAAATAACTGAAACATTCTATTATTAGTGCCCCGCCGCTGCGTAGCGGGATGTGGGGGACTATTGAATTCGGGTCTGTCCGCCGTCTGCCAACATTTCGGGTATGATGGCTTTTGTGCGATAGACCATAGAAACTACCGGAGGGATTCCATTTAAACCTTGCATAGGGAAAGAATATAGGTTGTAGTTGTGCACCTGGGTAATGGATATGATGTCTTTTGTGCGATAGATCTCAAAGACTACCCGAGCGATTTCATTTAAATCTTGCGTAGGGAAAGAATATAGGGTGTAGTTGTGCTCCTTGGTATAGGTTTTTGCCGGCCGCCGAAAAATGTGTCCTAGGGACTAATGAAATTTGGTAACAGGCATTTTTTCACAAAGTTTTATCCGGACATATGTTATTTTTTTTTTCAACTTTTCTATTGAAATCCTGGAATTACACTCGTGCAGGTTACTTAGTCAGTTTCAGTGACATACGTGTTTGAAAAAAAAAAGGAATTTATCAAGCAAAGAAGACTTTAGATATTTTTGTTCTTGGGGGAAATAAGGCACTGTGAACAAAGTTAATTTCGGAACACGCCGATGACACTCAGTTCTCATTAAAATATAAAAAATGCCGTTGAAGTTGAATTACCTTGAGTTTTTTTTTTGGTTGCTCAGGAAGAGAATCACTTTAAAGTGCATCATTTTACAAACAATAAAAATGTCGGACTTTTGATTTGCTTGATATATTCGTACTTTACATAACAGACTGTTTGCGTGTGTGAGCCTGTTTTCTGCTAAACTCCGATGGGAATATTTTGGAATGAAGTTAATGAACCTTGTGTGGGTCGGGAGCACATTGTTATTTCTGTTGATGAATTGCTAGAAATAAGCGATATGACGGGGTCTGTTAGAGCTTTACATTTTTGGCTTCAATTGCTTCAGTATTGTGGGAATTTTCTACAGTACTTTAGAGTACTAAACCGCTCTACCGCTCTACAGTACTTCTTCTTTGCATCCAGTGTTTGTTTGGTAGAAAAACTAACTTAGTACCATAATGTCTTTATTACACAGTCTGAGGAGGAACCCATGTTTCGGTTGATAAATGTCGAGATTGAAAACGTGTGGGAGGGGGAGGGGGAGGTGTTGATTCTGGTAGAGTATATGGGGCTTGGGTGCTGTACGTTGACGGGAGGCGATTCTACCTTGCAAGTGTCTGAGTTGGCAAAATGTTTGGACATCCTTGATGTTTACATTTTAAACACAGAAATGTTGTTGTTTTAATTTTTAATCGTTAATGTTTCTTTACATACTTAGAACTCGCCTTTTTCTGTTGTATGGGTGCAATGTTTTGACTAAAACTGACCATGAAATTATTTCAGATTTCATGGGCGAAAATGTTGTTGGATATTTTTTCGTAGATCAATCACAAACATCAGCAGTAGCCGATGAAGTACTGGTTATAACGACATATCTAATGTAACATCATAATATCTAGGTCCCAGCCAATGTAGTGATAACTAGGTTATACCGCAGCATGGAGCATAACGCCTATGCTAACTTTGCGTTTTGTAAACTTATCATTTGCATCTCTTTTACACAAGATGCCATGCTGTGTCTCTCAACCATAATCTGGTAGCTTTGTGAAAAAAAGAAGGGCCTGATTTTGGAATAATTGAATGATTGAGGCAAAACGCCCATGGGGTGGTTTTCCAACATCATGGGGTGGGCAGACTTTTTATTTTCATATATATGTATGTGTGGGGCAGGGGGAAAGAACATTGTGAAAATTGGCTCTTGAAAATTAAAAAAACAAAACGCTGTCATTTTGCTATATTTGGTGCAGTACAAAAGAAAGAAATATGAACAAATATAAATATATAGGGTTATAAAATATTAAATATTTTGCAAAATGCTGAAAAAGTAAAAAATTTTAATCTTGTTGGGTAAAAAACTTCCTAAACCTTTGTTTATATTACTGGTTCTGTTTAACCATTTGCATTGTTTAACCCTGAAACTCTGGACATACTGTTTGTTAATGTGCTGTGGTCAGTACCCGCTGACGCACACTTGTGACACTCGTACGAAGGGTGACATGCCTTTGATGAAAATAAATACATTTTGTAATTGGCAGTGCCGGCGCCTTGTTGAGGAATGAAGAGATGGAATTTCAAAGAAACAAAGAAAGATTTTTATTCCTCAAGGTAAAAAAATTCTGTTGATCTGTTTTGATACTCTCAACTTTGATGCGCTAGCTATTAATGTAATGAACTCATCACTTGCGAGCCATTTGCTATCCGTTATGTGTTTGTGAGAGTGTAAACAATTTTCCAAAATGCTGTTCTCCCCACATTTCTGGTCCAATTGATTTGAAATTTGGCAGGGATGTTCACTGGGTAATTCTCGCTACAGCTTTTACATATATATATATATATATATATATATATATATATATATATAATGCTGGACAGATACTCACGATGTTGGACAAAATATTGGACTGTAATCACGAGGCCGTGGGTTCGAGGCCAGCTGAAGGCGAATTTTTCCATTGTCTTCCTTTATCGGTTTTATAGTCAATGTTTAGAGCTGTGCCTCCCATAGACGTAATAGTTTGCCTTGTCGCCAGCGAAGCGAGAGATAGTGAGTTCAAGTCCCGCACCAGGCCTGTTTTTTTCATTGTCTCCCATCATAGGTTTACCAAGCCACATTTATCGCTCTGCCTCTCACAGAAGCATGTAAAGGCCCATACTACATTACTTTCTTCTTTTTTTTCTTTTCTTCCTTCCTTCCTCCCTTCCCTGATCCCAGGTAGAGCTCCAGTGGACTTAAAGTATTTTTGTTATCGGTTCGGCCAAATAAACGGAGAGCTTTAAGAGAAATACGAAAAAAAAACGATGTTCGTCCCACAGATCCTGTCCGATTACTCTTGACGGCAGTCTTGCCCATGAGACCTTCTCCCAAATGTAAATTTTATCAAAGTACGTCAGTTTTTTCTTTCACTTTTGTGATGTCTTGGGGTTTTTTTCCGCCATACAAAATGTCACTGACATTCTGGTCAGTTTAAAACATAATTCAGGCAGACAGATGTCTAGATTTAAGAGCCATGCTTCTGCACTTTTACTGATAAGCAAACGCACTTTACTATATGTTGCGAGGATTGTGGTATTATTGAGGGCAACCAGCTGGTACTCATATGTGTAACGAAGGCCTGTAAACTAGCGTACAGTCACCAGTAGTTTGGTCTAGTTACAGTGAGTGTATTTTTGAGACCGGCTTTTTGTATTGATCTAACACGGGAGTACAATTAAAACGCTCTGGATTTTTTATCAACCTGACTCCATGTGAATGTCACTCGGACAAATGTTTAATAATCTGGTCGCAGTCAGGCTTACAGGAAGACCATTACACATTTCTTAATTTGTCGCTAAATTTCCAACTAAAAGCACCCCCTCCCCCCTCCCTCACTCGAAAAAAGAAAGTTGGGTTTGCAAGCACATTTTTACAAAATACCATGGAAGTCCTGATTGTCTTTGCTTGTTTTTTTTTTCTTTCAGTGGGGAGCCAAAGCCCTTCGCAACATGCTGATCGTTCCGCCGGGATCGGGCATAGTCCACCAAGTGAATCTGGAATACCTGGGGCGGGTTGTGTTCAATACCGACGGGATGCTGTATCCGGACAGCCTGGTGGGCACGGATTCCCATACAACCATGATCAATGGGCTTGGAATCGTCGGCTGGGGTGAATATATCCACTCTGTTGTGTGCCCTTCACGCGTACCTTAATTCTGTATCGTTACACCAGAGAAACAGATCCCGTGATAGGATCATTTATGACGAGTGTCTTCAATAGTGTCTGAATTTCCCATGGTTAAATGTTGTTTATGTGTTGCCAGAGAGCCCGTGCGATCTATATGCTGACGTACTGACTTCATGTGGCAATGACATAAAATTATGTACCGGTACCATTTTCAGAATGGACTCTGTGAGAAAATGTCATATGTAAAAGAGGAAATAGTGAGAGTGTAACACGCACGCACAAGGTGTAATGTACCTTTCAATCATCCTGTGAACCGGCGATACATACGTGGGGAAGAGGGGGGAGAGGGTGTTTAAGATACCGTGTGCGTGACAGGCGTGGGCGGAATCGAGGCAGAAGCAGTGATGCTGGGTCAGTCCATCAGCATGGTGCTACCCAAGGTCGTCGGCTACAAGGTCACCGGGCAGCTGGGTCCTCTTACTACCTCTACTGATGTCGTTCTTACCATCACCAAGGTGAGCTCCATGCTGTAATTAATTGCAAGACAGGGAGAGGGGTCGGAAAATGGATGGGGGGGGGGGGGGGATGGGGCTTGTTAATGAAATAAAGACCCCGATCAGAATCACTGTAGTAATATAACTGAGTAAAGAAGTTCTAGCCACATGGCTGTTACTGAGAAAATACGTTTGGTATCACCGATACGTTCAAGCCTTCAGCAGCACCCCAAAACCATGCGGCTGTAACAAGCATGTCATGATGACTGGGTTTCTTTTGGGCAGCTTCTGCGGGGCTTGGAGTATACTCCGTATATCGTACCGTAACCAATTTGCGTGGATGCTCTAGGCAGTAACGACACCGGTGTAATAATATGAATTTCTTGCACCGTTACCGTTTGAATAAACGTGAAGAAAGGAAACATTCAAATAGCGAGGTTAATAATAATACAGTATGTCCACTGTAGTGGTGTGATTCGAACCCTAAAACAGGGTTCGAATATTCGAAAACATTTTCGAATATTATTCGAATATTTGCATGTTTTTTGCAAATGGTTGTTTACTTCTACGAAAAATATTTACGGATGATGTTTTATTGTGAAATGTCTTTTATTTATTCTAAAAGTCATACATTTGATAAATTTCCTGGCAATTTCAACAATTCTTAAGTATTTTTATTTCGTAATTCAGCAAACGTACAAGCATTATACTTGACTATTATGTGAAACCTAAAACAACAAATTTATATATATATAATTGTAATACTATCTGTTTATTTGCTTTTTACTTTCACAATGGCACATTCAATGAGTCTGTTTTCGTTCAAGTGTAGAAAAAAAAAATTAAAATTTTGCTGTGTCAATCAACACCTACATTTAAAACGATTAACAAAAATTCAATTGCAAGTAATTCTTAATGTTACATATCCGGATTCTACAGAGTTATTCAGAAACATGAAATTACTTTGATTAACTATGTAAAAATGAAAAATTTCTTATTTTTAATGCGTTAGATAATTTTATGCTTGTCTTTGACTTCACGATATAGCACATAATATCTCTACTATAATTTATGCTGAGTCTAAAACAAAACTCCTGCGAACTTTTCAACTTTTTAAGTAATAATGCTCCTAACTAGGATTTGTAAAACTGTCATTGTTAATGAATATTTCGTTTGCACCAGGAAAGCTGTTACGCGAGACCAAGATACGTATTTGTATACGCTTTCTATGTAGTCTTGTTCAAGAACATGAGTAAATTCGCATTCTCGGGTTTCAATTGTGATCTCTTTTTTGTGATGATGCTTCCTGCCAGGCTAAATATTCTTTCAGCAGGCACTGATGTTGCAGGTATGGCTAGTATTTTCTTCGCAGCAGTCGATATCAGTGGGTATTTTGTATGATTTTCACGCCATCACGTCAGGTCAGAGCATTGAATGATGCCATCAAACATGTCAATTTTACGTGTTTTTAGTTCTGGAGCAGCCAGTTCAACATCCTGCGCTGCCTCATCCGGGAGGCATGGCAAAGGTGGCGCATTTGTTTCGACTTGAGATTTTGGAGTTCGAGCTCTGTTGTGTCCAGCTTCGTATGTAATGTCACATTGCTCTTTCAATGCATTGGTAGCCTTATCCCTTTCTTCTGCGGTTAAGAATGAGAGGCGTTTTGTTGTGGGGTCAACTAAAGATAACGCGTACATTGCAAAGTTGCTCTTTTGGTTATCGAGATTCGATAACATTGAGCGTTTCAGTTTCGGGATAGTTGGGGGGTCTTCGTCGTTCTGATCCAGTAGATTTTCAAGTTTCATCATCACAGGAAGTACTATTGAAATGGTTGGGGGACTTGTCTGCTGACAACTTCTCAGTGGCAAACTTGAAAGGGCGAAGAAGATTCACCATTGCGTCAACAACTATTTGCCCATCGTACGTATAGAGTTTTGCCCTTACAGTAGCACCTTGCTTGAAATTCGGGTCAGTAGCCACTGCATGCAATGCCAGTGTTTGCTCAGTTATGCGTGCAAGCATGTCAACTGTGCTATTCCATCTTGTTTCGACGTAAGCGATGAGCTTGTGGTTATGTAACTCGTGGGGAAAAAGAGGCTTCTGCTGCAAGAGCTCCTATGCGTGTAAGCTGTGATGGAAAAATGTTACTAAATTCCGACCTTTTTAACTAGCCGTAGCACTTCCTGGAGGCCATGTCGAACAACCAAAATTCAGGTTATGTCCCATACAGCTGAACCCTGTCCATTCAAGGAGTCGGAAAGCTTTTACCTCATTCGTGGCGTTATCTGTCACAGCAGCAGGTGTGATTAATCCCAAGGCATCCTTTGTCCGTTCGAGAGCCTGGGCTTCTATGTAAAATATATTACATATAAAATATAAAAAAAAGATTATATATCCAAAAATGTAGCAACTCTTGCAAACGTACTGATTTTTTCATCTACAGCCACCCCAACTCCCCTTCGACCCTGTTAATATATGGTCATAATGACCGCAGTGCAAAAATATAATACTTATCTAGTTAGTTCAGGTGACTGGCGAGAAGGAGAGTTCGGCGGGGGGAGGGGGGTCAGACAGGAGGGGCGGCTAGCCATCAAAAGTTACTTAATCTGTCTTTTTAAGAGTTTGGATACTTTTTCGTGGGCATCGATGTGAGGGTATTGTCGTATGGAGAGCAAATTTATGGGTCCAATTATCTTGGATTAAAAATTCAAAGAAACCTGGCCAAGTAGTGAGTTGAAGAACGGCTAGTTATTTAGCGAAGATCATTAATAAACTCTTAAAGTTGACTTTAAATAAACCTTTACAATTTTTAACCGTCAAACTTGCGAAAAAAAATTACCAGAAACTGAAGCTGAGACATCAGAAATATTAGGCTATTTGATGCTACATGCCATTATCTATAAAAATATATAAAAACTTTACCTCTTTGCGAGATAGTTTGGTTGAAATATTCAATAAATCCAACTTTTTTCATACATCTTCTTACTTGTTTTTTTTTTTTTTTTTGCAAAATGGCTGCCACTTGTAGAATCTACGCATGCATAATTGATGAGCTAAAGAGCAATTTGGTTGGCTTAGAGAGATCACGTAATACATTGTGAGACTTCGTGTCTCTTTCTCGTTTATAGCGTGTGTCGATCGTGGCAATAACAAGTTCTAGTTCACTGGGAAACGCGTCGTACGTTCCGCGAACATAGGGTTCTCAAGGGATCTCCTTGGATACTTTTATTTTCCTATGAAATAGTTCTTTGTAGATAAAACTCGATTCAAAGCATGCATTACCATATGCATGCTATGCGTGGCATAATGTGTACATATATGATTCGTTTGTTGATTAAAAATTGTCATTTTATTTGATATAAGTTTTGCATAGCTTCAAAATGAATTGGCGTCACTGGTTTGGTCAAATAGTAAAGGAAACTAAGGACTTAAAGTTTACGAATATTCGAACCCTATTTTAGGGTTCGAACCCTGTCAAAACGAATCGAATATTCGAATATAAGGCACACCACTGGTCCACTGGCTGTTAATTAGAGAGCTGCCTTTTTTCGTGTTGCAGCATTTACGTAGCGTGGGCGTTGTGGGCAAGTTTGTCGAGTTCTTTGGACCGGGCGTTGCTCAGCTGTCCATTGCTGACCGGGCCACCATAGCCAACATGTGCCCTGAATATGGAGCGACCGTAGGCTACTTCCCTGTGGATAGCACAAGCCTTGAATATCTCAGCCAGACAGGTGCGCCCGTTTGCTTTCAATGACCACTTTTTATTTCGATAGGTTGTATCAGTTGGAAGATAAATAGTGCACTCTAAGTAGTAACTTCTCATTATTATTATTATTATTATTATTATTATTATTATTATTATTATTATTATTATTATTATTCATTGCATTTATATTGCGCCTAATCTACATTAGCTCTAAGCGCAGAGCAATGTGACTGAACCATCACAAAATTAAATAAAGGTTGAATAAAACATTATAGAGTTAAAACTACTAGTAGAGATCATCACAAGACATTATAATACTACATTAAAGCACATTAAAGCACAATAGTGTAGTGGCTGTTTCATTGTGTCTGGTACTGGTATTCTGCCAGTCGTAAACTGAATCCGCTTTACCGGAAAGCGTTGCGTGTGATGACGTTAGCAGAGCCACCACGTGTGACAAGTATTCCTGCCTGTGCATAACTGTGGGATGTGTACGTAGTGCACACACTTTTATGTTTGTACCCGCTAGGTCGCGATGCCGAACAAATCAAACTGATCGAAGATTATCTGAAGGCGAACCGAATGTTCCGTGATTTCCTGAATTCTGACCAAGATCCTATATTTTCACAGGTACAGTATTTATCCCAAATAGGGGTATCATGATATTAGAAGAAAAAAAACATTACTAAAGAAACAATAAAATAGCTGTCTTTTTTTTAAAAAACAAAAACGCATTTAAGAAAACAGTAACAGCTCGTTTTTGTGATTTAGTGAGGAAAGCTGATTTTTAATAATTATTTTTGTTTAGTGATTGTTATTTTTTTTAGACATGCAAAAAGCCGATGTACGAACTTTTTTCGTCTGAAATAAACTAAATCAGTTAAAATCAGCTTGTGGTTGGACAACTTCCCAGAACTTGTACCGACTGTCAAGAAGTCATTGAACTGTGTGCAGTAGGTGAAGAAATGTCTCCTCTTGTTTCTAAACAAGTCTTTTATGTACTGCATTGAAGGTGATAGAGCTGGACTTGGGCTCTGTCGTGCCCTGCTGCTCGGGACCGAAGCGCCCACACGATCGAGTGGCCGTCTCCGATATGAAAGAAGACTTCACGCAATGCCTCAGCAATAAGATCGGCTTCAAGGTAACTTCATAAAAAAAATAAAAGCAGAAAGATGTCAAATTAAAAGCGGGAATCTAAATCTTTTTGATTTGGCTAATTAAATATTCTGTGAGAAATGTAACATTTTTAGTAAGTGATTGTACCTTTTGACAGTCATTAATATCACAGCATTTTATGAGGGTGTTGCTATTTTAATATGTATTTTGTTTTCTGCCAGGGCTTTGCTGTACCTGAAGATAAACTGTCGGCTACTGCACCATTTGTGTTTGAAAACGAGGAGTATACATTAAGCCATGGATCCGTTGTCATAGCAGCCATCACAAGCTGTACCAACACCAGTAATCCTTCTGTCATGCTCGGCGCAGGTACAGTATTTTCCGTAATCCAAGTGCTAAAAAATGTAGTGGCACTTCCAAGTGAAGGAGGGGGGGGGGGGGGGAGGGGAGGGGGAGGCTCACGGGTGGCATATTTCGCTATTTCGTGATCTCATTTGGAAGGAGTAGGGACATTTTGAAACAATAATAGACAAAATATTGAAGAGCCGGTTCGTGATTGCTTTTTGCTTTTGGCAGACCTTCTCATAGTATAACTTGGTATCGTTTCACAGGAGAACACATTTGTTTTGAAATAAGATACGTAAAAACGTGAAAATCATATTTATTAACAATATCCCTGTACTTAAAGGTAAAAATTTTAAACGTCGTAGTCGGATGCAGGAGTTTAATATAATTATGCGGGTTTTCCGTATAGTTGACGAGTAATTCACAAGCACAAACTCCTGTTGGTCCTAACAGTAAATTGCCGTATTGAAAAATAAACCTACGCTCTCATTTCGATCACTCACGGAGCTGTCACATATGTGGGTCTCACTTTTACTCCCACACGCACACACACACGCAAACACACAAAAAACAAACAATAGACAAGAAACATCAAAAGCCAACATAAAATACAGAGCCAACAGAACCATTTTACATAATTATACATCTGTTTACTCCGAGCAGAGAAGTTCTCTCAGGCGTGAGGAAAGGGCAGTACTGTGGTATAAACTCTGAAAGAGTTAGTTTGTATTTTATGTGATGCGGATGGCCCTGGATATTTTAACCGTTTGCCTGATTTCTGATGGCTTGGTTTACTGGTGAGAACCATAACCTATACCCCATCCCTCACAACTCCACCACCACCACCACCACCACCACAACCACCACCCAGCAACAGCATCGCCCTGGGCACCGTATTATGATATTTCCAACAAATACACACAACTAGAAGCCTACCATTGCTTACACCAAAAGGAAAAAACAAGATCTGTACAGACGCTGCAAGAGAAAATGAGAGAAAACTATTGCTCAGTGCTATACATTACAAGCGGATTTTTACTAATATATGGAAGCTAATTATGTTGTCTTTTTATCAGAAAACTGTTCTCATGGCATTTTGAGAACAAAAAATACACAACATTATCTGTACGCATAAAATACACAAGTGTGCTAAAATCATTCTATAGCTGAGATATCAAATTAATGTGGTACAATATTAAAATACAGCGTTGGCGAATTGAAGCAGAATAGGGGCAAATATACATGACCATTATCAGCGAGCGGTTCATAAGTTGTTATCTATAACACTATATCAGGTGTCTTGGTTATTGCTCTCACAGTTTGTTTTCAAAAATGCGTTTACAGTAAATACAGCGTATATAGTTTATACTGAAGTGGGTTAAATCTTTAAAATGGAACAGGTTTTTGTTCATTCTAGCATCACTTTTAGATAGCCTGCTGTGTGTCCCTTCCATCAACGTGTGTCCGATATTGAACGCGGTGTGATCTGATTAAAAAGCAAAGAAAAATAACATTGAAATATACGAATTGACACAACTTATATTGGAGAGGAAGCGGTTCGTGCGTAGCCAAGCGTCAACCATTGTGCTATATTCCTGCGATTATTTGTCATAAAAGCCGTAACTCTGCTTTAGGAGCTGCCCTTTATACAAAAGAAACAATGCATGAATGACGTGAATTACGTTTCAGAATTGCTGGCTTGCAATAACGTATTCGCATGGATGAGTCTTTGGTCTCTTTTCGTAAACCTATTTAAAATTCTATGTATCTATGAATTTGAATTGTCCCTTGTCAGGAGTTTAGAAAGGAGAAGTTTCAGTTTGGTTGGCCGTCTGATCTGCCATAGTCTGGGAGGTTAAAATGTCTTTATCGTTAAAAAAATCATGTCGTCTTTGGCATTTGCTCTTCATCCAAATACCCGGCAAAATTTTGGGGGGATGCCAAACAAAAAGATAAGAATATTAACCAGTTAACTTATGTTTAAAAGATTTACATGTGTACATTAAAATTATGGAAACGCAGTAACGGTCCACATAAAAAGATACTTGTGTTCCGATAAAACTTACTAGCCGTAGTACCACCCACTGCCGCTGGCTGGCTCACTGGTAGTGGGTCGCTCACAGAGACGCCGGAAGTATATGGTGTTGAAATTGACGTCAAAATCTTGTGGTTGCGTCTCATCACTTTCGGAACTCAAATAGCAGGTAGAACTCCCACTGTTATAGTCTGCCGATCTGGAATGAAAACCAGGTGCACGTCAGCCACTGTCAAACAAGAAGTTCTTGCATCCAGGTTCATGATGCGATTTTGAGGAGGAAAAAAGGTTTTTGCTGGAGTCGTTTCAGGTGTGGAACCGACTTATTTTAAAAAATTTCAATTTAGAGGGATTGGAAACACAAACCGTTTTGCTATTGAATAGAAAATTCGACCAAAAAAAAAATCCACACATAAAATGTGTTTTATCAAAACCACTTCATTTACTTTTTTCGTCGACTTCTTCATAAGCATCATTTGTAGTTTCTTACATGACGTGGGTAAATGCTGCAATCTGATTGGTCAATTTCCAAGTTAATTTCTTAATGTTGATGGGAACGTAAAAGCCGACAGGTATTGCAGTTACTTGTAATCGAAACGCCAGTTCAGTCATTTAACAAAGCACACACGGACTTATTTCGAGTTAGCACGAAGATATTATTGATCAACTGCGAAAATGTTGATCTAAAGATGTTGTGTTATTTAATTGGTTTAGAATCGTATCACAAGTTGCACTTCCGTGCTGTGACTTCAAACAACTCATTGTTCAACAATACGGAGGCAAATTTTCGGGTTGACATCCGTCTTTAGTAAAGAGTTCATTATAATAAAATATATAAGTAACACAGAATGGCTCCTATATTTGCCTCAGTGAGTGCCACTTAATAAATTATTCAATATCTTCAGTAACTGATATACAGGTACGTCAAATTTTTTTTATTTAGCTCGGAGAGATGGAAATTTAATCGTAAAATTGTAAATTTGAGAGCTTCCAGGTCGCTCTCAATATTTTGTTTTACTGTTTCATGTTTAAAGTTACTGTACCAATTTTTTTTAACCCAGCCGACTTTGTCGGACTGGGTTAGTCGTATCACTATAGGGGGCTTAAATGTATGTGCGTATATTAAACCTTTTCTTTAAAATGTTATTCCTCCTACAGTTTTGCTCCAATAGTTTTGATATTATGCAGGAATGTTCCCTGTGTGGTCCCCAACCTGACTATTACTTTTTTGACGATGACGAAAAACTGACAAGATGACGGCACTTTTTGTGCCCGTTTTGACCCATTTTTAAAATGCTACTCCTCCTAAAGTTTTACACGAATCATTTAGATGTTACGCAGGGATGTTCCCCAGGGGTTCGCCTACCAGGCTATTATTTTTTTCGCGGTTGGCCAAAAACTGCCGGAATGGCGGAACTTTGAAGTCTGGCAAAAACTGGAATAAATGGTAGTAAATAACTGAATTGTCAAACCATTCATTTCTCTCAGTCTTTTTCAAATAGTTATAAAATTTTAATCGAAAGTTTCTTAGGTGCTTCTCCACCTGGACTTTGCTTTTTTTCGCAAATGACAAAAAAAAAAAAAAAATGCCGAAATGGTGCAATTTTAAAATTTTTGTAAAATTGTGTAAATGTCGGTAAATACGTGAATCGTCAAAACCCAACCTCTCCAACATCCCTTTTCGGGTAGCCTCCAAATCCGAATCAAATGCATTTTACATACTTCATTTTTTTGGCCTAACAGTATTCGTTTCAGAGTTTTTCTCTCTTTCCTTGTTTGGTAACTCGGCTGGGTCATGTCCTTGGACATGCTTGTTTTTTTTTTTTTTAGTTTAAGTGGAAGTAAAAACAAGTGAACATACCTGCAATAAAAGTTGTATTCTGCAGCGCAGGCCTCCATACATTCTAATTGAGTGACGTCATAGGTGGTCTTTGTGTTGAAGCCATACAGCGATTTACCTTCGATCACTTCAAAGTAGGGACAGTTGTATCCCTGTACTTCCTCTACCGATCGTGCCGGTAACTGCTTCTCGGTGTCCTCAAATAAATCCCGCAGATTGGCCAGGTCTTCCGCGTTCAGTTTCGGCGGTGCCGCGAACGCGTAGGCCGCCGTGCAGGCCACAACGAGTAGCGTCGCCCCGAGAGCCATGCCGTGTGTGGTTTGCTTCTACAGGGACCGTCTGTGGTGAACTGATCAGCAAACTTGAGTCGGGTCTCCTGCGTGTGTGTTCACTTTCAAGTCCCTTAAGAGGCAGAGTGGAATGGGAGTCTCATTTTATATATGAAGATTTAATGGCTGTTTGTCTCTGAGTAGGCCTTGCCAAAAATTGAACATCCTCGCTATTAAACTGTCGAGATGAGTAGGAAATTGCGCTGTTGAGCTGCGGGTTGCTGTATGTGGGATGTGAGTCTTTATTGCGCACGCACTTGCAGATGTTTCAAATTTATGATTTTAGCTCGTTCTATCCTTCTGTAAAATTTATTATGTCTTCCCCACTAAGGGGAGACATAAGCGTTTGTAGTTGTGTGTGTGCGTAAGGGGGTGAGTGTCTGAGGGTGTGTGTGTATGTAAGTCTGTTGTTAACAAAATGTTGTGTGCAAGATATCTAGAGAACGAAAAGTGAGATAGATTTCAAACTTGGTCTGTTTATTCCTTGTATGGGTCGGACGGTTCTGTCAATCGCATGTTACGTTATTATGGCAGGCGTATGGTGTCATTACGTAAAATTCTAGTGTGCGAAATTTTTCAGCCCCTGACAATCGGAGAAAGTTCAAACTTGGTGGGATTGTTGCTTCGTAGGTCCGAAAGAATATATTGAATCTTGTCGCGAGTAGAACAAACGAAAACAGCACATGACGTCATCACGTGCAAATGCATATAAAAATTTCAACAAGATGAGTATTCCTTGGGCCAGTAGAACGGCTGTTTGAAGAAATGAAGAAATGCGTCAAAAATTTATCTGTTCTTCAGCAAAGTATCTCGAAAGCGAAAAGTAGGATCGAATTCAAAGATGGCGTAATTATTCATTGGATAAGTTGCACGGTTTTTTGTTAAACATTAAACTCATATGGAAAATTAAGAAATTCAGAGCCCCCTTCCCGATTTTGTCGGCTGTTTTGTTAACTGAGCATAGTTGTTAACCACGCTTGGAATTTCAGCGTTTTCTAAAGGATTCTTGATTGTTGATGCATTTTTTAGACTGCTTGAAAACAGTAACTACATTAATATCGATCCATTTCTTACATCGCTTGTAATTGGTCTTTTCGTGCGTTACTCCTCTACGCCTATTACGTAGCATGTCATCCAGTCAGGGGTCAGCGTCAGTGGTAGTGCGTTATGAAGTCGTTATCCCTCTCCTGCCACCTCCCACCGAATTGAGTCATATGTTGCACAGTTATGAAGATTGTCTTTCTAGTTCCTTTTTAAGCGATGGGAATGTACGAAGACAAGGCAATATATGATGGCCATAACTACACTTGGGGAAAGACCGTTATTGTAATCTTGGGTAAAAGGGCTAGGGTTGCGGTCGTAGGTACACAAGGTGGTCGGGGATGGGGAGGGGTTGGGAAATAACGGTTGACAAAACCTTGCCTGGATAAAAGAGACTGCGGTATAACCTGTTTGTAACAACGACCACCAAGACCCGTTGAAAAGATGTGAAGTAAAACCTGTTTGTCGTGACCCCTTATAGATTCGGATAAAAAGACGTACAGTAAAACCTGCCTGTCTTGAGCAGCTTCCAGACCCGGACAAAAGCGTAACGTACAGTAAAACTACTGTAGTGACGAACTTCCAGACCCGGTGCAAAGGATCTACAGCAAGACTTATTTTAGCGACCACCTACGAGACTCGGATAAAAAAAAAAAACATAAAGTAAAATCTGTTTTAGTGACCACCATCTAATTTCGTTTATTTTCAAATTTTTGACAGTGAATTGTGATTATGTTTGCAGAAGAAAAAAAAACGTGCGAATTATCCATTCATTAGAACACTGAAAACAGTAGCCACCTGGCTATCGATCCATGGCTATTTCCTACAGTTGACCTTTTTGTGCGTTACTCTTCTGAAGCTATCACGTAATACGTCACTCGGTCAGTGGAAGGTTCCTGGGGTGACGGTTAGCAAAAATAAAATCACCAATGTAGTAGGGAATTGGTGTAGCTACCACCGACTCGAAGAAAGACGTACAGTATAACCTGTTCGTAGTGACCAATATCCGAACCCAGATAAATAAGCACATTTTAACTTCTTTTATTAACCAGTTTCATACCACATAATAATTGTGATTGTTTGCGGAAATGAATCTTTTATTCGGTAAAACAAAATGGATATTGCTTAATTATGAGTTTAGTCGGGGAGGCGTGTGTTATTGTTTACGAAAACAAGAAACTCAATAGATCCCAGTTGAAAGTGTGTGATATAAGGTTATATTCTCATGTTTTATGTTCACTCTTTGCTCTACTTAAATATTGCAAGATTTTGGATTATTATGACCGTTATTCGTGTGAACAGTGCTGTTTCCTTATATTTATCATGGTGAATAATGATTATATTTGTAGGAAAGGAAAGTTATTCTTTTATTTCCGTAAATGACAAAAAATAGGAAATGAGTTTTGCACAACCATGGATTTGGTCGGGGAAACATGTTTTTATTTACAAAAACAAGAAATTGAATATTAAATCAACTGAAATCGTACGCTATATCTCTGTACAGTGATGTGTTGCGTGCACTGGACGCTCTAGTTCCAAGAAGCCCTTTCATTATCCGAGTTTTTATGAAATGTGATCTACAAACACATTCAACCCCTTTGACGTTTTTTTTCTGACAGAAGCTTTGTGCTTCGGTGAAAAGGTGCATCGTTTAAAAAAATTATGTCGATCATCGCTGAAGGGAGAAGAACCAGGTGACCTGGGTGTCTTTTACCTTTAGTGATGCTCGAACGAATTTCTTTGAACGACAACAAAAACGACGACAAAAGAAAGATTTATTAAGGTTGCAATTTTCAGGCATTGAGGAGAAAAAAACAAGTTTATCTGAATACAGTCTGCATGTTGCATACAACATAATGTTAGAAACTAGTTGAAAGCAAAAACTATTGGACCAACTTTCGCGTCATGCTTAACGATAATTGCGTGATCTGTTGCTGTGCAGGTCTGCTGGCGAAGAAGGCGGTGGAGGCGGGCCTGACGGTGAAGCCGTACATCAAAACCAGCCTCTCTCCGGGCAGTGGCGTGGTGACGTACTACCTGAAGGAGAGCGGCGTCATCGACTTCCTGGAGAAGTTAGGGTGAGGGTCTGTCATTTAATTGGACCGTTTAGTTTTTAGCCCAGCCGACTATAATCACTGGGCAGTGGTTTGCGTTGTTGTCTACGAAGCAAGAGGTTGTGAGGTCAAGCCTCAAGTCACGAATCAATTTTCAATGTTTTTTTTCTGTGCGTATGTGTGCGTGTGTTTTGCTTGCTTGCTACATTTTTTTGTGTTAGTTTAAAGCACTCTCGCTATAAAAATCTCGAGAAAGGAAGCCCATATGTTTGAGCTGTGCGACGTGCGGTTAATTTTCGTTTTCGTTTGTTTTTCTTAAAGAAGAAAAATTGCGATATTTTAAGCCAAAACAGATGTGAAATGATGAAATGATGAGGTTTAAAAAGTCATTATTATTATTATTATTATTATTATTATTATTATT
This sequence comes from Protula sp. h YS-2021, assembly GCA_949752745.1. NCBI lineage: Eukaryota > Metazoa > Annelida > Polychaeta > Sabellida > Serpulidae > Protula > Protula sp. h YS-2021. The sequence continues at coordinate 62,275,898 of OX457026.1, forward strand.
TCGCAGCGATCTTGTGCAATTTAAAAAGAGAAATATTCTTTTTAAATCATAGCAAAGTCGGAGATGTCACATGTATTGTGGCTTCGTATAAAACGGTGTCCTTTGGCACTTGGCAGATTTAGCGTCGTTGGCTATGGATGCATGACCTGTATTGGAAACAGCGGTCCGCTGTCCGACCCGGTGGCAGACGCCATAGAAAAGGTAAAGTTCTTAAAGTTGGGATAAGTTTGTTGTCGAAGTGAGAAGTTTGTGAATGGTTAGACTTACCAAGTATGTAATTTGGTGGCTGAATCCCTTGATGACATGTTTCCTCCCGTAGAAGGGAAACATTTTGTTCTGGTACTTTCTGTGTGTGTGTGTGTATGTGTATGTTACATGTACGTGTGTTGTAGACACTTGATTTTGTTAACACGATAACTCTCGTCACATTTCGTCAAAACGTGAAAAATGTGATTGCAGAAGGAGGCGTCGGCACAGCTTCAGACTTCGTAGAGTAACACCTTGGGTGGATCCGAAGGCTCATATTGTATTTGTCCTATATACCGCAACGCGTTACGATATATGATGTCAAAACACTACTTTTTAACACGATAACTCTCGGACGAAAAGTTGAATCAACTTCACACTTGGAGGGGGGATTACGCCGGTTGCTGTTCTATTTGACGCATATTGTGGCGCCATATGACGTCATAAAGTGATTGCAAACTCGCGCCTTACAAATTTCTGCTCTGAATTTTGGAGAAGGAGGGTTGGATAGCATCCACATTAATGAGCAGTGGGGGGTGTCACCGTTGCAGAGCCTTCCGGGTTGAGCGAGTGGGGTTTGATGAACGGAGGGGGTGGGAGGAAGCGAGAGGGGTAGGCGGTGCCTTTGTTAACCGGTGCACAAGTTAGATCGGTTGACTAGACATAGCATGACACAGCAATTCTGTGCGCTTACTTATTATTCACATCAGTTGTTGATCCGCCTCTAGAGAGGTGGATGTTGTTGCAATTAACAAGACAATAAGACATTGCTACTTACGCCCCCGCCCTCCCTCCGTCTACTCAGTAAAGTTTTTCCTTGGCTTGTAAACTGTTCCATATATAGGAGCAGTTATGTAACCTTTTGTATGATTGTTTATGGTATCTAGAAGTACTTTTGCATTTTTAAGTGGGCCATCTCCTGTCTTTTGCTATGCCAAGCAACTCACCATTTTGGCAGCAAAATGCCCGTCCGTCCCCCTCCCCCTATCTTTCCTCCCCACCTAGGTGTCATCCATCGTACAGTTGTACAGACAAATGCGGTAAAAGTATATGAAGTAAAAGTGGTACAAAATTGGTACAGAATTGTCAGAATGAAACTTTCTAAAATGAAGGAAGGGCAAGCAGTTGAAAGGGGAGTGGGACTGTCGGGTGTAACATTTGGTTTTGTTTACAAAAACAGAACGGTAATGGCGGGGGGGGGGGGGGAGAGGGGGGCGTCCATATTTTAGTCGAGATGGCAGCAACGAGGTACGACATGTCGTTCGACGATATGAGTGAGCGAGGCACGACAGGGCAGAGGTGCGAGTAATCCATACCCCGTTCAATGAAGTTTTGATTTCATATGCGAGTGTTCAAGTGTTTCGGGTGGTTTTTTTTACAGAGTGACCTGGTGGCTTGTGGAGTGCTATCAGGGAATCGCAACTTCGAAGGTCGTATTCATCCTCTGACGAGAGCTAACTATCTTGCCTCGCCTCCTCTAGTCATTGCCTATGCTTTGGCCGGGACAGTTCTCATTGACTTCGAAAAACAGCCGCTAGGTGAGTCATAACGCTGACTATTCGCGTGTCATATGGAAAGTGTCGCATTGATTTGCTAGCGATAGATTCTTTTTGGCCGTTTAATTCCGATTTAGGTGAACCCGGGACTAGTTAACTGGTGTAGATTGATAACGTATTCTAAACAATTTAAATTGTCGGTTGCTCCCCAGTTTTGGCTGGCGCCGATTTCTTCCTGAAGTGGTATGCTATTTTTAGTCACAGTTCAAGTAAATCCATTTAATTAATAATCAGGGCTCCCATGCACCTGGTAAAAACCTGGAAATGAAAACCCGAACCTGGAAAACCTGGAAAACACCCGGAAATTGAAATCGCCGAAGGCATGGGAACCCTGTTTACATACAGAAGCCAAATGGGAAAAAGAATTGAAATCGTACTTTAATTCACCGTTAGTAACTCTACACCAGGATGCAACTTCAAATGTCGCAATAGTTCCATGTTATTCTTTTATTCCCGTGACAGCAATGCAGAATTGAATGCGTAAAAAAAAACTATCGAAAAAAGGTATGAGTAAGCATGTCAGGCATTGGCATCGTTATATTGTTAGGTCACAACGCCGATGGGGATGCTGTGTTCCTGAAAGATATATGGCCCAGTCGTGAGGAAATACAAGTAGGTTCTGAAATGTTTTTTTTATTAAGTTATTTTAAAAAAGTGATCCTTTAATCGGTAGGAAGAGAGAAAGGCTCTTGAGAAGAGAGAGAGAGAGAGGGGAAGAGGAGAGGGGGGTGGGTGGGGGTGGGGCTGTTGAGCGTTGTGAAAAGTGCATTTATTGCACAACGTGATCATCACGAGAAACCCATTGACGTGTTCGTTCTGTGGCAAATGTAGCTTTACTAAAATGTCAGTTTAATTTTGTGGATAAATTTTTTGCTTAGCCTCATTTTAAAATTAAATTGGTGGATGATTTATGTTTTCATATTGCTCCAATAGTTTTATCGGGGTAGTTTGATTACAGTGAAAACACTGCTGGCATGTATATTCCAGGAAACGCATTTTGGTACAACTCAGTTTCATAAAACTATTTGTATATAATTTACAGGCAGTTGAACGCACGCATGTGATCCCCGCTATGTTTAAAGAAGTCTATTCGCGAATCCAAGTAAGTGGTGACGTGTTCCGCCATTATGCGAGGGATGGCTGAAGATATTTAGTAAACATTAATGAACTTCTCCATAATAGTCAAACAGCAAGATGTAGAGATATTTAAAAATGAAGTTATTCGTCTGACGCGTAAATTTTTGCACTTTTGCCTGAGACTGATTGTTATGCCGCCAAATGGATGAGTAGGAACGGAAAGTATTTAGGCATCGATCATACAGTAACCATATTTTTTCTCCTTGCTCACTCGGTTTCACAAATGCAATAATAAGTGTGCCTTTCTCATGCAGCATGGTAATGAGAAGTGGAACTCGCTGAAAGCGCCTGAAGATATGCTGTATCCGTGGGATAAATCCTCCACCTACATCAAATCGCCGCCATTCTTTGAGAATATGGTGAGTTAGCCACGTGCCATGTCTTGAGAATAAGGTGAGTTAGCCCGGTGCCATACTTTGAGAGTATGGTGAGTTAGCCCGGTGCCATACTTTGAGAGTATGGTGAGTTAGCTACGTGCCATGTCTTGAGAATATGGTGAGTCAGCCCCATGCCATGCACTGAGAATAGGGTGAGTTAGCCCCGTGCCATGCACTGAGAATATGGTGAGTTAGCCCCGTTCCATGCACTGAGAATATGGTGAGTTAGCCCCGTGCCATACTATGGGAATCTGGTGAGTTAGCCCCGTGCCATGCTTTGAGAATATGGTGAGTTAGCCCCATGCTATGCACTGAGAATATGGTGAGTTAGCCCCGTGCCATGCTTTGAGAATATGGTGAGTTAGCCCCGTGCCATGCACTGAGAATATGGTGAGTTAGCCCCATGCTATGCACTGAGAAAATGGTGAGTTAGCCCCATGCTATGCACTGAGAATATGGTGAGTTAGCCCCGTGCCATGCTTTAAATATGGTGAATTAGCCCCATGCTATGCATTGAGAATATGGTGAGTTAGCCCCGTGCCATGCTTTCAGAATATGGTGAATTAGCTCCGTGCCATGCACTGAGAATATGGTGAGTTAGCCCCGTGCCATGCTTTGAGAATATGGTGAGTTAGCCCCGTGCCATGTTTTGAGAATGTGGTGAGTTAGCCCCATGCTATGCACTGAGAATATGGTGAGTTAGCCCCGTGCCATGCACTGAGAATAGGGTGAGTTAGCCCCATGCTATGCACTGAGAATATGGTGAGTTAGCCCCGTTCCATGCACTGAGAATATGGTGAGTTAGCCCCGTGCCATGTTTTGAGAATATGGTGAGTTAGCCCCATGCTATGCACTGAGAATATGGTGAGTTAGCCCCGTGCCATGTTTTGAGAATATGGTGAGTTAGCCCCATGCTATGCACTGAGAATATGGTGAGTTAGCCCCGTGCCATGCTATAAGAATATGGTGAGTTAGCCCCATGCTATGCACTGAGAATTAGGTGAGTTAGCCCCGTGCCATGCTTTGAGAATATGGTAAGTTAGCCCCGTGTCATGATTTGAGAACATGGTGAGTCAGCCCCGTGCAATGCTTGTCACAGAGCATGCCATAAACAACTTTCACTTATTTTTTTAACTGGCGAAACGGCATCCTGCTTCAGACGTGTCGAGCTTATTTCGTGTTCATATACTGATATATCAAGTCTACGTTCTGTTTGCGGAAATGCAGGTTTTTTTAAAAAATTTTTTACGAAGTAAAAACTTTTATAGCAGTTAAAATGGTCAAAATTTTAAAATTAGGTAGTTAAATTCATAATGTATTATTTTGTTTTCAAGCTTTCTTACACATTTTTGCGTTTGCAGACGAAAGAATTGTCTGCCATTCGGAGCATTCAGAATGCTCATGTGTTGCTCAACCTTGGTGATTCGGTAACCACAGATCACATATCACCTGCCGGCAGCATAGCCCGCAATAGCCCCGCGGCTAGGTACCTAGCAGGGCGTGCGTAAGTACATCACTCACAAATCAGACTACCAAACAGAGGATGTACAGCTTAAAAGTATTTTGAAGTACGCATATATGAGGCCATTACAGAACAGACTTAGTATCTAGTGCTTTGAAAGTAGAAGAAAACACGAAAAAAAAAATGTGAGAGGACAGCTAAGATTGTTGTTCGCAATTGATTTTGTACCAGAGCTTGAGGTCTCGAGTTTTCAGACAAATTCCGTCGTTGTGTGCACATATTTGTTGTCATTTTCTAGCTTGAAGCCAAGAGAGTTCAACTCGTACGGTTCCCGCCGCGGCAATGATGACGTCATGGCCAGGGGCACATTTGCAAACATACGTCTCCTGAACAAGTTCATTGGTAAAGCTGCTCCGAAGACGGTCCACATTCCTACCTCAGAAGTTGTAAGTGACCTCTCAACGTTGTTACGTTTTCCCAGATTTTTGCGACGTTTCAACGTCATAGCCTTTAAGTGAAAGGAACTATAATAATGTTTTGACAATAAATAAACAGGTAAATTAGTATCTATACAATAGTGAATTTTCGCTGTTGACTCTTGAACATCTGAAGGAGGACTTAAAATTATTGTCCCTAATAATTGTGTGATTTTGGTTTAAAAACAATAGACCAAAAAAAAAAAAAAACAACCAAAAAAAAAAAAAAAAAAAAAACGAACAACAAAACCGATAAATAAACACACATAATTAATCAGTATTAACCAACAAGCTTAAAGTTCAAGGAATAACAAAATAGGGAACAACATCGTGGACTGGTGATATTTTCCCCCGCATTAAACGGATTTTGCGCACTGATTGTGTAATAGTGACACCGTTCTTTCAGATGGATGTGTTTGACGCCGCCATGAAGTACAAGAGCAGCGGCATACCCGTCATAGTGCTGGCGGGCAAAGAGTACGGCTCTGGATCGTCCAGGGATTGGGCAGCTAAGGGACCATGGATCCTGGTCAGTTTCAAGTAGTTGATCGGTCTTTGTTGATGTTCATCTTTCGGGTAACGGATACTGCAGGAATCACTTATTGAAACAGATATGTAACATTGTTGGCGCAGATGTGTAACATTGGTGGATCATATATGTAGCATTAGTGGTAGAGATTTCCAGCATTGGTGGTGCAGACGTGTAACAGTGATGATACACATGAATAACGTTGGTGGCGTAGATGTGTAACGTTGGTGGTACAGATGTGTAGCATTATTGGTGCAGATATGTAACGTTAGTTTACAGATTTGCAACATCAGTGGTGCATTTGCGTAACAGTGGTGATACAGATGGGTGACATCTTTACCATTGCATACTGAACGCAGTTTCCTGTCACGATAATCACAGTGGATAGGAAGTTATTGCGCCAGTGATAATGTAAAGACGCGCTTGTGTGTTGTGATGTAGGGCATACAGGCTGTGATTGCGGAGAGCTACGAGCGTATCCACCGCAGTAACCTGGTGGGCATGGGCATCATCCCCATGCAGTACCAAGCCGGCCAGACGGCCCAGTCGCTTGGACTGACGGGCAAAGAGAAATTCAGCATTGACCTGCCGCAAGATCTTAAAACTGGCCAAGTCGTCACGGTAAAGGTACGTGGGTTTGGCGTGGTCGCGTCATTCTCATGTCTTCTCCCTTATCTTTTCCATCTGTAATTACAGGAGCAAGTGCTAATGGTTCTGTATGAATATTAATATATAGTACGTGTAATGAAAAGTGCCTATAAAAACTTGATTCAGTTTCTCAGATGTTTACCAAGGTAAACTTGAGGGAGTTTGGCGAGCGAAAAACATGTGTGGGTTAACTTTTTTTTCAGACTGACACTGGACTAAGCTTTAATGTGATCGTGCGTTTTGACACGGAAGTGGAGCTGACGTACTTCCGCCACGGGGGAATCCTCAACTGCATGATCCGCGGCATGCTGGAAGCCTGAGAGACGGCTCCTCGTACCTGCTCATCTCCTTTGCCTGTATTAGTGTATTGTTTTGAGAGGAGTGGTGGTGGTGAGGGTTGGGGGAGAGGGGGGAGGAGTTAGGTGAAAATAGCATTGTTTGAGTGTAACAGAAAACCGGACAATATCTCCAGTCCGCTCGGTACGGGTTCTATATAGAGACTGTAATTGTAAAATAATGTAATAATTTCAAACACGGATTGTTGATAGATACAAATCAAGTGGAGAAGAAGGATGACAGCAAGAATTATAATACTTTTTGAGAAAAACGAAAACAACTGAAATCGTTATCAGTAGGGGCTTTTATGTTTCGACGTTTGGGATTAAAGTGTCGATAATGTTATCCAGTCATTTTTTGCTTATTACAGTCATTTCCGAGACAAAAACAGTTAGTAGCAATCAGCGAGCCGTCTAGCTCTTTTAATGTCGTGATTTATTATAGCTTTGATTATGGTCGCCTAGAGGAGAGATAATTATAGTTACCACCAATAACTGTCCTGATCTGTTCGTGTGTTAGCTGCATAGCAAGTGACCTGAAGATTTCTTTTGTGTGAGAATAATAAAACCTGTTCAATCAAGAAACCTGTGATAGATGTAAGGCTTGAAAATTCTAATTAATTTGTTAGTTTTAATAGGATATAAACTGTTAAAATGGTATCTGGAGCTACTGTTTGATATATAATTTATTGGATGGAATGTGTATTTCATGGATAATCGTTAAATCTGGTGTAATTAAATGCCATTTCATTTTGAAGACCACAGGCTCATGGACTGAAAAGGGTTAATGGACACTTCGGCTCAAAACCACTTCGGCCAAACCACTTCGGCTCAACGCGAGAAAAACTTCGGCCAAGTCTTGGACACTTCGGCCCATTACTTTTTGGACACTTCGGCCCATAGTTGACCCATAGTTTTTGCGGTCGCAGAAATGATAAAAAGACGACTTGAAGAGAATTCCTACATTTATTTTGTTCAAAAATTGAATAGAAGCAATCAACAAAACATTGAAAATGCTGCAATTTAACCAAGTACTTAGAGTGATCAGAATGCACACCATAATTCGGTTGATGTCACTGAAGATTTATAATACTGCTATACCCCGTCACGCCCAAACCGCCCACCTGTCGCCCATAAATATGAAACGAGCTATTCCATACACCATTTTTTAGGTAATACTAGAGTTACTTATTTCAAATCAGTTAATTGCATTTCAAAAAGGACTGATGTCGATTGCAGTTTTCAATTACACATACATGGGAATAATTAATGCCGAAGTAAATTGCATTTCAAAAACGGGGACAAGATAAAATAGTTGAAAAGGATATTGTAATTTTTCCTTAATCCAAATAAACAATTCTAATTACAGATAAAGGATAAAATAAGTTGCATTTCAAAAACCGGAGACATAATACAAAAGTGAAAATGAGCTCTTAATATCTCCTTCATCATTTAATGGTGTGTAAAAAGTGGTATGCAAGATACATTGACTAACATTTTTAGGATAAAACACAACTGGATATAACAAATTTCGCCCAAAAAACGTCCGAAATTTCCAAAACGAGCCGAAGTTGTTTCAGGCCGAAGTGGTGGAATGGAAAAAGTGCTTGGCTGAAGTGTCCAAAGTGGACCGAAGTGGTTTTGGGCCGAAGTGTCCATTTCCCCTGAAAAGGAAAACGTATCCCGTTTTGTTGAAGCATAATAAGACAGCGATGTTTATTTTTGTCATTATTATTATTTTCATTTTTATTTGCATTTACAATAAGCATGGCAGTTGTGTAAGCTCGCTGTTTCCACTCTGGCCAAGAAACCCATTATTGTGACATTTAAATTTATAATTTCCGTCGTCGGTGCGAAAGCCTTGCACGAAGAAACTGACCATAGTTGAATATTAAATTTTACGGAACCAGATTTTGTTTGTTGAAGGTTAATTTTTTTTTTTTTTGTTTTGACTTCAGCAGTAACGGAAGATGTTGACACAATGTTCGGGAAATAAAATGTAAAGAACAGCTAGCGTGAAAAATAATGATAAACACTGTTATTTTGAGGATGTCAGAGGCTAAATCCACAGGCATTTATTTTCTGAGCCCCGTTTATGATCATTTTACGGTATGAGAAATTCAATGATTTCTTGCGTCCTTTGTAATCGTAAAATAAATAGCAATAAACGTGAATAGAGACAGAATCCAGACATTTTCTGTGTTGTCCTTTATCGTGTTAATGCGAAGGTTTTGTGAATGAGCCAGGAGTATACAACATAAAATTGCTTTAAAAGATTTCAATCTCGATTCAAGCGTGAAAGATGTGGGGTGACACTTGGAGTGTGTCGCCGAGATTCTGTGTCTCCTGTACTCGTTCGGCTCATGTATTACTTTATTATGCCGGCCAGATTTTAAAGAAATTTATAAAATGAAGATAAATCAGTTGATGAATTATTAATGACATTACCTAGAAACATACAGCATTTTAAATGATACACCCTGATCACTTTGTTTAAAGGTTACATGTGGTGGGTTATGTTGTAAATTTTAGAGCTATTCTTACGTATTTTTTTGGAAACCGTTGAAGCAGACTTGAAGTTGGTAAAATCGTTATAAGGCAGACAATTACAATCTGCTCAAATCTACGTAATTGAATACACACTTAAACTATTTTTAGGTCCGTGTGAAACTGCGGCTTTGGTTCATACTGCCATTGGGGTTTGAACATTGAAGTTGTACGTAGTATATCAAATGTTGTATACATAAAATACAAATAAATATATTCCATAAATTGTAGTTTTATTTGATCTTTTGTTTATATATATTGACAGTCAATGAAAAGTTTTAGTCCAAACTGTGTGAAGTTTGACTGGTAGTACTTGGAATTTTATTCCCGGGTAAAGAGCAGTACACACACTGATGAAGGTGCTATGCAACAGTGGAATTTTGTTTTTGACACTTTTAGCAGTTTGAGCAAAGGTAACAAAATAGTTTCGGGTATGACCTCGTGCACTGAAACACCACTCAAACCGCCGAGGCATGCTACGAATGAATCGGATTCTCCACTTCTCCTCAAGCGTCCGGCTGAGTTGCTGTCCATTTTTGGGTGGGTTGTGTCGATATCTAACCTTTCTTCCCCACTGGTCCCGTAAATATTCTAAGATGTTCAAGACTGGCGAAAATGCAGGCCAGGAAACCGCGTGTAGACAATAGCCTGTTAAATGCACACTGTGCGGTTGCACGTTGTTATGTTGGAAAAGAGTCAAATCCGCGTTGTTTCAGAAGAACGGCACCACGTGATTTTCCAGTACCTGTACCGCAGCGCAGTCCAGTTGCCTTCACTAATTACAAAGGCCAAATGACGAAAACATATCGCGTGACTTACCATAACACTCGCCACCCCAACACTCGCCTGGCGTATGCAGCAATCGGCGTGTCACCACGTCGTCGCCATGTGCGATAGCGACCGTCCGGCCTATCTACACAAAATCACGATTCGTCCGAGAGCAACACTGCTTTCCATCGCCTTTGATTCCACCGACGACGTTATTCACTCCATAATCGTCGATTTTTATCGTGTGATCGGCGTTAAAAGGTTCCAAGGAACCCAGTCTGTGTTATGAAATATATTATACAATAATAATAACAATAATGCCAGATTATATAGCGCTTCATCATCAATTTGCTTAAAACTTAAATTAATTTAAACTTGATAGAGAAAACTTAGCCCTATACAATAACAATTGTATTAAAACATGACTTAACAATAAAAATAAAATTTCCAAAAATCGTTCTATAACATATGACCATATGCAGTGCAGTAGTATCAGGGATAAGTTGCTACAAGATCAGCGCACAAATGCAAATCCAGCAAGGAAACGCGCAAGGGAAATCAACTTTGAAGACGTTAGCGACGCGCTGTATCGATGGTTAAAACAGGCTAAATCTAGAGGTTTGTCAGTCTCTGGAATCTTTAAAGAAAAGGCAGAAAACCTTACAAAGGAACTCGACGTTCCCGACTTAGAAGCTTGTTCCAGTTGGAATCAGCGGTGGCGAGGGCGCAAGGGAATGGTAAAAAACAAGAATATGATGCAAATAACGGCGATTACTGGTTGAATAACGTTTAGTCGGATTACAGCGTTAAGTATGAAGCGCGGGATATCTACAACTCTGATGGTACCGCATTGTGTTTTCGGCCTTTGCCCGATGGAAAATGTGCTTTAAGGGTGAAAAAGCCGCTGGTGACAAGAAATGTAAAGAGCGTTTGACAAAAATATGGACGGATCCGATAAACGGCAAATTCTTGTCGTTGTAAAGTCTAAAACCGCGGTGTTTTAGAGGGGTCATGAATCTTCCGGTTGAAAACACGGCCAACAGGAACGCTTGGATGACGTCAATATTCGAGGAGTGGTTGGCAAAGTTTGACCGGGACATGGATAAAACACAATGGAAAAGCGTGTCTTTTGAGGGATAATTGTTCAGCTCTGTCATACAGTCGCTCGATCGAGGTATAATTCGCAATCTTAAACATACGTATCGCAAGCGTCTGTTATAACGGATTGTTGGCAAAAGCGACGCTGATGACACTGTTTCTGCACGTGACGTAGCAAAAGGAATCACAATTTTGGGTGCAGTGCATTTGTTGTCAGCCTCTTGTAGCGATGTCCGTGAAAGTGCGATTCAAAGTTGCTTTTTCCGAGGACTTACGCCACAGATGGAACAACAGCCGTTCAACGGGTTGGACCCAAACGAAATTCCGGCTAATTTCGACGAAGACACACATGTGAAATTCGTTGACAGTGACAAGGATCCTCCTGTTGAAGGCGAACTGACCGATGCAGAAATTTGTGCGGATAGCAAAAATTCCGGATTACCAGATACGGACCAGCGAGAGACAGAAACACCCATTCATTCGAACAAAGAACTTCTCGATGCCTTGGATATCATTCTTGCTCGAATGCAGTGCTGTGCTCTCGATCCGCGTTATTTTTAGACTCGAAACTGTCAGATCTCATGAGAAAAGTCAAACAAGCAACCCCTGACAATTTTTGTTATAAGTTGTGATTTTATTGTGAATTGTGAATGAAAGTGCAGTTCATTTTAATTCAAGTAATAAATGTGTCATCTAAGCAAGTGACTTTAATTTCACATCTTCATTATGATGGAGGGGGGGGGGGGGGGGGCTATCGAATGCCCTCTTATGGAACATGCAGGTCATAACGGTCAAATATACTGGCTCAAACAGAAAAACCGGATAAACGCATAAACCGGTTAATCGCATAATTTTGTCTGGAAAATGGGTTATGCGATTAACCGGTTTCGTCTGTAATGTGTTTTAGTGATCTTTTGAACATATTGACATCGTTGGCCATTCTTAGACTGTATGGGAGTGAATTCCTGATTCGGGTTGCAGCGATGTCAAAGGACCTGTCTCCAGCTGACCCAGGCTTAGTCTTTGGTGTGACTAGGAGGAGTCTTCGATGGTTCGGCGTGTGTTGTGACATGGTTGGATTTGTAAGAGATCGCGCAAATATTCCGGTTCGTTTGTGGTTAGAACATAGAACACAATGACTGCAATTTATAGCCAATACGAAATCTAACTGGAAGCCAGTATAGCTTTATCAATCCAGCGGAGATGTGGTCGAATATTTTAATTCCTAACACTAGTCTTGTAGCTGCGTTTTGTACCCTCTGAAGTTTATTTAATAGGCTTTTTTAGTACCATATAGTAATGAATGTCCTTGGTCAAAGGTGGATATGACCACACTTGGAAGAAGCGTCTCCAACCGTATTGTGACTTCGAATGGATGAAATTTCGCGAATCTTTGCGTAGCAAACTTTTACTGCGTGGTTGACGTGTAGTCATTTTCATCTCTGCATCAAAGTGCACTCCTGGGTTCCATACACTATTTCGGGCTGTCATGTTTTCTGCTTCTACATCTATACTATCAAGTTTTATCTTAGCTAATTGCTGCTTCGTGCCAAAAATATTTATTCAGTTTTTTTAGAGTTCAATTTTAGTCTATTTTCGGTCATCCAACATGATATTCGTTTAATTCCTGCTTCTATTGCATTTCTGGCATGGGACTGAGACAGGGTAGAATTCTAATCAAGGGATTTGTGGAGTTGTGTATCATTAGTAAAACATATCCTGATAGAATGTATTGATTTCGATGAGATACGCCCAAGACATTTCAGAGATGACTCTATGAAGCAGCTCTTCGACAAAACTAACCCAAGTAAAATTATCTCATTTTTAACAGATATAAACCTGTACCGTTACTTTTAAGATCTAGATATGGTAAGATTTTAGAAGATATTAGTATTTACAAGATTTTAAATCTATTTTACTCCTAATAACGATTGCTGACTCGCTAACTAACTAACATCATCAGCAAACATGTGGTATAGAAGCTGTAGGGTGCGTATGAAGGAAGCCAGGGGACCTGTATATTTCGTGTAGCCCCACGGGCCAGTGCCCGAACCCTAATTTTGTCTTTGCGGGTGATGCAAGATCAATGTTGGACTTTTACCACTGGTGCGCATTTGTGAACACCATTTTACCAAAGCCTATCAGCTATCATTGGAAGAACCTTGTATACGTATTTTTATGAATGACCTTCACAGATAATTATATTCTGACTGACAACGAACGGTCACTGTAATTATATTACCCATTTCTATTGGTGGAAACCCCCCAACTCAGTACGAACACATGGACCGAGTACTTTGTACGAACACATGCTTGTTGTTGCCACTGATGTATACAAGGCTATATTTAAAAATAAAAAAAAAATAATCGCCAAAAATACGGAACAATCCTGATATCAATACATCAATATATTTTAAAACCCGATTAGTTTTAAGCCGTCACTTTGTAGTCTTGGCAAAAATGCGCAAAGCCTATTACGATTTTCAAAATTATTCTTATCGACTCAGGATCAAGATTTAAGAAACACAGTAGGGCTAATAAAGACAAAAAACATGAATTTTCACGAAACCTTTATTTTGACATATTATAACAACATTGATACCTCGCGACACCTGGTTTACAATATTCAGTATTGTGCCATTTAACACAATTGTTTCAACAAATAACAAGAAAAATAAACTAATCAACTGGGTTCATTTGGCTATCAACACGATGATCAGATGATCAATGACTACAGGAGAACTTGTAAAACAACCACAGATAAAATTATTTTCGCTCATAATAGCCCCTTAAAAAGTTAAAATAATATAAATCCAAGTAATTAAAAAAAAGCATGAAATGACAGTAATACTTTATTTATGGAACAACTCTCGTTAAGGAACAACCTGAAATGGAGGAACATGCTTCTGGTTCCATTGCCAATAATTGTTTCTTCCATGATTTGCCTTTAGTTGGGGGGAACTCTTTGTCATTATATGATTTGTTTCCGGTCTCAAATGCAGCGATACGATACACAGAGTTCCAATGTCGCTGGCACACACATTATCTTTTATTTTCCCAAAAACTTGAGCTTTTTATCTATAAACTCTATATAATTTCGTTTATGATTGACTAATTTTACTAAATAAGATTAAATAATATTACAATTCAATTTTGTAGTTTGGTTACGAATCAAAAGAAACCAGGATAAATAACTGTAAATATGCAAAATATACACATACACAGTAAAATAAACAACGGTTCGAAATATCTATCTACAACTGCTGTTAACAAGTGACCTAAAACCCATTATTAAATGCACATCTCTACATGGGTAAATACTTGAAGTGCAAATTCAGATCTCTAGAGAATATGTACTCAAATGCGCCAACTTTTCAACCAAAAAAAAAAAAAAAAAAAAAAGCAAACAGTCACTATACAGATTTGTCAACAAAGAAGACTACTAATTCTGACAGTTCACTCTACTTTACAACGAACTTCAGACGACTTTTAGTTTGTCAATAACTTGGGTAGTTCAGCCCTGCCACGGTAGAATTAACGGATGTGCCATAATTGTACCGACTTCTCTTTGTATAAAATACCACGCATGTTGCTCATAGTACCAGCCATCTTTTAATCTCCTTCTCACCAGACATTTCTTTAGGTTATTAGAATATAATTAACTATATGAATATATATATATATAACAGCGAAATTACAACTTCAACCAATCACACAAGGACATGCAATTGACCGATCTATGCAATGACTAAAATGTATTTGTGCACTATGAACATTTGGCCAACACTTTAAAGTAAACTTACATCGGTTGATTATGGTTTCTGATTAAACTGAAGATTTTTGCAAGTCCCATTGAATAAAATTGAATTAAATAAATATTGAATAAAACAATAATGCGACATTTTTCACGATCCAACTGATGCGGATTTAAAGAGGTTTGCTGAGATTAGAGTTGGGAAAGTGAATTGAAAACATACCTTAAACTACACTGCACACGAGCATTAGGTCACTGAAATACAACCCAACTTAAACATAACACGGAGGGGCCATTACCACTCCCCACGTAATCAACTGCCCCTTCTCCACCTCCCCAATGCTCCCTGTTTTCACAACGTTCTCTGATAACTGAAGTACCAAGTTGTCTGTCTATTCTGCTACTGAATTACGTTCACAGCTCAAAGTAAATTGCACGGTTGCTTCATCTCCAGTCAAAAAGTGAAGATGGTGTTTCGATCTGTAGACAGCCTGTGAACGAACGCTTGGTTAAAAGCTCCGTGGTAAACACGCACACAACCATGGTAAAATCTACACACTAGCCTTCTTAAACGATCATAACATAACAAATCCTAATACCTCTAATTCTGTAACAAAATCAGCATATATAAACTCACTTATAAGACATTCAAAGTAAAAATTGTACAACCACGCACCAAGTCAATTCACAACACTAATCTCTGACTGAAATACCAGGGACTGGATTCTTACCAGACCTCTAAGGATACTGTGAAGGAATCGAGCCCGGTTAAAATACAAACTTTCTATCCCAGAACACTGAATGAATATTTTGTCAATAGACTTACAGCAGCCGACTATCAAATTCATAGTCCCTCCATCCCTCCCTGTCACCCAGTCTCCCTCCCTCCTTCCCCCGCCCCCCTCCCCCTCTCGCCTCAGGTTCACAACGGCTGATCCGTTCCCTGGTCCTGAAACGACACAAACTAGTGAGGAAATGCTGCTCTGCAATGCATTTTTTATCTGGCAAAACGTGACATAGCGGTATGACTACCCAATCCGGAGAATTCACGTCAGATTTTCACACGCCGCCGCAGTGTTCAGCGTATCCGGCGGACGACATGATACATCTTTGGAAAAAAAAATACTCTACACACAGCTCATTACTAAAAATATAATTTCTTTCGTTGGACACGAGAATATAAACAACATGTTTGTCAAAAAAAAAAAAAAAAAAATCTTAAAAAAAATAAAGGACAAATTATTTCTTATCTGTCCTTGCAAAAAGTGACTGCTGACCTTGGATGCGGAGACAACCAACCCCTCTGCAGCAAACAGGGGTCCAAAGGTCAATGTGGTGACAGACACAGAAGAGATGTCTACTCACTCCACAAACACACCCTAACACCCCCACCCCTCCCCCATCACTCCTCAAATACACCCTAACACACCCCCACCCCTCCCCCACCACTCCACAAACACACCCTAACACAACCATCCACCCCTCCCCCCATCACTCCACAAACACACCCTAACACTCCCACCTCTCCCCCATCACTCCTCAAATACACCCTAACACACCCCCTCCCACCTCTCCCCACCACTCCACAAACACACCCTAACACCCCCACCCCTCCCTCATCACTCCTCAAATACACCCTAACACCCCTCTCCCCCACCACTCCACAAATACATCCTAACACCACCCTCCCCCCCCCCCCACCACTCCTCAAATACACCCTAACACACCTCCCTCCCACCTCCCCCTACCACTCCACAAAACATCCTAACACCACCCTCCATCCCTCATCATCACAACCATTCCCAGAATTCAGAACACGAATAGCTAAACTGTAGCAAAGAAATCATTGTTTAGAATAATCCTTGCAGAAACAATACTCAAGACATATCAACTTGCATTAAAAAATACTCATTTCTTGACATGATCCGACGTCTTGAACGCATCAGGCATCGATACCCAGCCACCTACAGTTCAGCCACGCCCCTCCTCATCTTCGCATTGGCTTCCCGCCGCAGCCATTGCACACACTGCTGCTCATTATTCTCCAGCCAGTCGATATTCATCTCGATACTCTCCAGCGCCTGGGATACGGCCCGCTTCCCCGACCCGGCCTCGTGGACCTCGTAGAAGGCTTTCACCTGCAGAAAAGATGGTCGACACTTTGAACTTCCTTTACATATCAAACTTGCAAATATAATACTAATATTTTATAATATTTTATAAATTGGCATCGCTTGTTTCTGCATCTAAAACGGTAACAAGCAAAAATACCGTTGTACCAAAAAAGGTCAACTCAAATGCATAACACGGGTTTATTAGTTAACTTCAGGTGGCGATATTTTACAATACAACAACGGGAAACACCCTCAACCCCCCCCCCCTCCCCCACACACCAACATAATAATTGGTAAGAAGTCGCTAAGACAGTCTGTGACGTCACTGTACCTCGTCATAATCGTACTGTGTCGTGAAGCGGCTTGCAGTTCTCACAACCAGATTCGACATGTCAAATGACCCGCCGCTGTATCTGTAAAAACAAACAAGACAGCTCATTGGCTGCTTGTGAAATGTGTCGCACAGCTCATTGCCTGCTTGTGAAATGTGCCGCACAGCTCATTGGCTGCTTGTGAAATGTGCCGCACAGTTCATTGGCTGCTTGTGAAATGTGCCGCACAGTTCATTGGTTGCTTGTGAAATGTGTCGCACAGGTCATTGGCTGCTTGTGAAATGTGCCGCACAGCTCATTGGCTGCTTGTGAAATGTGCCGCACAGTTCATTGGCTGCTTGTGAAATGTGCCGCACAGTTCATTGGCTGCTTGTGAAATGTGTCGCACAGTTCATTGGCTGCTTGTGAAATGTGTCGCACAGTTCATTGGCTGCTTGTGAAATGTGCCGCACAGTTCATTGGCTGCTTGTGAAATGTGCCGCACAGCTCATTGGCTGCTTGTGAAATGTGTCGCACAGTTCATTGGCTGCTTGTGAAATGTGCCGCACAGCTCATTGGCTGCTTGTGAAATGTGCCGCACAGTTCATTGGCTGCTTGTGAAATGTGCCGCACAGTTCATTGGCTGCTTGTGAAATGTGCCGCACAGTTCATTGGCTGCTTGTGAAATGTGTCACATAGTACAAAAGGTTGTCTTTTGATTTACACCAAAGGGCACACTGGGTTGCCTTTCCAGTATGTTAAATGGAACATTAAACACACAGTTTTACAATACAATATTTAGTTTTACAAAACAAAAAATATAACAAGTTTGTCCAAGGACAAAGTCCCAGCTTACGAAACCCAATAAGACCCATTCCAGCGTGCATGAGCGAAGGAATTTCCCTGAAATATCAAGCTTCAAAAGATTAGACGGCAAAGAGCTAGCTCAATAATTAATTTAGCAGCGGACCAGAACATAGACCGATAAATGCATACAAAGATTTCTTTCCCAGAAAAATGGGGAACAGATTTTTTGTATATCTGGTAGACTGGATAGTTTGCCATAGATACCTTCAAACAACGCTCGCATTTCGGACCAGTGCGCATATTTATGTAACTTGCCTCAATGCGCGGTTCTAATTCAGACAAGTGCGCATGTTTATTTAATTTGCGTTGATGCGCGGCTCTCATTTTGGAACAGTGCACATGTTTATTTAACTTAATAAAGATTAATGCGCGGTTCTTATTCCAGACCAATGCGCATGTTTATATTACTTTCGTTCTTATTTTGGACAAGTGCACAAGTTTCCTTAGGTTGTCTTGATGCGCGGTTCGCATTTCGGAAGAGTTTGCATGTTTATCTAACTTGCACGGTGCTTATTTTGGACGTGTGTATATGTTTATTTAACTTGCGTTGGTGCGCGGTTTGCATTTTGGACCAGTGCGCATGTTTATTCAACTTGCGTTGATGAGCAGTTCGAATTTCGGGCCATTGCGCATATTTATTTAACTTGCGTTGACGCGCGGTTCGAATATCGGACCAGTGCGCACGTTTATTGAACTTGCATTGATGCGCGGTTCTTATTCTGGACCAGTAAAAATGTTTGTTTAACTTGCGTTGGCGCGTGGTTCACATTTCGAACCACTCCACACGTTTATTTAAGTGGCGTTGATGCGCGGTTCGAATTTCGGACCAGTGCGCATGTTTATTTAACTTGCGTTGATGTGCGGTTGGCATTTCGGATCAGTGTGCATGTTTATTTACTTGTGTTGATGTGCGGTTCTTATTTCGGATCAGTGCGCATGGTTATTTACATTGTGTTGATGTGCGGTTCTTTTTTCGGACCAGTGCGCATGTTTATTTAACTTGCGTTGATGTGCGGTTTGCATTTCGGATCAGTGCGCATGTTTATTTACCTTGTGTTGATGTGCGGTTCTTATTTCGGATCAATGCGCATGTTTATTTACTTGTGTTGTGTTGAGTATAAAAATGTGCATACAGTTTTGGAACATCCTATCCAGAACACGGTACGATATTTGTCAAATAAAAAATATATATGTAAAAACAGGAATTTTTCTCCAATTTAATTTGATATCAAAGAAAAGTAGAACTCCAAAATTTAAATAACGTCCTTTCTTATATGCACTTATCTCGAGCCTTTTGTTGCATACGATTACTTAAACGTGGATTCCTATCCAGGGTGGTACTAGGCCAGCGTTTAATTAAAAATCGATAAATGATCGGGTGAGGTATATCCAGACCGTGGATAGTCTACCCTGACAGGCGTATTTCAAATGCCCTGGTAAACTTCAAAGCGGGGGGTTCTCAAAAATATGTGGACCCTAATTAATTTTAATTTGCGTGGGAAAAATGAAAAAGAGGCTATCGACCACCCGAAAAATATCACATTTATCATATTGTCGGGTCATATAATTGCTTCCTGCACTTTTAAAGCGAAAATTACAACTTTCTTACATTATCGCCCAATGTTCCCTATTATCGCCCACCCGAAAAAATATTATATTTATCATATTTTCGGGTCCTAGAATTGTTTCCTGCACTTTTAAAGCGAAATTACAACTTTCTTGCTTTTTCGCCCAATATTCCCTGATATCGCCCACCCGAAATATATCACATTGATCATATTTTCGGGTCACAGAATTGATCTCTGCACTTTTAAAGCGAAAATTACAACTTTATTGCATTATCGCCCAATGTTCCCTATTATCGCCCACACGAAAAATATCATATTTATCATATTTACGGGTCATAGAATTTATTCCTGCACTTTTAAAGCGAAAATTACAACTATTTTGCATTATCGCCCAATGTTCCCTATTATCGCCCACCCGAAAAATATTATATTTATCATATTTTCGGGACATAGAATCGATTCCTGTACTTTTAAAGCGAAAATTACAATTTTCTTACATTATCGCCCAATATTCCCTATTATCGAATACCCGAAAAATATCACATTTATCATATTTTCGGGTCATAGAATTGATCCCTGCACTTTTAAAGCGAAAATTACAACTTTCTTGCATTATCGCCCAATGTTCCCTATTATCGCCCACACGAAAAATATCATATTTATCATATTTTCGGGTCATAGAATTGATTCCTGCACTTTTAAAGCGAAAATTACAACTTTCTTACATTTTCGCAAAATGTACCTTAATATCGCCCACCCGAAAAATATTATATTTATCATATTTTCGGGTCCTAGAATTGTTTCCTGCACATTTAAAGCGAAAATTACAACTTTCTTGCAGTATCGACCAATATTCCCTATTATCGCCCATCCGAAAAATATCACATTTATCATATTTTCAGGTCATAGAATTGATTCCTGCACTTTTAAAGCGAAAATTACAACTTTCTTACATTATCGCCCAATATTCCCTATTATCGCCCACCCGAAAAATATCACATTTATCATATTTTCGGGTCATAGAATTGATCCTTGCACTTTTAAAGCGAAAATTACAACTTTCTTACATTATCGCCCAATGTTACCTATTATCGCCCACCCGAAAAATATCACATTTATCATATTTTCGGGTCATAGAATTCATTCCTGCACTTTTAAAGCGAAAATTACAACTTTCTTGCATTATCGCCCAATGTTCCATATTATCGCCCATCCAAAAAATATCATATTTATCATATTTTCGGGACATAGAATTGATCCCTGCACTTTTAAAGCGAAAATTACAACTTTCTTGCATTATCGCCCAATATTCCCTATTATCGCCCACCCGAAAACTATCACATTTATCATATTTTCGGGTCATAGAATTGATTCCTGCACTTTTAAAGCGAAAATTACAACTTTCTTGCATTATCGCCCAATGTTCCCTATTATCGCCGACACGAAAAATATCATATTTATCATATTTTCGGGTCATAGAATTGATAATTGCACTTTTAAAGCGAAAATTACAACTTTCTTACATTATCGCCCAACGTTCCCTATTATCGCCCACCCTAAAAATATCACATTTATCATGTTTTGTAGTCATAGAATTGTTTTCTGCACTTTTAAAGCGAAAATTACAACTTTCTTGCACTATCGCCCAATGTTCCCTATTGTCGACCATCCGAAAAAATATCATATTTATCATATTTTAGGGTCACAGAATTGATTCCTGCACTTTTAAAGCGAAAATTACAATTTTCTTACATTATCGCCCAATGTTCCCTATTATCGCCCATCCAAAAAATATCATATTTATCAGTTTTTCGGAACATAGAATTGATCCCTGCACTTTTAAAGCGAAAATTACAACTTTCTTGCATTATCGCCCAACATTCCCTATTATCGCCCATCCGAAAAATATCATATTTTCGGGTTATAGAATTGATTCCTGCTCTTTTAAAGCGAAAATTAAAACTTTCTTACATTATCGCCCAATGTTCCTTATTATCGCCCACCCGAAAAATATTATATTTATCATATTTTCGGGTCCTTGAATTGTTTCCTGCACTTTTAAAGCGAAAATTACAACTTCTTGCTTTATCGCCCAATATTCCCTGTTATCGCCCACCCGTAAAATATCACATTGATCATATTTTCGGGTCACAGAATTGATTCCTGCACTTTTAAAGCGAAAATTACAATTTTCTTGCATTATCGCCCAATGTTCCCTATTATCGCCCACACGAAAAATATCACATTTATCATATTTTCGGGTCAAAGAATTGATTCCTGCAATTTTAAAGCGAAAATTACAGCTTTCTTACATTATCGCCCAATGTTCCCTATTATCGCCCACCCGAAAAATATCACATTTATCATATTTTCGGGTCATAGAATTGTTTCCTGCACTTTTAAATTGAAAATTACAACTTTCTTGCATTATCGCCCAACATTCCCTGTTATCGCCCATCCGAAAAATATCATATTTTAGGGTTATAGAATTGATTCCTGCTCTTTTAAAGCGAAAATTAAAACTTTCTTACATTATCGCAGAATGTTCCCTATTATCGCCCACCCGAAAAATATCATATTTATCATATTTTCGGGTCCTTGAATTGTTTCCTGCACTTTTAAAGCGAAAATTACAACTTTCTTGCTTTATCGCCCAATATTCCCTGTTATCGCCCACCCGTAAAATATCACATTGATCATATTTTCGGGTCACAGAATTGATTCCTGCACTTTTAAAGCGAAAATTACAACTTTCTTGCATTATCGCCCAATGTTCCCTATTATCGCCCACACGAAAAATATCACATTTATCATATTTTCGGGTCATAGAATTGATTCCTGCAATTTTAAAGCGAAAATTACAGCTTTCTTACATTATCGCCCAATGTTCCCTATTATCGCCCATCCGAAAAATATCACATTTATCATATTTTCCGGTCATAGAATTGTTTCCTGCACTTTTAAAGTGAAAATTACAACTTTCTTACATTATCGCAAAATGTTCCCTATTATCGCCCACCCGAAAAATATTATATTTATCATATTTTCGGGTCCTAGAATTGTTTCTGCACATTTAAAGCGAAAATTACAACTTTCTTGCAGTATCGACCAATATTCCCTATTATCGCCCATCCGAAAAATATCATATTTATCATATTTTCGGGTCACAGAATTGATTCCTGTACTTTTAAAGCGAAAATTACAACTTTCTTACATTATTGCCCAATATTCCCTATTATCGCCCATCCGAAAAATATCACATTTATCATATTTTCGGGTCATAGAATTGATTCCTGCACTTTTAAAGCGAAAATTACAACTTTCTTACATTATCGCCCAATATTCCCTATTATCGCCTACACGAAAAATATCACATTTATCATATTTTCGGGTCATAGAATTGATCCTTGTACTTTTCAAGCGAAAATTACAACTTTCTTGCATTATCGCCCAATGTTCCCTATTATCGCCGACACGAAAAATATCATATTTATCATATTTTCGGGTCATAGAATTGATTATTGCACTTTTAAAGCGAAAATTACAACTTTCTTACATTATCGCCCAATGTTCCCTATTATCGCCCACCCGAAAAATATCATATTTATCATATTTTCGGGTCATAGAATTGTTTCCTGCACTTTTAAAGCGAAAATTACAACTTTCTTGCACTATCGCCCAATGATCCCTATTATCGACCATCCGAAAAAATATCATATTTATCATATTTTAGGGTCATAGAATTGATTCCTGCACTTCAAAGCGAAAATTACAATTTTCTTACATTATCGCCCAATATTCCCTATTATAGCCCACCCGAAAAATATCACATTTATCATATTTTCGGGTCATAGAATTGATTCCTGCACTTTTAAAGCGAAAATAACAACTTTCTTGCATTATCGCAGAATGTTCCCTATTATCGCCCATCCAAAAAATATCATATTTATCATATTTTCGGGACATAGAATTGATCCCTGCACTTTAAAAGCGAAAATTACAACTTTCTTGCATTATTGCCCAATATTCCCTATTATCGGCTATCCGAAAAATATCATATTTATCATATTTTCGTGTTATAGAATTGATTCCTGCTCTTTTAAAGCGAAAATTACAACTTTCTTGCATTATCGCCCAATGTTCCCTATTATCGCCCACCCGAAAAATATTATATTTATCATATTTTCGGGTCCTAGAATTGTTTCCTGCACTTTTGAAGCGAAAATTACAACTTTCTTGCTTTATCGCCCAATTTTCCCTGTTATCGCCCCCCCGTAAAATATCACATTGATCATATTTTTGGGTGACAGAATTGATTCCTGCACTTTTAAAGCGAAAATTACAACTTTCTTGCATTATCGCCCAATGTTCCCTATTATCGCCCACACGAAAAATAGCACATTTATCATATTTTCGGGTCATAGAATTGATTCCTGCAATTTTAAAGCGAAAACTACAGCTTTCTTACATTATCGCCCAATGTTCCCTATTATCGCCCACCCGAAAAATATTATATTTATCATATTTTCGCGTCCTAGAATTGTTTCCTGCACTTTTAAAGTGAAAATTACAACTTTCTTGCAGTATCGCCCAATATTCCCTATTATCGCCCATCCGAAAAATATCATATTTATCATATTTTCGGGTCACAGAATATATTCTTGCACTTTTAAAGCGAAAATTACAATCTTCTTACATTATCGCCCAATATTCCCTATTATCGCCTACCCGAAAAATATCACATTTATCATATTTTCGGGTCATAGAACTGATCCCTGCACTTTTATAGCGAAAATTACAACTTTCTTACATTTTCGCAAAATGTTCCCTATTATCGCCCACCCGAAAAATATTATATTTATCATATTTTCGGGTCCTAGAATGGTTTCCTGCACATTTAAAGCGAAAATTACAACTTTCTTGCAGTATCGACCAATATTCCTTATTATCGCCCATCCGAAAAATATCATATTTATCATATTTTTGGGACATAGAATTTATTCCTGCACTTTTAAACCGAAAATTACAACTTTCTTGCTTTATCGCCCAATGTTCCCTATTATCGCCCACTTGAAAATATCATAGAAATGACCCACTGACAACAAAATTACTGAAAAGTCCAACCAGAAGTACTTGCATGTAACATACTGGCCCCTCTGCAAATTGAAACTTTGCTTTTTTAAGAAGAAAAATGGAAATTTCCAATTTTTTAAAAGCTGCAAACTTCGAAGCTCAGTAGATTCAAAAATAAGGCGAAATTCAAAAATCGAAAAATGTACTTTTTTCACCCCTTAGTTCTAGTTTCTTCATAACAAATTTCGGAATCTTCCGATGAAAAATGAGGGACTAGATAGATTTTTTCGTATTTTGCCCAAATTGGCAATAAAATCGCCAAAAATGGTTTAAACCAAAAAATAAAAAAAAATTCCTAATGCAGTAGAAGGTTAAAAACTCGCGTTTAAAATTTGGTACGAATCGGATGAAAAATAAAAAAGATATTCCACTTGAACTACTTTGTTAAGAAAAAAAAATGGAAATTTGCCAATTTTTAGAAGTTGCAAACTTTGAAGCTCAGTAGATTAAAAAAAAAAGGCGAAATTCAAAAATCGAAAAAAGTACTTTTTTCACCCCTTAGTTCTAGTTTCTTCATAAAAAATTTCGGAATCTTCCGATGAAAAATGAGGGACTAGATAGGTTTTTTCGTATTTTGCCCAAATTGGCAATAAAATCGCCAAAAATGGTTTAAACCAAAAAATAAAAAAATTTCCTAATGCAGTAGAAGGTTAAAAACACTTGCCCCCATCTGTGTAGCCCTGTTGGCTAAAAAGCCAACTGGGCTAAAAAAAAAGACATCGGATCAAAAATGTAGGACGAGATACATTTTAAATTTTTTTCTTCAAAAATTCCCCAAAAATTAAAAAATCACCCGATCGACTAGAAAAGCACAAGCCGTATGCACGACACTTTAGGGGTGCCTCATACCAAAAATAAATCACATCGGGTCAAAAATGTAGGAGGAGACACATTTTAAATTTTTTTCTTTAAAAATTCCCCTAAAATTCAAAAATTACCCAATCGACTAAAAAAGCACAAGCCGTATGCACGACTCCTTAGGGATGCCTCACACCAAAAATAAATGACTTGGAATCAAAATTGTAGGAGTAGATGCATTTTGAATTATTTTCGAAATTTTTGCTTTAAAAATTCCCCAAAAATACAAAAATTGCGCGATCGACTAAAAAAGCACAAGCCGTATGCACGACCCTTTAGGGGTGCCTCATACCAAAAATAAATGACATCGGGTCAAAAATGTAGGAGGAGATACATTTTAAAATTTTTTCTTTAAAAATTCGCCAAAAATTCAAAAATCACCCGATCGACTAGAAAAGCACAAGCCGTATGCACGACCCCTTAGGGATGCCTCACACCAAAAATAAATGACATCGGTTCAAAATTGTAGGAGGAGATGCATTTTGAACCAAAGTTTACTAAATAAACAACTAACTAACTAACTAACTAACTAACTAACTAACTAACTAACTAACTAACTAACGGACACCGCCCGCAAACCGATAGGAATACCCCAGCTTACGTGTAACGTAAGCTGGGCTAAAAAAGGGTCTCTAAAATAAATCTGATTAAAAACACAACAGGACTAACTAAGTGCTAAGATTTTCGGGTGTTCCTGCGAGACACCATCCTGAGAGAAATAAACTTCTTATAATATTCTAACCAAGAATAAAGCTATCCTTTATTCATTGACATTCCTTGTAAATTCAACCCAAATTTAAATAAACGGGAATGGAAGGATTAGACCGTGTCTTGGATTGAAATATCTTTATATACTCTTTATCGAAGGGACTCCTCAATTTCTACATGAACTCGACCGGGGATAGGGGGAAGTGGGGCGGGGGGGGGGGGGAAACCTCTTACCTATCACTGAACTCCTGCCAGTTCTGCTTGACAAATCGCCAGGCCAGCACCTTGCCTGCCGGGTTGCCGGCCACGTGACTCACGACGCTCACCGTGTCCCCCTTGCGTATTTCCTCCAAATCCAGTGACATGTGCAAGTACCTGTAAACAAAAATAACTACGAATAAATAAATAAAAAGCACCCCTTTCTTTGTAACTAACACGTGTTTACCTTGAAGACACGTGTAACCAACAAGTGTTTTCCTTTAATTCTATATTCAAGATGTGGTTTTCCTTCAAGGCCAGACTAAACAATATCAGAACTGTTGCTTGACCCATATAAGGATACTGGATTAAATAAGAAGTGTACAGTAAGAACGGGTCAAGGCCATACCTGTTCAGCCTCAGCGAATCCGTGGTTGTTGACAGGGCATGCATCAACTTGTTTTTCTCAGACGGTACACTGCTTTCCTTGTACTTATTCCAGGCAAACTGCCACTCCGCTTCTCCGCCATACATTATGCCCGCCGAATACACGACGTTCTTCAGATTTGGTGGGATTCTGGAGAGAGAAAGACGTCATACTTTTTAACTTCTGCGTCGTTCACATGATATAAATTAAAAGCTTTTTTTATCTCACTCAGTTATGATCTTGGACAAGTTACATCTACGATATATATTTATTAAAAAAAAATTAACACATAAGTTAAGCACATAATACATACATGTTGTATACTTTCAAAAACAAAAGACAAATTTATTAAACAAATATACACACTGTACTCCATTGTGCATCCAGTCTTTGTATTTCTCCATGGCTTTGGCTACCGATGCCTCATCGTTCAGCTGTACTGCTGCCCTCAGGATAAGTGCCCGTAAATACCTGGCGACGACACACGCAGACTCTCACATGTGATGTTATACACCATTTTACCACTCAATGGAAAAACAATCAGAGATGTGGTTAAAATGGATGAACACCAGATTAACATTTTGTCAACACGAGTTTTCTTCATTGAGACAAATTTATAATTGAAATCTTTCGAACAGTATCTCTTTTTTTTTTACTTACTTTTGTAAATGTTCGCCCTCGTCTGACCAGCCCACATCTCTCACTCGCTCAGATATCAGCTTCTTCACGTAATCCTGAAGACGAAAACAGATTTAATAATTGGAATATCTGTATAACATTACACATATCAGAAAAATGCTTGTAAAAATATTGATAAATCTTTCAGGAAATGAGCTAAAGATTCACGCCAATAGGTGTTCGTGGTCACCTGTAAGGCAGCAGGTTCGCGGAGGGTGGCGGGTAACTTCGGAAAAATTGAAGCGTCCCTTAGTTGTTTCTATAACTACATGACGTCACAAGATCAAAAATCTGCATCATTATACGCAGTCTAAAACCTATATGATTATGTGACATACACCATGGAAGATGCGCCGCATATTAATGAGCAGCTGTGCGCGAACAAACAGTACATTCATGCTCTCATCTCCCAAGCAACCCCCCCCCCCCCCCCCCCGCCTTCATTGTACTTACAGCGTAGTACTTGTAAGCTGGCTTCTCCACCAGCAATTGTTTGATGGTATTTAAATTCATGAGGGCCACTGACCACGGCACGTACTCCTTCTCGTTCACCAGGTACTTTGTGATATCCAGTGCCACTGTGATATCTATCTCGCCAGCCCTGAAATACAAGACAACATACATATATAAGACGTTTAAATTGACAAGAAAAAAAAACACGCAGTTGTATTTTAAATATTTGTGTGAGTGTATCTGTGTATGTGTATCTATCTGCTGAATAAATAAATCTCAATTAAACAGTAAGTACACTGTAAGTACACCAAGCCTAAGTGTGCACAGGTGAGCCTGTTTATTTGGCTACCTCTTGTCACAAAGCAGCGCTATCCTGTGCCCGTATTCAGTAACAGGGCTCAAACTCACACTCAAAATGTGGGTATGAGCTTCACTCATTCATTAAGTGCAACGCAGTCAAAAAAAAAGGAGTCTAGATTCTAGCATGGAGGCGGCTTAAAATTAACTTAAGTCAAATAACACAGCCGTGACCTTTTGTTTCTCACCATAACATATTTAAAGTACTTTACTTCACTCATTTTAAATTATACAAGCAAACTTTTCTCCCGCCGCTCACAGGAAGGGTACAGAAGGGGAGATTCGAAACTGAAAAACTCAAACTCATGTTTTGAGCAAATGCCCGAGTGAATTTGAAACTCAGATTTTTGAGTCAATTTAAGTATGAGTGTGAGCTAAGTTGCTGAATTGGGCGCTGGATGCATGACGACAACTGCTGGCTTTCATTGTGATTTTTAGAGGACTAAAAATAACAATCGCCTGCTCCTGCTAAACATACTAATCAACTAATTGCAAACCATCTCTCAATTAAAACCTTGTGTGAGAGCAATTCGTTTATAAAAGGTTGTCAATAAGACACGCTTATGTGCAGAATCTGGTAACCTCAGACATAGCTATACCACTCACTGGCCCCTCCTTGGAGAGCGAAAAGGTTTACCAAAACAAAGTCACGTGATCTAAATTCTTTTTACGTTGTTCTGAAGGGTTTTTAAAGAGCTTACCCCGCCAAGGCAAAAGCATCATCCAAAAAACTGGCGCGATCAGCCGGGCTAAAAACCTGAAGAAACAAAATCTTTCAGTCCTAAGATTTAAATGCACGGAAGGAAAACTTTTTTAGAACAGGAGACGATTAGTTGATGTGGGCTTGTTTCCGTCGTCTGTATGTCTGTGACTGATTTCTGTGACTGATTTCTGTGACTGATTTCTGTGACTGATTTCTACTTTCTTATGCTATGGCGTATCCCACATAATTATAACTACTAACAGGCAGGTGATGGGAGTTCCTAACTGGTCTTTTTAGTGTTACTGTGGACATAAGTCAGATCGTCTCAGAATGTCGCAGGAAAAAAAACTCTAGTTTTGCCAGTGATTTTCAATACAAGTTTCTCCATTAAAACGAGGGATTTTAGTTCCCGTTCAATAAATGTTACTCCATTGACCTGATACCTGGCTGTTTCACAAGTTTCAAATATTTCGCAGGATACTATTGTGAACGCTGATTTTACTCACACTGTCATTTTTGTATGAATCAGCATGAATTTACTTTTTCGCCAGTCTCTCTGTAAAGTTATATATCCGATAAAATTTTTTTTTTCTTTTTTTTTTTTGCACACTTTTACCAGGATTATATGCGATTCATACTGAGAAACAAACATACATAGAACCCTGGGTAGGCTCGCCGTACTCACTTCATGGTCCCGGCGTAGTTGGCTTATAATAGCCTGCCAATCATTGTCGTCGTAACAAACGCGGTAGAAGCCGGTCATGTTCACGTTCAGCTTGATCCATGCGGGATTGCCAGGAACACTGAAGCTGGCAGCAGCCTTTCTCAGCCAGATCGTGTCGCTAGCTGACTTAGGGTCATCGCTAGTTATATAATTCAGAGGTACGTGCCACTTGTAACTGAAACACACACACACAAAAAAAAAAACATGTCACATGCCTCAGATTTCAGGTCACTTTGATACAAAGACTTGTGAGATGCAACACGAATTGGATGACGAAGCAATACTGGCTTCATGCAAGTCACGCCTTTAGAAAGTGCAGATATCACGTGCTGTTATTGTCACGTGGAATTTTGCTTTGCACCAAATTAAGCCAGATCGATGCATTTTGAAGTGGGGTTAATATGCCAAGGCATACATATGAAAATGGAAAATTCTTACATATATTAAAACATGACCCGATCTATTCTATTTTCCCTCATACAGGAAGACACACGTACTTGTAGGGCGACTTAAACTCCTCACTCTTCGTGCCGCGTGGGTTGAGGAGGAATCGCTTCTGTGTGACCTTGACCTTGCCGCCTTGTCGCGTGACCTTGATGAAGGGATAGCCCATCTGCCTTGTCCACGTGTCCATGACCTCTTTCACGCTGACATCTATGTCGGCACCGCGCGCCTAGAAATCAGTCTTTGTTCATAGCTATGCTATTTTTGGACTAAGACATACTTATCATTTGAAAAAAAAATGTTTTGAAACCAGTATTGCGCCTTTTGAACAGTCCATGAGGTGTGTTCTTCCTCACAGATAGGTACCGTGAAATATCAATACAGTAGTTCCAAATGGTCAAGCCATGTTCGGGACAACTTATATGGTCTTCTTGTTGGCATAACTGTCTCAACTGCAACCACAGCGGTTTAACAGGACGCCTTTGTACCATGGTTGTGGCAGCACACCTGATAAAGGATCCATATAACTGGCTTCCTATGACGTACCTTTTCTGACATAGCGGCCCACAGATCGTCGGTCTCTGCGTTCTTGAACTTGTGTTTATCCAGGTAGTACCTCAGGCCCTCCTGCAGCACCTCTCTACCGATGAAGCTCTCCAGCATTCTTATTATTGACGAGCCCTGCGATCCACGAAAACACCTTAGGTATAGGGTATATGATCAAAAATAATCAATGTTTGGCTGGACTACACCAACTCAAAACAGACAATTCGGAAGAAAGAAAAATCTTTTCAAAACCTCATGCTAAACTATTTTTTGGTGTGTGTGCGTGTTGGAGGGTAAAAGAAAAATTCAATAATTGGTATGTCAATAACTAAAATCGCGGTTTTTTATCAACCAATTTAATCTTTTTTTTTCAGGGTTCAGAATCATTGGAAATTCCGGAAAAACAGGCGGTTGGAATAATCGGCCACCACCATGAACTCTGACCTTATCGTATGAAATCTGGTCAAAGATTTCATTGATTTCTGCAGGGTCCTGCACGCTGACGGAGATAGGGTGAGAACTGCTGAGGCTGTCAGAGCGTAGTCCCGCCACCAGCGCCTCCGGTACGAACTGATCCAGCTTAAACAAGTCAACAACTATAAATATTAATACACTGCATAATACAAAGAATTTACATTACCCAATACTAAGCTGAATGCTGCTTGATAACATTTACTTCTGCACTGGGTTTTTGGAACCAAAAGGCAATCGTTATTAAAAAAAAAAAAAAAGTTTGAACATATTGTCGTTGCAATAAGCCTGAGGAAATGACGCACCTCTAGTGCACTTACCATCATCCATGAGGGTTCTAGTTTATCCGTGCCGAGATACTCCACAAAGCTGGCAAAGCCCTCATTCAGCCACAAGTCATTCCACCACCGCATCGTCACCAGATTGCCAAACCACTACAAACAGCGACCAATTTTCATTGTTTTTTATTTTATTTTTTTCAGTGAGGCCGTCGTCGCTATGACATACATTATAGGAAAGATTACTACACACTCTGGTTACCCAGTCGCCATAAATTAAATCGCTTAAATAACTTAATTGCAAAAATAAAATTCTCGAGTAAAGAATTTCTTCATATTTATTTATGCATAAGGAGATTTATGCACAAGTAAGAAAGCCCCTGTATCCCTTCTTCTGAAGACGAGGTCCCCTACTGATTTCTTACTTGGTGGGCCAGCTCATGGGTCACCATGGCGTCCACCCACTGCCTCATGCTTGGTGGGCGTGCTCATGGGTCACCATGACGTCTACCCACTGCTTCTTGCTTGGTGCGCCAGCTCATGGGTCACCATGACTGTCACCCAGTGCTTACTTGGTGGGCCAGCTCATGGGTCACCATGGCGTCCACCCACTGCTTCTTGCTTGGTGGGCCAGCTCATAGGTCACCATGACTGCCACCCACTGCTTCTCACCTGATGGGCCAGCTCATGGGCCACCACGGGGACCATCCACTGCTTCTTACCTGATGGGACAGCTCATGGGCCACCACGGGGACCATCCACTGCTTCTTACCTGATGGGACAGCTTATGGACCATCCACTGCTTCTTACCTGATGGGACAGCTCATGGGCCACCACGGGGACCATCCACTGCTTCTTACCTGATGGGACAGCTCCTGGGCCACCACGGGGACCAACCACTGCTTCTTACCTGATGGGACAGCTTATGGACCACCACGGGACCATCCACTGCTTCTTACCTGATGGGACAGCTCATGGGCCACCACGGGACCATCCACTGCTTCTTACCTGATGGGCCAGCTCATGGGCCACCACGACGGCCACCCACTGCTTGTTGGACACAGCACTCTCCTGCGGGTCATACAGCAAGGCCGTCATTCTGTACGTAATCAATCCCCAGTTCTCCATCGCTCCAGCCGCGAAGTCGGGAATTGCAATCAAGTCTGAAAGAAGCCACATTCAATGCAACAAGTGTCTATATCGTTTAAATATCTCGTGCTATGTACTGTGTGCACGCTTAACTGAAGTTTATGTGATACAACCATCCAATTTTCCGGTTAAAATCTCACGATCATCCAAACGGATATTTTGTTTTTAACATCACTGAATTCGCCTCAAGGAATTACTCAGTTTCATTTGTATGCCTTTGCCTGATCTTTTGGGGATCATCCATAGAGTATATACGCACAAAGTTCTGACGTTTTGACCTGTACCATAGGCAACATCTGTGACGTCGCCCACTGACTGTAACAACAGCGCACAGATGTCCCCAGGCCAACCCCATCCCCAATATATTATGAATGGCCCCTTGCGTTATAATTGGAACGGTATAGGTTTCCTTCCTGTCTGTCTGGACAATTTCTGCTCCCTTACTGGCAGCCAACCCCATCAGATACATACTTATTAAAATTCTACGCAGTAAATCGCCTTAACTTACACAGGTATGCCGGCTTTAGGATATAACCTGTTTTTTAACCGATGAGTTACTTATGAGTTTTGAACTGAAAGTGCAATTTACTTGACCAACCTTGCTTTGGCATTGGGTAAGGTACACCAAAAAATTCCTCATAATAAGGAAGAATATTCACTGCCGCCTCCAAGGCGAAGCTGGCCTGACCAATCAGCTCTTCTGGGGCATATACCGATACCTAAATACAATGTCTTAAAAGTTTAAATCAAGAAAAACGTCTAAGGCAAAATTCTTTTGAGACAAACAAAAGCTATGTGGGACATATCGCATCAAAAACTTTTATAATAATAAATATTTACTTTAAAATCTATTTATTTGTTAAAAATGATCAGTCATATAACGAAAACTTTTATTTACTTTTATAATTTGTCATTTCAGTGAACGCAATAACTGATCGAGGTCCATAAACATGGGATAAGTCGGGGGTGAGAGGGGGGGGGGGGTGGAGTAAGGGGGATTCGTCTTTGACATACCTTAATCCCAGTCTCCGTTGTATTGGTCAGTTTGGCGTAGTCGCATACGACGAACGCCACCAGATATGTGCTCATTTTCACACTCTCTTCAAACTGATCTTCCCGGTAGCCTTTTTACACAACAGACATGTATGACATCACAGAAGACTAATCAGAGAACACACGAATGCAGTAAATTATCGGAATTCAAAACCGGACTTTCGCCTTTTTCTCTCTTAGTTTGCAGCGTATCTGCCCAACCAGTACTTAAAAGCTTAAAGTATAAAACCTTATTACCGCACTAAACACCGTATCAAATAAAATTCTTTGCTCGTCTGAAGAATGAAGTGCATCCCCTGATCCCGACCCTCCCTGCTTCTCTGTGAACGCATGTTGAATTTCGTGATACACCCGTATCTGGCATGACGCGACTGGCATCCCAAATTCGAATCCTTGTAGATTATTTCTTTCTCGTTCTCTCTCTCTCTCTCTCTTTTTTTTTTTTTTTTTTTTGGTTTGATTTTTTTTGAGCGAATTACAAGCTACTTACTAAAAACCTAAAGAAATCAAGAGAGGAAAATTTCAACATATGCTCAGGTACATAATTCATTCTCATTTTTTTAATGCGGGGTGATTGCTGAAGGATAACACGCGCATCCAAGTAATGAATGGTTCATTGTTAAAAGGCCGTTTCTTTTTCATTCGATACAACCACCGTTTAATGATGCCCTGTGCATATTACAAAAGGAATGAATATTGAATTCTAGGTTTCTTTTTACCATCTGCTCTCTCAACAGTTTTCGTTATTGGCGTGTTGAATAAGCTGATATGTTTCGCTTCCCGAACAATGGACATCTTAAAACTCGCTTTTAACTCGGGTTCGTCGAAGCAAGGGAACGCTTTCCTGGCATCTGTGGGCTCAAAATGGGTCGTTGCAAGCCATCTAAAAGCAATACAAAAAGCGGTCCATTTTATAGGCCATTCACGTTAACGCACCATCTATGAATAACACTCTCGGAGATACTTCGATCAGGCTTTTAAGCTGTGGGCACCAAAACAGTCACAAAACCAGTTATAAGCACCCATGGTTTTTGGCCGAACTTCGTTAATTCGTCTCACTTTTAAGCTTCTACTTACAGGTAATTAAAAAAATTGCACTGCAATAAGTTACATCCATTTCGTTTATTAAGGCAAAATATCGGACACAATTTTTTTCGTGTATTGATAGGTTGAAAGTACAATATTATTTTGCTACTGTATTTGCAGACAAATCAATTCCACTTTGGTCGCGTTTAGGTCACAAGTCACTCTTATGACTGACACTTGTTATCATTGACTCATAACGCTGTAACGAAAGTCTCACCAACCTGTTTTCGCCAGCACTCGTCTTGTACGAACTTTTATAGAAACCAGTCATATCGGACGATAAATCCCCCTCGTACTTTATCCTCAACGTATAATTTTGCTTGGGTTTTAGTGTGGATGCCAGCTTCAAGTAGATTTGCTCGTGTGCTAAATATTCCTTGTTCTTTTTAATATCAACCTTTGAATTCTTTCCCGTCACAAACAGATCAAACGATTTTAACGACAGGTTTTTAGAATGAAAAACTATATAATGTATTTCGGTGGTAACTTGAAGAATTATATCCACCTGCCCTACGAAATGGAATGAGGTTAAATTTGGCTGCAAGTGGATATCATAGGCTTGAGGTACAAAAGCAGTAGGCAGGCGAATATCTTTCCATGGAAACACGGATCCATCGGTGGCCAGGAATTTTTTCTTGGGTTCTGTCTTGTCGTGCTCTTTCGGCTCGTTGTCGGCGCACAGTGGAGCGGCGGGCCGGGCCAGCGACGCTATGAGAGCGATGATGAAGATGAAGAGCATCATGCCGACCACGATGACGATGGCCTTCCGCTGGCTGCACACTATCTGACGGCATTTTTCAACCCCCTGAGGCTCGTACACCGACCGCTTGTGCGAATTAACGGTGCCTGTAATGAGAAAAACTAAAATTAATAATCGATTCAACGTAACTAAGACTAGCCTTAGAAGGATGTTTTACGCTGCATGTTTTTTTTTGCTATTTCATACTTGGTTTTCAGCGTGCCAGATCGGCACAGACCTACCTAAATGACAAGGCTGATGCTGCACGGCAATGTGGATGGAGTAAGAGGGCATTTCCGGGGGTAATGGTATAGTTTAAAAGACTCTCTTGTGTGTTCGTATGTGTGGGTCAGGGACAGCATGCCAAAGCGCTACTACTGCTCTAGTTTTGATTGGATGTACAACAAATTGGCGTAATGCAGGGGTGCACATAAGACGTTCGCATTTCGCCATGGTAAAGTTGAAATCCATTTGGTGAAGGTGAACAGATTCACCTTCGCCAATTTGGCGAAGGTGAATTTTAAGCAAAAATTTTTATAATTAAATCAAAATACGGACTGAGCAACTACCAATGTAGCTCTATGAAGACATAAACTGGGCAATATAGTTAAGACTATGTATAGTTTAGATGCCATAAACAAATAAACACACAGTTTTAATAAGAGGGTTAATTTGGCGAAGGTGAATTCGATTTGGCGAAGGTGAGCTGAACGTCCTTTGCCAAATTGTCGAAGGTAAAAAAATTCCTTACGTGCACCCTTGGTAATGGCGGATTTTTTATTTTTAAAACTCTTCTCCACCTAGGCTTTTATTTATCGTCTTTGACCATGGTGTGGTTATCCTTATCACTGCCGGCTATCAGACTGAATTGTCTTGGCGATCTAACTTGAAAGTTTTTAGGCCTCGATTTTAAACATTTGCTTCACACATAAATTTAAAAACCGCAGTATCTCGTCCTGTTCAAACCCTTTCAAACTTAGCAGAATGGGACTATTTGGTAGCTAAGGATGCCATCGATGACATGAAATGCTCGAATTTCTTTGTTTCTGTTTGCAGAATTTATTATTTTGCACAAAATAGCGTTTTACTTTGAATATATATGACCTTAACTGAGCTCAGGCAATATTAAAACCAACATTGTTTGAATGAAATCTACCGATTTTGATGCAAAGAACAACCGCAGTAGTTTGAATAGGTCTTCTTAATTCGCAGGCCGGTATTATCATGGAACGATATATGTATGATCCAAATTTCTGATGGACTGTACACAAGATTGTATTCCCAAACTTGTGCTTATAATTAACTTATCCAAGTTTGCATGGAACGTGCACTAACCCACATTACAAAAATTTTCCTCTTCGACTTTCCATTCACTGTTCACATAAGTGCATTTGAAACTTGAAACTGTATCTTTTATTGCAGTTATGACTGAATAGTTTGAAAACTTCACAGATACGTTTCTTATGTGTAGAAGATTATTCCTAGTGCTTTGCACCGAAATAGAAAATTTTTGCATTTGCTCTTAAACTACGAACATCACTGATATTACTTTGGAAGTGCAAGTCTTCTTTCAGTTTTTAACTGTGCGTCTCCTGGCTTGGTAGAAAGCGACCCAGGTTCCAACATTTTTAAGGGATGGTCGAAAGACTAAATTCAATAATTTTTGAATTCCTTAAAGTAGGGTCTGATCCACTGCATCTGCCCGGACGAGGCAATCGGAGCGAAGGCCTATCCGTTGCTTACCACCCCTGGCTGGATCCGAACCCAGTAACTTGGGATTAATGACCAACGCTCCAACTATCTGAGCTAACCGCCAGCAGGGTATAAAACCATGTTTCTTTTTAAATATCTTTATACCTCTTTTTAAATATCCCATATATATTTCCTTTGCATAGAAATAATTGGTTGTACTTTGTATCGAAATGAATCGATACTTAAATTTTCTTACACAGTGAAAAATATTACATACTGTATCCCTTCGTTCAGTTTTTCAAGTTCAATTTCCGACAAAGGTACGAAAATAGCCTCCCGGGGTCCCTAACCTCGTTTATGCTTTTTTTCTCAAGTTTCACACGTGGCGATTTTTCTGCTAGTTTTATTGATTAACAAAAAAAATTATGTCACGTAAACTTTTAAACTTTAAGATGTATCTACGCGTACAATTATAACTGAAACGTTACAAATATGTTTCGTATACACTATACAGAAGATCATGGGTTATTGTGCTTCATATGGAAATTTACGGTATCTCAATTTTTGATATTTAGTTTTAAAAAGTGGAAAATACTGCTACCATTTTCAAAACCTAATCTCCCCAATCCCTTCTTAACGGTCAGTTTCCAAGGTTGACTCGAGTCCACAAAATGGCTTGTGCTTCTGAGAATCTATTTTATTGTTTCAGGTGGTCAAAATGTTCCTGGACATTCTTGTCCCTCACTGTTCGAAAAAGCTGTACCCCAGATCCTATGATAAACTATATACGTAACCAACTAATACAAAGAGATGTGAATAAGATGCAGAACAGGCGGAAGAATTGGATGCAAGAGGCAAACTTGGGACAAATCAACAACAAAGCTGGTCGAGGTTGGAACAGTCAGCAGCGCAAAGGTTAATCTACACATTAGTTCACATAAAAATTCTTTTATCAACAATGCGACATCCTTCTCTACGCAATTAACCAGCACATAAATTAGCAGTTGGATGGTAGCCGCCCACCCCAATATGAATGCACTAACACATTGGCAGCTACGTAAACTTCATCACATTTACACCACCAGTCACTTATATGCCTAACGACACTAAGCACTCGAATGATTCTGTCCTTGTTTGGTAGAGCTCGCATACTCCATCTCTTCTAACTGCAAGCACAAGCACTTGCACTCTGCCACGTGTTGAACAAAAGACGGCTTCTTGGCAATGCAGACGAACATTGTCAATTAGTAGACAACATGTCTTAACTTAAACGCACTGCAGTCTTTTCAACTCAATGTGCACTGCATCTCTTGCTTGAAAAATAAGGTAGAAGGTCTACAATGAAAAACAACGGGTGGTTTTCATTTACAGCGTTATTTCTTTTACTGTCATCCACTTAAACCATGACAAAACCCAAGCTTCGGGCTGTTCCTACATATAAAAAACAAGTTCTATAATTTAGAGGTACTTTTAAACCGTAGATAATTGTTAAAATAAAACAGTGATTTGTACAGCGACATATCAGTTAATGATTGTATCAAATATACGGCAGTCTAATATTATAAAAGCTTGAATAAACTATTAATTATGAGTGCGAAGGTACCACGGATGATGAAAAATCTTCACCCCATTTAATACTTTTGCAAATATAAGCTGTAAACTTGATTACGATCACTTAAGCAACGCAAAAATCCACGCTATTTATCTTCATAATGAAAAGGAGACGTACTGCCCAACACAATGAAAATGACCAAGAAAGGAAGCAAACGCACAAACTATCCAATGCCATTCAAGATATAAACCGCGCGTTAATTGTCAAGAACAAGGTTTCTTTTCTTCGGTCCCTGTATATTTCGTCTTTTTAATATTCCATTTTTAAAGCAACACGAAAAATTGACAAAAGAATCCATCAAATGTCCAGTGGGATGTTTCATGACTTAACATGATTTCCTGAAGCTCATTTTATAATTTCTTTGTAACTGACAGAACTGATGAACAATTGGTCATGAACATAATTTTTCGAAACATGAGAATATAGGTTGTAAAGAAACAGGAACGTTCAAACCGAAACATGTTAAAACTATATTTACTGGTTCTAGCGAGAAGTGGCAAACTCCTGAAAATCTAGAAAGTATTTTCCATTATCCACAAATTTCTATTAACTTCCCATCATTTTTCTTATGGCCATGAGAACCCTGGACCCACCTACGCACTCAATTCCAACAAAAACCCGGGTGCCTGTAGTGGTTAACAGGGGGGGGGGTGCATGCAACCGAAAAGATTTCCATTTTCACTGCCCCTTTTTTCATGCAGCAATCGTTTTGTAGCACCAAAAAAAAATAAGGGCCTGAGTTTTCGGCGTCATTAGACAAAGTGATCCGACCCCCACCCCCCCCCCCCCCCCCCGCCATCTTTTTTACTCCGGACATTGTGTGATCTTATTAATTTATGCTTCACTGACTAATCGTACCACAATATCTTTAACTCCCATGTGGACAGTCCCTGTATTGGAGTGTTGGTGGGGAGGGAGGAGCGGGCGGGGAAGGCCTATGGCAGCATGATTGATTATGGACGGGGAGGGGCATTTCGGCTTTTTTCTTAAAAGAAAATATAGAGTCCAAAGACTGGATTCGTGCCTGATTGTCCATACACACCAAAAAGTATTCCACGAGTTCTTGACGAAATTATTCAAATCAACGATAACACTAATGGTAAATTTCTTGGATGTTTAGTGTTAAAGGATGCTGAGATCCTTTCTCTGGGGTTAAAATCGGTTCAATTTGTGAGAATACTGTTCACAAAAAAGGAAAAACGAATTCGATTTCCATGTGGCATGTTGCAAACTGAACTTATTCCCTTTTTTGTCTAAAACAACCAAAATAAAAACACATCCTAATTATACCATGAAGTGGGTACAGTGACAAGAAGTGTGATGAACCTCAATCGTATGTAACTGAGACTTAATCCAGGAACTTGGATTAAACTGTCTCTATCAGGAAGATCCGGATTTTCGCCACTTCTGTTGCAAGATCCATGCGCTGATGTTTTTGTCCCCTAGGCACGTTAGTGAAGGGATAGAGAGCCTACGTGAGAAATGCCCGCCAGAAGCAGAACCGCTATTGTAGTGCTTTGACATGACGTGCGTTTCTGGAGAGTCTCGATGTACTCAGCCTCCAGCCGTAAACCCAGAGGATACACCACCTGCAACGCAAATTCGACGAGTACCGCCGCGCCACCCAGCAGGTGACTGGAACCAATTCGACAACACGATTTGCGGCACAAGTCGAACCAACAACTTGTGCGAAGAGTGGCACAATTCGTTTCGAAACAAGGCTGGTCATATCCCATCTGTCCATATGGCATGCGATCCACTGCCTCTATTGGATGCTGCCATCGTGTGCACCCATCCAGAGCGAAGTGCGCTAGGTCAACCAACAACCAAACGGAAGTGTCTGGCCAAAACCATCAACCTCAAACGACGGCCGAAAACCATCTGTGAATGCTTTGCTACCGGAACCTCTTCGGTCACCGATGGCCTAGAGGGTCTGGCATATAACGTGCGATTGAACTAGACTGTGTTGTGAAAACTGTTCGGGTAAACTAGACTGCATTGTGAAAACTGTTCCGTATTGACTAAACTGCGTTCTTCTAGCACTGACTTTTATCAGAACATGATATTTTACTACACTTTAATTGTATATAATATAATATTGTATGATTTTATAAGGCTTACAAGATTTTATTGTGCATTTTATACGGTTTTATTGTATATTATTTTGTACATTTTGTGATTTGATACGGTCTTTAATATATTTTAATATGTCCTCTCTTTCATTATTCAAATAAAATATGTCACTTTTTTCACGAAATATTACAGGAAACACATATTGAAATATGCCACATCGAAAAGTATTTAAATTCGACTCAACCAAATCCAATCCACGCTTCACATGTACCAAAAAATAAGCTTCAAATACAAACTGAAAACAAGACTAAAATAATATCTGATACATAAAAATAATAAACACTATTCGGGGGGGGGGGAGGATTTCGCCCTGGGGCGGGGTTCATCCTAGCGGGGGGGGGGGGGATTGTCCTAGTCTGCACTTTCAGCGGGGTTTCACCAGGGGGGGGGGGGGGGAGGGGGGAATTCATCCTACGTCCTAGTTTCATGGTACTACCCTGTCTTTAAAAAATCCGGCACTATTAACAATTCCGGAAAACAAGTGCTTACCAACACGACAGGATGGTTCGTAGAACCCTAGTCTTTCCCCAGCACACCACCTGGCAATAGGTGTGACGTCGGGACACACCACTACACAACGTTTCGTGGAACCCCAGTCTTTTATCAGCACACCACCAGGCAATAGGTTTGACGTCGGGACATAACACTTCATGAGTCTAGGGAGACACTCCAGTTAAAAACATCGTGATAGCTTGTGTTGTTAACACATTCATTTATTTAATTATTGAATCTGCGTCCCTTTATTTCCTAGCAAAACAGAAAGGGTCCGTGCTGGGACTAGGGGCTATGACAGCTGCAAGAAACGGCTCTTCGCAGTTAGATCTGGCCCCGGGGTTCCTGGACGTTCCGTACCTTTTCCTTTCCGTACCCTGCCTTTCGGCACCTTTTTATTGGACGTTCCGCACCCTGCCAAAAGACGTTCTGCACCCTATTTGGCCGAACCGCACCCTTTCTTATTTTCAGCCTTTTCTTCAAGTTGAATTTTATTTTTATATTTCCTTTTCAACCTTGTTTTTCGAGACAACAAATTTGCAGCATGATCAGCTGTAAATTATCCGATAAATTTTCAAATTGAGTAGTGAAGAAACCAGCAAAGTTTGCGTTTTGATGACCAATATTGAGGCGAACGTATGATCAGCTCATTTTTCAGCACTGATTGCAATTTTAATCTACTGAAGGACTTGATATTACGAGTTGAGTAAGTCAGTCCGGAGTAAATGCTGCAAGCAGTACAATGAACTGAATAAAACTTAAGAATATGCTATTTACTCGGATGATGCAGACGATTAACAGAGGTCATCAGAAATCATTTATATCCAGAGACAATAACTAAAGGTCCAAAGACAGGGCTTACTCCCCCAAAACGGATTTACTCGCCAGAGGCAGGCATTACATGCACTAAGACAGGCTATACACCAGAGGTGATATACCTCGGTGCAGTGATCTCCGCTAAGATTAGCCCGAGGGATCACAGTGATCGCAGTAAATCGCAATTTTTCAAAGTTTTATTCAGTAAAATGTACTGCTGGCAGCATTAGCTTGGACCGCACTGATTTACTCAAGTCGGAATACGAAATCCTTCAGTATACTGAAATTGCATTCAATTTGGGAGAAATTGAAGCGATCACACGTTCGCCTCAATATTGTTGATTGCAAAAAGCTTGTTAAGTCATCGAAACGCAAACTTTGCTCTTTTCTTCAGAACTCAATTTGAAAATTTATCAGATAATTTACAATTGATCGTGGTGCAAAATCTTTTTTTACCGAAAACTAATAAGGAAAATGAAATAAACAATAATTTAATTCGAAGAAAACGCTGAAAATAAGAAAGGGTGCGGTTCGGCCAAACAGGGTGCGGAACGTCTTTTGGCACGGTACGGAACGACCAAAAAAGGGTACGGGACGATTCAAAAAGGGTGCGGAAAGGCAGGGTACGGAAAGGAAAAGGTATGGAACGTCCAGTCCCCGGCCCATGCAGAGATACGTACATAGTAAAAATAAGGAGGGGCTGGCTTGAGACTACAATCAAATTCGTATTTTGGAATCTACAGAACAGTTTTTACGTTTCGACTGCAATGTATTTAGTAAAACCGTAAAACGTAATGAGAGAAATAGGCCGAAAATTAATAAAAATCAACTTCATTAGAAGCATACAAGGACAGAAACATGAAACTGAACAGCATATCGCACCTGACAAAACTGAAAAAGTTCTCTTTCAATGTTACGATATGCTGTGTATTTTTTTTTATATTCTTTGCTAGCCCTGGATGACTCTTGTGGTCTTCCTATGACACAAGAGTCACAGTTCCTATAACAGAATTTACTATTGGTATCAATTTTGGCAATCTCGGCGCACGACTCTGGGCAATGCCGCTATTTGACAAAGGGTCCATAGCATAAATGACTTTACATAAATTATATATTGTGCACTGAGAAAAAGAGATGTTTTCGTGAGATTAGGATATAGAAACCCCCACTATCGCCCAGAACAACAGTAAATATACCTCAGTGTCCTAGCATGTGCATCGAAAGATCCACAGCCTCGAACGTTGTGATTAATGTCATTTCTATTACAGAAACTATGACCCTTTCCGTGCTAGGCAGATAGAAAGCGTCCGTTTTGACTACTGCAAATTAGAGGTGCAAACGACCAATAATGCCTGAGAATGTTTCATGAATAATAAACCACAATTAAATGGTTCGCAAATTGCCGAGAAGGGCATAACCACAGTATAACCACCACAAAATAAACCTCTAAATCTCAGTTTTTCAGCTTGACGCTTTGCCTTTTCTAATTTATCAATATTTTATTCCGTGTTATCATAACTTTTAAGTGAAATATAGGTATTGTAATGAAAATAAATAATTGTTTTTCAGATCAAAAACTACTGCGACATAACTGTGTGCTTTGGTCG
Source organism: Protula sp. h YS-2021 (assembly GCA_949752745.1). Taxonomy (NCBI): domain Eukaryota; kingdom Metazoa; phylum Annelida; class Polychaeta; order Sabellida; family Serpulidae; genus Protula; species Protula sp. h YS-2021. Next base: position 62,320,048 of record OX457026.1, read on the forward strand.
CCATATTTCACCGCATGGCGCTAATTCGCGAAGAAAAAGGTCTTATCAAAACGTGCTTGTTGTCTTATGCTCCAAAAGAAATATGAAAACAACATCTGACATAAAACCTAACATCTGTTGCTTGTTATAAATGCGTAGAATCTTTAAGAATGAATAACATGTTTGTTTTGTTTTTTTTTTTGCGAACACTTGAAAACTCTTATCCCCGAAGAATCGATGGATATTTTGTTATTTTTTTTCCGAAAACGTCGAGAGTAAAGTGGTCATCAAATATCCTCAAAAATAGTTCCAAACTAGTCCCAGTGGACCGTTTGTCTTCCTACGTCAAAAAGTGTCACATTTCATGCAACAGAAAAGGTCACTGATCTCAACTTTCTAGGCTATGGATCTTTCGGCGCACGTTCCTGGACACTGAGGTTCGGACTAGTAGGCTTTTTCTTAAAAAGTACACTGAGAAGAATCCTGGAGCATTATTTTCGACCTCGGCCAAACTACTAAACTTGAGCAAAGAGTAGTTTTGCAACTGTAGATTCATTGTTGTTGCGAGCGATTCTATATCCTGATCTAAAGAAAACCTCTTTTTGACAGTATAAAATAATTACTTGACCATAACAATTGTGCGCAATAATTTATAATTTGACCACTTATGTGATGCACCCTTTTAAAATGAGGCCCTTGTCCCATACGAATTTGGCAAAATTGAGATCAATGACATGTTCTATTACAGGAAGTATGATTCTTGCTGGGAAGGAAGCAAGAGTCATCTAGGACTAGTTCCAAACATTCTTGGAGAATAAATACGCAGAACAAAACGCAACCTTCTGCTCGTATTTACGAAAATTTTATAATTAGCACAGAAATGCATTATTTTGTTTGTAAAGGAAACTAATTTTTAATATATCGAATTTGCAGTTGGAACGTGCTCACTCGGAAATTCCCGAAAGTACTACAAGGCCCAGGCCGTAGAATGGGACGGAGGATAGAATGAGACATTTGACGCAGATAGGCTGAAACCTGCTTTACTCATTTTACTATTGGCTATCCTTAGATCAACATACTTGGGACGCCCTTTTTTGATTGGTTCATGTTCTGGGACATCGGTTGTAGCGCTGTTTGTGATGGGTTCATGTTCATGCCGACATTTTATGCCCCAAACTTGTCTATTGTTTACCTTAGAAATACAATTTATACTTTTGTGTATTTTAATGTCCGTATACTGGGAAGTTGCTGTGTTTTGTTTTAGCAATGTTTGGTTAGACCTCTTCTGTCGGTGGTATATATTTGTTCACGTGTAAATTGAGGGATATTTCCCTAAAATCATTAAAAACCTATAATTTTGTCCCAATTACTGTCTGGTCCTTGTAACTCGCGTATTGATAAGCTCCAATACTTTACATTATCGCCCACGAAGCGCTTAAAACTGAATAACATTAAAGCTATATGATAAAAATGACAGTAAGAGAACCTGGTAAAAATGTGACGTCTTCCACGTCTGAAGACATTTTAAGATGTCAAAATTGTTTTAATTACAATTTTTCACGAATATATAATCAAAACATCATCCAGCGCCACCTGTGCAATGTCGGAAATCCATACGCATACTGGCTGTGGACAGAAAATCTAAATTATATCTGATACAAACAGCACAGGGATATTTTAGCATTTCCATAGAAATTTATATAGAGCAGCAGGCTTCCAGGTATTATATACTGAACATACCAGATGTAATAACTCCAAGAATAAGCATTGATTCGAGCTTCTATAAACTCACCTTCAATTAAAATTGAATACAAATCGATTTACTGCAACTTTATTAATAATTTTTCGTTAAGATAATTCGTTCAAAGAATATAAACAAGAAATATCTATACAGTTTACGTGCAGTGATAATGTAATATTTGTGGTACAAAGACGTGCTTTAAATAAAACTTCATTTTAAACTATTTTAATTCCTTTCATCAATCAATAATAAAATATATAAGAAATGACATAGTGTTGATATTTGCTCTCAAAAAAGTTATTAATCTCATAAGTTGATGTTGTCATGAATTGACCTGAAACAGTGGAGATTGTTGTACTGTTTGTCACTCCTCTGCTTTATAAACCATTGCATTACAGGTCACACCGCCTTCGCCTTCCTTGTCGCTCTCTTCAAAACATCTCTCGACATTCGCTAGTGATGGTATGATATCATAGAAGTTTCTCAGAAGGAAGAAGGAAGAAGCTCATCATTTCTATCAATCTTTGATCGTACCAATTTAATCTGACCTGTGACGTATGGTGCTTTGTAAATGCGTCTAGGAGTCATTTCATGCCAAAGACAGTGGTCTAACTCCTAACACGATACAAGTAAAGCTATTCTCTGCCAAATGCCAACACCAATCCCTTATAATGTGTTTAATTTTCAGTGACATTGCGCAAAGAAAACCAAAGGACACAAATACGGAAATAGAGATTTTTATTTGTACTTAAATTGACTTTAAACAAAATTTTATTAGTTTAATTTATATTTATTTTTTTAGATACAATTCATTGCTTTCTAAAAGGCACATAGGAGTCATTTGCTAGTAAAAATGCGACAGTTTAAAACTCGTAGAAAGATGCAAAAAATATCCAAATATCAACATCGATGTACGTAAATCCGATATTATAAGTTATATTATGCAGCAATAAATATTAAAAATATAAATGAAAAGGTTATTTATTGGTAAAGAATTGCTACATTCTTGGAAAATAATTATGTTAATGTTCCTTTTAGTGAATACAGAGTTTCTGTTCTATTTTTGTTGAATGCAGAGGAAAATGTTACACCGCCTGGACTACTCTTTTTATTGACACTCCGTAGCAAGCAGTTTTTTATTGTCGAGAAATGCTACCAAGTGCCCCCTCCTTATTCGTAGCCATACAAAAATACACACAAATTGCTTATTTGTTTCGTGTTGTATTGTCTACGTTGAGTATATTATCTGAAAATATCTGTGAAAAATATCAAACGCCTCTTCAATTGAAAAGGAACTGTAAAAAAACCGGTTAAATGTGCATGGTATAAAATACTATTGAACATTGCTTGATGTGAAAGTTTCTCCAATGGAATTCAAAGTAGATCCGGATAAAAAGAGACGCAGTGCATAAGCGCAAGACAAGAGGAAAAAAGGCTGTCGTGGCAAACATTTTTTTCTTCACAAAAACAAACGGCAGCGGTTGCCTAATAAAAATGCTTGACATTTTTATGTATACTGGTGGTGTGCACTGGCCACCCTGGTATTGTTAGATATTAATGTTACACTGTCCTTAAACATTCTTGCTATACTTGATTAAATAGACCTGGCATGGCCAAAGTGTACTTAGACAATGGTGCTAATATATGTTTTCAAATCGTCATGATTGTGTCTCATATTCTTTATTTGGGTAGTACGTCAGTCACTTGTCCAAGAAATTTTGACGAATTCGTGACAATACATTCGGCATACTTATGTGGGTGTGCACCAGCTCCTCTAGTATTGTTAGATATTAATGTTACCAAGGTCCCGTATATTCTTGCTATACTTCATTAACTACACCTTGGCTGGCCACAGTGTCCTTAGACAATGCTGATAATGTACGTTTTCAAATCGTCATGATTGTGTGTGATATTCTTTATTTGGGAAGAACGTCAGTGACTTGTCAAAGATATTTTGACGAATTTGTAACAAGACATTGACAAACTGAAAATTAGGATTGGCAAGTATACGATAGGGAAATGACGAACCAGCGAAAGGGACAAATTATTGACAATTATTATTGTTGAGTTAAGCATCGTCAGGTTGACGAGTTTAGGATCATTAAAAAATTTGACGAAGTTTTGACAAATTTGTGACAAATTGACAAGTTGGAATTGACGAGTTTCAGACAAATTATTGACAAATTATTAGCTTGAAAAAATACTGATAAGCTGTAACCGACGAATTTATTACAAATTTATAGCAAAATAGTGACAAATTATTGACTGAAATTTGTTGAATTAGACATTGTAGAATGTGTCAGTCTCTGTCAGTCTTAACTGGCATTTTATACGAACGAGGCGCTGATTTAAAATCTAACTTGGCTAAATTTACTACAATGAAAGTGCACCAGTGCTCTATCCTGGTTACGTACGTTTCGCATATGTTTTTGGGAATAAAGTGGAAATTTTCAGAGCATAAAGAATTTCAGGAGGCCTTAATAAGCAAAGTTCGAGGTGGGACTGAATGCTGTTTCATAAATTTAGCAGCAAAGCACATTTTTTTCTCAGAAATCTCATAACTTTTTCTAAACATGGCACGTCTTTAGTAAAAGTCAAACCATAAACCCGCTTAAAATTTTTAAAATGTACCAGAGATGAGAAATTTAATTATTTACTGTCCAGCCAAGTTGCGCACTCATTTTCTGTTTTAATACGGTTTGAAACTGCAAATAAAATACTTTCATAGTAAATCGTTTCAAAGGTAGTTAAAACCAAAAATTAGATATTGTAAAATTTTAAGCGGTGCCTTGTATTAATGCATGCAAAACCTACAACAGTGCATTTAAAAAGTTGTTACCAAATGAAATTAATGATGGTCTTACTGTTTGATCCATAATTTTTGCCGCGGGTGTTTCCTTCAAGATCTGAAGATTCCAGTCGACTTCTAAGTGTCATATAGCTCATGGCGGATGAAAAATTCATGGATAATGATCTGGAATATAAACATATACATTCATACTATAATCTATTCAAGCAGTGACTTTCTAGTGACCTTAATGCTATCATTATAATTAGCAATGCGAATGTGGAAAGTTTTAGAATATTGGTATTCTTTTATTTTCATATATTTTTCTGCAAAACAAGAAAGTAAAAGAGAAAATAGTTTGTACCACAAGGTGCTTTGCAGACGTTTTTTGGAGTGCCAGATTAAAATAACCGGAGAAATATCAAACTGGCTGACACGTGTTAAGCTTGTTGCTGCTGAGTGAATCTGAGGAGCAAAACCTTTCAAAAGATGTAAATTTAATAACCACTAATGCCCTCTTTCAAGTCATTGCGCCTGGAGGAAAATAGTCTTGTTCCCCATCTTCATAATGTACACATATCTACACTTTTTGAAGCCACATGTCTTGTAATATTTACACTTGGGGATTTGCCAAAATCCCATAGTGTATTGAATTTGTATGAAAATTTTAGCAGCAGATGTTGCATGTTTTTTCCGTTTTTTTAGTTTGTCCTTGGAACTAGTCAGAGGCCGTTAGGGCTAGAAAGATGATTTTTAGATATGATAAACTTCAGTATGTCTAGTTGATCCTCCTGTCTAGTTTTTTTTTTTTAAATTCCCTTAATTTGCCAAATAAACGACAAAAAATTGCGAAACATGCGGCAAGAAGCTTAGAGCAGTAGTTTAAACTGGCATGATATCAGCCTCGCTGTATTGATCGCCCAACTCTCAATGAAAGCCATCACAACGTGCATGTGCAAGTTTAATTTTGCTGCAACGTTTGTGTTTTTTAACACTTGTCAAGTCTTTGGTGCCTTTTTCTTGACGGTGAAAATTCATTTTCGTGTCTCAGCTTCTTCTCTGACACTACAAGCCCTAGGACCATAAAACTTTGTGCTCATGTAGAACTTAATCTGTGCATCCTGCCTTTTTTCGTCTACGATTTCGTTTTCATGCTTAAAACGTCGTGCTGATTTTAGAATAAATAAATACAGCGCATTTAAAACGTCACAGCTTATGGGCGTTACTCGAGCTCTGCCTGCATAGAGAAAAAGTGCTAGTCCGTTCAATCAATAAAGCCGATGAGCAAACATAACCAAGCAGATGCACACGGTTTATAAACGGAATTCAAGCTGTGATGTTTTCTAACATATTTGTATTACAGACTATGCGGCTTGCGAAAAAACTTGTTATTCATGTTATTCAAGAAATAATTTTAAATATTTTTAACTTTTAATCTTTGCCAAGTGTTGAAGATTTTGCTTGCAAAATACGGTTCCCGTTCCAGTTGCTAAAGAGCGATGAAATTTGGCTCACTGATATAGGATGATTAGACGCTGTAAATCCGCATTTATTTTAACCTTAGATAACGATTGACATCCTTGGCCATGGTCAATGTCAAAAACCGGAGATAGAGTGGCATTAAGCTTATTTTCAACTCATATGGCCTAAAAGACGATAATTAAGAGGTACTTTGGTGATTTTGACCCGCTCGGACATGGTCAAAGTCAAAGACGGAAGTTGACCACTATCTCGAAAACGGTTAGAGATTATAAACTTATTTGGACCTCTGGGCCTTAATAGACCTTAGGAAAGGTACCTCGGTGAGCTTGACCTCCCCAGTCATGGTCAAAGTAAAAAACGGGAGGTGGACTATTATCTCGATTATCGCGGTTAGAGACAGAGCGAATATGAGGTTATATGTGACCCTTTGGGCCTAAAAGACGATATGTAAGGAGTCCTTGGTGAACTTGAACTGCTCGGTCGTGATCAAAGTAAAAAAACGGAAGTGGTCCAATATCTAGAGGTTAGAGATAGAGTGATTTTGGGCTTATTTTCGATCCTTTGAAGCCCAAAGACCATATGTAAGAGGGACCTCGGTGACCTAGACCTCCTTGGACATGGTTAAAGTCAGAAACCGGAAGTTGACCATTATCTCGAAAACGGTTTTTGATAGAGCGATTTTCAGCTTCTTTTCGGCCCTTTGGGCCTAAAAGATGATATGTAAGGGATATCTCGGTGACCTTGACCTTCTCGGCCATGGTCAAAGTCAAAAACCGGAAGTCGACCATTATCTTGAAAACGGTTGGAGATAGAACGATTTTGAGCTCATTTTCGACCCTTCGGCTCAAAAAGAGGACATTTAAGAGGTTAAGAGTTCAGAATCTATTTTTTGTGACCCCCAAGTGTAATTTTACTCGTAGCGAAAGCGGTCTGGTTTTCCATTGAATTACGAAGGGCTCAATGATCGATTGCTTTAAATATCTGTCTCTTCGTGAAAATCTAGTTAACTAGCAAATGGAATAGATCCTTGGGAACAGAATAATCATTTCATTTTTTGTCACCTGGCTAGCAGACAAGGACATTTTATTCATATAAATCCAACAGCTCAACCAGCTTATAGATGAAACACATATAAAAGAACAGATAAAAACGATGACTTTTCATAACTTTCATTAAAAACGATGACTTTTCATAAGCTTCACAGAAGCTAAAGTCAATGAAAAAATAACCTTCTTTCTAATCCCCCGGCCTAAAAAATGAGTGACCCGACCGGATATAAAAAGAGTGTACAAAAAAAAAAAGAAAGAAATCGACCCGCCGGTCTATAAAAATTACAAATAAAAAACATTTACCCGGGAGGCAGGAAAAATGGTTTCAGTTTTGACAGCTAAGTGACAAAACGGCTGTAAGAGGCTGAGCGTCTGCATATTTTTTAAGTAAGGTGATTTTTTAATCAAGGAACAGATATCTGAAAGACAAATATACTTTAGATGTGGATAAAGATTTAGGTATATTTGATATAAATATCAAAATATGTCCAATAAAGGAAATACCTTTCAAAACTATATGGCACATATTTTATTTCTTTCTCCAGAAACAATAGAAATATACAGAAGAACATGAATAAAAGAGAAACAAAATAGAGATAAAACACGTTGATTTTCTTTGTTTTTTCTCTATAAGAGAACTAGACACTAGTGTATCTGGGTCGGAAAAGAAACAGCCCAGCAAACAGCCGACGTCTTTTTTGGTTGAAAAAAGGTTGGATTTTGGTCGCAACGACTTCACAACCATATTCTGAATAAAATAAGGTTGTAAAATTGGTAGAATACCGTCACGACCTATTTCCCCAAAACCCGACTTTGTCCCGACATCGAGGCGACGTCAGCTTTGTGACGTAATTCCGACGTTGCAAAAACGACCAAAAGCGATGAACATTTATAATCGCTCACCGGAGTCATTTTGAAAAAGAGGAAGAAAAAACGTAATTTTTACATGAAAATTTTAGAATTTTGATTGCGCGTCGGTATTTTTCTTCCTATATGGTAAAAATTTACATGGAAAATGCTTTCGTACGTATTTCACAACAGCAGTTGAATGATTAATTATCTATTTATTATATAACTCTACACTGTTGTTTTGTGAGGCGTGTCTAAAACTAGTTGTTTCAAGGTGATAAACCCGACGTCAGTTTCAGGTCGAAATCCGACGTCGGTTCCAATTTCATATACAACCTAAAACCGACTTAATTCCGACGTCGGATTCAGGTCGGAACCCGACGTCATTCTGACGTTGAAAATCCGACGTCGGTTCCATTTCATATACAACCAAAACCGGCATGTCAGTCCGACGTCAGAAACGTCGGGTCACGACGTCAACCCGACGTCCATTCTGACGTCTTAATGTTTGCTGGGAGGTATACAAGAACAAATGATTCCGATATTGTAAGACCAAAAAAAAAAATAAAAAATAAGAAGAAAAGAAAAGAAACTTTTTTTTCCTAAATTGTACATGTTTGGAAGGAAAACAGTGTTTTATATATGTTTTGGGCCATTCCTTGGTATATGAAGCAAACATAAAATTTTAGATCGTTAGGTGCCCTTAACTATTTTTTAATTTATAAACCATAGTCAAAGATGTCGAAAAAAGAAAGTCACCAATGAATAAAAAAAAAGATTTTATCCCCAGAAAGTAAAGGACTTCGACGTGAAAACAAAAGCCATTTAAACACTCGATTTAAACGGACCATCAGGATCTTTTCTCTGCCCCCCCTCCCCCCCCCCCCCAGGATCACCGCATTCTCTGGATCACTCACATGTTATTTCTAGGGGCGGGGAGTAGTGGCGTGTCGAGTAAATTTCATTTCACATGAAAGATCTTCGGGGAGGGGTGGGTAAAATGTCTAGCATTGCTCATTATATTTCAATATAACACCCCCTTTTCATCCGTAATTATTGAGATATAACCCAATCATAATTATTGTCACAGTACCTGATAAATCAGTTGCTTCCCTTTACACTGTTTTCCTTAGTTTAATTGAATGTGTCTTCCAAAACCATACAATGAAGTTATAAAACGGGATGCTTATTTTACGGTACTTGGGAAGTATTTTCAAACGTAGAACTATAATCCAATATTCCTTTATAGAATACGTGTCCTCAGTATTGACAAAAATTCACACTTAAACCAAAGTCTCGGACGCTCAAATGCGGCAAATACAAAATTATTCTCTTTTTGTTCTTTTTTTAATATTGTGCAGCATCTTACGAGAAAGTCAATGCAAATATTGCTTTTAAATATGCAACCAATATTTCCATATATATATAGCTAGACTATCCAAAACAAACATTTGAGGTCAGACCAGCATTTTCTAAAACCTCCCCAACCGAGGATGAACAGAGGTTGTACTTAAGGCTGTAAATGAGACACAACTTTTTCCATGACAATGTAGCGTTGAAGAGGTTTGTTCTGCAGTTTTATTACTTGAACACCCTTGATGAAACTTCGGATCCTACGGGAATTGTCCCAGGAGCGTCACTAAAACCACTGTCTCTTGAAAAATGTTGGTGCAAAGACTTTGCGTGTTTTTATAAATCCGGTTAAGGAGCCAATTTTGATGCGTTTTTACACCTTGCCAAATGGACTGATTTCTTTATTTTCGCTCAATATGGTTCACAGGTATCCAGATACTTTCTAACAGGACACTTTCCAACTGGACACTTTCAAAAAGACAATTGCCAACCAACACTTTCCAATGGCATCTTTTTTCCTAAAAAGTTCAAGGACTAAGAGTTTTATAAAAATGAATAATTACATTGTATCTTTTTCTTTGCTGGAAATTAATGTGTGACTTTTTCACTGAGATCACCACCGAGATATTTAGTCATTCATCATAATGCTGGTTTCTCCGTTATTTACAATGCACCGGCAAATAAGGCAACCTGAATCCCCACCCTCGATTTCATTGCCTTTGATTAAGAAGAGATAGGATTAACACAAATGAATAACAGATTGAGCATTAAAAAGATTACAAATAAAAGAATCAAGAGGGTGATAAGCACATTCGTTTCAGTAGATATTTGAGTAGTTTGGGAATATTTTACCAGAAAATTCACTTTCAAATTTGTGAACATTCCAGTAAAATATTATTGTAGCAAACAATTTTCTTGTTGTTTGAACTTTCGATTTTGATTTTAAATGTAATAAATTCTAGACAGCCTTAACTTAAAAGAAAAGTCCGGATGAAAAATAGCTTTTAACGTCCAGTTCGGTTCAATTTATATTGAAATGTTTTCTGTTATGAAACATTTTTATATAAATTTAAAATTTATTTAAATACGACTTCGTAAATTTTTGGTGTTCCCAGTAATAAAATGAGAGCGCCTAAGAGAAATTTGTTCTAGAAAGGCCATTCTCATACCGGCTTGGTAACCTCTTTTTTCTTTGTTGCTTTAGTGGTTGGCAAGCATCGCCATCACAGGGACCGGTTGAGAAGTCGTCCCAAAGCATTTTCATCGTGGGTATCAATAACCCAAAGGCACTGATTTTATTACATCTCACACATCATTTCTTTTGCTGAGCTTTGCTCTTGAGCAATATGTGCGAAACATCTTCATATGTATAAATGCCCAGCTGTTACTGGGTAGATATCAAAAGGTTTTCAAGAAAATATATATTGATTTTAATTGTTATAGCAGTCGTTTCCAGTTGTATAACCTCAGCAACGATGAACACTCATAATTTGTTTTCGCCTGACATTTACTCTCGTTCGCATGCGAATTATGGAAAGAAAACATTAGTTTACCCAAGTGGTAACGATGCGGCCTACTGATGGATTTGCAACATATCTGCCACCCAAAGCCGCTGAGTATCCGTCTACTTGAGTAAAGAGAGGGTGCTGGGCGTGTTGCAACCACCTGAATAATATAAAAAAGAATAGAGCGGCACTTCGCTTATTATAAGCCAAGTGACTTAGAAATATATAGAGCTTTCTACATTGCTCACATTTACAAAACAAAACAAAATTTTTAACTGATTTATAATTGCGATTTATAATTCATGGCAATAAAATAAACATGGGGGAAGGGTCTGTTGGCCTTCAGTGTTTGGTTGAAGACTGAACATAATATAGATCTCCCCAAAACTGCTCAGATCAGAAGATCGCTCCTAAAAGGCTATTTATATGAAAAGGATATTACTTAAAAATAAAAGTAAATTGAAAGATCACCTAAATATGGCAAGTATGGCAATTCGAAAAGTTTTTTGTCTGGAAAAAAGTTAGGGATGTGAATATATTTAAAACATTCTCCAAAGGGCCTGGAAAAGGAGAGACAAGAAGAGGGTTGAGAATAGAAGAGAAAGTGTAATAGAGAAAACTAGGAGACCTATGGCGGAATTTAAAAATCATGACGTTTAAGAAACTAAGCGACCAGTTATACATATTTTCGACACCTCTACCTTTCAATATGATATTAAAGCACATAATCGTCAGTACACAGAGCCTGTACTTTTATGCTTTCTCCCCCTGCTATCAAATAGTCCGAATTAATGTTTCTAAAGGGTTGCTCATGTTTTGTTATCGTTAATGTGTAATACAAAATTAATATCAATAAAACAAAATATCTAAGGCATCGTTCGCCTTCAGCCTTTCACACCACACCAGAAAGGATATCCCCCGACACTCGGGTAAAATTTTACTTTGACTGCGCGTCTTTGACGGGCTGAGCGGAAACGATTTGCAAATAACAATAGAATAGAAACGTCACTTTCCAGTGAAAACTTGGTTGCACTAGGAAAGTGACACTTTCTGAAAGTAAAAATTGTCATCATGTCATATCAACTAATCTTTAGCCACGTTCGGTTCACTGGCTGTTTAAAAATATGAACATAGGAAATTTAATAGCTTTGTGATGATATGCTATACAATGTATTAAGCAGGTGTTACCCTTTTTAACAGGAATACTATTGGGAAACTGCTGTCGCAATGTTAGAAGTGTAATCTTTTCTTAGATGTCAGCCGACCATTATGTTTTCAAACTATCTTGAATAATAAATGGCGTCTGACAATAGCTGCAATTTGGTTAAAAATAGTGGAAATCACATAGTTGAGGGGACGAGGAACACTCTATATGCCAACAAAAGAAGTATTATTTCAAGCAATTTCTGTCAGAAGATAATTGTCGGAATGAGCAACAGACAATCGAAAAAAAGTGAAAAACAGGAAATATTGCTCTTTACCAGCCAGGACCACTCACACCATGCCTAAACACTAACACAGTTGTCTTCAACCCCATCAATTCTGGTTGGTTATACTTTTTCAGGCAGAGTTTAATCAAAATAAGATAAAATCTGATGCCTTCTACATGGTATGACGACAATAATCTGGCGACAATACGCCTGGCGACGATTGGCCTGAACTGTTACCGGTAAGTACGATGATTCACCTGATTTTTTAGGTAAACGGTAAGAAGCCCCTCTCCCGGTAAAAAGCTCTCCTTCCGGTAAACAGCCCCACCTCCGGTAAAAAATCCCTCAAATATACATACCTGGTAAAAAATCGCCCCTCAGTATAAGTGTTTTTAGGGGTTTGAAAGAGCCTGTGGTGTCCTTACATCTTCTTTAGCTGTTTCTTAATCACATATTTTTCATTTTCTCACAAGTTTTTTTTTCGATTGCATTTTCTTAATGACAGGTTAACAATGGAATCCTAACCCAATTACAATAACGAAGAGTGTTAATGGAGTGGGGGTGGTCAAGAAGTTTGAACATTTTGACCCTCTACGCTGTCGATATCCAAACCCCAAGCAGCGAAAATAAACTTATCCAACTGAACAATATAGTAGTTTATGGTGAACTTATTTAGTTGAACAAGCCAATTTTATATATTTACTTCCTAACCTGTTTGTATCAGCCGAAAGTAAATTGAGTCTGTCAACAGCAATATTATCTTTTGTATACAGGGCTTAAAAGCAAATCTGGCTAACCTCAGTATAGGGTCCTTGCGAAGAACGTTTCAATGCAATGTTAGCTACTCGTTAGTCCAGGCTTCGATAGATCATGAGACATTTTCTCAACTCCATGCAGTCGTTGGCGAACACTCGTAAGTAAACTTTCTAGGCAAGATGTCTATTACGCTATCGAAACCCACTAAGGAGAATTGAAATTATGGAAAGCCATTTTCACTTTAATTCCTTTGCTTTAAATTACAATGAAATTTTTTGCAATAGAAATTAGTAACAGGAAAAAGCAAATAGCGATATCAGACATCAGAAAATAAGTTTGTTTTATTGATATCCACAATTCAGTTACTTATATTGGTACTTTGGTTACTGACAACAGGAATTCAATGACTGAATCACTGATATCAGAAATTTGAAACTTCACATATGTGCTTTCTATATGTAAAATGGGTTTGCCTTATCTCAAAATGGATCTTAAATCATCGATATCAACATTTTCTATGTTTGGCTTTAAATTATTAAAAATAATGTACAAGATTTAGCCAAGCGACACTGACCGATTTCACCAAATTTTCCACCAGTTCACCAAAAGCCTTTTTATAAATTGGTCACAAAGAAACAGGAAATAAATGAGATAACAGTTTATAATTTTGGGTTACTCTTTTTATCTTTTACATAATTTATACTGAATTACAATTATAATTATAATAAACAATCAAAATTAATTCTTTTTTATAGTAAGAGAGTGAACATAACTTTTAGCGATAACGTTAAAGAAATTAGAGTGACACTTCGCTTGTCCAAGCGAAGTGACACGTGGAACCGAATAAACTTTTCTATGTTGTCAACACTTGCATAACACAAACTTTTAACAGATCAATAAAATCGGTAATTCAATGCACTAAATTAAACCAGCGGAGAGGAGGGAGGGTCCTCTTGGTCTTCAGACACATAGACATGTTCTGACGGAGCCGAAATTGATATTGTTTCAATTCAAGATAAGGGCATATAAAACTGTTGGGAAAATTTTTTCCGGTGGAAAATTAAAAATAATCTCTTTTGTGAACACTTTTTAGAACTACTAAATCTTGGATAAAAGACATTTATTTTTGTCTCTGGCTGATAAACTGCATGTAACATGTGACATAACATCCTTTATTATGGAAGTAAAAGATCGAGGGACACTATATCCAACGGATATGGGACGCCAGAGACCCTCGCGACTCCTGAGGTGTGAGAAAAAAATATACCAGAAGATATTAGCAAATAAAATGTTATGTCAGTTATATTATGAAAGTTTTCAAAATAAGTGGTTTACGTGTAAAAATTAGTTGAACAAACTTTAAATTACAAGAGATTAATAACAGCTTATACTTCTCCTGGGTTAAGCCCCTGTGGGGAGTGTGCACTGCCTTTTATGGTTGTTTATTTTTAATTTTTTTAGCTGTAATCATCGCATTTGTAAAGTTATACAGGTATTTCCAAAACCAAACAATGTTGGCGTTAATGATATTTGTATCGTTATTTAATATTTTGAAACACTAATTAATGTTGTGTAGATGAAATAATGTTACGATCGATTTTACATATGTAAACGATGGCACTCAAACGCAGTAATCCTTGTTATCTTATTCACTAAACCACTGTTGGAATATGAAAGGGATGCTGTGTCATCTGGTTTGTCTATAAAAGGGGAGGACATCGGTGTATGATTGTCTTTGAAAAGGAATGTGGAGTTTGCTGAAATAAATTAATGAAAAATAAAAAAAAATGCCCCCCTAAAAAAAAACAAAAACAAAACAAAAACACATAACAAACAAAAAACAAAAACAAAAAAAAACAAAAACAAACAAACAAAAAAAACTTATCAATCAACTTTCCTAAGTTTAATGACGAACTCGGCAACTGTTGACAACCTGTGGTGCGAAGAAAATTTTATAACTACTATCCGAACGTAGCCTGGAACGAAAGTGTGTCACACGGGGGCGTTGTGCTCCAAAATAAAAAAAAAATAGTTAAATTGGATTTTTTTCACTCTGTTTTATGGAATGAAAACGACTGACATAATAGAATGCATTGAAACTGATACATATTCACTATTGATAAACATATAGATTGCCCTGTGTGATTCAGCCAGCCAGAAAATGTCAAATATAATTTAAAGGTTGTTTACTCTGCCTTTCGAATTTTGAGAGAGGACATTGAAAAAATACTTTTAAAATAATGAAAAGATTTTTAAAAAGTGACTTCCGATTTGACCTACAGCCTATTTGACCTATAATTTGATTTTCCCAGTTGTTCAACGATTTGACATTCCCTATGACAAATAGTAATATAAATTACACCTTTATATGCAATAAAACTCTAGCACGCATAAAACCAGAAATCTATAATATTCCCTTTCCCCTCTTTCTGTGGTCTAAAAAAACAACGTGTTAACACAAATGAATAGCAAGGGGGACTTGAATGTGACGTTTTTAAAAACAAATTGAGATGTTTTGCCCGTAACATATAACCATGACTCTACTAACCATGTAATTTGTGGTCAGCTAGCTTATCTATTTAACGTAATATCTTAAGCTGTAACCTCGAGTGGGCTTGCTCATCATATTCATCCAGAAACGCGTGTACTTCAAGTTGCGTTTCATAAGTTCCTGATGTTTTCCATTCAAATCATGACAGAATTTAACTGAATGACATTTGTTAGTCGATATTGAAAATGGTGTCAAAAGAGGAGAATTAAATCTTAGTTAAAAAGTGAAAGTGATAAAAGCAATATGCGCCAGTGAAATATAAAGTCATTGTACTATAACCCAAGTAATTCACACACCTGTCTGATCCGAACTTTGTCAGATTCAATGTTGTTCAGATTAAACATGTTTTACTTTATATAAAAAACTCACATTTTTTAGTTCAATCAAAGCAAACAAACTGTGAAGAGCTATATGAAAGTAATGTAATAAAACGCTTGACTAACACTTAAAATTTTCTTTATATATTTGCCATAATATGTATTTATTGCCTTGGGAAATATTACATAGCGATAAAACTCTCCAGTTTAGATTTGGTCATAAAACTTAAGTAACAGTGAAGAACTCAAAAAGTATCTTGTCCTTCTGGTGATACAATGGTTTAATTCTTACCTATTTCAGGGAAAGAATTGTTCAGCTCTTTCTTAGTACGAAATATATCTAGTCAGTGGTCAGGGTAAACAAACCCCATGCAGCAATGTTTCCAAATTGGAATGTTTCTTCCTTTTTTCCCTTTACCGGTAATTTTTTTATTCCGCTTGGAATATTTTCCTCGCAACTTCTCCTGGACTTCGCTATATTTCCACTCGTAGAGTATTTGTCACAGGGTCTTCAAATTTGGTACATGTATAGGCAGTGACACGATCACGGTGGAATTGTTGGTTTTTACCTTGACCTCAAAGATCAAGGTCAAACTGAAGTCAAAATATTAAAAAAAAACCCTAGTTATCACAAACACAGCTAGAAATAGAGTGTAAATCCCAGTTTGAACATAAACACTGTTTAAATAAGAGACAATATCACCTTTAGGGTAAAGGTAGAAGATCTCGTGACCTATGTACATCGAACAAACGGCGAAATTTATCCAGAAAACGGTTGGAGATTTGAGCTCAATTTGCTTCCTTTGGATCTACAAGATGTTACATAAGAGGTACCTCAGTTGTCAAGGTTATGGTCGAAAATCATTGTCTCGAAAATCGGTTATAAATAGAGCATTTTTTAGCCAGTTTCGAGTCTTTCGACGTAAAAGGCGTTATATACGCGATGCTTTGGTGACCGTGACTTTCTGATAACATAAGAAATAATCTTTTTATATGTTTTTCCGTCACTTTGAAGTGTTATAGAAATAAGCATCTTTCCTTCTGTTGAATTACCACCCATTACTATAAATTCCAAATACTGTGAAATATTTTACAAGGTATTGATAAGTCTACAAATGCTGAAATCTGTTGTTTCTCGTTTGAGGGTAGGGTGGTAAGAACAGTCTCAGTAACTGCTATTTGTATTTATATTGAAGGATAGATATTTTATTGGTCTATAATTGCATACCAAATTATGCGGTTTATCTGTTTTTTTTTTAAAGTATTGATAAATTCTAAAACGAAAATATACAGTGCCTCTTTGCTCAAGAGTATGCTTGTTGCTAGGACAACCTTGCTAACAAATTTCTGTCCGATTTTGAGATAACTACGAGCTTCCTATGATATTAACACATAACATTTTCTAGAATCATACATCTGCATGTAGAAATTTTATTATGTTGAGGAGGTACCTTGAACAGTAAGGGCATAAGTGACTAAGTGCCGCTTTAGAACAGTTAGTAAGGAAAGAGCCTCATTAGCGATGTCACAACGACATCAAAATGTTCATGCGATGTCGTTTTTCCTGTCACTTTTAAGGACCTACGGAATATATAATCCTGATGAGATATTTCGGAATATTTACACCTTTTGAATTCGCATATTCTTGTTGAAGGCTCAAGCAGGTAAAGCTTGAAACTAATCAGGGCAAGTGTTATTATAATTTATAGGTGTTTCATAAATACATTATATTTTTATAAAGACCTTTTACTTTTACTTTTATAATGAACTTCAGCAACAAATGTATCCAGCTTGTGTTTCTTGCAAACAGTTTATCGAACTTTTATCAAACATTGAGTGACTTACCTCTCGAGAACATTTTTATAATAATACCTGATTGTAAATTTTCTTTTTGATTGCTGAAAATTTATTAAATAATCAACCAAAAGTCGTTGATAAAGTACCCTTTAATGTTTAAACTTTAAATTTTCTCGCATATCAGGCATGTTGTGGTCATTACTTTTCAAACATTAAACTTTGCCATTAGGAAAACTTAGCCAGTTGTTCCAGTTCTCATCAAAACCATGAGCAATCTCGTTCTATTTCAATACAGTAATGAATAGAAAACCGAAACCTTGGCCTTATGACCAGTTCTGAATGTTTGCCTTATATCCGGGTTTTCGTACGCGGGTAGCTGGACTTCTCAAATTTTTGTTTCAGTAATTTTTTTTGATTGAAAGCGTATGTTCCTTATGAAACCCGTAAAAGCAAAGGTATTAAGTATGTATCTTGTATTTCTTAACTTGTTGTTGGAAAACTTACTCGAAAATTTTGTTTTTGAGTGCACCCAATGATTGTATACATAGGCGGGAAGTATAGGAAGTATAGGACAGATGGTCTATCAAGTGTCTACACATGCGGTTATTTCCCACCTCGGACGCGTAGAAGTAAGAGTCGGAAATACACTTCCATGTCCCACATCTCTAGAAACCCAACTATTTTTTAAAACAATGTTTCTATTAAATATTTGTCGAATTTTTGTTTTCTTCTATTATTTTGTTCTTAGGAGAGCAAGTGAGTGTTTTAAACGTTAGTTTCTTTTAGCATTAAAGAAATAGGTTTCAACGTTTATCAGGAATAGGTTTCAAGAGAGAAAACATTTTATGAGGCCCTTGTAGATGAAGGTTATACTTTTTCTATTAACAGGCAATGTGATTTATTATCCGTGAATTAATTTCAGTGTCATGAGGTGAACCAATTCCTTTTCAAACTGCTTATGGAGAGACAGAGTCGGTGTGTTGAGAAAACGTTCTCAGACATTTCTAGTTATAGTGTGATGTGAAAGAGGGTTTATTAAAAACCCAAATGATCAATGAGTAATTGGTTGCATTGATAAAAGTAATTTCGAATCATGTTTCCAATGAACGACATTTAGCAAAAAAATGTAGTATATTATGGCGATCAAAACAGAGCAAAAAATGTCAAGTCCTTTGAAAACGTTATGACTCAAGTTATACTGTAGGTTTATTGAAAGCGGTTGATGTCTATGAATAGCTTGATTACCAATAACGCCTACTAAAAATACTTAAATGGTCGTATTCGAGCTTCACATTTCAGATTCTCTAATTTGTTAGGTTTGTTGCTATAGGCAGAGATATAAATAGGAAATAGAAACAAATTTTAATATCTCGAGATAACAAAGGTATAAAATTTTGAGAATATAAATCACGATGAAGAACTAAAGTGCTATCAATCTCTGTCCGACTTTGTATATGGTAAGAAGTTTCAACAGTTTACTGGGAAACAGAGGCGCTCATCTAGCGTCATTTCCTGACCAGATCAACACATGATACTTATCTGAATGTGAGTAGATTATTTTGCTCGGTGTGAATTAATAAAAAGGAGTTTTCATAATATTACGATTTTGCTGTTGGGATCTGTTATCTAAGATAAATTGGGAATATTAATGATTGAGTTGTAGAAGAAAATAAAAAAAACACCTGCACAGTCAGTAAAATGTGGAAGAATTAGAAGAAATATATGTTGTCCAATATGATTCACTGCAAATTTTAGTGTGTCTGTTTACAGATTATCTTGCAAAGATGCTATAATTTTCTCTGCTTATCACTATAACAGCCTCAGTACGTTTTGTTAAATTTCTGCAGAAATTAAACTGAAGAAAAGAAATGTCAACACAGCGAGAGAGAAATGAAAAAGAGGACGACATTGGTCCACTCGGAGGCTCAAAATTGTCTGGCCCGGTGGCTCGCTGCGGGCGCGATAACCTTGAACTCAACAGCGATGCACCTTTCCAACGCCGGCGAAGCAGAGCTAATATTGGGATGCCGATGAGCAACGCCGCAATTGATGCTGTGCGGAAGCTGTCAGTATTTCGCCGACTGAGCATTGTTCCGACAAACCGGAGAGGAAGCATTGCTGGTAATACAGACCTGTCGTCTCTGCTGAGTCATTCCTCTCTTCTGAGCCATGGCCGCGTTCCTGAGAAACTAGAGAATACTTACCAGCTTGGTCCTTCTGATGGACAGAAATTCAATGTTGACAAAATAGAAAAGGTTATCTCGGATATATTAGAGTCCTATCTTGACGGGGAGGAATATGAGGAAAGAAAATGCAACCTGCTGGCGAAAAATCTAAGCGATGTTATCAAATCAAGGATCAAAGAAATGGATGTCGCCAGATACAAAATTGTTTGCTTGGTAACACTTGGACAACTATCAGACGAGTGCTTACAGTTTAGTAGCCGTTGTGTCTGGAACACCGACACGGATAATTATGCCTGTGGAACCTACAGAAATGCTTCTCTTTTTTGCACAGTCGTTGTTTATGGCATTTACTTTGAATAGATATATCACAAGCCATAAATAACATGCACGCTTATACACACTTGTATTTCCACAGACAGATTCTGGATAAGAATTGTGAACCGCCTTATTCAATGTCTTGTTTAAAACTACACCAAGTCTTATTTGTTTTATAAAATGACATGTATATATATATATATATATATATATATATATATATATATATATATATATATATATTTATATATATATATATATATATATATATATATATATATATATATATATATATATATATATATATATATATATGTGTGTGTGTGTGTGTGTGTGTGTGTGTGTTTCTCAGAGGATAATTTTATTTCCTCACAATAAAGGCTGTTCCTTCCAGATTGTCTTGTTTTGCCAGGTTTAAGTTGCTTGCAAAGGTAAACCTGTTTCGATAATTTGCAGAACAGATTAGGACGAAATTATTTTTGTTACAAGACTTTTCGGATGCCTATCTTTTTCTTTTTGTTTGTTACACTTCAGGATTTTCAATCCCTTTAGTTAATTGAATTCGTACGATTCGGTAAGGTGTTTTAGTATGATTCTTTTTTTCGCCATAACCTTGTCAAGCGAACTCCTCTGAAACGGTTAGTGCTGGGGAAACCAAATTTGGCAGAAACAAAATGTAGCATTCTCACTGTTCCACCTCAATTTGTTGTTTTTTTGTTTTTGTTGTTTTTTTTTTTTTTTGTTTTTTTTGTTTTTTTTGTTTTTTGGAAATTTAATAATATTTTATTAGCGAATATGGACATTGAAATTTTATCATTGAAGATCATTATAAGGCAGGCGCACGCTATGATATAGATATCAGTGCAAACAAGTATGTCAGTAAAACTGACTAAGTCCCCCGCAGGCGTGCAATCACAGGATGTCAATCAACAATTGAGTAGCTTGAATAGTTACGGCTACATGGTGCTGACAAACAGCCATTGTACAAACCAATACGGTGAAATTTTAACGGTCTTTCCATTTTCCCATTTTTAACGAAAATCTCAAACTTACCCCTCGCTGCACAGCTCCACTATATAGTTTTTGCATGTGCAAGAGAACAATTGAATCGGTTCAATCATTACGGAATATAGCGCCGACAAAAAAGTGTCGACGGACGGACAGACGGAGGACCAGAATCCTATAGTCCCCCGCTTCGCGCTACGCGGCCGCGGGGGACTAACAAGCTATTGATCTCTCTCCCATACGGGCAAAGAGTGAGCAAGTGTGTGCCGTTCTGTATCTATGCGTTTCGGGGATGCTCACTTCCACACTTGCTATTAAGTTATGAAAAAATATATATAATTAAACAGCACCCGAAGAATGATCCCAGCATTTATTGCAAGACTGTTGCGATATAACTTCACCCTGAGGTGACGTCATTATAATTTATTCACCCCACTAAACATTTTAGGGCTTAATCAACGTCGGATTTACGATTATTATTTTCTTTTGGACATTTTGTTATTTCTATTTTTTTTCCAGAAATGCATTCAACGTTGGCGTTAACTGAGCCAATGAAAAAGTTGGCTTTTCGACAATCAAAATCAACACCACGCCTAAAAATGTTTTTATCAAAGGTATGTTCAATGGATGTTAAAGAAGTTGAGTTGGCGTTGATCTATGGTTGCTATATATGATCACAACCAAATTACAGTAAAACCTCATTCTGGACAAAACCCTGAAATACCGGACAACTGCCAATACCGGACAAGAATTCCCATCCAGTTTTTCCTCATTGGTTTACATGACCTCTGAAATACCGGACACCTCTATATACCGGACAAAATCCGCCCGTCCCCTCGTTGTCCTGTGTAGGTAGGTTTTACTGTACAACCAGATTTCATGCTGCGGAAGTGTTTTTTTTTTAATTTTTTGCGGGCAAGCTCAACGTCCAGTCAGAATTGCTTATCCAACATTCATTCAACTTTATGTCAAAGACGTTGCTCTATGGTCACAACCAATCAAAACCAAATTACAACCAGATTCAATGTTAGATAAGGCCTGGTAGTGACGTAACCTCAAATCGGCGTTTTACTGGGATGTAGTATGTAAAAAGCAGTGTTTCGTAGAGTTTTGATGCAACTCTCAGCTTGGCATGACTTTAACAAAGATTTTTACAGAATTTTGAATTTTTAAGTGTTCAGAATCGTCCTGTTTATAGTCCTCAATGTAATTTTCGCTGCTCGGTGGCAAAAAGCCATATTTAACTGGCCCACACTATTAAAAAAAGCTTAACCCGCCCTTGTAATTTCCTGTTATTTGTTATAGTAATAATTAAATAAAACAAGTTGAACTCAATTGAAATTACTTCTCTTCTGATGCATTACTATTTTACAGCCTCGTATTTCAATTATCTTATTTTATCTGAAGTAAAATAAATGAAATGAGTTTTATTCTTTGCTGTAAAATAAAGCATGTTTTGAAACCAAGTTAGTGTCATTTTTTCTACAAACATCGGAAGCTACACGGCTTCGTCTTTCTCTTCGAATCAAATCAGTCCAAAGAGTAGCAGTCATATGGGAATTAATTGTGCGTACGGAATAATATACATATATATTTGCAGGTGGACATTTGCCGGTAAAGGACATTTACCGGTGGGACTTCTGCCGGTATTTTGAAAAAATATAAGATGACTTGTATTTCAGTTTATTCTCAATTCTTTTATTACAATGTTAGTTTTATTTCGATTGCTATAATTCAGCGTTGTTATTTAAAATGTTTATTTTACATTGTTTTTCTACATTTTATTTTCTACACTTTTAACCCTTTAAGTCCAGATCTTATTCACATGTGAACGTTGTGGGATATTCCACGCAGATAATCCATGGTGTGCCGGTTTCGGAAATCTGCAATGACTGTGGCAAAGCGCTGTGACATGTCTTGGTAGGTTCGGCGGGATTGAGCGGCAACATGTCCTCCTAACTAATATCCCCTCCTAACATCTGGGCTAGGGTCACGTTGTTCAGGAGTACTGACTCTGGTGCACAATTGGAGGCACAATTGAAGACTTAAACGAAGTAAGTGAATATCAAGTCGAAATTTCAATTAAAAAAATCATACGAAATGTGAAAATTGCAATTGTTACGAGTGTATAGTGATTGCAATGTCAGGCATTGATGACAGCATAAAAGAGACTTCAATGACATTAAAGGCCAAAACATAATTTATTGATCATATTATCGAGGAATAACTGGTGAAATATCAAATTGTGGCATATTATATATATATATATATATATATATATATATATATATATATATATATATATATATAGTGGAACCTCGGCATCGGACCACCTCCCTCTTGGGACCACCTCTGAATAAGGGCACATTTTTTTTCGGTCCCGAATGCGCTCCATTGACTTTAATGGTTAAGAAAACTCCCAACTGGAACCACCTCAGATCGGACCACTTCGGGCCGCTTTTTTTCAGTCCCGAGCCCACAAAATGCATGAGATCGGACCACTGTCAGTCAGTGGGGAATCCACTGTATTTTTGCGGCTCATTACTTACAACACTGAGCATGTTGCCGTCTTAGATATTGTTGCTAGGGATTATGGTAGCAAGCGTGTAACCAGACAGGGGCTTACTTTTGTTATCTATACTTTTGTACCTTGTCTAAACAATAGCGGCTGACAATATACAAACCCGAGACATCTTAATTTATGTGGTGCCTATTCTTCTAACGTTTCATTTCGTAAAACGAGCTTTTACTTCGCAAAAGCTTTGAATTCGCTTATCTCCACTTTTAATGGGTTCCCTTCCAGTAATATTTACCACGCAATATAAAAAAGAACTTTTTGAGTTACAGTTCGAGATCACTTATCCTTCTATCCATCCTTCGACCAATCAGAATGCCCGAGACGTCGTCTGCTAGTCTCGTAGAAACGACATTCCCTTTTTGCGTGGCGTCTATACAACACGCCATTCTGTGTGCTGCCGGTTTTTTTGCAGCAAGGGAACTGGGTTAAGGTGCAAATTGCTTCATATTTTATTTAATTCACTACCTAATGGATTATTTTATCTATTATTGTGCGTTGGGATAAATTTATGGAGCCTAAGTGACATAAATTCGACACTTTGTTCTTCGGTCAAGTTAGGTTGAGTTTGCACGATCGCGGAGACGTTTCTTGGTCCCGGGAAGTGCGCCTGTTTCTCCACTTTCTTTCAAATGGAGGAACTTACCAGTTCCACCTCATTTCGTCTAGGAGTAGGATCTTTTCAGGCTGCTGTGCCTGCTTAGACTCCAAGCTTTACCAGCCAGCTGTGTCATCGCGGAAATGGCCAGTTTTTGCTTAAGCTTTACTCCATTGGACGCTTCTCATTCTTGGTAGAGCAGGTTCTGCGTTTTCCGACGAAAAGAGACGTTTTCTGTGACGTCTGAAGGTATTTTTCCTTGCCAGGACCGTTTTCCCGTTGTGTTAATATGGTCACAGGTACGAAAAGACCATTCTGGGCCAACGGGACTTTTTGCCCGTTATGGTCCGATGGTCTGAGGGTACCATCCGAGGCGAGACGGACCCATGCCCGAAACGGGAAGGCCCATTACGGTCCAGCCCGTTATGGTCCTGGAACGCTTTTCCGTTCTATTAAGCATCTCTTTTCGTCGTGAATCTCCCCATCGAGTCCATGCAGTGACTGGGCGATTGTACACACAGTTTGGAGGGGTAAAGCTTGCAGTCGAAGTAGAGCACCGAGAAATGTAGTATTGTATGTACGTTTCCTACATGTTCTTACGGTTGTTTCTCCTCTGCTTGCATTTCAGATATGACAGAGGCCAGTCTGCAGTCTCCACCGTTGCTGCCTCAGTGTATTCATCCTCCAACCTCGTGTAACCCTCACTCCATCTGCGACCGCTGCAGACGGAACAACGGAATATCTCTGTGCGAGCAAGACAACCCGTGTGTGGAGTGTCTACATCTCACCTCAGAGGATTGGAAAGCCCTGTTACGAAATAGGGCCAAGAACGAACACAGGAGGGGTAAGCGCAAATTTCTCTCTTCAGCCTCGTTTGTTACTCGTGAATTCATTCAGGATACCATGGAAATAGCCAGCTCCGTTATTCTGAGCCTGGTCTCCACTCCCATGCACGTTTGACACTGGAGCAGAATCGGATGCCACTTCATCGTCTAAGAGACATAAAAAATCAAAGAGTAAGGGACGAGCTTTTTCTGAGACTGTAGCAGAAGTGGATATCCCGGAAGGGAAAAAACGGGATCTTCTCCGTGAGGCATTGGCATCATCTCCCAGAGTGAAATCCATTGGCAGTCCGCAGGGGGCATTCAAGTCTCCGTCCGTGGAACAGGTGACTGTTACACATAGGGATACGGGAACACTTCTTTCGGCGGTGTCAGGCCAGCTAGGCATTCCCCCGTGAGAGGATTTATCCCCCCTCCCCAGCTACAGCGTCTCCCGAGTGATTTTTCAGCGTTCTTGTCCATGCAGTTGCAACTGCAAAAGCAACTTTTGTATTTACAACATCAAGTACAGAAGCAGGAGAATCTGCTTAGTCAGAAACAGAAGCCCAGACCATTAGCTACGGTTTCTCGTCCTCCTCCGAAGGCTCTGTCAGTGGCAGCGATGTCGAGCTCGCCCCCACTTCACCTCCCACTGGATTTCAACTTGGAAATTCCCGAGACGGTCACCATCAGTGAGGAGGATTCCGTGGGCGTGCCCCCCTCGGGCCAAGTCTCTGCGTTGCTAGAGGAGGACGAGGAAATCGGGCCAATGGAAACTTCCCCGCTCGCCACAGTTCCAAGCAATAGAGAGAGAGAGAGAGAGGGAAATTTACACCCCATTAGGGGAACCCCAAACGTCACAGCTATTACAGTCTCAGCTCCCAGAAGCAGCATCTAATGAACAGGAGTCGGAGGTAGTGAAAAGACGTTTTTGGTTTCTGGCACTTCCCTTCGGCCTGGCTACGGCCCCGTACGTTTTCTTCAAGGTCATAAAGGTGTTGAAAACATGGATACGTCTACAGGGGATGTTAGTCTTTTAGTCTTGATTGGTTCCTGGCAAATCAAGACAGGCAGGTAAACGAGAACCAAACGATGACGTTAGTTCGCAAAGCACTGGATGTAGGTCTAGTAGTAAACCTGGCCAAATCCGAACTAACCCCCAAACAGTCAATTACTTTTCTAGGGGAATTTGGGACCTGGCAATAGCAAGGGCGTTCCCTACGCCAGAACGCTACCAGAGAATTGCGAAAGCCATAAGAGATATCCCCCCCCCCCAGAAAAAAGGTAAGACTGCAAGCCATGGAATCCCTTTTAGGCCTGTTAGTGGCAACAGAAAAGACAGTCCTTCTGGCCTTCTCCATTATAGGCCATTTCAAAGCCAAGTGGAAATGGGCACTACATCAGGGTCGTTCAGCCACAGCAAAGATGCAAGTTTCTCAGGTAACCCTACAAGCCCTACAGTGGTGGTGCGATGTGCAAATCATGTCCGAAGGAATGCCGCTTCAGCCCCCACCCCAGAGATAGAGATTCAGACCGATGCATCCCACTCGGGGTGGGGAATTTATTGGCACGGTCAGGGATGGAAGGGCAGGTGGCCACCCTCACTTCAGACCTATCACATAAATTGGCTGGAACTACGGGTAGTCTGGATTGCCCTGACCAAACTGTCCACCCAACTCAGAAACAAGGCAGTCCTATTTCGGTTAGACAACTCCACAGCCATAGCGTATCTCAACAAGCAGGGAGGTACCAAATCACGGTCCCTTTCCAAACTAGCATTTCAGATTCTCACAAGGGCCCGGGAGGAACAGGTGACCGTTTCAGCCCGTCACCTGGCCGGGAAACTAAACGTTCTAGCGGACTTAGCTTCCAGACAGGGTCAAGTTATCAAAACCGAATGGTGCCTATCCCGTCGGTCGTTTCAATGGATAACACACCAGTCTCCATGGGGTCTCCCGACCCTGAATCTGTTTGGAAACGCTATGACCGCTCAACTTCCCCGGTACGTGTCCCCCTACCCGGACCCAGCAGCCTGGGCAGTGGACTCTCTCAATTGTCAGTGGCCACGGGACGAAGTGCTGTATACCTTCCCCCACAAGCAATCTTAGGGCAAGTCCTACAAAGGGTAATCGAGTTAAAACCACCGTATCTATTGCTCATTGCCCCGTGGGCACCGGAAGCTCCATGGTTCGCCCTCCTACTCCATTGCAAAATAGTGAGGTCGATACAGATCCCATGCGACAACGAGTTGCTATCACAACCCCACTGGCAACACTTCCATCCCTCCCCTCACTTACTGAATCTGCACCTTTGGTGTCTGACCAGTCCTACTTGAAGAACAAAGGCTTCTCCAAACAGGTTAGGGAGAAAATAGTAAACAGTCACAAGGGCTCTACAGCCAAGGTTTACAGGTCTCAGTGGAACAAGTTTGCCACCTGGTGTAGCAGCTCTAAGCTGGACCCGTTTCAGGCTAGCCCAGCACTGGTAGCGGACTTCCTCGATCACCTATTCACAGATGAGAAGTTAAAGGTAGGTTCCATCGAGCGCTATAGGGCCGCTATAGGGTCAAGACTCAAAGCATCAACAGGCTACGACCCGGGCGAAGATGCAGCCCTCTCACAGCTAGTAAGACATTTTAAGTAAATTCCCCACCCTGCCCATCCAACATAGCGCAGTGGGATTTATCTTTAGTCTTGGGGTATCTCCAGACATTTTTAGTAAAGACGTGATTTCAGCGAAAAATGCAACACGTTTTTATTGGCTTTAGCGTCGGGTAAACGAAGAAGTGAGATTCATGCCCTGGACAGAAAGGTAAATAAAGATTAGGGCACTTGGGAGAAGGTCACCCTAGTCCCCAGACCAGGATTCGTGGAAAAAACCCATATTATGACCCAAGGGATGGGAACGTTCGATCACATTACCCTTCCATCCCTACCAGATGACCCCGATGCCGACGGCTTGATCTCTTTGTGTCCCGTCAAGGCTTTGCGTCAGTATTTGGAAATGTCAGAGGCCTACAGAACAGAAAATCAAAAGGCACTCATCATTTCTTTTATGCCGAAATTTAACAAAGATCTTTCGAAACAGTCTATCTCGAATTATATTAAAAAGATCATTTTGGCAGCCTACGACGAGGCACAAATTGACCCAAACCCGTCCGAGGAACTTAACGTCAAAGCCCATCAGGTAAGGCAAGTAGCTAATTCCCTGAGGGCCGTACGTAATGTGTCTCTTTCAGATATATCGAAAACAGGTTGTTGGTCTTCCCCCAACTCTTTTGTTAAATACTATCTGAAAGATTTTTCACAGGATGAATTGTCTGTTCTATATTCATTGGGACCGTTCATGGCTTCAGAAACGACCAATACAGGCTGATGGTTTCTGTTGTAGATCTGCGTCCCTCAAGTTCAAGAGCAAAAGCAAGCAGAAGGGCAACTTTTCCAAGGGCCGCAACGGGAACAGCAACAACAACGACAACAACAAGCCACGAAAGTAACAACCCGCAAGAAGGATTTCCCCTTCTTACTCTGGACATTTCGTCTTTCGCTGAGGTCCTTTCGGACCGTTTCGGTCCCGTGCTTATATTAAGCTACGGACAAACGCTGGACGAATATTTTTAATTAAGCATTCTATATATTCCGAAGTGTTTATGATAGTATGTGTAATTGGTGCAGCCCGGTCTTCGGTCTTACGGCTACTCGGGTCTTAAATTTGAACTCCTTTCTTCAAGTCCTTCAGAAAGAAAGGGGGGAACTGTTTCGGTCCCAAAGGTACCGCAGTGACCGTATACCCGTTTGTGTCCGGAAGACCGAAAGACGGTCTCTTGGTCCATGATATAGGGTACCATAGTGTCATTATGGGCTCATGGGACCATAGCGGCCCCATGTAGGGAAACAGTCGAAAATTAGCTGAAATTTGGTCTGTATTTCATTTTATGCGGATTCTCAGTAGTTTTAGAACAATCTAGTCAATCTTTACAGGTTTATTTAAACGTGGTAAATTAAGAGAAATTTTGGGGAAAGAAAGTTAGACAACAGAGTCTCTCTTTTTCCAAGTATGAATAGCATGTCTTGTAAGGCACTTCAGTCTCGTTACTCGAAGTGTCAAAGAGTTTAGTTGCGTAAATCCTATGGATTTACGATCTTATTGTAGCATTGCTAATAAACTTAATTGTTCAAGAATACATAGCAAGTGAGTAGTGAGAACTTGAGGTAGGGATCCATCCGGTGGGCGGTTGGAGGGGGGTGGTGATAGTTCTCAAAGATTAAGGCATGGTTGGAAGCCTTTCTCATCTCAACTGACAGTTGCTGTGATATTTTACTTTGTTTCTGATTTTACCTTATGTTACAAGACCGGAATGGTACTCTTCCGGACTTTATTTAGGAAATCATTAAAAGAATTAAAACTTAGCTGACAAGTTTTATTTCGTCTTCTGCTTGGAGTGCTAAGCACTCCTTTATTTAAACAATGAGCTTTTACAAGCCATAGTGTAATTCGCGCCCTTTTTTTGCAGTTCAAGAATGGCAGCCTGCTCCGGACTCAAGTCCCATTAAAAGTGGAGATAAGCGAATTCAAAGCTTTTGCGAAGTAAAACTAACGTTTTATTTCGTAAAACGAGCTTTTACGAGTAAAAGCGCAATTAGGACCAACTCTCTCAAATGGGGCCACTTCTGAAATAGGGCACATTTTATCCGGTCCCAAGGGTGGTCCTATTTCAGAGGTTCCACTATATATATATATATGCGTACTTTATGATGGTGTCGCAAATGTTAGAGACATTTACTTAAGCAGTGACACTTAACAAGAGGTATGAAAAGACTTGAAAGTGATAGCCATTTGATAAACAGGTCAACACACACACAAAATTAAATGCCCCTATGTTTTTTGAACGTCTGTTATAAGCTTTCGTCTTGTTAATACGAGGGGCTAAATAGGGACTGTGCCTTTTTATACTGCGCGGTAGCAGAGAAAATCAGGCATGAGTGAGATGGTTGAAAAAAAAACAGCCCTAATGCCGCTAGATAACCTAAGGAACCACTTGGATAAGCTTCAAAAGATATTTGTCTTACATCATATCGTGTATGGTTTTTGAAAACCGATGTCATGTGCCTCATGGCTTGAAACTCAAGGGGTCAATTTCTTTTGCTACAGCCCTTTTAAGAGGGCCCTCAGAAAACAAAAATGCCATTTCTTTTGGTCACCTCTGTGTTACGTCTTTTAAGTCTATGTGGACGAAAATGAACTTAAAACCACTCTTTATCTTTAACATTTTGAAATAACTAGTCAACTTCTAATTTCCGATCTTGGCTTACGGCGCAAAAGGCCACGACCATCGTGATAACTCTTCATCTAGCGCCTTTTAAGGGCCGACAATGAGCTCAAAAGCTCTCTCTGTCTCTCCACCTCTCTCTCTCTCTCTCTCTCTCTCTCTCTCTCTCTCTCTCTCTCTCTCTCTCTCTCTCTCTCCTCTCTCCCCTCCTTGTCTATCTCTGTCAGTCCCTGTCTGTCTGTCTGTCTGTCTGTCTGTATGTCTCCTCTCTCTCTCTCTCTCTCTCTCTCTCTCTCTCTCTCTCTCTCTCTCTCTCTCTCTCTCTCTCTCTCTCTCTCTCTCTCTTCAAGATCATAATGGTCAACTGCTGGTTTTAATAGCATGGGCTCAACGCCGTCGTGTTTATTGGACAGGTTCAAGTTACAATATAAACGGAGCGCTCAAATGCGTGATTGCCTCACCCAAGGATTGGTCTTAATGTGCAAAGAGCCAAAAAAAAAGTAAAGTTCGAAGATTTTAGAGGTAATATGGCTATTTACTATACAAGAGTATTAAACAAGACCTGTAAATATACAGATTTGGCGATAGGCTATATTCACTGTAAAACTAGTGATAGCGAAGCCCGTAAGAAGTATCCCCCATAAAAAGCAGGCTGGCCGTTTGTTGGTGCTGTGTGGGTGTTGTTTTCAAAATTCCTGCCAATAGTTTTATTGTTTTTTTTCTAAGTAACCTTTTCTTGTAATGTGAAATGTTTGAGTAGTATGATAAGTTATGGGTAACAAGCAAGGGCAATTATGGAGAAGCGGGGATGGGGGTGTGTATTTGTGAAAATTTGCTATGCGCTCCGCAACCCCTGCAGGTTTACAAATGGGAGAACCTCAACATTTCACTTATATTTATGTGATTTTCACCCTTTAGGATCATTTCAGTGGCTCGTAAACATGGCATGCTCATAAACAAAACACGGATCACAAATCAAGCTACCAATCAAGACAATGCTTTTTGTTTATGGATTCCAAAAGACGCTTATGAATATGCAGAGAACCCGTATGAAAAAAATGGCCAAAAAGATTTGTTGACAACACTCTGAAACCAAGATAAAGCTCGGTATTGTGTTTATGTGGGCATGCCTGTGTTAAGTGCCAATAAATTATATGCAGACTTTAGTCAAATTGTAATCAAATGTTATCTCATTAACCAATTTTTAAAAGTAAAAATTCAGATGGACGGAATGGGATGAAAAGAAAGGAAAAAAAGAAGCAATTAAATAAATATAAGGTAATTCTACTAGAATTAGAAACTGTTTGAGAATATTGAATTTAAATACTAGGTGTTATACAAAATTTGAGAAATAACAGCGATTTTATAGAAAAAAAACCAAATTGATATAAACTACATATTGGTATTATAAAAGTAAACATAACTTGGTATTATAAAAGTAAACATAACTGATGTGTTATTTGAATCAGGGGTTTTCGGAACCTTTCTGTTTCAACATATACACGAGAAGATTTTCTATGCTTATAATTTGTGAAAAATTTTATTGCATGTCATCATCTTCTATTCAATGTTTAAATTTAATTTCATTTTGCAGTCATAGAATCTCGATTCTACATTTTACATGTCCGGTGTCAGCAAACCATGTCGACATCAAGCGTAGTACATGAAAAAGAATGCGTTTCCGACGCTGGCCTGAATAAACCATCTCAGCCTGGGCCAAGCCAGGGATACGACCTGAAGAGTGATCAAGTTGAGACAAAAATGGGGCGCCACAGCAAGGCCAATATTCAGCTGCCGTTGACAACTCCTGTGAGAAAAACATCCGTCTTCCGCCGTTTGAGTGTAGTCTCACATGATCGCCAAGGCAGTGTTACTGACCTCTCTTCCGTTTATAGTCCTACCCGAGTTCCAGAAAAATTGGAAAACACGTATCAACTGGATCCAAAAGAAGGCCAAAAATTCAATGCAGCAAAAGTGGAAAAACTTATTTCTGGAATATTACAGTCATATCTTGATGGGGAAGAGTATGAAGAAAGAAAATGCAGTCTGCTCGTAAAAAATTTGAGTGACGTAATTAAAATGAGGATAAAAGAACTAGAATTCCCAAGATATAAAATAATTTGCTTCGTCACAATTGGGCAGCTTGGTGACCAGACTTTAGAATTCGCCAGCCGATGTGTCTGGAACACGGACACGGACAACTTTGCTTATGGATCTTACAGGAATTCGTCTCTTTTTTGCACGGCGGTTGCTTACGGCGTGTACCTCGACTAGGCACTATTTCTTTTAAAACAAGCTTTGATCATAATTTGATCATGTGTTTCATCGACAAATTGGTAGAAGTATATGGATTTTGGTTTATTTGTTTTATCTCAGGAATGCCGGATAAACCGTGTGGGAAACTGGACAAAGTGTGTACTAAGAAACGGATGACAGATAGAACGTCGACGATCAAAACACTCGCAAGCGCAAAGGCAGTTAAAACGCCTACCAATTAGAAGTTGTGTAAATGAAGTACACTGGTCTGTTCATAAACTAAATTGAAATTGATAAGTACTCAAATAAATAAAATTGTTGTATAATCAGTTGCAAAGTTGTGTACCTACAGTCTCCATCACCAAAAATTATAACACACAACTCTCTAAGAAGCAATTATTTTGTTCCATTTAAGTTAGAACAAAACGGAGGCGGGGTTGGGCGGGTAATAAACACATTTCACAATGTTCTTCAAAATGGGCAAAATTATGGGTGGGGAGCAGGAATACTTTCTACTATAATTGTTTTGGCACTTATGGAACAGGAAGTACGATATTTATATGGATAACCTGGATAATCCGGCCAGCGTTCAGACTGACGAAATTATTCGGATTAGCAAGGTGTCTGGATCACCCACGTTAGCAGTAATGGCTTGATCTATTTCCTGAATATCCATTTTTGGCAATGTAGGCAATCTGCCCCCTGTAATATCAACTGGATGTGCTGCACCACAATTTTGCATAGGTGGTGTACAGCTCGGAACCATCAGTTTTTCAATATTCTATGAGCTTAGCATTTAATCCTATCACTTAGTTGAAGTTTAATTGAATTTAAATGTGTCAGTGAAAAGTAGAGAACTATTCTGAAATTCGGAAAATATTGACAGTTAAATTTATAGAACTAAACTATATTCTTCATTTAGTAACCCTCCTCCCCCCACCACCCAAAACAAACCAAAAAAAAAAAACACAAAAAAAAAAATAATAATAATAAACAAAAAAAGACTCAAACATCCCATGTCTGATAATGAAGAAATTCAGAGGTCAGATAACTGGTATTCAAAGCGTACGGAAGGGGGGGGGGTCTCCACACCACAAAATTTCCTAAGAGATCTTCAAACAATATTTAAACAATTATGTTTCCCATTTTCTCTTCCTTTTCAATTTCGATTAATAATAGAAGTTTTCCTAGCAATTTGAATGAAGAATATGAGGCACGTAAACATATAACCCACTTTGGACTTGTCAAGCGTTACGAGATTTTCAAGTTCACAAAACGAAGCAGTCATATTTCTTATTTGCATTATCTGGAAGATACGCAAAGAGCACTCAAAGATTACGCCATTGCATTGCCCGAATAACACGGGTTATCCACACAGTAAAATCTACAACTACGTCTAAAACTTCTGTCCGGTGGGTTTGTGTAAGAATTAACCAGGTTTTTATTTTGTAGAAACCAAAGGAGAATTAAAAGGGACTGAAATAATACAGGTTTGTCCGGAGACAGATTTTACTTTCAATATCATTAAAACTTAAGCGGCTGCTTCCATCCAGTCACAATGTCCGAATAACCTGTTTACGTACCTGCACAGAATCATGTAAATTACGGTTAAATGACCTCGAATAAACAGTACAAATGCTTTGAGTAAACTGTATTTTCGCCCGCGATAAAAATACATAAAGATACAAGGGTACTTAATAGCCACTCAAGGTGTTAAAAGTGAAAAGTCTACCCATGTAGTTCCGTAGGTTTGAGTAGCTAAGCACTAAGTGGTGGGGGTGACACTGGTGAAGGCGGATATTTGCTTCCCCTGTTGCAGCTGCTTTTCCGATAAGGCTGTCTCACAGTCCGGTATCGCTGAGTGTCTGACCACTATCGAAAGCATTAAGACATGGATTCTTGTGACATGTGGTTGCTTAAGTTGGCAGAGGGAACATGCGCAGAGACGAAAGTAGCGTTGGGTAGGCTTATGATTTGAGATCTTGTTCACACAGTTGATGATATACAAAGCAGTTCAGGTTACTGTTACAATAAACACAAAGCACGAGAATATACGTAAAAATATCCAAGGCAAGCGTGTTTCTTGGCGGATCCCGGTTCAACGCTGCGAGAGTCAAGGTGTTGTTTGTGAAGAAGTTGATTTTGGGGCTTTCGAGGAGCGGCGACCATCGCTTGGTGGCAAGGAAAACGATGATTAGTTACTTGATGTTAATGTCCTGGTGAGCTGGGTCACGCATATCCACTCACCAGTTGCAGTATAGCCAGTCGATTGCTGATCTCGTGGAGGTAACAGCGGCATCCGAAGCTTCTGGGCTTGCTTCCGAGTGCAGAGTCGGTTCGGGTATGGATTTCCCCATGGCAAAGTTGCGCGTACTGTTTAATTGGCTGCAAAGTTGATAGTTGATGCTGATAGTTGCGAGGGGCGGCGCGTATCGCTGTTGAAACGCGCACGGTGGTGTGGAAAGCGTAAATTTGCAGTTGTAGATGTTGAGTTACATAGGGGGCCACATTAACCGTGTGCCTCGTGTTCTGCACTGGATTTAAAGCAGTACAGCAGCTGATACTTACCCACATCATCCTGGAGCTTTAAGTCATTGCAGTCATACTGAGCCTGTTTTAACTG
This sequence comes from Protula sp. h YS-2021, assembly GCA_949752745.1. Taxonomy (NCBI): domain Eukaryota; kingdom Metazoa; phylum Annelida; class Polychaeta; order Sabellida; family Serpulidae; genus Protula; species Protula sp. h YS-2021. The sequence continues at coordinate 62,355,293 of OX457026.1, forward strand.
CGAGCTATTTCCAGCATTCAGTCACAACACTGTTGATCTGTTTTTCTGAGCTTGGTAACTGCATTTTTTGACAAAGCGGTACTTCCAGAAGCTCTTCCGAGGCACAAGTATCTGTCTGGATGAGGACAGATACCATGCGTAGCAATTTAAAGAATTTTTGGGTCAAACGGTGCAGATTTGCCTTGGTATATGGCCTTGGTTACCGTGGTTCGCTTGGTACGTTCCTTGGTCACCCTTGATCTGTACCTTACAAAACAACCCTTACAGTCTTTTCCGCTCTGTTTGATCAAGTGAGATGCACAAGCAAGGGATGGCGCCTATGTAGGGTATCCCGTTCACCGAAATTTATAAACAATTTAAAAAAACGTGCATATAGCTGAGTCAAGACAATAAGTGTATGGTTATAAATTTCAACTGTTTGATTGCTTATATCATTTATAGTTAGCTGATGTCATTCTTTCTTGTTATTTTATAGCAATGTCCGATGGCAGCAACCAGTTTGTGTGCGAAAATCCACAGTGCAAACATCTGAGGCGCAAACCTGCGTCCCCTCGGCGATCGTTGCAGAAGAAACAAAGGATTGCCATCTATCTGCCAGGCGCTGGCGGAGACAGTGATGGTAGTGATGGCAAATGTCCAATTACAGATGACGCATTGAATCCATGTGTTTGAACATTTACAATCAACCAAAGCACCTAGGGATTCTATCCAAGAACGAACTCTCCCTGCCAATGGTTAGATCACAGTTGCCGACTACCTCTACCGAAGCAAATTAAAAAAAGACTCCAGCAGGAATTGCAGACTAAGAGCTCCTAGTCGGTATCATCTAGCAAGAGGGATGCTTCGACCACCATATCGCGACCAAATAAACTGAGACTCAATTTTTCTTAACCATATCTATCCAGCCGGCGGCATTTATCACACAACTACATTCATCACGCATCCCGCTGGATCGACGACCCCAGGCGGAAACAGTCTTGGTCAGCGAGGATAAGTCTTAGGGTATCTCATCAAGCCGAAAAGCTCTCCCATGGCCAGATCGCCTCTTTGTCACATTACTACTATGAAAGCATTAGCCGACCTACGAGTCGTCTGTAGATCGTGATTCGTACTATCCCACCCCTTCTCAAACACAATGCCAGTCCTGAGGTTGAAAAATTTCAGTGTTCTTGTGAAAAACACTTTTATTTTATATGGCATGCTGTATGGAAAAATATGTAGATTTTTTAGCTATAAAAGTGTTGAAAACACTACAGTGTGTTGTGTGGTATGCTTATTAAGTCATGTTGGGAAGAAAACTCCTCAGCGGTGCTACTTACTTCTATTATGTTTTTGCTTTCTCTCCGTACTTTAGTTCTTTAATAAAAATATTCATTTACTTGTTAACATTTTATTACAGCGTCAGGCTTTTGTAAAGAGTCACAATTTGACATGTATTCTGTTGGTTAGTATAAATTGAATTTTAATACAAATGTAAATATTGACATATCTGCTATGTAAACGTTCACTGTGCATTTCCTTTGGACTTAGATATATTTTAAGGTTAGTGGTAACATGAATATAATTGGGGAGCCTCATAATATCACGTATGACTCTACACCTTTGAAACCCGTTTGGGATGGTTAAATATCACGCCATAATTATTCAAGCATTCTTAGACATTTAGACAATTGGCAGTTTTTTGCATGCTAAAGTGTAAATTTGCTACTTTTACTTTTAAACGATTTCCAGAAAACTCTTCCTATTGAAAAACTCTTGACTATTTGTTATAGGGGCTTCAAATTCGGTACATAGCCAGTAACTAGATCTCATCAAAACTGCAAATTGCTTAGCTTGGCTTTAAAAGTCGAGCTAACAGAGAAATCAGAATATATTTCAAAGACAATTTATCATCCAAAAGACAATAGTGAGTTTAAAGTTTTGGTGAAAAAATTATTTCATTTTTTTTAAAATGATATTTAAAAGAATCAGCTCATATAAACAAGTAGCATGGATGGCAAGAAGTCAGATTTTACTTTTTTAAATTTTCGTACCTTAGTAGATTAAGCATTTAACATATGGATAAGTAATTGGGTCTTTGAGGATGTATATTCTCTCCAAATCCGTATCTACCATTCATAATATTTTCAAAAATAAAAAAATTATTTTAAAAAATGTTTTCATGACAGATCAGCGTAATAAACCACAAATTCTTGCTTTACAAATGCAGTTGTAGGGTGCTACAATGCCAATATTTTTGTAATATTTTTCCTTAACGAGCACTTCCTCAGGCGAGGAAGAAAACAATAAATAGTTAGAACAGCGACAATAATTGCTTTCATGCATGGGCTTGGGGTAATGGAAGAAGAAAATAATTATAACTTCTCATGCTTTTCTAGATTGATAATATTATGAAAATAATCTGAAATAAAAATGATATCCTGTTTCTCAAAATATTGAACACTTGGTCGAAAAGAAAGTACACAATATACATGAATTGTACGTAATCCGTAGTTACTAATTTGTCTGTACATTGAGTACATTAAATTTATTCAAGTTAGATTATATGCATTTAAGTCTCTTTTCTTATATAACCGCTTCAAGTATTTGACTGCACTCAGCTATAGCTGTTAGCAAGGTGACATCAAGTACCACATATGTGTGAAAACTTGGAATCGAATCGAGTAAAAGTTCACGTTTGTTTAAAAAGTGCCACTTTTTATTTTCAACGACCTGTAACGGATTTAAATATTTTATAATATTTTCACTAAAAGAACACAAACCAATAAGATGTTTTTATATGTGATGCAAAATTTATAGACACACATGCCTTTATGATACACAAACAATGCACGAGATAAAAGAATAACTGGCATCCCTGTAATGAATCAATAAATAAATTTGTCCGAACCTGTATTGAGTAATCGACTGATTTAAAATGGGCTCATAAAATATATAAACAAACACCGACTAAGAATTGAACCTAAAACGAATTATAAAATGAAGTTTATGCAATCAACTTAATTATTTCAGCCTATTTTGAAACAGAATAAATACAAAACTTCATAAATTATGAAAACATAAATGGTTCATTCAAACTGTCGAATCAGGCAGTTTGCACAGCGCCTCAAATTTCAGGCAGTTTGTAAACTTCCTAATTCAGTCAGCCACTATGTAGCTTCCTAATATTTTCAGCCACTCTGTTAAGTGCCTGGTTTTAAGTCTTCACAGTTTGGAAGCTGCCTGAAATTATATTCACCTTTTAGCGTATTTACAGAAACGGTATAATAGTTAACTAACGTACTCAGGCTTGAATTACTATTAATCAATAGTGATGTCTGTTTTTGACTAGTATGTGATTTATTGTGAATCAGATGCCTTACAAGGCCTCCTCGCGTATTTAGTATGAATCAGATTAAGGGTTGCTTAGCTTCTGAATCAAACTGTGGTTCTGGATTTAAATGTGTTTCAGATGGTTTTCGGAAATTTTGTATTTAGAAACACCGTTAAGATTTCTCTGATCCACTTTCCATGATAAAATAATAATAAGTTGTTTATGTTTTTTTTACTGTTACACAACAATAGTTGCCAAAGTCATTTCTGTAGCGAAACGTTTGTTTTCTCATTTTCTAGCAGATGTGTTTTGATGTTAATCAATCAATATCTTAAATGCCATTTTGATTTCTCTTTGAAAGTCGATGATCAGTTGCATCAAACGTTTTGCTCATATCAAGAAAAAAATCAAATTCATATCATTTTGCTCTTTTACCAATGAATTTCCCTAGAGTACATAAAGCTTAAATTTTAACAAGTATTTCAGAAGTAGTTGTGAACTCTTTTGAACAACAGAGTTTTTTGACAAATACATAACTTTGTGCTCGTTTATTTCGAATCTCAGTTACAACGAATTCTATCCCGGGCTTTTCTTCCTAAAACTTGCGTGAAAAATATGCGAGAAATTCATTTTTTATATTTCCGGCAGTTCCCGGCCTAAAAACAAATCCTGCAGTCTTTAGTCCCATAAGAAGTCCTCAAAAATAAACCTAAGTGCCTCGCCAAAAATAATGCCTGGCGCATAAATAAAATCTTGCGTTTTACTACAAATTGTGGTAATGACACCGTTGCAGCTGTTGACATTTTATTGCGTCTGCTCATATTTCCGGTTCACATTTGCAAGATTTGCGGTGTCTGTAAATGCAAAAGGATATGTATCATTTGAGATTATTTGCAGTTGTATATCTTTTCATAGTATCTCATGGATCTGAAGATTTATATAAGATTCTAGGTGTTAAAAAATCGTCAACCAAAAAGGAAATAAAAGCGGCTTACAAAAAGTTAGCAATGGAATGGTAAGTACAAGTACTAGCTCCGCTCAGCACTTCCTTATACTTACTCGGTGTATCTCTCCAGACAGTAGGTCAAAACCCTGTAGCATTCCGCTTCTTGGAGCTAGGTTAGGACGTACTGTCCAAAGGATAGGGAATTTCCATACGTGGTAGAGGAGGTTACTCGTATAAACACATTGATGTTTGTCACACGAAATACCATCTCCCAGTTCCAAGTGAGCACCACCCAGTTAATAAGCCATTTCACGGTTTCAAATGTGCATGCATAGCAGAGGCAGTTCACAGAATTTCAGTGGGGAAAACCTCTGAAGAATCAAATAAGGAAACTGAATAAAAAGTTGATTTTCTCCGTCATGACATCGATAAGGTGTCAAAACTTAATTAAAATGTAAGGTAATTTATTTATGATATTACAAAAATGGTTTTCTGCCCACAGTATTAGCTCAATATCTATTTCAAAGTGATTTTGGTGTATTTCTCCATTGACCTCCATGCTTTCTAAGTTTCTATGCATCTATTTCCTACTTTTACCCAGCTACTCGGCAAAACAATCTAGGCATCGCGCCGAGGGTATGCGTCGTGCGGATGTGTAAAATCACTTTGTGCGTGCGTTTTCCTAAATTAGTAATATCAGTTTGATAAAAACGCGAATTGCAATTGTTACTAAAAAGAGGATTCCGTGCCTTACATCGTGGCCGTGATATATCTTGCAGTGGCCAAACCGTTCTTCTGATAGCAATAACGATCCAGGGAGCTTCTTGCAGATAATAAGGGGTAATGGTCTAGTTTCAGGTACCATACATTTATATTAGCTGCATTAACAACAAATTAAACTTCAGGTTGGATATTTAGATATTACTGTAAGTGGGATTAGGGTCAGCTTTGGGCACATGGTTGAAGTTGTATATATAAGCCAATTTACGGTTTCGAGTGAGCATGAGCGGAAGAGAGATGCTTAATTTTAGTGTGGATAAAATTGAGACACACTTTTCATTTATTTTCGAACTTGCTGTGAAAACTCTTTTCAACATACCGACGTCACAAGAGGAGGTCAACTAGTCAGCTGGAAGGGATTTCCCGTGTCAAGCAAATTGTTTGGGGACACTGTCTTTGTAAATTACAAATTACGGTTACAGAGAAAAAGTTTGTAGTTATAATAGGTGGTGAAAAATATTCCAATTACCGCTAGTTTTGCCCCTGTTGCTTGGAATTTGAGGAAGGTCAAGGACATGTGTTGGGAAGAATAACTTGTTAAGCCCTTTTAGCCGTTTTCTGTGCATTCTGGGCTGGAAAAAATCTGATTTGTTAGTTTTCTGTATTTAAATCGATTTTTAATCATTTAAGTCACAAAGATACAATGGCGTCCTAAATTGTAAAAAGCACCTGTTTTGATGCCCTTTACTTGCCCCACCGATCGGGACAAACAAAATTATAAGCTTGAAATTAAAAAAAAAAAAACAGTCGCATTAGGTCGTCAATTAGTTTACCGAAAACAGAACTGTTAGCTTGAAGTTATTTCCATATTAAACAGTTGTCGAAACTTTTATGTTCGAATTTCTTGGCTGTGAACGCAATCTGGCACACATTTCACGAGACATCGTTGAAGGGGAAAAAAGAGGATAAGACAGTGTGGAGCTTTTGTTTTTCATCGCCGCAGTTTATTTTTCAGAAAGCGATAATACCAAAACACGCCTAAAATGTAAAAATATTTTGCATTGCAAGAACAGGGAGGAAAACTGTTTATATGACGTGCTGAGAAGATAGAGATATATTTCTGATGTTTGTTTAAGGGTTTCTTTTTAAGTATTTATGTAAAAATAACTAAATAAAAAATAAGAATTAGTACATTTTTCACCTTGATTTTAATCATTAAATTAATCGCAAAGTCATGCAATTAACCTGACTGTATGTGATTTTTTTCAGGCATCCGGACAGAAATGATGACCCAAATGCAAACGATCGTTTTATGAAGATCAATGAAGCCTATGAAGTAAAGTTAATAGCTCTCAATACATTTGAGCTTTTTGTAGAAGAAAAAATATACAAAAGTATTTTGAAGATACATAAACAATAGGCTTAAACCATTCGGCAAATGTGTTCTCTAAAGGCTTCCAGTTGTTGATTCGTTTGTAGAGGGTACGTGTGAAAATCCACTGATTGAAGAAAAAAGAATTCTGGAAGGTTATTATTCCTTTCAGACTTTAAGTGACCCAGAGAAAAAAGAAGAATACGATAGATTTGGAAAAACAAGCTCGACGAATGACCCAAATAGCGCCCACCAGTTTCGACGCGGCTTTGGTGGCAGCCCATTTGCATCGTTCTTTAATTTCGATTTCGGAGCTGGCGGTGGTGTAAATGATGATCTCATAGACAAATTCAACATCAATTACAAGTGAGCCTTCTTGTTTTTCTGTCAAGATTTTTTTCCCTGTTTGATCGTTGTTACTTTAAGTTAATTAAAATAATTACAGGACAACTTTCCGAAGTATTCGGGTCACGCAACGCAGTTTTACTGACATATGCTGGTTACATGTGCAAAACTGGGAGTAAATGGTCACAGTATATGCCTTTTCAAATGGTTACATAAACATTTCACTGTACACAATGTTAAGAAGGAACGAATGTAAATTTTTTACGCAAGTACATTAATGACACTCTTGTATGCCAGGAAGTGTGATAGGCTTTTCTGACTGTCGAAAATTGGCCTGAACACTTCAAATTTTTGCTGTTAGCTTGGGAAATGAAACCCTTTTTTTGCAGTTATTATAAAAGTAAAGTGGTGCCAGAGTCTAAACACAAGCCGTATCTGATCTACGTGTACGCTGATTTCTGCATGAGGTGTATTCAAGTTGACAAAATATTTGATAAGATAGTGAATGATATGGAAAATATAGGTAAGGGTGTCAGTATTTTGGTAACTATGTTAGCAGATTGGAATCAGAAATTGTAAAGAGATCGGCGTAAATCAGTTACTCGTTTTCATTTTTTGCTAATAATTTAAAAGCCATGTAGTGTTAGTTACTTTTTTTAAATAGTTAAACTTTTGAAAAATAATCTGATAATGTTGTAAAATACTGAAATTAAGTGCATAGTAGGTCACTACTATTCTCAACGATACCTTTACTGCAAAACTTGCAGTAAAACTCTTTTAAACTCTGATGACCATTTGCAGAGGGGATGTTATTTTTCTCATAGGTATGGGCATAGCAACAGTACGTGCAAACATTGCGGGAACTTTGGTCCAACAACTTAGAATCAGAAGCGTACCCACTGTTTTGGTAGTCATCGATGGAAGACCTAAAACCATGTCCACCATGCTTTCTGTACCAAATATAAGAGATTTTGTGCGATCGGTCATACCTAAAAACGTCGTGCAAGAAGTGAGTTGAATTTAAATCATGTGCAGTATACACGTCATTGAATTCATATATTCGAATATTTATTATATATTTTGGCAATTTTATCTTGTGATGTAAGACTTTCGCAATTTAAGGCGATGTGATGATTTTAGGGCGATTGTTATTGTACAAAATGTTGCTATGATTCGTAAATTTGTTATGGTGATGGGAAGTACATGTGACAACACATATCTATGAAAACTAGGGTTCGCAATATTGGTAAATTTTGGGTTCGGGGCTGAAAATTTGTTCGTTCAGTTGGGACTCGCGGGACCCAAGTTTTCGAATATGAAAAGCAATTTCGACCCTGTCCCCTCGGTGCAGCAGTATATCCTGTCCCGCTATACGCACCCCCCCCCCCCCCCTCGCTAGCTCTTCCCCTCCCCCAGTGATACTCTAGGGTGTTATATTCATATTAGTTTCTCTTCGTAGAACATGATTTACACCTTTTCATTTAGTTTTCTTTTTAACAAAGCCCACCCGATCTCTTAAAAAACAAATTGAATACCGCCCCAATGAGTGACATTTTTTTTTCAAACCAATGGGTTGCCTTTATTTGCAAATCTTTTGTGAAATATTAATTATAATGTGAAAGGAACAAAAAGCACAAGCAATAAGCAACACTTTTCAAAAGGTGTGTTACTCAGTAAGGTAATGTGATATTCCTACTTGTCAGGTCACACAAACACTCAATGGCCGCTTCCCAGTTACAGTTTTTATTTCCCCCATTGTACCTTCCACCCAACCCTTAATCCCTGTGAATGTTGAACCAATGGAGCACACACATGAAACTACAGTATTTGAGAAGATACTTATTATGCGGAATGCCTATTGTTTTACCTCACTCAGTGAGTGATGTAGAGCATAACGCAAGCAACATGCCATGCTCTTACTAAACATTTACTGATTGTTCTTCTTGAAGAAACTCATATGGAGCAAACAAAAATAACCGAAATGCCCGAAGTTTCCTTTCGGATCTCGATGTCTTCGGTCGGACCCGTTCGGTCGCGGCTTGATTGCGAACCCTAATGAAAAGAAATTAACAAGATGGTTAAAAAGCATGTAGCAGCGGATTAATTGTAAACCTTAAATTTCTATCTGAAAAAAAATGGACATCTTCAGGTCACTGACGATAATTATGAGGATTTCCTGGCGGGGTGGCAAGACAACAAAGTGCGCATGCTCTTCTGCGACTCAAAATACGACCCGTCCCTGAGATACCTTTTACCTGCATTCGCCAGAAAGCCCAGATTCGTGGCTGGTTATGTCGACACCAAAGAGTAAGTCTGTTGTGATGGTCTTAGAAGATGTGTTTTCTGTTCGTCCGTGCCAATGTGGCTCAGGCAGTCTAAAACTTGAAGTGGGCGGGAGGAGATGGGCGGTCGTTAGGACTAGTTCTTTGTCTTCAAGATAACTGAAGAGTGAGATACGGTGTAACCGATAAGAATGAAAACAGGTCATTTGGAAAGGGTTTGGGACAACCGGGACCGAGCTTGTTTTTTTTGGAGGGAATAATGTTTAATCAGAGCTGTAATCTCAAAAAAAAGGGGCATCGTCACGCGGCAATTTAGATTAAATGTGGTTAATTTCAGCGGTAGAACTAAGCAGTTGTTGGCAAAGTTTCGCATTCAAGAAAATATGGAGACATTTCTGTTGTTCAATGAGGACGTTCAACATCCTGTTGCGCAAGTTGGTGTAAGTAACATTTTATATGGAAAGATGTATTTCTTGAAAACCATTTAAAATAGGATATGTATAGGTATGCAGTTTCAGTTATCCTGTTCTTGTATTATTTATCAGTTGGCGACAAAGGAAATACTTAAGAGAAACATGTAAGGAAAAAGAAGTGGTCATGGGGTACTGGTATGATTTGTTCCAGTACACCACTTAACGCGCAAGGCCAGTTCTAAGTGCGTCGGTTTTCGAATGATTTGTTTTTCGCAGTATCGCAGAATGATTTGTTATCGCAAGTGGCGCACTCTCCCACCATCCCTTTTTAGTGCGTTCGCGGGGGCACTGTGTAAAATGTGACTGCGTGAGTGATGTGTGCAGAGCACAGAAAAAAGTACTAAAAAGGGTGTGAACTGTGGTCAGTTTATGCTGAAGGTTTGAGGTAAACAGGTTTTGGTATCAAACTTTCGTTGTTAAATTGATACAGGCCTTCGGTATGGGGGCTGTATAAAGGGTTTCTGTTCGTCTATCTTTCCGTCTGTCCGTCACTAGCTGAGTGGGCGGTCTTTTCCGCGCTACATCTCGGGTACTGTTGTGCCGAATCAATTCAAACCTCATACCTTTGAAAGAATTTATATTGTGGTTGTGCTACTGGGTATGCGTTTTGTGGTGCACAAAGTCATCTGCTGTGACTTACCGATAAGATTCCATCCTTTCTTTTTATTCTTTGCTGTGGGTGGGAGCTATGGGTATGAACGATTACGTGCTTTCCGCAGATGAAAGTAATACCGAGAAGTACGATTGATGAGCTAATGGACACAAACAAACATCTGCTGCTGCCTCGATTGTCTTCACAAGAACTGCTGGACGAACTGTGTCCTGCGTACTCCAGTGTCAAGAGAAAAAGGTAGGCCGCTGAATCCACCTTTATTTCTGGTACTGTTTTATGATTTTTTGATGAATGATTTATCGATTTATCAGTAATAAGTTATCGATGTAAAATTCTTATTTTTGGAGTTTATCGACGTTTCGTATGTCAGAATATTTCTCGAGGAGACTTCTTTCTGAGAACTACTATCTGCTCATTAGCTTTTCCTTTCAAAACATTTGGGTGATGTAGACTGTTTTTGACGTTGAGTTTGAAATATTATTTTTTTCTGATCAAGCGTCCTTGAAAAGGAAAGTTGGCACTTATTTTTTAAAGTAGCTCTTCATGTATTATGTTGTAGTTTGTGTGTAGTGTTGTTAACACAAGACACGCCAGCACACAATCCGCACCGCGAGTCTCTGCGTTCCTACGCCCACCGGCACAGGGGAGACAACGACAGGGTGACGTATACGTACGTCTATTACGACACACAGTCGCATTTTGTTGATAAGCTTACGAACGGAGAAAGCGTGACGAATGAAACGTCGGGCGGACTGAAAGCAAGTAGTTTCTTTTTTTAGTGAGGGATTTTGGGTATTCTTGGTGCAAGTTGTATTTGGACAAAAGCAATATTTTCAAAGATACTCTTATAGATTAAAAGGAATTTTATCTTCTCTATTTAAATTTCCGGCACATAAACAGAGTATTTTTTTCAACAAAAAGTGTTAAATCTGCTTTTAATTGCACTTATAAATGTGTGCGTAACTAAGAATATAAAGCCAATTTTAATATATCGCCAATATTATCTATTTCGAACAGTTAGCAATTATGTGGCGGAAGGATCCTGTCGTGATTCATTATGATTGGCTGGACGGCGGCTGGTGTGCTGATGGTCCGAAACTGGAAGATGCGCACGCGCAGCTTGGCTTGCTGGTTTCCGGTTGGTTGGATAGTAAGCTAGCTTTGCCGTTCCTGACGACTCTACATTCTGAGCTGTACAACGAACACGGTTATGTGAGTATACTACTCAGTTTCTTTGTGTTTTTTATTTGTATTTTAAAGTAAAGTCTTTGACCTATTTAAATTCAAATGTCATGTTTCTGTTTTGTGTTTGAAATTGGTCTGATGAACTGGAATCGACCAATCAATATTGTATGCCCAGTCAACATTAAGTTGGTTTGCTAATGATGTTATAAATACGTCGTTCTATAAGGCGTAACATGTACCTTAGCGCGTGAGCCACGTTTGATTTATAATATAGATTTGCAGAGTATGAAGTAACGTACAATTAATACTGTTTTATCATTGGATAATCTCAAATGCTCTTCATTACAGGATCTGTCTTTCTTCTTGCTAAATTCTATGATTAGATATTCAGGAATTGTATAACAAAATTAAAAAAAAAAAAAAACGGTGAGAATTCCCGCATGGATACTTTTAAAGCATTTTCTTACGATTATCTTCTGTTTTGGCTTCTTCGTGTCTTGTATCTAACACTATGGGCTTCAGTGATGCGCGAAATCTAAGCAATTCGTCATGCTTACTTTGACCACATCGATATGAAGTACAGCAATATTATGACTCCATTCAAAATTGCATGCATGTTCTGTACATCTGAGACAATTTCTGCTTTGCCTTTTAGCCCTTATTGTATAGAATCTATGTGAGATTGTGGGACTGGTATGACCGAGCCTTTGATTGGTGGTACAGGTAAACACTTCTTTTAAATGGATATCTCCTCGATTTACTTCTTTGGCTTTGATAAATACATAAATAGCAAAATTATTACTGATCGTAGTTAAAAAAAAATAAATCTAGTCCACTGATTTAGTCTGGTTCAGATGAGAATCTTGGGTTGTTGCGTTGAGAAACGTTTCAAATTTCAAATCTTGTACGTAGTATTGACGAGGTGACAGTGGTCATGATCGTGACGTCAGTGATGTGCCTGGGACTGGTGTACGTCATGCTGAGGAACGTGCTGGACGTGAACGACAGGGCGCGTCCGCGACCCCGCAGGCAGCAGCAGCGCGAGCCGTTCCAACAGCAGCAGTATCGCCAGCAGTATGAAAAGTCTGTATAGAAACTGTTTCGTATTTATATATTTCCGATGGAAGGCATAAGAGAGATGTTTTTTTGTATAGGGTGGGGATAGGGCTGTCATGCTCCTCGCATCTAAACAACAACTTTCCGTTGCTCAACGCATTGGAAGCAAAATAAAATTAGCTGATGATGAAGAATATTGGTTAAAACTAATTTATACTGAGCCAAGACCTGACGATTCTACGTATGTCGTTGTTGAAGAATTTATAGAAAATGCATAGTTACCTAAAAAAAAGTAGAAACTCGCAAAGATGACGTGCAATGTGTTGCTAGACCCGTGGTGAACATAACACCCCTGGTAGCACACAACTTTGAGGAGCTGGTGATGAGGCAGGAGCGCGGAGTCCGAGTCCTGGTGCTGTTCGTCGATGACAACGCCAAGATGAAGCTTATCAAGCAGTTTGCCACGGCAGTGGCTCCTTTTGCAAGGTATGATGATGATGACGTGCTTTTCAGTGTGAGTTTTTGGAGTAGATACTTTATTTTGCAGTTGCGATTAATGGATACGCGCAGAAGTTCTTAATAAAAATGTTTTGAGAGTCTATTTGTGAGGAAATGAAATCAGATTCAGGCTATCTTCGGTATATTCAATGCCTTGAAGGATGTTGCAACTCGAACAGTGTCAGTGATCCATTGGTTTATTGGATAACTCGACATTCACTTTTGGTCCAGCGAAGTAACAGTAACGGATATTTTTTGTGCATCATCATTTCGTGATATGTATGGCCCCCAATCAGTCACCAAAAAAACGGTCACCGATGGGAACCGGGGTTTGGTGGGGGGGGGGGGGGGGTGGGGTGGGCGAAGCCCTCCCCCTCCAAACACACACGTACTAAATGTGCACCGTAAATTTCGGTGACCGCAGTCACTGACACATGAAAAATCCTTGGTAACAAAATTTTTCTGTAATTACGAACCCTATTTATAACGTTGCCGTGTTACTTTCCGTTTATTTCCAGATCTAAAGCATTTAAGTTCGCATTCTTACAACTGGAAGACTATTTACCGTGGTTCAAGGCGGTTCTAGAGAAAACCATAGACGATAGATCCAGAGATCTTTCACTGATAAACCTTAGGAATTGCCTCGGTACAGTATTAGCACTGAACGGACCCCGCAAAAGCTACTGTATGTATCATGCCCACACTGAGAGGCAAAACGCACGCCTTGAGGGATTCCTCGGATTCGACAATTCGGATGAGAGCGGATCGGAAGATGAACATGCACAGACTTTATTCGAATCGGATTTGTTGTTTCGGTTAGGTTCTTGGCTTGAAAGGCTTTGTGAAGGAAATGTTAAAAAGTTTAAAATTGAGGAGTGGCCATCGATGGAGTAACCACAGCGCGGTGTTTAACTTAGTTTTCTCTGTCGCTTATACTTTCACATTTTCTTGCGTTCGGGCTGTGATCCTTCTACTACAGTGTGCGCGATCTCAGAATTCTTACTATTTTGTTCGACAATTCTGTTGAATTACGGGGACGATCCAGTCACTTTTTAATGAATAGATGTGCATAGGTATGCATAAGAATTTTTTTCTCAGGGTACTTCTGGTACCCATTTGATATTACTGGCAAATATTTCCAATTCGGTGCTGTTCTATTGTAAACAGTTTTGCGAGCTGTGAAATGTAATGAAGATGTATACCTTATATAGGGGATAAATAAACCTGTGAATTGCTTCGTGCATTTCCCACAAGTCTTGCACAATTTTGAAATTGAATTCCCAAGTGTATTGTGTAAATCCCGTTTGTTAAGCAAGAAATGTTTCTGTCGGGTGTTTATATAAAGCCGTTTTTTTAACTGGATATAATTTATGGAAGTTTGTAACTGAAGTTTCCCCAGTTACGTTCGTTATTGTAAGCGTAGTTATGTCAGTGTGATGTGAATTTTTGTACACTATTTATTGTTGTTATGTTGTTGGTATGGCAGCAGAGGGCCAGGTGCCCTCGTAGGTGTGTGATTGATCTGAAATGAGGCAGCTTCGCGAGATTTTGAAGTCAAGAACTTTCAGCCACTTGTCTTGCATTATAAATCAAATTAGTTAACAGTCAGACAATAAAACTTAGAAATTCCAACTTTCATTCCTTTGTGATTGTTGAACACCTGTTTTGCGCCCCCCTCCCCCCCCCCCCAACAGAAAAGGTGATATAATCGTTACGAACGTGACCAGTATCAATTGGCTCCTGTCATAACCGGTAAGCTCAGTTGGTTAGAAGCAGTGGACTTGGAGGGGGGGGGGGCTTGGTTTGATGATGGCCAGGGGTGGTAAGCAGGGAATGACTTCGCTGGGATTGGTTCAGCAAGTGGAATCTGATGGGTTAAATCAGCTATCACCAAATTAAAAATTATCGCGAACTGAGTCTTTCGACCATCCTTAAAAAAATGGCGGAGAGCTGCAAACATGTGTAAAAAATTGACATTTTTGAAGAAATAAGATTATAAATAGTAATCTTTGGTCAATATAAAAATCGGGAAGTGTACTAAACATGACTCATTCGTTCCTTAACCATATCCCTTTTCTCCGAGAGTATAACGTGGATCAACTTTACAAAAACTTGCGCGTAGTGGAACTCAATTTCAGGGAAAGTCCGGACTATGCAAATGGTGTTTATTTGGATACTTGAATTCTGGAGTTGGTAATTAAAACATTACCAATACCCCGTTTCATGGAGCGTGCTGTATTAGACTTAACTTCCGAGTATGTAAATAACATTTCTAAATTTCATGTTCTGAGTTAATTGTTGCAATAAAGTCTAATAAAATATGTTCATGACAAAGATTACTTTAACTAATACAATATTTTTGGCGTGCGACTTGACCACTACCGAGTACGACTTGACCACCAAAATTTGGGTACGACCTGACCATTCACCATTGCGATTAAATCAGTAACAGACTCGTGAGGCGCTATTAACATGTCATGTGTAATTTCAGACCTCCAGTTTAGGTCAATAAACTGCAATTCGCCGCATTTAATTCAAAATGGTAATTTTAAAATCTGAGAATATATTCGCACATAGTAGTAATGCTTTCGGATCGCCTAATCATTAACCAAATGCAGTCTGTTCAAATCTTAAGTTAAAGTGTTTGATCCAAATCTTGAGCTCTTTTGCAGTTTTTAACATAATTTTATATTCTAACAAAGATGTTCTTAACTGTTGCTAAAATCGGTACAGTATGCATATGGCAATGAGAAATGGTTCTGACATCATTTATAAACATAACGCTTGTTGACTGAATTCTTGTTGGGCAACGTGTAATTTGAGGCCTCCAATTTCAGTCATTACGCGTAATAGTTAATTTTCTTTTCACTTCAGCGGTCACCGTAATGCCTGAAAAATTTAGGCATTACGGTGACGCGTAATGCCTGAAAATTTAGCTATTACGCGTAATGACTGATTTGGCTTGTTGACTGTAACAGATATTACTGATTTCAACTGGCTATTCGCCTGAAGTATTGCAGACAGAATCCGAATAAAGACGGTAATGTTTCATATCATACGTTTAAATAGCACGGGCATGGATAATAGTCATCCTCCCCATGAGTGATCAAATCTGCGTTCTTGCCAACCCACCATAAGAGGTATTTTCTCGGGACGCAATTTTCTGCGTCGTCCTTAACCCCCTAGCTGGGACTTGAAGCCTCGGAGAGCGTCTATGGATTGTCTTGAGCTCATCTCTCTGTTCGTGCATCGCATACTATTACTTCCAAACGGATAATCCGTTTCCAGTTATGTTTGGTATGTATCTGACCTATCATAGTGTTAGGTGGGTATTTTGACCTTGACCAAAATTTCAAGGTCACAGTTGGCGCAACAAAATCCGGTTTGAGGCTCTGCCATTTATGATGGTTTGTTTATCTGCAATTCCATTCCAAGTCATAGCTATTGAATAAGAACAGTGAAAAATTTCTTTTTCTTCATTTATTTTAAAATCAATTTCAACAAAATAAGCAAACAACAATAGCTTACTATATGTGAAACTTCAAAAACAAAGTTGATCCGAAACAATCTTGTTCTAATGGACGGAAAATATTTAAGTTAGAATGCAGAATTAGAATGCAGTATCACAGACTGCTTATCTTTACTTTGCTTTCTGTGATATTACGGCAATAAATCAACCGATCAGAAATCCAGTAAAATAACAATGTCACTTTCAGTAAGAATATGGAAGCTTGAAATACTCAAATACAACAACTTGAAAAACCAGATTCCACTTCAGGTACTTCTTTTCCACTGTCTTCCAGGCAACTACTTTCTTTTCCTTTTTTTTCACTAGTTCTTATTGTGACCATGTTTATGTCTTGAACAGTAAAATCACTGGCATCAAAATCAAAATAACAGAATTCGAGCTCAACAGCTCCAGCAGTCAGACAGTCACACGAACAGTACATCGCAATCCTTTGTGGTTTCACTCCGAAACAACAAAGCCCTTGAGCATGATCTTGTAGACTTCTACAATGTCTCCACGCAAGGTGCAGTTGATGCTGGTTTCCATCGGTTTGTTGGGCTGTGTGTTAAAAAAAAGGTGAGTTTAAATGAATCAAATTCTTCGTTTGAAACC
Source organism: Protula sp. h YS-2021 (assembly GCA_949752745.1). NCBI lineage: Eukaryota > Metazoa > Annelida > Polychaeta > Sabellida > Serpulidae > Protula > Protula sp. h YS-2021. The sequence goes on from OX457026.1 coordinate 62,372,216, forward strand.
TGATACGAGACCATGAAAAGTGTATCTCGTAAAATTATATGACTAGATTCTATGGTATCTTTCAAATTACCCACTTGACGAGACAGACAACCGTTGTAACATCTACTAAGCTGCTGGAATAACTCGAATGTCCTATGCCAAAAGAGCAATTACCACACCCAATGACTGGTCCTTGAAAACGAATAAATGTGAATGTCTACCAAAAAAAATACTGCTTACGTCATATCCTGGCGGTGGTGTCCACGTGATCGTAACAGGCTTTGTAGTACCTGCCTCTAACATTCCCTGTAAATAAACACGTGCACTTACTAAACCGTAGTGAATTCCAAGTTTCGCCAGCACCCTTTTTAGGGCGGTCGCTTTCGGGCCTCTGCGACATTTTCTTCTAATATATAGACACATATACGTGCCTTGAAGATGATTACTTAGCTGTTGTTTTTTTTTTCTTACAATCAAATACGAATATATAAAAACTACAAACTAGCTCTGTTCTGACAAATTGTCGGTTTAATTTACTTAAAATGTCCGCAATGAATTAAATAAGGCACTGCAGAAAGGCCAAGCACCGCTTCGCCGCAGACAGACGCCTCCGTTCTCTCCTTAAGATAACTGATCTGGCACTTACTTTGGGTGGATCGATGTTAAAACCAAGCTGCTGTATTGGCGCCAAGTTATCGAATACCCATTCACCATTCTAAAGCGCAATTAAAAAAACACAACAATTTATAGATATTCTTTAATTACAATAATTACACCCACGTAGAGGAATGATTGAATAAAGTAAAAGATTCTTCAAAGGAAACGCCAGTGCGAATATTACAAAGCATGATTAGTTACAAAGCATTGGGGTTTAGTTTTTTTAGTTAAAACGCGGAAAACATTACAATAGTTTTGGACAGCATCTGTACATTAACAAGGGTTGGTTCCACCCTTTTATAACTGGCAAGTTTAATCAAAACAATTACGTAGCTAAAATCAATCAAACAAAAGTATTTGTTTTTGTGTTGCAAAAATCTATTTTCGGAACATTAACAGTATCTATGTTTTTTAAATAGATCTTAATTAGAACAATACACCAAAGGCAATATATGAAGGAATCAGAGACACCGGGAAACAAAAATTATCCTGCCGGCTCCAAATAACTTATGCACTTATAAAATAAATGTAGTGCCTTATTTTCCAAAACGATAAACACTTTAAAATACTGTTCTATAGAGTAAGCAAAAAGTTAATGTAAACTGATGCAAACTATGTGAACAGTATATTATATCCGCTAAATATTTATCTACCCGCATAACTTAAGACAGTGAAGTTAAATTATAAACTACAACGCAAGTTATTTTTTGCAGTTTATAGTGAAAATATTGAATTTTCTGAATAGTTAAATCTAAATGAAGTCGCACCTTAGCGAAATATTACATACAAAGCATGCACCTCCCTCTCCCCCACCCCACCTCCGCACACTCCTAATGGAGATACTATTGGCCAATTCGATACGAAGTGATTCGCCAAAATATCCCCTAAACAAATATATATATAAATATAAATACTAGCAAAAAACAAGTGATCGTGTCCGTAAAGATGGCCGATCAGGCAATTTCAGCGAATCTGTATAATTTTTTATGTGAAAAACCAGCGAATCTGTAGATTCGCTGAAAATTTTCAACGAATCTATAGATTCGCTAAGTGAGTCAGCGAATCTGTAGATTCGCTGGTTTACAGATTCACTGTAACATATATATATATATATATATATATATATATATATATATATATATATATATATATATATAGAAAGGCTGGCTATATTTCTAGTTCAAAGGAACGCATGCCATGAGCTTATTTGACGTAATAAAAAGTTCTCTCAAGTCATGCCGCATAATGAAAACTGAAATTACAGAACAGACCAAGACCATCAGCACTGTAAATACAAGCAAAACGTACCGGTCACTGAGTGCCAAAAACTATACATGCAAACAGAGGAAACGTTGCAACTGAATTGAAACAGTAAGTCGAGGTTGTTAATCGATTTTTCGCTGAAAGTTTGTTGTAATCAAAATACTCCTGATCTGTTAAAAAAACTTTCAGCGTCAACTGTGTTCTATTTGTCCTACTGAATATACTATAAATGACAGTGTTGCTAGACAAAGAATACGAAATGCTGTACATGTATTTGCCGTAATTGCCGATAGATTAATCGCTAGCTTCACCCACACCACCATTCCTCACCATCCCATACACTCAGCCTCATAGTATGAATGTAAGACCTAACATTTTTTTCAGATACCCGATTTAAAGGAGCAAAATCACTATTTTGGTTGGCGTTCTTTTATCTACAGAAAATTACGGCAAAGCTGTTTTGTTTTGATACACAGTTGCTTGGCGTTTACATCACTAAGCCGTTACCTGTCTTCCTCCCTTGTGACACAACACCGTGGCGTAAAGCACACACAAATACACACACACACAAACAGAAAAAAAAGACAAGAAAGGTTATTATATCACAACCTGCATTAATGATAAACACACAAGCCATCACTTATCACGTTAGAAAATATATATTGTCTGTTGATAATTATGGAATATGTTTCGCCATATGGGACCTCACCGGCCTCAAGCCTTTCCCTCCCACACCTTTGATTAAGCCCTCCCAAAACACCCAGTGCCAGGTAAAAACACTATAGATAAAACACACAACACAACCGGGGCGCAGCTCTGACAAAGTGTGCTCCCTAAAATTCTGCCGAAAGAAGCTTGGTGTGAGACAGCACTGCTCACAAATAGCACAAAGCGCGTCACTCACTTTTATATGGTAAACATCATCCCTCTTAGGAAAGCACAGCATATTGTTTTAACATGACGTTTTTGTCATTAAACTACAACTGACCTAGCTTTGTCAACAATATAAAAGACCAATATTCTTTTAAGCCTACTTTTTAAGGCAGCCCATAATTTAATAACATGATGCCAAAAAAAAAAGGTCTGAATCGTGCCCCCGATGTGTGCCTTTTAATTGCACTGTCCTGCGGTTGAATAACGGCTGCACTTAGTCCATACCAACCCCCCCCCCCCCCGCCCCACACCCGAATAACGGGATTTATTTAATAATAAAAATCGTCGCTTTCATTCAGTGTTAGGAATATCTTAGCATATTAAATAAGTGTCAGGCGGGAACTTGGCAATTAAGTAATTTAATACCAGAACGACATTAAAAGAGATCTCGGTTTACTTGGCCATAATGGATAAGATTCAGACGGAATTAAACATAAACATTTTCAAGATATTAATAGGAATTGTGGAAAATGATTACATCACAACAACAGGATTATATTCCCAAACATATTACATGTACTCTCTATGTATAAATGTGTAAACAATACTGAACATCCAAGAAAGTAGTTCCCATTTTCTCCACAGCAAGTTTAAAATCCAATTTGTTGTTAGTTTCTTCAACCGTTTATTAGCTTCTTTAACTTTGCTAATTTTTCATGGACGACGGGGAAAAAATGATATACCTTCTTTTGAGAGACGGCCATTGTGCGCACACAGCCCATCAGAATGTTGGTGGAACCTTGTTCAAATTCGGTCTCTCGGGCAATGCTTCTTACACTGACTAAGAAGGGCGTTGGTGGTCCTTTTCCTTCTGCAGTGTGAAACATATGAACTGGAAATAAACTTTCACTTTGATGTGATCCCTGAATCTAACTTCTCCCTCGCTATTCCCTCCTCCCCCTCCCCTCCCCTCCTCTCCCTCCCCCCTACATCCAGATTCCAGTTCCCTTTCCATTAGTGACCGGGACAATTCAACATCTGAGATTGACTTTAAGCCGTTGTCTTTCGCCAAAAGTACAACCGTTATGTTTACAAAACGTTCCCTTGTATTAGCCTACCTCCTTCCTCGGCGTCATCTGCAGGCATGACAGCCAGAGATTCTACTTCCGGCACCAGCTCATCCCCGCCGCCCAGGTACATGATATGTGGCTTTGCCATGCCTTTTATCTACAACACAAGCACACATCAACACGAACTCAATAAACCCCTTCGATAATAGTGTTGCCAAAGTTATTGCTCGTGTCTTGAATTTTTATCTTCACTCAAACTCGGATGTAAATTGTACTAGAAGTTTATAACGGAGGTCATAGTGTAGAAGTATTTTCTTTTTCAAAAAGAGATGCTAATTTTGGAATGTATTGTGCCTGACATTCTCTCAAATTTAACCGACAAAATATATTGCTAAAATTTATTCCTATGCACCTGGAACACGTGTTGTTCCTCCTGTCCGAATAAATCAATGCGCACACCATCGGCGTAGAAATCACTGGGGTGATCAGGCGCGAAAGTGACGACGATATCCACACTGCTTCCCGGCGGAATGATCCCATTTGCAGGCACGCAATCGAACACCTGCTGGCCGTTGTTATTTTGCGTACCTATAACGCGGAGTGATACACTTAGGATAATAAAATGTGCATGATTAAGTGTCTTTCTTTTATCCGATGCTAAGTAAATTGCACTGAAAACAATCTGAAGTGCTCGCGACAAAGACAGTTATATCGGTTTCGACATAACTGAAGCACTTTTTACAGATGAATAAACCCCAGGACTATAATGACTGGGGCTTGCAATTCTGAAAGAAGTTCGGTGTCGGTTGCCGCACATTTTCTGTCGGTCAGTCACCGACATTTACGAAGTGAAAAAATTCATCAATTTCATGTGTGTTCAAATTAAACGTGGCATTTTCTGCAAGAACGATTAAAATAAACAGGATCTGTTTCACTTTGCACTTTTAAGATATGCGCAAAAACATTCAAGATAGTAGTAAACATATATAAAATTGTTTTTCTTTTTATGTTGTGTCTCAACAATATTATGTCTGGTTAAATATTTGCTTTTCCTGACGGTAGGATCAAATTGCCATCACTCGCGATCGAGTTCTAAGGGGGATATTTTTTTACAATACCTCACCTATAAATGACTTGCTCTTCTGGTCTCGCTTCACAAACTGAGGCAAACCCTGAGCTTTGCTGTAACGCAGCAAGGACTGGCTGTCCATTTTGATGTAATACTGGATCGATAACTCGGACGTATTGGAAATCTGCAACCCACAAAAAATAACCAAAAAAATACATCAATAAATGAACCAGCAAAATCCTAAGGCGAAGAAATTCATGCCGTAATAAATAAATAAAATAAATGCATAAAATAAACTGAAGTCGTGCGTTACTCACTTTGAAGGATTCTTCCCTGTACTCTCCGGCAATAACAGCACCGAAGTCGTAGCAGCCATCGCGCACGGAGAGTGAGATCATTGGGCTTATTCCATTGCCCTTCACCGTTATGTGAAGCGTCGATGTCGGAGCGTGGATTTCCAACGTTTCTTGAAACTGTGATAATGAACAAAACTTCTTTTTAGACTTTTTTTTTGTTTTAGAAAGGAAAGGGAATCTCATAACCAAATAAAACGCATTTTGAACACAAAGCACTAGTATTCTCTAGAATTTATCGTTTCTGAATAGGCCAAGTTCAACGCTTTTCTGCATTAGTTACATCAGGTTTTCTTTTCTTCTCGAAAATAAATTTCGAAATGCGGGTCATGCAAATCTCTTTTTCGCGCCTGCGCCTCACAGTGTTACGTCACATGCTTGGCTGTGTTACGCAACGTGTCTAGCAGTGTTAGGTCAAGTAAATAGCAGTGTGACGTCAGAGTGTGCTGCAAGGTCATCAAAGGAAAACGACACTTGGTCTTTTTTTGTAAAATCAGATGTAACAGCCAAAATGCTCCGCTTAATAATTTCCAGATCCGGACAGTACATCTTTATAAACGAAATTCTGGTATTCCATGGTGCTACGTTTACAATGCTTTAGAACAAAAAAAAAATGTTTTTAAAAGTAAACGGTTCTGTAAAAGTTCAGATTAGCTGAAGTACAATAATACTTGACAATCACCGAGTCAGGCGAAGTACATTATCTATTACACAAATCAATCACTCAGGTTATGGTGAGCTATATGTCCCATATTGTGATGCACACGTAACTGTAGAACCCTAAAATCTACTCATTTTTACTTTATTTAATTCTTCAATTTCGTATTTGCCTTTTCTTCAGATATGCATCCTTGTCAAAGGCAACAATTCCAATCAGTCAGCACAACAGACACGAGTATCGAACACAATGGCTTAAACTATAAAACGCCACGCTTATGGGGGACTGTGACACATTGTAGCAGTATGAATTTTTTTAAATCTTTTCTGGTGGGTTTTATGAGTTCGCACTACAACCTTCGCAAGGGGCTCATTCGGTAGATAAAGTGTAAAAACATCTTAACTGCTGCTTATATTTTAAACAGGAACACGAAATATACATAGATATTCTTAACAAATCCTCGCCACCATTAAAAAAATTCTAAACGGTGCAGATTAAACTTAAAATATATTTAACACTTTGTTACCTTCATTCTTCTGGGTACATTGTCCTTTTATAAAATAATAACTCTATCATAAACTATTTTACAATTTTTTATTTCCTGTCTTTTTTTCCCTATGTGTGTGTGAGTGTGTGTGGAGGGGGGAGGTTGTTACAGAGAATCTGTCAAATCAGTTACTTTACAGAGTCACCGAAATTTTAAACGAATCTGTCATATCTTTGGAAAGTGTGTATATTTCAGACACTTTACAAACTTTCTGTCTGAATCAGGAAGTTTATCAGGAAATCAGGAAATTTTTCAGGAACTTTATATAAACTTCCCGATTAAAGTTCATCTTATATATATATATATATATATATATATATATATATATATATATATATATATATATATATATATATATACAGTATATATATATATATGACACGTTTAAAATATAGCCTACGCTAATAGTTCAATTTGTCATTTAAAAAAGCAAACACAGACAATAATATTTAATAAATAAATAAATAAACATTTAAAAGAGGGCAGTGTGCGTAAAAAATACGTAAGTGAAAATTTGAAGAAGAAAACCAGGAGCTACCTTTGCACCGCGATGGGGACTGAAGCAGATGAGCATGGTGTGTGAGGCGTCCGGGGGCAGCATCCTCAGTGCGTTCAGCATTGTGAACGGTCCCTCCGGGTCCAGCAGCGACGAGTTCATCTTAAATGTCCCGTTAAGGATAGTGTACAAGCTAAGCCAGCAGGAAAAACACTTTCTATTTATTTATTTCTTTATTTATTTCTGCATTTATTTTATTATTGTTTACATTTTTTGTTTCAAATGTAACAAAAAGGTCGAATCAAACTGTAGTTGCAATGATCAATTGCAATGATTATTTATCGTAAAAATGAAGTTGTTTGTAATATAGAAGCACTAGTGAGCCATATTTTATTTCACACAAATAGAAAAACAAATCAGATTTTCTCAAGGATACATCTACGGGTTTGTCTGATATGTTCTGTATGGTTATAGACTTGATGACGCTCTGACCGATGGATATCTCCTCAAAGTCAAGTGTCGTGTTGCCGTTATCGGATATGACGACCAGCTGAGGTCGCACGGCAGGGCAGTGCACCTCCAGATACAGCGTGTTGTGTACGCTACAGAAGTAGGTCATGTGACATTCAATAGAAAAGAAAATTCACCTTTCTTGTAATTAATGTGCACCATTCGGTTTAAAGGTATACAAAAAAAAAAAAAAAGAAAAAAAAAAGCATACTAGCATTTTTTTACGAAAATGATTCGTCACATAAAATGTGCGCGTACGACTTTTGGATGAGCGTACCTATATTGAAGCTCGCCAGGTTTTGCGCATTTGCCCGAGGCGACGTAACATGGTACTGTGTAACTACCGAATCTTCCCTTGAACTGACGTAATAATGACGCATGCGCCGCAGTGTATTCGCTGGAACTAAACAGCAATGTATGCAAACTAAGATATAAGCATAATATGGTATGATTAAAATCGGAAATTTGACCTTCATTTCCGCGTTTATATAGAGTATTGTATGAAGGGCACAATTATATAAGAAGAGTAATTAAAAGATCAAAACCTTACGTTTAGAGAACTTGCTCACAAACACACAAACTACAAAATGTAAAATAATTTGCACGATTAAGATTTCTTTTATTTTCGGCTTTCAACGCAATAGAATCGCGATTACAACACGAAAATTAACACAAACAATGAGAGCAAGGTCACAACAAACACTAACTCTTTCTGAATGGCACTCGGTTCTGGGGCCTGGACGGGCGCCGGTCCCTTCACCGCCAGTGCGAGGCCGTCACGCTCCACCTTGACCTTCCCGGGCTCCTTGCTGCCCTTGCCGGAAGACGCCTTGCTCTTGGGCTCTTGTTTTGCCGGGGCCGCGGCGCCTTTCTTGCTGCCAGCAGGCGCTTTCTGTGCAGCGGGAATATATGTCAAAATTCTACCACAGATCGAGCAACAAACACATAGTTTCTAAACACACATGAGTGAATCGACTTCTTCAGCCAGACTGCTTTCTACATCCAGGGTTATTCACTTCCATTTCTTTATTACGCACTTTGAATTTTTTGTTCATGCTAATTTTCGAGGATATTCATTACTTTTCAGTCTCATCATATTACGGAATCATTTTTCCAAACAAGAAACTACTTCCTAAAACCTTTATAAATTATAAGTATAAATATATTGTTTAATTTGAAAAAAAAAATTATGCTAAATCCTACAATAGGCAAAAGTAAATAGTGAAAAGTTCTAACAAATTATTAGTTTTCACAAGTAAAACACGGCTGTCTCGTTCAATGCAACAAATACACTAAAACTCATTTGATCTAAGAGTTCCATAACACACTCCCCCAGTCCCATAACGCAGTGCGCATCCAGCGACGTAACGTGACGTAGGCGAGGCGTCCTGGTGGCGTGACGTCACAACAGGCATACCCCCCTTCCATTTTCTCATTAAGATGGTGGTAATGTACTCACAGCTGCTTCCTCTTTCTGCTGCTGCTCAAACAACAGCTGCCGCTTGTATTCCTCCGCGGCCTCCTGTTCCATCTGCTTAGTTATCATCCGCACCGCCTCTTTGCGAATATCCTCTTCTTTGAGTCTTAATTTAATGAAATATTAAAAAATGAAAATGCAATAAGTAGTTTTTTTCAACATCGATATGTCTCTTGTTTTCTTTATTTTATTTGTTATTTATTTATTATTCAGTTATTGTTTGTTTGTTTTTTTTTATCTGCTTTCAATCTGTACCATAAGGAGGCTGGCTTTGTTTTAAGCTCTTGAAAATGATGATCTTATTTTGTGATGCAACGTATCGATTCAGTTGGAAGCGACTTGGTCTGTAAGTTATCCAGGATATAAACACTTTGTTCTATCTATACTCCAGATACAATCAAAGTCAACTAGAGCGACCAGTGCACACCAACAACAGTGTACCCGAATATGTCAAACACTTTTATCAGCAAGCCGTTGCATTTTGTTTCCCCCGACAGACCCCACCTTTTCCACCGCTTTTGCTCATCCTTCCTTTCACAAAGTTTTATTTTGACAAACTTCTACTATTTTCAGAAAAACAAGACTTTTTACCTCACATAAATGTATCCGAATAAATACATGTTATGTGCCCAGAAGTCCAGTGACGTATCGCCTATATCCAACTTTCGAAGAGGGAGGAGGGGGGGGGGGGGGGCAGGCCCGGATACAGGTGTTTTATCTGGGTCTGGAAGGCGGACACTACAGACAAGTTTGCGGTACGCCTTTTTATCCGGGTCTGCAGGGTGGTCACTAAAATAGGTTTTACTTTACGCCTTTTTATCGAGGTCCGGATGGGGCTCACTACGAACAGGTTTTCTATAATTCTTTTTTTCCCGGCTTGGAAAGTGGTCACTGAAATAGGTTATACGGCACGTCTTCTTTAGTCTGGGTCCGGAAGGTGGTCACGACAGGCAGGTTTTCCTGTACATCTTTTCTATCCCGTCTGGAAGTTGTTCACTACAGCAGTTTTACTTCTTTTTTGCTATCTTTTTTTTTATTCCGGTCCGGAACGTGGTTAACAGAGGCAGGTCCAAAGCTGAAGGTCTTTTTATCCGGGTCTTGAAGGTGGTCGCTGCATCCCCAATTCCCTCCTTCATTTTTTTATTACAGACACTGCCCTCCCCGGTAATCTATTGTAGGTATGAATCTAAACGCAACCCTAATAATTTTAACTAACGTTACGGTAAGGGTCTGTTTCCTAAGTATAGTGGGAGAGTGATGTGGGGGGGGGGGGGGGGGTGGAGAGAACGGTTTGGTGCCAAAATGGTGAGCTGCTTGTCATAACACAAGATATCAGATAACCAAAGTGAAAAAATACTTCCACGTACTGCATTCCCACATATGCAGCAGCCTGTAAACCAAACAAGTTAACGGCGAAAAACATCAACAGCTAGACTTACTGAGGCCTGTAAATACGACCATAACATCCCGTGGTCCGTCTTTTCATTTCTGAATTGTGGGTAGTAGGATTCATATCCCTCCCCCATGTAGCCAAATCTTGACACGCATCTAACTAAAACGTAAGTGGGACAAGTGACAGGGGAAGGGGAATGCGACCTCGGCCTTAAGGACTAGAAGGGGTAACGTCAGGGTACAGATTTAGCAATGCAAAATGTGGTCACTAGAAAATGGGCTTATACTCAAAGTCTTTTTTATCCGAGTCACGACAGACAGGTTTTACTGTTCGTCTTTTTATCCAATTTCGGAAGGTGGTCGCTAAAAACAGTTTTAACAAGAGGTCCTTTATCAGGTCGAGGAGGCACTTCAAACAGATTTTACTATACATCTTTTTAATCCGACTCTTGAAGACGGTCGTTACATCACCGATTCCTTATTTCATTGGTGATTTTTTTTTGTTTACAGTCACCCATCCCCCTGAATTCTACTGTACGCACAGCTCGGAACACATCCCTAACCATTTCACCCTTTCATGGTGTGTATCTGTATCTAAAAGTGCACTTTCATGATATATACCTTGTCTTCGTACATTTTCGTCGACCAAAAAGGACAAAGAAGGGCATCCTCCATAACTGTACAGTCGATGATTCACCTCGGTGGGGAGTGGGAAGGGGGAGGGAATGTTTTTGTGCCAAAATGGTGAGCTGCTTGTCACAACACAAGATAGTAGAAGACCCATTTCAAAAGTGAAAACAATATTGCTGTCCGTTGAGTATAATCAATAGCTAGTCCTGTAGAAGCACAGAAAATGCTGCGTCATGCAACATCCAGCCAGTTGCGATTGCTTGTGCACTGATTAACAAAGGTACTACCTACCTCCCCCAGCCCCGCAATCCCACTGACTCACCCGCTCATCTTGGAACGGCTCTCCATCATCCCGCCCCCTTCCCCTCTCCCCCGGGCCATCAATCTGGGTCCTACGGAACGACCCTTCTTCACAGGAGAAACGGGTGAGGTGCGAATTTGCAATCGCATTTTTACATCACATGGCGTAATGCGCTCTCCAATATGCGTCAAATACCATGGCAAGCGGAAGTCCCACCCAAGGCATAATCCCAACAAGTTCGAAGCTTATCCAACTTGTCGGTAGCGAGTTATAGTGTCAACAAAGTTAAGTTTCCACAACACTTTTTCCACGTCATATGACGTCATGCGTTGCACAATATATGCAAAAAACACAATATGAACCGTCGGACCCATCCAAGATGTTATCCTACCGGGGTTTGGTCAAATCGGCACTTTACTAAACAAACAAACAAACTCGGCACTTTTTGGTCCACTCGGCACTTTTTTTTTTGTTAAGTCGCACCAAGCCTAGTCACCTCGGCACCAAAAATTTAAAAAATTGTTTTGACAACATACAAGATAGTTTACGCAAAATACAAGATAGTTTAGGAAAATTATGCAAAATAGTTTTATATTGTCATACTTAGAGATGTTTTGACTTCGTATTTTACACACCTTTTTCTGAGAACAAAGTGTCTTTCATCTCATAATTACAGAGTTGTTCAGACACCTTTCATGTCACAATTACAGGAGTTGTTTTCACAACTGTTGTGTGTTTATTATTAACGATCGCAGACTTGATTCCACTTCAACAATACTCAGGTTAAAACCTGACGAACAGCTCTTGCTCCTGGAAAAAGCAAAGACATGATATATGGACGGCACATTTAAAGTTGTGCGCGATCCATTTCATCAGCTATTCAGCATCCATGCATTTGTCAAGTCGGAGGGCGACGTCAAGCAGACACCCTTGCTGTTTGACTTGATGTCATGAAGAAGGAAGACAGTTTATGTCCAGGTAACATTCATATATTGCGCGCATTACTACGGATTATGGTGTGTAAAATATTTTCGAGTTAGTGTCTTTTCTTGTTTATTGAGATTAAGCAAGATATTTTTTTGGGTTTTAATTTCTAGGTGCTTGAGGCAGCTGCTGAATTGGTGCCGAAAAGACAGCTGTCAGATGCCCGCTTGATTTCCGTGACTTCGAACTTTGTATGTTGTGAAATTTCAAGTTTGTGAGATTCAGTCTGCTTTGAATAAAATTTAGATCTGATGAAGACCGACTTTTCTTACTTAATTGTGCCTTACAACTCCAATGGTAAGACAAAATAGCACCTCAATGTAAAACATTAAATTGTTGGTACCGAGTTTGTACAGTTGAGTGTTCTCAGAAAAAGGTGTGTAAAATAAGAAGTCAAAACATCTCTAAGTATGACAATATAAAACTATTTTGCATAATTTTCCTAAACTATCTTGTATTTTGCGTAAACTGTCTTGTATATTGTCAAAACTATTTTTTAAATTTTTGGTGCCGAGTTGACTAGGCTTGGTGCCGACTTGACCAAAAAAAAGTGCCGAGTGGACCAAAAAGTGCCGAGTTTGTTTGGTGCCGAGTTAGTAAAGTGCCGATATGACCAAAGACCATCCTACCTAGTTTGAAGCTGATCTGACGTTTCGTTCTACAATTAGGTACAGTGATGACGCATTTCTTACGTTTTGCTGTCATACAATGTCATGTGTTGTCCAATATGCGAAAAAAAAAACAAAAGCAACCGGAAGACCCACCCAAGATATAAACACCAAATTTGAAGCTGATCCTACGTGTCGGTCGAGAGTTATCCTGTTAACAAAGTCTGGTGTCCACAACACATAATAACACATATGACGCCATACGTTGCGCTATTTACACCAAATTTATTACAACATACATAAAATACATACACATATTGATACACACACAGAAGGTACAAAAAATGTTTCCATTCCGCGAGGGGAAACATAACAATGCTAACTATAGGAGAAAGTGTTCTTAATCTGTTTTAAATAGCCAATGATGTACCTTGGCGTGAAGCGTAACTGTATGCGTTCTTTTTTGCCAGGGTCGACAGTGCCCACGGACGGCGAGACCGTGAATGGGGCGTCCTCGGGAACGACGAACTCAAACGACGTCGGTCCCACGGGGGCTATTTCACCTGTTCATAAAACAAACAGCTTAACGTAGAATTAACAACACAACACCACCGATGCAAAATAAAGTACCAGATCTGAACATTCTTACATTTACTTTGATTTGAAATGCACAAAATCACAACACTGTTAACCACTTCAAGCAAATATTTTGCCTGAAAATTCATCTAAATTTTATCTAAATTTTTATCTGAATCTTAGAAGAAAAATTATGTTGGTTTTCAGTATCAACAGTTACACGGCAGAAATCTCTCCAAGCATGGTGTGTTTTTACACTGTTTTACCTTTGCCAATCCTAGGGACGGGGTGGCTGAACTCGTTCATGCTCGTATGGTTGTTGACGACGTGCAGCAGGGCCACCGACACGTCGTTGAGAGCCGTGGCCGAGAAGTGGATCACCTGGTGTGACAGATCCAGCGGTGGGTGTACTCCCACTCCCTTGCACTGAATCTTAAACTCCCTGGAATTATGGCTCAAATTAAAATCCAGGACATTTCTTTTCTTTTCTTTTTTTTTTATCTCAACAGCATTTATCACCTGCAGACACTGCGTTAGGTTTGAAACTTTATAATAAGATTATTTTTAAGTTCCTTCTGTTACTTAATTAAAAAAAACAAGCACCGTCTTAGCATTTAATGTTCTAAGGTATTTGACTCAGCCTAGTAAAATTCGAAATGTTTTGAAACATTGAGATGATCGCACCGGTTGATGAGGGATTTGCATGTCAGTTCGAAACAAAACTCTCTCGCTTTCCGCGGTTGGAAGATGATGTCAAGCTCTATTGTTTCTAGCGGCAAGAGTGTTCCGAATCCATCGTTTGGTTGGACATCGACGTACTGAAACCACCACGAATTTATCCACAAAATAAATGGCGGATAAAATCCAACTAAATAGAAGATAATATTATTATATACCTGTTTAAGCCAAAAAAAATAACAGACATCAGTTTCGTGAAAGAACAACCACAAAATTTGCCACGAATTCAACATGTTGCGTTTTTATACATAAAAACATTATTTAAATATTTTAAGTGGTGTTCAATTAATAAAAATGAATACATAAAGAAGCAGACGCTGTTGTGTTTACTGGCATAGCCTACCTCAGGAACGCCGACAAAGCCGAAGCGCTGGGATAAGATGGACTTGTTTGACAGTTTCACAGTCTTCTTCACGGCTTCATAGATAGTGCAGTAGCCGAAATCGATTTCAGTAACATCGAATTCCATATCTAGCAAAACCGGTATATCAAGAATGGTTATTTCTAAATGTAGAACCAACAAACAAAAAAGACAAGTAATATATTGGGTCAGCTACTTCCAAACAGCATTTTAAACACAAGTCAAAAAGAACTGCACGAGTTTCGGGTTTATTCATTCTCCTCTTGTCACTTCAAATTCACGTATCTTTAGGTTTCTGAAATTTTGCATTTGAGCTGTTTTCTGACAAACAACCAGCCTCCAACTCTCTACAAAAAAATGAAACCCTTCTTTGAACTCACACACATATATTCCATCAGGACATACAGAAACGAATCAAACCTACTAGAAAATACATGAAGAAAAGAGTGAACAGAAACGTCAGAAATGTGCGAACTTAAATCACTCTGTACCTGAATTAGTGACGACAGCGTGAACGGTGAAGGGCACTGGTCTCGTCTGATTGGCCACTCTGATTGTCATCGGCGCTTCTAGTACCCCAGTTTCCCTATCAAAATACTTCCCGGCCTCCTCGAACAGTGTTTTTCTAGTTAAGAAAAATACATTTACAATGACATTAATACGTCTGTGTGTGCACATGTATAAGTGTTTCTTTGTTTTTTTTTTTCACATTTTTATTTTTAGAAAAACAGATAAATGTAGGAGGAGTTAAGTGCGCTTTATCTTCACGAAGCTGCCGTGTTACAAACAGTGATCGCACAAAAAATATTCAACAGCATCAACACTAGTCACAATAACAGGTAGTTCCAAAACGAAATTGAACGCCTAACCAACAACCAGCCATTATCACTTTACTTACCTGGGCAGAAATTTGAGTTGGGCTGAAAATTGAGACTGTGCTTGGATGTAGCCGGTTTTTGGCAGAAGCTCTAAGTGGTTTTTCAATTCTTTGCACACTTCAAACTTCAGTCTCAATGCAGTAGTGGCCCTGATAAAAAAAAAATAAGGTTTTCTCACATATATTATTTCTACGTTACTTTTCCAATATCCTGCAACACTCCAAGATCGCCACTTGAAGTCAGGCACTGGGACACTTTTTGGCAACCGCACCGCCAGTCAACGTTACTTCATTTGATCCAATAAAATCACACAGCAATTCTATCCAAACCAGTGTTTAGTGCCGGCGGCTAACGGATGGACACACAGGTGTGTAAAGCTCTTAATTTTATCAGAACTACTGATAACACGTCTATTTTCGTCCAAACCCAGCCGACTTCGTGTTTATTTCACCGTTTAACAGGGCACTGTCAAATGACGTCATACGCACACATGCCTGAACGATGACGCGGCCGGGCATCATAATGATCATCATCATCATGCGCTCGCGTTCATCAAAGCAAGTAGTTAATGGCGAAACGTCGTTTAATCAAGACTGAGACATTTCTTCTACTGCGGACGCCTTGATCGTCAAATAATATAAGATTAATATAAGAATATAACTATGATAATAATAGAAGGTAATTTGATAATTTCCCAGCAGAAGGGTTCCCTTACCTGTTGTTTACGATAATGGTGTCTTGGAAGAGACGGTCGAACATGCAGATTTTCAGATCGACCGTTTGCCTCTCAACCCACACCGGGACATCGATGGCATTGGCAAGCGATGTGATATTGATCTACAACAACGACAGAACCGCTTGATACAAGCGTATAAGAACAAAAACGATTGAGCTGCGGTATCAATAAAAAAAACAACAATGCAACAAGTGCCTATTCTAAACGCGCTCGCTGCACAAAAAGGACAAAAATGATTCATAAATCTACAAAACCAAAAAGAATCATCGAAGCATCACCACTTCAGATTTAAAAATATTGTTAACTGAAAATTAACACACGTCAAATAAATAACACGGCATTATATTCCCGGTACTCTGAATAAGCTGTAGAATATTGCTGTTTATTTTACGTTTATGTTTATTTTATGGTTACTTCTTATCTATGTGTCTCAATGGCTTCCTAAACGGCATGGGGTAGTTTACTCACGTTATCGGAATCAGGATCTGAGAAGGAGATAGCGAAATCGACGTCGACTTTGCCAGGGATGGTTGGCTGCCAAACTATCTCCAGCTTGACGGAGGAGAAAGGTCCGATTTCTCCCGCCACCACGTGACCTTGAAAAAGAAGAGGTCGGTTATATATCAGGGCTATTGACTCCGAAGTCGACAGGCTGAATATACTTAGGGAAAGTTTCTTGATATTACCCGAAAATATTTTGCGTACATGGTATTCTTGGTAACAATATGCCCGAGATGACCAAAATACAATACAAAATGGTTTTCGCATACTTGAAACCGAGGGTTTTGATAAGTGAGATAAAGAGATTAATTGTGCTATATCTAAACTCATTATAACGGAGATGTATGATGTTTACTATGTCCTGTTTCTTGCATTCCTTGATTCAAATCAGTGTCCTGTTGTTTTATTCATTTATTTTTCATTCTTTTCTGTATAACATATGGATTCATTAATATCTCTATTCAACCGAGTCTTTTTTTCATATATTTATGATTTCTTCAACATATCTAGCATATTAATAAAACTGATGTTGAAAATAATTATTGCAAATTAGGCCGAATCGACTCAGGTTTCTATCCGAATTGACCTGCCTCATGACAATTTTAGTTTTGGGCCGAACTGTCTCGAGTGTGACATGGAATCAGGGTGAATTCTAGCGGTCGCCTCTAGCCTTACCGACAGTCATGCCGTCGAGATCGACCAGGTCGTCCATGCGTTCTATGGCCATGCTGGATCCGCCGTCAAGTTCCGGTATGTCCTCGTCGTCGTCATTCGCGTCCCCACCTTCCTTCGTCGCGTCCTCGGCTTCTGTGCCTTGGACCACCGTGACAAGAAGAACAGTGTAAACAAATCAACGGCGACTGGGCACAATAATGCCATGTGTTGTGCTTACAGTTACCGCGCACAAAACGCCTAGTTCAATAAATTAAATATAAAAGGCTATTTTCTTCGATGAAATAAACAAAAATCCTCTCAGGTTGAAGCAATAACTAAACTGTTGATAAATAAAAACAGAAAATTACAAACACGATATATAAATAAAACTGTAGCATGGAAGCTCATGTGAGTGGTTGAGCAAAGCACCTGCATCGGCCGTTTTTTCATCATCTTTCTTCTCGTCGTCACGTGCCCCATCAGCAGACGACTTCTTCTTGCCAGTTTTGTCTGCTTTGGGATCTTCCGAATCAGGACTCACATTGCGCATAGTGTCTGCCGTAGTCTAACGCATAATAAACCGGTGAAACTAACGTATACGCGCAAGAACTTAAACCCGAAAGAACTGATCAAAATATCGTCAAGAGAAGAAAATTATGTATCTCAAACTCTTAGAAATATTTATGTTTGAATGAATATGCCTCAAACACAAAGATTCTGAAGAAATAAACGCACAACAATACTATTTAAGACGTTCATACCTTTGTGTCATTTAAATTGAGAACATAATTATGAAAGCACTTCCGAGAGACTTTACTGGAACCACATCTCATGCCGTTCATAAAATTCAAATATAACAAAAAAAAAAAAAAAAAAAAAAAAAAAAAAAAGAAAAAAGAAAAAAAAAAAAGAAGAAATTGCAGCGAAAAGCTCACCAGTCGGCCTAAGGACGTCTCCGCAGTGGTGAGGGTCCGCTGTTTCACCCCAGTCATCTTGAAAAATTCGTACTTTGTGCCCAGAGCGCCATTATTTGTCAGTTTGACGTATCTTTTCAAAGTCTCGCCAATAACGCTAACGCCAAAGTCGACGGTGTCGATATCGACACTCAGCTGCAATACAGAAAACGAGGCAACATACAGCTGGGATTGACTGAAGAATGCTGAGTTTTCATTCTAAAAATAATGACGCAGTATTGGCTTAGTCCATGGTCGCTTGTAAATTAAATTAGTTACCACTCACACAAAAAAATCGTTGTTTCAATGTGACATCATTTGGAATATCTGTAAAGTAAATGCAAAAAAAGGAAAAGGAATAACGTCGTACTTACGTCACACTTCTTTGTTGTACAGATGAGTGGAATTGAAAACGGTCCTGTTTGCGCCAGAAAGCTCACTTCACCCGCCAGGTCTTCGTTGATCTACGGCAGGCAAAACATCCCTGGCATAGCTTTAACTCTAATAAGCGTTAAGACTTCAGAATCATTTCTTGTGAAATTACGAAACCCATTGAAAATCCACCCCATTTTATATGACCATGAAAATATTCCTTCAGATTCCGAGCACATCAGTCATTAAGTGGTAGGGTTCGTAAGCGGTGGCCAAAAATCCGTCGGTGCTCAAAAGCGACCCATCGGTTATTTCGGTTACTTGAACAAGACAACTATGTGATTTGAAAAAAAAATCACTTGCAGCCACTTAAATTCCTTAAAACTGTCCGTTTACTTTGAGTATAACTTTATTGTACATCATGTAAGAAGAACAGAAGTAACTCAAATGTTGATTTGTTAGCATATGTACGCCACTGTATCTTGGCAAACATGTAATGGAGGCTTTTGCCTGAGCGTTTGTTTGAGATCGATAAAACAGCGGTACATTAGGTTGTATTTTGAGAGAATACGTAACAAGACGATGCACAGCTAAGCAAGGGAAGGCCCCGAAGCTGGGATGGGGAAGATGGGGAGAGACGGACAGACTTTATATATCTCTTCCCACCCGTGGAGCGCGGATGTTACCACGTTGTCTCACCCAGTTCCCCTTCCAAAACAACATGGACACAGTTTGTCATAATCTTTCTCCCCGACATGATTTTGCTAGAGGAGTTGCTGAAAAAACCTCATAAATCAGTTTACGTACGCATTCAGTGTTTTTCCCTTATTAAATGCAGATGCAGTTTAGGGTGGGAGGGGGGGGGGGGCACTCGATTCCAGGTTATTATTTATATAAAAAAGAAGTGAAGAGTTCTAATTCCGACCCCTTCTACACACACTCTGAATCCGCACCGTAAAATATTGGTGACCGCAGTTAGGAACCGATCAAAAATCCTCGGTAACCGAAACCGATTTTTTTTTTTAAAATTACGAACGCTGCTCAATAAACAACCAGGATCATTATGAGAGTTAACGTTTACCATGGGTTTGAACGTGACCAGCATCTCGCACGTCAATCCGGCCGACATCTGTCCCGGTGGATCAAAGCTACAATCACAAACATTTCACAAGCAAATACAAGTAAAAGTGTTGTCCTGCAGCGAGTTCTCTTTGCAATTATTATACTCACAAAATGAAGTAACATATGGTCAGAACAAAAGCTCCGTTACCAAACACCTCTGTTCAGCGAACCCTTCTGCATAATCAATATTTTGACCTGTTCCGAAGGTGTTTACTATGAAGAGTATTGACTTATGACGTCATCTTGGCTCTTTACAGAAAACCGCTTAGTCGCAAATGATACACGTTTCTGTCTGTAAGGCTAAATTAGACGTGACGGATTTTTTTTTAAAAGCAAGTTTAGCAAAATGTGAAAATGTCCGTACTGGATCTCAATGAAATCCTTGAGGTGCTCGGTGATGCCGAGGAGTTTACAGTAGTTCACCGAGTACGAGACATTCGTCAGGATCACTTTTTTCTTGTATGTTTTTCCAACGTCGAAATCCTGTAAAAATAAGAAAGACATGCCAATAATTCACCAACACAAATGCATTTATTATTATTATTATTATTATTATTATTATTATCATCGATGTACGGACATTTATGCCATGCTTTACATTTATTTACTTTCTAACGTTTTGTAGGTCATTTAATTTGTGCAAAATAACAGTTATTTAATTTTTAAATTTCGAGTAGAAGTGCAGTAATTAGATATTCTTCAGTCATTTTTTTTTCAAATTCTACCACTTAAATCAGATGTTATTCCTCAGTACTTCCAGTGACAAGCATGGCAACATGAGTGGCACCTTGAAGTGTATGACGTCAGGCTTGCTGTAGAACGGGTTGCCCTGGAATTCTCGGCCAGCCGCAACTTGTCTGATGACGATGCCTTCCCTGTGTTTCTCCAGTACACGTGACATGATCTCCTATAACAGTAAGACATAACTGTGAAATGAACAGATCTACAAAAAAAACAAAAAAAACAATTCAATTTATTTTTATATATTAAATTTAAGCCTAACAGCCTTGAAATAGTCTGAACGTACTTCGTATTACAGGACAAATCTTTTCAATTGTTTTTCTTCTTTAAAAAAACTGATCGCCAGTAAATGGCAAGATGAAGCAATATCATAAACAATTGGTCTCAGTAAAACACAACCAGTTTACAGCCTCGACAAACACGCACCTTCTCCATCTTGCTGGCGCCGGGCATTTTAGGACCCGTCTCCAGATCGCCTTTGGGGGCTTTATACGGCTTATGGGAATCCCACATGCCGTCAAATTCGGGCATGGCCAGCACGGCGTTGTCCTCGTTCTCGCTGTCGCTATCAGCCACAAATGTGTTCTCGCGAGTGTTGCTCGACGTCAGGATGTTTTCGTCCTCGTCTTGACTCTCATCCCCAGTCTTGCCCTCAAATTTCTGTCATTTTAATCAATACATTACCGATTACTCACATCCTCCAGTCTTTATACATAACTGTCTGTTCATTTTTTTTATTAACTTATGTCACATTTATTCTGTGTCTGCTGCATTATAAACATCACATAGGCTATATTTAGAATGTATATAAAAGGCTTTCGAGTTGAGATTGGCCGTTATATGTTTCACCAGCCTGCTTTCAATAACGGTCGTGCTATTTTCAAGTTTAAATAATTGAATGTTTTAGTTTCTACTGCAATATCTGGGAAATGAATCTCAACTGATAGATTTTTATCCTTTGAAATGAACATCCATCGCATCTATGACAAATAAATATACGGACTGAGCTGATCGTGTGCTAATTAACGCCCAAATGACTAACCGACATGTCGTACTCGTACTGTGGCTCGGTTTCACCTTTAGTCATCGCATCGAATGCTCGAAGTTTCCTTTTCTTATGAGGTTTTACAATCTGAAATAAAACAGACTTTGTGTCACACAACGACAGTAAGATTTAGTTCATTGTAATAAAAGAAAAATTATAAACACAACAAAATAGACTTCATTGTGCTCATATTTCGAGAAACAATGTATAGCGTTCAAGTTTTCTTATCTTAAAGAAATGGTCAAGCTTGTTTTTTTTTTCAATCATCGAAAACCGCAATATCTTAATATCTGTTAAAATTTCTTTCGACAAATTTCCGCCAATTTTAGATAAATGAAAAACAAAAATAACAGCCAGGTAGGTACTATATTTTAATGTCCGCTACCTTTACTCAAAATGTTAACAGCTCAGCTAGATACCTGGGGTCAGGTAACATTTTAATAAAAAGTTGGATTTCGCCAATATTGCTGCCAATTTTGGTGAATCACCACAAAAAGTATTAGAAAGGTATTCAGTATTGTCTGCTTCTGTTTATAAAAATTTGGAGATAATATGACTATACACCTGGAATTATTTATTGTTTTAATAAGAAATTGGTTTTTCGTCAGCATTTCAACCAAGTTTTGGCGAAATACAAACAGTAATACTCCTTTAAGCACTAATGAACGCTATCTTTAATCAAAATTTCAAGACTCTAAGGCTATTTCAACAACGTCAGTTAAGATTTTACCCCAAAAAGTTTCGTCAATATTTCCGGTATTTATTTATTTATTTTTTGGACGAATCGCGAAAACAAGTAATTGCCCGGTAAGCACTAATGACCGCTATCTTTAACCCAAATTTCAAGAGAGCGAGGCCACTTCGATTGCATCAGTTAAGATTTTATTAATTTATTTATTTATTTATGGTCTTTCTCCAGTATTTCCACTAAATATTGGCGAATCATGAAAAAAGTAATAGCCAGGTAGGAAGTAATGTCCGCTACCTTTAATTAAAACTTCAAGAGAGTAAATTACAAAATGTCAAGACGGTAAGCCTATTTACTTATCACTTAAGATTTTACTAAAATATGTTGTTTTGTTTTTTTTGCCAACATTTTCGCCATTTTTTTTTTTTGGCGAATCAAAAAAAACAAAAAAAAAAAACAAAACAAAACAAAAAAACAAAATCGGTACTAATGTTGGCTACCTCTGACAAAAACTTTCAAGACAGTAAGGCTATCTCCCTGGAGTCAGTTAAGACTTCACCTTAAAAAATTAGCCTTCTCGCCAATACTTCAGGTACTAATGTGCGCTTCCTCTAATAAAAAATTTAAGTCAGTATGACTATATCCCCAACATTAGTTAAGATTTTAAAAAAGGAATTGGTTTTTCATCAACTTTCCGTCAATTTTTGGCAAATTACGAAAAAAATAAAACCCGATAAGCACTAATGACCGCTGTCTTGACCAAAATTTTAAGACAGCAGGCTACGATGGCGTCAGCTACGATTTTAACAAAAAAAAATTTGCCAATATTTAGGCCAATTTTTGGCAAATCAAAAAAAGTAAAAACATGGTGGACACTTACACACCCACATTCTGTCAGTATCTTAGCACGTTTCCATCAAAATCCTAGGAGCAGATAAATTTTAAAAAATTGGTTTTTGGCCGATATTTCTACCAATTTTTGGCGAATCGCCAGCAAAAGTAATAACCAGGCAGACTATTTGTCTGCTATCTCCAACCAAAATTTCAAAACGTTCAGACTAAAAACCCAGGAGATGGGATTTACAACTTAAAAGCGAACATACGCACATACCTTTAACGATTGCTTAAGACCCAGCTCCATTAGAAGCTGTTGCTAGAAAGAACTTGAAACCTACTGCTGGAAAGATCAGATGGAATTTGTGATGGGGATGAGTTATTAATAAAGGAACAGTTGAAATAAATATAAATACGAGGTTTCAGCGTTTTTCGCTAAAAAAAAACTCCATGACGTTCCAGGGCTTTTTGAGGCAAAATTCCAGGACTTTCCAAGACTTTTTGAGACAAATTTTCAGGACATTCCCAGATGTTTTGAGGCACATTTCCAACACTCGCGTCGATTAATACCGATGACGTTCGAGTGAATGTGGCGAGCGAAATTTCGAACGGGGTCAGAGGACGCAAAATTTACTTATCATTCATTTATACGGGAGTGCATCGTCACTCGGAGTGTATCGTTACTATACCTTTTGTTTTTCTCTCTGGGGGTCGTCCCAAAGCTGTGGCTGCTGCTCTTTCCTCCTCCGTATTCTGTCTTCTTCTTGTAGAATCTTATGCGCAATCTGTGTCTGCAGTTCTCTTTGTTTAATTTGGTGTAATCTGCAGGGCATAACATTAACAAATAAAAAAAAATACATATTGCTGTCGTTTCCGCTGCTGTCGTATAAATGAAGAAACTAGTGCCGAACTGAGACCTGCAATGTTGTTGGTCCATGATAAAATCAGTAATAGTGCTTTTTTTGACAGAAAGCTAAAAATTTATTTCTCAATGACAAATCTATAAATTTTAACTGCAATGTGGAGATGGATCAGAGCGGCCAAACGCTCGGAGTTAGAGCGAGAAACTCACTCCTTTTCTTTCTCGTATTCTTCGATTTTGCGCTGTTTGATAAGCTCTTCGGTGGGGTTTCCTCCTTCGGCCAGAATGTCATTGACTTTATCATCGATTTTTTGTTGTTTATCACGCGCAATGGCCTTGTCCCTTGCTTGTAAAGCTCGCAGGTTTTCCTTCAGGAATACACGTTACATACATGGTAAATCAAAACATCGCTTCTGATCCACGTAATACTTCCGAGAAACTGTGCCTATAAAACTCCCACAACCCGATAAAGCTCTCGGGACTTTTAGCAGCTTCAGTTTAAATAATACGCGTACAAATAATAATGCTTTGTTTTGTTCCAGAGCGAGCTCCAAGAAAAGAAATAAAATAAATAAATAAATAAACAAAGGAATGAATAAATAATAAAAGCATTTCAACCGTTGCGTTGAGAGTTCCAAGAAAACATGCCGACGAGTCAAGTATGATTCAAGAGGGATTAAAAAATCAGTATGCAGCCCGTATTGCACTTATTATTAATATTATTATGATTATGATTATGATTATTATTATTATTAATATTATTATTATTGTTCATCATTTGAGGTCTTACTCGGTTGGCAGTGATGTCTTTCTTCAGGCTGATCATAGTCTCCATTCTCTGCTTCATGTGGGCCTTCGATCTTGCTTGTTCTTCTTGTTCGCGTTGTTTGATCCTGTACAAAGTAATTTATACATTACACTACAATATATAATTATAAGAAAGTACTTAAGCTTCATGTCAATCTTTGGCCCGAACAGGTCGACAACTAAATGAGGCTCTCAAACTTACAGAGGTTAACGCCGTAGGGATCGGTTCAAGGTTTTAACTTCAAACCACTGTGCGCTAGACATTACCGCAAGAAAAATGAGCCTGGTTCACCGTAGTGACACCAATGCTTACTTCAACGCCTTTTTAAAATGTACAATCTCTATTTTAAGGATGATGCTGCCCAAAACCGGAGAAGTTATGTTACAAAGCCGACGCTTTAAGTAAGCCACAAAACGAAATTCCAATGAAAGAACACCAAGGTGATAAAAGGTTTTAAACGGAATACCAGCTTGGGAACTACCGCATCGCCATTTCAAAAGTTTCACTGTTAGGCAGACTTCTCATTCTTAAATTTGACAAGCGCCCAAAATAGGAGTTGAGATTTGGCGGTCGCCTGTGACGACCAACCCTTGGCTCAGGCGACCCATTTTTTGGAAGCGACAATATTTTTCTTAAAATCTTAATGTAAATACACTTGTAATATAAGTCGGATGATTAAATTCTGTGCCAGGTGATCGAGTTTACAAAGTAGGTTGCCCCGAATGATAACCAGAAAATCTGGCGAAGTCTATTTCATACATACTTCGTAACGGTTCTCTGGAGATGCTTGCTGTGTTTGGCTTGACTATACTCGGCTTGTTCTATGGCGTGCTGTATCGTTCTTTCCCGTTCCTCTAGAGCCATAGTGTACTGCCTGAAAATAAAAAAAGAATATCCAACGCTTAAAACATTGACTAACATAGCAATATTTTCATTGCACTAAACATGGTATTAAAAACGAGAACCTATTCCTCAAAGGTGAAATATGAAACACTTGGCCAAAAAAAAAAAAAAAAAAAAACATGTTTAAAATTATTTTTTCATTTCGAGTGGAATGTTAAAAACTTTTGAGCATGATTGTGATTTGTTTTTCACTTGCAGAAAAAAAAAACAATGCTTTTTTTTCTCAGATTCCGAAACCTGTCTATGAAACTTTTGTGTCAGTTCCAAGACTTTGCTACTTACTCTACCAAATGGCACAGCCCCCCGCCCTCCCCCCCTCATCCCCCGACACTCACCAAAAAATAGTGCGTAACTTAAGCTGATAATTTACTTGAGGATTCAGTGAACTTGAAATGACCAAGTAAGATTTTTCTTCCACGCGTCGTTCTTATGAAAACAACACAAGCGTTTCGTGCTCTGTATTTGGCTTAGGCAAATAAAGCACATATCATTAATGAAATGCACAGCGTGGCTGTTGGCAAATGCGAGAGCTTGTGGAAATGTTGCTGCAGCCTTTACGCGTTTCATCTCTTGTTAAAAATCAGTTTTTTTTGTATGAAAATGAAAACAAAGGCAAAACAAAAAGCAAAGAGAAAAAAAACGTCCCAAACATTGGCCTCATACAACATCCCCGCGCAACGCCAAGTGTTAACTGCATTGTCATATTCAAAATATCGACTAGGTTATCTTTCTTTAACAAGTAAAATGGGTTTAAACAACGTCATGCCCACATACATAATTTAAAAAAATTCAGTTTTTCATAACCCACCTTTGTCCTTCCTTCTGTTGCTTGACATAATTATCAGCATATTTCTGTTCTTTTTTGTTTCTAAACTGAGCCATGTCTGTTTTCTCCCTTATCAGTTTCTCCTCTTTCTTTCGCAGATCGTCCTCTTTCAGTAGATACTTGCCTTGTTCTACTTTGGCCTTTGACAGCTCGTACCTGCAGTAATAATTTACAATGAATGTATTACTATATATTCCAGTGCTTACTTGTTTAATTACTTTTATTTATTACTTCATTTATTTATTTATTTTTTTCTTTTTGGCATAGTAAGATCACATTTCCTCGTAAAGGGTGACACTGAAACATTTGGTAAAAACAACCACAATCGCCCTTTTAAGGGATGGCTGAAAGTCTCAATGGACGTTAATTTGGAATTCCGCCATAGGTGACTTTACCTACTGCATTCGCTCAGCTAAAACAATAGATGGAATGTCAATCCTCCGCTTAGCATCCCAAACTGGATTGGAATCCGGGCCCTTGGGATTAACAGACCAACGCTCTAACCAACTGAGCTAACTGTCGCCCCCACTGAACTAACCGTCACCCCATCCACAATCATCTTTGATATTTTTAAGATTTTATCTGTCTTGAACACTTGACTCACTATGATATGCTCTATTTTTTCCTGGGTTAAGTTAAAATACATTAAATGGAATGTTCATAAAGAATACTTACTCAGCAGTGTCTAATGTCGCTTTTATGTTCATTTGCAGCCCGTTTTCATTTTCTATTTCTTCAGAAATACGCTCATGAGCCGCTCGCAGTCTATTCAATGCCGCACTAAAATCACAACATTTCTGCTCCCGTAACAAACCTCTCCCGTATCATTATATGCATTGTGTACATCTGTGCTGTTATGGTTATTGTAACCAGTTAGGCCTGAGGAATTTCACAGTTAGTTTATTATTTTGAAACACACATCAACATATGTATTTTGATTCCTAACTTCTGCTTCATGAAAAAGATTACTGCGTTACGAACTAAGGTATAGAGAATAAATATCGTTCTTCAAAAAGTACTGAGCAGTTAAATCTTTACGGTTGATAACAGACAGCACTACAAACGTTTCACTACTATTTAAGTAAGTACAGAAAACCCATTCACCATTAAAAACAAAATTATCTTAAATTTTTTACATTGATATATTTTACGTACACATTATCTATATCTTCAGCGCTCTTGATTTGTCTCAAGGTTTCGTCTCGCTCGCGCTCTAAGTTTTCAATCCTGTCGTTACACTTTTTGAACTCCTCGCGGGTCTTCTGCACAACGTAATCTTTGTCCTTCACCTTCTCGGCCAGCTGGTCGATGTAACGCCTCAAATGAATCATATGGACCTACAGAAAATGAAATATAGATAACAAAAATGAGGAAATATAACACAAATCCTCATAAGCAGTGTGCTTGCAATTAAAGTTATTTCGTAACTGAGCGGTGAATTTCGTAGCATACCCGAAATATAACCAGAAATGGTCCAACTTCGCTACAATAGCAACTAATAAAACTTAATATCAACTGCACGTTCAATGTAATTAATTAAGTTAAATTGGTGGTAAATCATTAGAAATTTCCTGAAGTTACAAGAAAACACGAAGAACAAATAAAGCAAACGGTAACCAGTTCAAGACCTGGGTTGAGATATTCTGCCTAAGTGTTTCCGAACAAAGTTTGCGCGTGAATGATGAAGCTAACAGTAAAATTGTAGTGAAAGTACATAGTGCAAATAATATTCTTTATTGAACTTCTTGTTCATAAAATGCTTCAAACTGGTCAAAATAAAACAAATTTGAAAAATAAAACATGGAAATCTGTTTCAAACTTAGCTATGCCTTAAGCCTTCGGCGCTGAGCATTTCAGCAGCGACTGTCAGGCACTTTGTTAGGGGTCGTTCTCGGGCTCGTTGAAACCGACTGAAAATTTTGAGCCAGAAAACTTCTGATAGAGAGCGAAGCAAGCTATGTGCCAGCTAAGATTGTGGGGGGGGGGGGGGTACTGTAAGCTCTAGACTTTTAGACGCTTGGAGATGTGATCTGAATGAATTGAAGAACATCATTTCGAGATTTATCAGCCATACAGAAAGCGATAAAATCACTAATATTTCGTGTTAACAGGAGGGAGCTTCAGAGGAATAATTCTCGATTTATGTGTCGATATGTATAATTTAGCTGCATGAGATTTTAAATTGTTGTGATTAACCGTTTAGTAAGAATAAGTGCAAAGCAATACAGGTGGAGTGGAAATACTGACGGACTGATGAGCAAATCCAAATAAAGTATGCCTTTGCACTTTGACAATCGAAAACGAAAAGATACAATTGCATACATACATATATCTATTATGTATAATAAATGTCCATGTAATATATTATAAAATCCACAGCTAAAGTATTGCAAGATCTGCAGTGTGTTAATTCGCGAGCGTTGAAGGCGCCAGCGCAAAACAATTTACACCTGACAACTTAAAATCTCCACAAAAGTATCTGCAAGTACCTAGCACCACGCCCCCCTCCCGTCCTAAGTGAGAAAAATTTATTGCATAATTCAGTTGATCTCTCGGACCACAAATCTCGGCTCAAAATCGACGGAATTCCGTCAATCGATGGAAAAAACGACCCCTGTTTTGTTGTTGTTTTACCTGATCAGTCCAAGTTGTCTTTTGCTCTCTACTCGTCTCTTCCTCGGCAACATCAGGATTGCATACAACACACCTGATCATTAAAACGTTACTGCATAAAACACACAAAATTCCTGCTTGTTTACTGAGCATTTCAGACACTGCAGCACTGCAGTGAACATTACTGAGAAAAAAAAATCATATCTTGGACAACCCTTGTATAGTAATAGTAAGTGAAAAAATTATTCAGCAGAATTTCCTGTAAATTTCAAGAAACATTATTTTGTAATTTTAGATACCGGTAATCCTCCCAACGTTAAGGAATATCAGTGCAAGTCAACTGTGATAAAAGCACATGCACTTAGAAAACACACAATCATGATCTGCCTTAAAAACATTTGCAATTTGCACTACATTTGCTCTTTCTGAATATAAAATATATTTGATATTTGCAATACATTTGCTTTTTTTTTTAATATATATATATATATATATATATATAAATCATATCATAAAACAATTCTGATTCCTCGTTTTAAGAAAACGGGACAAACCTCCACCAAACAGGAGAATTTTTTACTCACGCATCCATTGAGAGTTCCTTGTCCAAAGGGGGGCCGTCATCTTCGTCGCTGGCATTTTCAGCCTCGGGAGCATCAAACGTTGGCAATTCCTCAACTTCTTGTCTTACTGCAAACTGGGCAAATTCTTCTTCCTCTTCATCTTCCTCTTCGTCATAATATTCGCTCCTCTCGGTGTAGTTTTGAGACGCCTCTAAATCCATTTTGGTGAAAACTGAACTTCGAGCAAAAAGAAAGAAGGTTAATTTACAACTTTTATTTGCTTGTTAAATAGTCCAAAAAATTGTTTCACCAAGGGTACCTGAAATGACAACCGCGAAAAACACGACCATATCCCTAGGCATGTGGAGAACTGGTAAACCTTTCACCGCTTACTTACAAGTCCTTGTCTCATAATGGATGTTGTTGATATAACAAATTTCTGGGTACGTCTAATTGTAAAGTACTTTGTAATCAGTCGAAACTAATTAGAAAATATAATTACAAACTGGACTATTGGATGCATCATGCTCACGTTATGAAAAAAAGCACAAGTAATAAATATCAAAATTCTTGAAATTTATTGAGCCATCACTGAGTTTTTAGACAGAACTTTCAAAAGTGGTCTCAACGCTGACAATAATCTTCTAACACTAACAGAGACCCCTTATACTTAAAATTAAAGCATATCAGGTGGTTCAAGAGGTTAGCATTGATAAGATTCTCAATTAAGTTTGGTAAGATACGGAAGGAATTGCACATGCAATTATGAATAAAGCCTAATTTCTCCGTTCCATGCAACGTTCACGCAATAGGAAATTCTCGCACAGGTTATGGTGAGTTTTCTAACATGTTGCGATCAAAACGTCAAAACTTTTTCTGCAAAGAAGCCTGATCACAGTCCCGTCCTTCCATACAATCTCGTGTCAAACAATCAAAGCACGAATTAAAGCGGATTTACTGTAACTGGAGCAAAATTTAAACACATATTTATAATTCTGAAAGAGGGGCATCTAAAGGAAACCTTCATTGACAAGAACTTGGTTTTAATCGTTGGATAAGAGAGAAGTTTGTTCGTACCAGTAACCTACGGCCGTCCGCCACTTTGGGGTGGTTTTTCAAAGATTACTTTTTTGTTCGGTGTAATGGAGTTCCCCTTTGGAATGTAGAAATTGTAGAATTTTAGACATGTTTCCAGAGAATTACAAAGCTAACTGTAGTGTTTGTGTTGAGTTATAGGGAAATTAAATATTTCCGGGCAAAATATTTTTGGACAATTTTTATCATATCATCTTGTCATCCCGAAATCTAAGAATTTTGCGAATTCAATTATCAAATAACCACATAAACAACTAATTATTAAAAGAAAAGCTGTACCAAAATGCCGAACATGAACTGGTTTAGGTAGTCCTACAATTTAAAGGGGGGGTTGTTTTATTTAGCCGACCTCTCGGGTGATAATTAGCGAGACAACAATGATATTTTCGGGATAAATGTTGTTTTCCGGGATGGCGAACTTGCATGAACACTGGCGAAAGACCTACTCGTAGGTTACTGGTAGATCTGCAAAGATAAAAATACGTCTCTGCCCACAAACAGCTTTGTTGCCATGAGAAATCCATTGCACGTAAATGCTCTATCTGCTCTTGCTACCATAGTGTGTTGGGGAGTATTTCGAAGCACGAATCCGCTCATGAGCTATAAACTGGGCGATAAATAGAGATTAGTAGTTCACATAATAAACAAAGACAACATTTTAAACAAATCTAGTCAAATTTGTTTTGCGTAAGTGTTCAAAATATGAAATTCAAAGAGGCAACAATCAGCGTTAGATTCTTACGAGTATAAAATAATAACAAAATCCTTTCGGCCCTTTTTGTTTACAACCGTTTCATAGCAAACCGTAAACACATGGGTCACGCGTATCATTTAATTTCACGTAATATACATTGTCAGCTATTCTTAGTCACAACAAAATAAAATATACACGATATATCTATGAATAATAGTATCATGGATGCACAGTTGGGACGAATCAGTGCTAAAGCAATATTGACAAAAATTTGAAATTTGTCAATTTTAAAACTGTTATAGATTAAACCAGATTACGGTAATATATATTACTAATTGCTACCCGCCATATTCACAGAAGTTAATGGCACGGGTAACTGTGCTGCCAGCTGCCTTTATCATGCAAACAAAGTTTATATTAAATTCTTGTGGTAAACAGGAAAAATTTATTAATTTACTTTCGGACGATCCGATTGCTAAAGGAGTAGTTAACGAAGTCAGTAACTTTTTTGAATACGAACAGATAGTATTGCTTCCGTGTTCTTTTATAAAGTGCACCTTTCTGGTATGTATGTCATAATAAAATGGGTATCTCGTGCTCCAATTCAATTACCTATGTGGGTACTGCTTTTGTCTATAATTTAAGCATTTACAAAAAATGACATCTGACGTTGGGTACTATTAATTCCTCTGGATCTCTTAAAATTTTACATGTCTTGTAAATATGTAAACAGCGGTATGACACCGTTACACGAACCTTTTCATATAAAAATATTATACATATACTAATTGACTTTGATTCCATAGCTCTGCATAATAAGGACAGCAGAAAAGAAAAGTATTACTTACTTTGGAAATAATTTTCGACTTTGATAGGTGAAATAATAATTTAACATGTAAAATGAATACACATAGAAAACACAGCTGAGTAAACTATAGGCCCCAAAGCGTCTACCATATATAGAAGAAAAACTGCAGCAAAACAACTTTTGGAACCAAGGTGTTTTATTGTGCTTATACGTAGTTTCAATATACTACATAGATTTTTATTAAATATATAGTTCTAATAAATCTGTAACTAAAAATGGTCTTAACATAGTAATAATTAGATTGCGAACAAATTTAAAAATGACAAATAGAATATAAGTTTTATTATACTATCATATTATTATAGAAATTTATTTGCACAACCAGTCCAAAAAATAAATACTCAAACCCTGCAATAGGTTATGGCTCGTTTAGTAACATTGTATGTTTGTTTTTTAAACAAACTGTCTGCACTATGTTTCTTTGAAATATTTGGGTTATTCAGGGTCCTTAATGTGTTGTCGCCAATATACTAAGATTAACATCAGTCAGGTATTTGCTGAACATTTTCCTTTAATTAGATATCTCTAAATGGTCTTTTTTATATATTTTCGTTAGTTGTTTAGTGTATTGACAATTTTATGCATGCCATCATGTTCATTACATATAAGGATATTATTGTTTCTAATAATCAAGATGCCTAAAAGTCTTGGGATCACGATATAGTTATCAGTTAAAAAAGACCTCTTAATCTATACACGATCAGATTGAAATATATAGATTTTTCAGCTGAGAAAAAAACGCTAAAATGATGAAACACACCAGCACAGTATCCAGAAAACAGAGAAATGTCCATGGTTTCCAGTGTCGGTAACTATAGAGAATTCTCGTTCATTGCTCAATTCTGTTGGCTGAATAGCTACCGTGTTCTTTTTCAGCTGCCATCATATTTCTGTTCGAAAACATCACCAACGGTCCCTTTTCTTGTGTTTGTAAGTGTAAATGGAGAGCATGAAGAGGGCCGGTTGCACAATGAAATACACTGTTAAATAATCTGTAGCCGAATTATATGACTTGACATGTCTGATCTTTCGAGTAAAGAGCGACAATCATGAGCGATAATAGAATAAACTGATTCGCATTTTCGTCTGCTGGCTTTACAGTGAATAGCAGGACTCCATTTTTTTTTGGGGGGGGGGGGGGCTGGGAGGGGGGGGGGTGATAAAAACATTTCTACTGGCGTCAATTGAGAAAACACCAAAATCACTTTGAAATAGGTATAGAGCTTTTTTGCGTCAGAAACCCATTTTAATAAGCAAATTCGTACTCGCGGGCCTTTCCAATTGAGGTGTTATTTCTACTGCAATTTTCGATGATAAATTATATTGAATTGATAAGGCTACAACATCAAAATTGTAATTTTCTCTCAACATGATCACTGTTAATTTAAAAAAAAAAACCCATATATGATCTTTAAAAACTATGTAACATATTATTCATGCTAATTTATAGCACACTTATTTGTAACAAAATTGAATTTTGGCAAAATTAAAAATACAGTTTGTTAGAAACATACAAGCAGATTCACAGTTTTGTCTTCGGGCCTTACGGCACATCACAAGTCTCCAATTTCTGAGGGTAAAGATGCATAGAAGTCATTAAAGAAAAGCATAAAAATCACTTTAGAATGGATATATTCTTTTTGTGCTAGAAATCAATTTTAGTTATGTCATTGATAAAGTTTCCTACATCTCAATGGCAGCTTGACACTTTATAGATCCGGCATGACAGAGAGAATATTTTCTCCTATGTCTTTCTTCAGTGATGATATTTGGTTGCGTCATGGGCGCAAAAATAATATTATCTCGGGCGCACTTTTTCTAGACGTGTGCGCCCGAGTGGGTGCAGAATTTTTTTTATACGGGCGCGACATTTTCGACCGATTGCACCCGCTCTAATCCTCTTTTCATGTCACCTATTGATGATTTTTAAGTTCATGCATTTGCAAGACCGGTTATTGCATGCATTAGCTAGTATACTAATGCACGTTAATTGGTTTTTTATGTATTTATTTTATTTAAGTGACTTTGCATAAATATTGAAATGCTGTTTTACTATGTACCGCATTTTTTGTTGCGCTCTATCAAATCAAAAAAGTGTTTGTGTTGTATACATAAGTCTTGCCCTCAAATATGTAAATTGTAAAAATCCTGTTTCTGGCATTGAAAAATATTTTAAAGTTTTATCGTTTGTTTCAGTATTGCAAGTTGTAGTTACCTTTACCTGATCACTCAGTTTAACTTCCATTTTGATCCATCTATAACATAACGACTCCCAATACTTACACGTCGTATATATGGTTACACAACGCACACGAATTTGAACACCCGGTTTACTTGAACTGATTTCAAAATCCTGTGCAGTTCGAGTAAACTAGGTTCTAGTGTATACTTCTAGCTTGACGGAGCGAAATAACACCTAAGATATTACGAGGGTCTCCCCGACCCCGATCTGCTAATGGTATTTGTACAGCCATTATCCCCATTTTGACCAAGTACGATTACAATACGGCTGCGTTACTCGAGCACACCTAGCACCACTCATCTCTGTTTGAAATTAAAGCGCTACTGCTTGCCATTGAAATCATCAAGATTAGCCGTTACAAGAAGTCAGTGAGTTGCGTTGACTCTATGTCGGTACTACAGGCATTTGAGAATTTTCAAATATCGAATGTTTTAATCCTAGAACTCCTAGAAAAACACGACGACGCCATCAAGGTTGGTAGTCAGACTTCAGATACCATATCTCAAGATATACAAAGGATCTTTGGCAACGACATTTTGCCAGACAAAGGAATAACAAGCTGTTTGAAATTAATCCCATTGTTGGGCATAAACTGCCTTAAATAAGTACTGTCCAAGATGATATGGTTATAGATAGAGCAAGAATAGGACATACATATGTGAGTCATGAGAATCTTTTAAGAGGCGAGCCGGCACCCGACTTTGCCAGGTGTGAGGAACTTTACTCAGTGAAACATATTTTAATAGACTGTACCGATTTCCAAGACGCCCGCTCACGTCATTTCAGATTTGACTCTTTGAGGCAGCTCTTTGATGAAGTAGAACCTAGTAAAATTATACAATGTTTAAAAGAAATAAACCTGTATTAGTATTTCTAGACTCTGCTTCTTTTATGATTTTAGAATATGCACGGTTTTAACTAACCAGGAGTTTAACTGGTAAAAAATGGTTTTCTAGTCACTGATTATTGACGTATTTTGACACAGTATAACCCGCCAAGGGTCGGGCGTGTCGTTAAACAAATCATATAACTAACTAACTAACTAAACTCCATTTTTGGCGTAACAAAGTCATTGATATCCGAGGTTCTGCTCCGGTGACGTCATCTGCCGGAACAGTCGCTACCAGCAAGTCATCTTCACTTTGCATGCGCTGAACGATTTCGAGGGGTAGTGACGACGGCGTCAGGCCAACTTTGGCTTTACAGCCGAACATTGCAGCGAACGGGGATCGTTTTATTCCGCAATGGAAGCTTGAATTCGTCTGGAATTGAACGAATTTAATCCCAATGGACCAATCATAGGTTTCATTATCTGCCATCCACGCAACCAACATATCCTTTATATCGCTATTTGCCGGTTCCACTGATTGCTGACTTTGGGGATGGCAAGGTTTGCCATGGACTATGACTGGTTCAGACCATAGTATTTTGAGTTCATTTATGGCCTCTGCTGTGAACTCGCTGCCGTTGTCGCTTTGTGAAATAGATGGCTCGCCAATAAGAAGAAATATCTCCAACAAAATGGTGCGCAACTTCGGACGCCCTTTTGGACTTCAACGGACCCACAATAACAAATTTGGTCAAATGGTCCTAGTAAACTTATATCCATTTGAACGAAAGCTCGACCATTGATTGCATGCCAATGAAGTCAGTTTGAGATCGTGAGTTCAGATCATTTGATAAGAATGCCTTCACCACGACACCTTTAGTCATTGGTCGTTTTCGCTTTTTCTGGCGCTGTCGGCAGAACGATTTAAAAAAAAACTGAAAGTGAACAGCATACTTTGTGATATTTGCGTACTTTTTGCCAAGTTCTTTAACCATTCGATCTAGACCGCCGTGGTGTGTAGCAATATGAGCCCGGTGAATTAGTCGTAAGTGTCTTCTTTTGCAACATAATAGACTGGATCCCTGTCTGGACTGGATCGCTTCTTGATGAGCTTTACCACATCGCCACACTGGAGAATTTCGTATTTTTTCATAAGATAAACCTAAATCATGTCTTTTTTTGAATACTTTTGGTGCAGGGGATTTTGATGCAAGCTGCAGGGGATTTGACATTTTTCCACAGTTTCAAAACATTTATGTTTCGGTATGAGTAGTTTCTGGTTGTGGAGCTAAGCCTTGAATATTTCCTCCGATAATTCGTTCACGTTGCTTATTGTAAGTTTTTACTGCTGTATCCATGCATAATAAAACAATTGCATATTAAGAACAGAAAATAAGCCGCATTAATAATTGCAGTTTTCACAAATTGCATTTTTTATGTTTTTTTTCCTTATCATTTTTTTATGTTTTAACCCAACGAAGTTTGATCCGAATAGACTGAAATCTGTTTTACACAGAAGAAAATTTTTCGTAATATTGTAACATTTAATTGATTTAATTCTAGGTGAATGTGGCATAAAACGGTAAAATTACGTTCGGTTGACATTTAAGGAGCATTTTCATTGATATCCTTTGAATTTAATGGGAAAAATTGTGTGCAGCCGATTTTCGGGAGGACAGAAACTGGTGTTAGAAAACCGCCCCGAAATCACCGGCTTATAATTTCTTCATCCCCAAAATTACCAGACGTTGGAACCGACGAATCCAAAAAAAAAAAAAAAAAAAAACAAGAAAAAAAAAAAAAGAACGGTACATTGGCATTGATGGAAATGCAAATTCGTGTGCATGTTGTATAAAATTAAGAGCAGGCACAAACGCTGCTGTTGCTGTCAGCTGGCTATTTTCAGTTTCACCACTATCGATCTACCGTTGCTTTCCCTTTACACTTCCACCATAAACATTTAACAATAAAAAACTTATTCTGATTTTTTTTTAGATTCCCAGGATCAGTTTTCCTGAAATTAGGAGAAACAAGACTAGTGTTTCTTCTTGTGGGTATATATTTTGCAATGATGTAAAATAAAATGTGCAAAAACCCATTTTATATTTGAGTTCTCACTCTTGAGGAGCCCTGATATAAATATTTTTCTTTTAGTAGCATTAGTAGTTAGCAAACATACTATTAAACATCTGGCAAAATCCATCGTCCTCAACATCTCCCTGGTTCGATTTTCTCAAAAGTTGTATAAGTTTTTTGTGTTGTATGAAGAAAGATGATTGTCGAATTATTTGCAGGTGTTGGAGAAATACTATGAAACTACTAAATGGCTGAGAAGTTGTTGAAAGGCGTGACAGTTTCAAGGTTCGTTTTTTATTTATTATTATTATTATTATTATTATTATTATTATTATTATTATTATTATTATTATTATTATTATTATCAGTGTCGCCTTTCTTGAAAATTATAAAAAATGTGTGCCCTTGTCGCATATGGGTGCTTATTCCAGGTTAATGGGTCCCAATGAAGCTAATGTATACGGCAATGTGCACGGCGGCAACATCTTAAATCTAATTGATGAAGCGGGGATCGTGATTTCGTCTAGGTATTGCAACAACGCAAGAGGAAGAGTAAGTATGAAATTGGTAGAAAAACCACGTGCACGGTAATATATTACAAAGAAATGCAATAAGAAACCAGCAACAATGCTGGATATGCACGATAGGGTGCGTTCAAAATGTTGAAACTGGGACAAAGAAATATTACAGTAGATATTACCATGAATATTATATTATAATCTTAATTCGTTAGCAATTGACTCAGGCGAAATATGAACTGTTGCAGGTACAGTAAAACCTCCTTATAGGGAATCGCCTTCGGGAACAGAAATGTTCCTCACGCAGAAGTATTCCTTAATTGTTAAAATTATAAAATTGTAGGAGCTTGGACTGCTATAGGAGGAACTTGCTTGTTCCCAACGTAAGGTTCAGCTGTCCCCATGTTCAGCTGTTTTAGCTACGCGTGATCACATCGTTTTCAGAAAGCTGTCAGTCTTTGACCAGATTTATGAATATATCAGGAACTCAAATCAGCTTAGTGTATACACTTGTTAGTTTCGAAACCTGTGTGTCAGGAATTTACACCCGCAAGCTCCTGTCTTTTCTTCCATTTTGCAGGGAAAAGATGCCGAAGATACTGTCACTACATTGGTGAGAATAGAACATATGGATTTCCTGCAGCCGATGCACATCGGCGAAGTGGCGGAGCTATCAGCCGAGATCGTGTTTACCTCCCCGCACTCCCTTGAGGTTATAGTCACAGTTTGTGCTGAAAATGTTATCAAAGGTAAATCCCCCATTGCTATTTGCGTTTGACGACAAAGTACAACTGCAGAATTAGGCAACGGTTGTTCTGTTGGTATGACTTGAGTACATCGGTTCATTTTTGTATATTTTTGTAGAAATGTATTAAACTTTGTTTATAAGTAAAACCTTCTAAAGTTGTTCTGACTACGCCTGGAACCTGGGATTTATTGATTCTTTTGGCATATTATTGGTTGATGGTCCAAGTTGAGGCTTTTTATTTCTTGTGTTTTCTTGAAGGTAGTCGGAGATTGACAAACACGGCGCGCCTTTGGTACTGCCCGATGTCTCTGCAGCGTCCTGACCGCGTTCTCGGTGTGCCGCCCATGACGTACGAGAATCCGGAAATGGAGGAGCGCGGCCGGCAAGCGTACGAGGCACAGAGGCGAGAGCGGGCAGAGAACCCTGCACACGAGCTGTGCAAGCCCGCCCATCTCTTCCCACACAAAGAAAAGGGTAAGTAGTCATATTTATCTGTTTTTCTTTATTTAGGATTCCAGAATAATCCGCCAAAGCTATGAAGAAATGGGAAAACTGAAGAAAAAATAATTCTTAGCGACAGGTAATCACGATAAAAAATACATGCAAAACGTAATACGAGTGATTATTGAGGTAATTATTTTCAGATCCTGAACCTTTCACTGTTCCATACTCCGACACATGTCTGTCGGTTTTGATTGGCCCTAATGACGTGACGTCACATGGTTCATGTAGAGGAGGTGTGATACTGAAACTAATGGATGAGTGTGGAGCGATAGTAGCGCGTAAACACTGTCAAAATGTCACGGTCACTGCTTGCATCGAAGCGACAAACTTTCACAAAAGCATTCCAAAAGGTGAGCAGTGAATTCGTTAAGTTATGGCTACTTGCTGAATTTCCTTGCCCGCGTGTCGTGTAGTCTTTATGCTTGGGAGGTTCATGTGAAGTTTCAAACGATTTTGCAAGGCGCAGCGAAGAAAACTTACTATGACTTGCTCGACTCCCCCAAAACATCGGTGTTTTGCTTGACAACTGAATGTTTATAATTTTCCGTGATAACAGATCAAGTGTAGGAAACAGTCAGTTCAAGCTTAGAAAACTACAGTTGTCACGATTAGAAATTACGATCTGGGGCGTTGCAGCCCAGTTGCTTGTAATTATAATTGCAGTTACTAAATTGCAAGTATAATTGCAATGATTAAAATTCCGCGTCGTGGAGATGCATTTTAAGTAACTGTGTAATTCTATAAAGCTTAACTCTTTTTCTGCATTAACTATTTTCTTAAAACTGGTGGTAGTTTCATTCATGTATGTTAGGTAGCCTTGTTAACATCTTTGGATGGGCCAATTTCACAAGCGCTAGATCCATTGAAGTGGAGGTGGTTGTTGAGTTTGAGATGCCATTTATGGTAAGTATCCTGTTTGGAACATCATTGCACACGCGAAGCAACAAACTTGGCTTCCTTTGTTAAGCAGTTGTTTGCGCAATACTGCATTTATCTTGATCTCCTACCGTAGTAATATGCACATTATTTCGTGCAAAGGATTTTTTGCACATTCAAAACACACAAAATAAAGGGAAACTTGGCACACAGTCTGCTGATTCTCCAGTCAGCGTATGTGGTCAATACGACGATGCCACAGCAGTGTGACGTGTATCTGGGATTTTGGTGAGTACATAAACTTGTTGTTTGCCGATTGAAGTTGAAATACACGTGTGTTCGTGTAATGTCCATTGCTTTTTCATGCATTTCAGGGAGGAGTTAAAAGTGAACGGGCAGTTGATGCTATATTTACGTTTGTTTCCTTGGATGAGAATGGTAAACCTCAACCGATTCCATCATTGAAGGTTAGATTCATTTGCTTGCGTTAATAGCGGTAATTTTCAACGCCCACCGAACCCTGCAGGGTAAAAATAATGAAGACGATGAAAATAAACCATATGAGAAAACTCGGCTTAATTTGCTAAGAGCAAATATCTAATCCCCCCCTCCCCCCCCCCCCCCCCCTCGATTTTTTCACACCTATAGAGAAGGAACTCCATTGGTGCCAAGTGCCAATTCAGTACAGGAAACAAACTGAACTGAATCTTAACTGAATATTGACTAAATAAGAACATTTGTCATAACAATTTGGCCAAAGAGTTGACTAAATGTCGGAAACTGCAGGAGAGACGGCGATTTGGACTTCATTTTCGAACTCTCCATCTGTTTCATAAAACGTACAATATCAAAGTTCTTCAATTTCAGGAATTTGACCAAATCTGTGAATTTGGTTAAAATTTCAAAAAGTCACATATCTCAGAAACGGTTAGAGCGTTTTGAAACAATTTAAAATTAAATATGGAAACAATATCTTGGTTTTGACGTTGGCGATCGGCCAAAATTTGCTACATAGGGGGCATTATAAAAAAGTTATAGTCAATTTTCATAATGCTTCTTCTGCCACAATTTTAATCAGATTTCTTTCTAAATTTGAACTGTTGTTCCCTAGATGGTTCTCTTTTGAAAAGCTACTCTTTCTTTCTGTCGATCTGCTAACAATTGGCCAAATGGGGTTGATTATGATTTTTTTTTTTTTTTTGGTCAGCCAATTTTCAAAATACTTCTACTCTCACAATTTAGATAGAATGCCTTTCAAATTTTATACGAATGTTGGCCTCTCTTGAATTTTTTTTGCGACCCGTCAAAATTTGGCCAGATAGGGCATTTTAAAATTTTTTGGTGGCCAACTTTCCAAAGGTTTTTTTCTTCCACAATTTGGATCGGATTTTACTTTTCAAATTTTACATAAATGACCACTACTCTGTTGAGTAGTTGCTTTTTTTTCGACGATCCACCAAAATTTGCGGTAGCCAGTTTCTAAAATCCTTCTTCTACCACAGTTTAGATAGGATTGCTTTCAGATTTTGTATAAATGTTCACTAGGCGGTCCTCTTTTAAAAAATTACTTTTTTGGCGATCCGCCAAAATTGGCTCAACGGGGGCATTTAAAAAATATTTAGTGGTCAATTTTTGAAAATGCTTCTTCTGCCACAGTTTTGATCAGATGTCTTTCCAATATTGTACGATTGTTCCCTAGATGGTTTTCTGTTGAAAAAGAAAAAAAATACTTTTTTTGTCGATCCCAAAAATTGGCCAAATGGGGGAATTTGTAATTTTTTTGGTAGCCAATTTTCAAAATGCCTCTACTCCCACAATTTGGATCGGATTCCTTTGAAATTTTACACGAGGTTTTATCGGGTAGGCCTCTCGTGACTTTTTTGGCGGCCGTCCAAAACATGGCCAGATAGGGACATTTTTAAAGTTTCCGGTAGCCAACTTTCCAAAGATCTTTCTTCCACAATTTTGGTCTGATTGCCTTGAAATTTTGCATAAATATTAACTAGTTTTCCTGTCTTGATAAGTTACTTTTTTCGGCAATCCAACAAAAATTGGTAAATGGGGTGTGGGTCTTTTGTGGTAGCCAGGTTTCAAAATGCTTCTTCTCTCACAGTTGGATCGGATGGCCTTCAAGTTTTACATAAAGGTTCACTAGGTGGTCCTCTTTTGAAAAATTACTTGGCTAAATGGGGGGCATTAAAAAAATTAGTAAATAATTTTCAAAATGCGTCTCCTGCCACAATTTTGATCGGATTTCTTTCCAATGTTTTTACGATTGTTCATAGATGGTTCTCTGTTGAAAAATTATTTTTTGTCGATCCGGCAAAAATTGGCTAAATGGGGGACAGATTACCTTTAAAGTTTGTAGGAATGTTTACTGGGTAGACCCTCTCGTATTTTTTTGGCGATCCACCAAAACTTGGCCAAAGTGGGGACATATTTTTTTAATTTTTTAGTAGCCAATTTTCCAAAGGTTTTTTTCCACATTTTTAATCGGATTGCCTTCAGATTTTGCCAATTGGCATTTTAAATCGTTTTGTTTTCCAAATTGTCTTACTTGTTGCAGTTTGAATGGATTTGT
The DNA here is from genome assembly GCA_949752745.1 of Protula sp. h YS-2021. Classification (NCBI taxonomy): domain Eukaryota; kingdom Metazoa; phylum Annelida; class Polychaeta; order Sabellida; family Serpulidae; genus Protula; species Protula sp. h YS-2021. Next base: position 62,414,888 of record OX457026.1, read on the forward strand.
TCGAACGTTTAGAATATTACTCTTCATTTTTTTTTTTTTTGCGCACCTCCAAAAATTGGCCTTATGCCGCCGTTTGAATGTTTTGAGGATCAATTTTTTTTCAGAATGAGGCTTTTGCAAGAAATTTTAGTCAGAATGCTTTCAGTTTTTAGGCATTGACCTTTGAAATTTTTTCAGTAACCGTATTTAAAAATTTAAGTACCACTTTTTGGCGGCCTAGTGGTACTTCATTCACACGATCTCGGCTGGTCACAGTGTCCCTGGACATTCTTGTTTTACTTTGGTGGAACTTCGGTTTGGTTCAGTTATTATGGTGTTATTATCTACGTCTCGTCAATCGTGTCGTGGTCGGTTGCATTGTCCCTGGACAGTCTTGTTGCTGAATATAAACGAATTTTTGCCTGAAAAGGGACGAAGTGTTCGCAACGTGGCTCAAAAGTGGAATTCCGCCGGCGCAATACTGGGTCTTGATGTTGCTCAGGCACTATCTTCTTTGTTAATCAAATGCCTAAAATAGCATTAAATCACATTAAAAGCCAATTTGCAGTGTAAATAGCGTTGAATTCAAGCGAAATGTGACATTATTATGCGTTATGTTTCCGCCAGCATATGGGTACTTTTGGTTTGAGGTAGCTTAGGCTAGTGTACTGAATAAACCCTTTTGCCTGCTCGTTTCCGCGCTTGCGTTTGCTGTCAGCTTGGCATTAAGTTGTGACATATGATTTTTTTCTTCCGATTATTGGATGTTTCAAAGTTTTGCATTTTCCCACCAGTTCAATGTCAGCGCCACCATTTCAGTTGGCGTTTAAATAAATATTTTTGCTCATTTGGGAGGTGTTACGTTTTGACACCATGGGGTTGTTAGCCCCCGCATGTCCTCTCCATTGGGCTTTTAACTCAGAAAAACACACAAACAAATACGTTGTGATCAATTGACAGAGTGAGACACAACCTAAAGCTATGTCTAATAAGTTTAAGGTTGGTCAAACGAAAAAAAAAAATGTGAACGTACAAGGACCACAAGTCCGGCTGACGGTGACAGCATTATGTTACCTCTGCTAGCACGAACTCAGCTGGAATTACACAGGAAGCATCTCTTTGAAAGGGTTTTTTTTCAGGTTGGACATGATGAGGAAAAAATGAGGTTTGAAGAAGGAAAACAAAGATATAACCAAAGAAAGATGAAGAGAGTCAAAGAAAAGGTCTGATCAAAATGCAGGATATTACGGTTGTTATTTCACACATAGCAGGAAGAGATTTTATTATATTGGCTAATTTTAGATAAAAAAATTTAAGTTTGCCTGGTAGCTGCGTGTGGAAACATTGATGTCGTTTGAGATCATAACATGATAGATTCTTTTATTGTGCAGAAATGCATTTGCTCAAGTGATGTGTTTGGTTTCAAAATATCTTAAACCTGTAAAATTTTACAGGTCGGCCTCTGATTTATGCTAGCACTTATCTAAATTTAGCTTCATCAACTTTACACACAAGTAGTTGTCCAGCCACAGATACAGTGAATTGTGTTAAGTGAACTGTTCGTGATATGCCCCTGCCCATTGTGAGTGAATGGGTGTAGCCATAACCCATTCAAATATGTAGCCATTGTCGAGCTGCCGTGCTCCTGTTTCTAAAAAAAAAATTATTTTGATGTCTTAAGCCTAAAGTACTTGAAGATTCTATTTGGTATGAAGCATTTCATAAAAAATATGTGTGAGATGACTTCTAAGTTTTTGCATTATTAATCAGTTATAACTTATTTCCCATAAACTGTTAATTGTACTTGACAGTCGGAAGTAGTAGATGGTACTGGATGGTACTGGATGGTACTGGATGGGCATGGCACTGGGTTGTTTGTGTTACAAGTATTCAATGAAAACTACTACCTTAGCAGCACTTCTCCAGCTAAATTAGTAGAACTGTGTATTACAATTTTTCCTGTTTCTCTTAGGAATATGGGTTATTTCTGAAGGTTTGTGGATGATTCAGAAATAAATTTGATTATGGGTTTCTTTTTTGTCCGATTTCATGTCTGTGGAAGGGAGGTTATAGAAACAAAATATTTAATAGTCGAGAAGCAAACCACTCCAGGTCTAATTTCTATGAAGTAGAAGCATTGATCAAATATTTAGCGTATTATATATTTATCGCATTCTGTTTGGACACGAATATACGTATATCAATTGATGTGGAAAGTGCAGCTCTACCCCCTCCCCACCCCCCCCCCCCCTCATAGGCATGCATACCGCGGTGTATTTTATTTTATCTCCTGGTATAAACTGCAGTGTGATCAGAATATTTTTGTTATCCCATAACAAACACTCGCCTGATTGATTTATTGATTTTTGTTTACCATTAAAGATTTAAAAGTTACATGTAATTTATATTTAGTATAATTTAAAAACAAAGTTCAGGACTCTGTCCTTCCCATCGCCCTATTGTGGTGTGTCTTTGTTATGTGGTGTTACAATATCATTAATTTCGCACAATACAGTGTGGCTACGAGACCGACTGCCTCTGTGAGCAAAACTTTGCATGTGTTCCATATTATGTTAAGGTGCTGAGTATTTGTTCAGTATTCTGTAAAGGTGTTCAGTATGTGTTCAGCATACGTAAAGGTGCTCAGTATGTGTTCAGTATTATGTAAGTTATTATTTTAAACAGTTTTTAGACGAGCCGACATTCGTCGGTGGCCTATTCCTATCATTTGTGGGTTGTCCTTCGTTATGTGTGTGTACATGAATAATTCTTCAAAAATGCTACTCCTACATTTCTGGCCCGCTTGTTTAGAAATTTCCAGCATTGTTTTCCGAATCCCGGTCATCTGCCCCCCCGGTCAACTGCCCCCCTGTCATCTGCCCCCCCCCCTTTTTTTGCAACCCTGGCGACTGCCCCTCCCCCCTTCAAAGTGGAGGGGTGGTCGCTTGCCCCCTCCATATACTATTTTTTCTTGGGTTCTTGGCTTACAAAGACACAATAAATAAAATTATATTCATAGTAAACTAATTGCAATTAGAATTGCAATTAGTTTACGGATCAGTCTTTCCTAAGATCAATATTGGTGAATAGATCAATGAAGATCAATTTTTTCAGAGACGAAGTAGACGGGGACATCTCAATTGCCTAATTTTTAAAGAATTTTTTTCTACTAAAAAAAGGAGGGGGGGGGGGGGGCAGATGACGACCGCGTCAAATTGCAGGGGGGGGGGGCAGTCGACCGGGTTGCAAAAAGGGGGGGGGGGCAGTTGACTGGGGGCAGTTGCCCGGGGGGTGGCAGATGACCGATTACCTTGTTTTCCAGTTAGTCCTTTGTTTGGTGATTTTTCTAAAATTGGCCAAAAACGCTCAAATTTATGAAAAAGCACAAAATGCTGCTGTTTGATGCTTCTTCGCCAGTGATACATTGCCTTCTACAGGTTGATTATATAATTCGAAATCTTAGAATAGTGTTCTTCAGGTCATGTTTTCTTTTGGCGCACCTAAAAAAAAATTGGTCTCATGCCACCGTTTGAAAGTTTTAGGGATCACGTATTTCAAAATAGTTCTTCTGCAAGTAATTTTGTCAGTTTGCTTTAGTTTTTTAGGCATAGTCAAACGTTAGGACTTCTTTGAAATTTACTTTTCTGAGATCCGCTAGAGATTTGGCAGATGCCGGCCTTTGAAAATTTTCAGTAACCGGTTTTAAAATACTACTACCACTTTTTACCCTGCAAGCCTGTTGATGCTTGAATCAGTAGATCTCGGCTGGCCACAATGTCCATGAAAATTCCGGCATGTTGTTGCTTGTTTGTTTGTTTTTGTTTTTTTTTTTTTTTTGTTTTTTTTGTTTTTTTTTCTTTGTTTAGTTACTCTGTTTATGTATGTATTATGGTTTGCTGGCATTTACAACAAGCATTAAATGTATAAGTGGTATATATTGTTCTTTCGTTTTATCACCAAGACCTGCCACAAATCCTGCCCAAGTCCGTTGTAGCTCCTGACTGCTTTTAAAAATTGCATTCTTAGTTCACCTACAAATAAAAATTCCATTGTTGTACTAATTTCCACAATAAATTGTCTAAATTTCAGCAATGATAGAAACAAATTTCAACTAGACCGTTTTCACTACCAAGAAGAGAAAATTTCACATGGGGCCACAAAAATTACGATTCTGCATACTTGAAAATTTCGGAATCTTTGTTAAAGTAATTCCGTGTTGCCAATTGCATAAAAACTCTACGTAACGCAGCTCTTGACATGCTGTATCTCAATAAACATGCCGATGTCGATATAATGTCGGTTAGAGGTTGCGACATTGATTCGACCAAATTGCAACTTTAAATCCGGTTGTAATTATATGTCTCCCCCTAAGGGAGACATATATAGTATTTGATGTGTCCATCCGTCCGTCTGTCCGCAGTGAGTTTTTATGAAATTAAGGAGTCGATTTTTTCTCAAAACTTACATATTGGGGTACATGTCTAGATGATGCCGTGTTATTTTTTTTTTTCGTTCCTTCAAAAATTTTTGGCAAATTTTTGAACATAGGGGTTTTTTCGTGCCTTTTTTTCGCTTTGGCAGGCTAAATCTCCAAAACAGTTCGTTGGATAAGACTCAGACGTCGCAAGAACAACACACATATAGCGCAAATTAATACTGCAAAGCTTTTCTTCATTTCCGTTGAAAATTTATTTTTGGTGACTTTTTTTTTAAATTTCTGATTTTTAAGTTTTTTGGTCATATTGTTGCGATGTCTCCGAAAAGGTTTGTTGGATTAGGCTGATACGTGGCAAGAAGAACCCACATATAGTGCAAATGTTTACTGCGAAGTTTTTCTTCATTTTCTGTAAAAATGTATTTTTGGCGATTTTTAAAATTTTTTGACTCGCCAGTGTTATACTTTTAAGCAAGGCATTTTTCTCCACGTGACTGATTGGGGGGCGGGGGAGACATATCCGTTTTTGTTTTAAAAAAACACTGGTCAGTCTAGTTTGATAATGATTGGTGGAGACCATAGATGAACGTCTAACCAACGCCTTTGACACAATCTTTGATCGCAATCAATCACAACATATTACAACCAGATTTAATGTTGCGAAAGTATTTTTTGCGACCAAAATCAACGTGTTAACGTGTTAATGTTAATTTATTTCTGTTCAGCATCACGACAAGCTGCAGCACATTGTGAAGAGTGGAAAGAAGAATAGCCAGAAGTTCTGGTGTGGGTGTGATCTGTCATACCATGTGCCTTATATATGGGCTTCAATTGCAAAATTACAATGTCCGTTCTTGTATATGAAATGCCAATGAATTTCTTTAAAAATGAGGTGGACCAACTAGCTCATGGCAGAAAAAAGAAATCAGTCGGAAACATCTTGTCACATCGTACGAATTCATTTGGGGTTGGAAAATCCCCATGTGTGACAAAGGAACATAGCAAAACATTTTTTGGGACAAAATCCGGGTTACCTTTCCTTTGAGAGTCTTGGATGCTGCTGATAAATTTAATTAAATATCCCTCTCAATAACTACCAGGGGCATTATTTTGATTTATACGGTTAAGGAGAGAAGTCATATACTTTGGACGGGCGCAAATGACGGTAGATTCCACCCTTTCAACCTTTTTTACGGACAACGGTCCCATACGCTGTGGCCATTAATTTAAAGATCGGAGAAAATGGGCGCCCTTCGTGCCATAATCATACTAAACCTGATCCCTACAATTTACCCCCTTCCCCGCCTTCGACTAAAACCACAGACATCTGATGTCGACACAATTCCAAGAAATCTGCAAGTGCGAAAGTAGGAAATGCGAAAGACACAATCACTCCAAAAGGATACAGCGAGAAACTAGACTTTGTGAATAACCTGATCGCGGCAGGGATTAATAAAGTAACAGTAAAGTATCCAAGGAATATACAGACCAAGTTTAAAGTCGATCCAACTCTTCGTTCTCCAGATAACTTGCACACATATTGTTCACAACATACTGACACAGACAGACACAGAGAACATACAAACCTTATGTGTCTCCTCTTGGTCTGGGAGATATAAATATTCTGCCGCGGTAGTGTGTGCAAAATTTCTCAGCCGCTAAACATCGGAGAATGTTCAGACTTGGTTCGATTGTTGCTTGGTAGGTCCGGAACATTATTTGGGTATTCCTTGGATCCATAGGACGCTTCTGTGAACTTTTAACGCTTGTAGTGAAATAAAGAAAGGCCTCGGACGTCATGTTAAAGTGTATGCCCAATTTCTCAGTACCTGAACACCGGAGAAAATGTACACTGTACTACATACGACCTTATTACATAAAATATGTGCATATTTTTAACAAAGCCTTGTATTCAAAATATATCGATAACGGAAAGACGTATCGAATTCAGATTTTGTGTGGGTTTTCTTTTAATAGTCGAACGGCTGTTTTGGTCAACGTTTGAAGCAGGTGGCTAAATAAACAAGTTTGTTAATGAAACTGAGTTCCCAGCAGGCGTGTACTTGCAGGACTTCAACAGAAAAGTAAAAAAATTACATATGTCCGGATAGAACTTTGTGAAAAAATGTCTCATTTGTTACCAAATTTCATTAAATTCATCAACTTATTCATTTAGATGCACAAATATAACATAGTTGTAACTGTGTAAGAAAAACATATAAATAAAGAAAATAAAGTGAAATAAAGAAAACCTATGCTGACTCGGTGAAAGAGCTAAAACACACAATATAACCCCTACTCAAACGAAACCAAAGGAACTACTTAATACCTTAGAAGAATGCAACAACAGAGAGAAAAGGAAAAACAACCTTATAATATACGGTTTGTCGGAAAACGGTCACACACCGTCGCAGCTAAGGGATATGTTTAAGGAACTCCGCATCAAGGAAATAGATATAACGAAAAACATCCGCCTTGGCCCTGCAACAGCTCAAGTAATAGAAAAACCACGACCACTCCTCATAACAGTTACCGACCAAGCAGTGAAGATGAGCATCATGTCTGTAGCTAAAAACATCAGGCAATCAACGATATTTAAAAATACTTTTATTGCTCCCGATCTCACCCCTCAAGAACGTGAAGATAACAAAAAGCTAGTCGAAGAGCTAAAAACGGAGAAGAAAAATTGGCGAGGACGCCAACGTACGAAGAGGGCAAATCATTCAAAAAACGGCACGGACTGACGAAACTCTTCGGATCTACTGACAAAGAACAAAGAAAACGTCAAGAATAGATACAACTTCCCTAGCGTTTATTGCGCAAACGCCCGCTCACTCAACAACAAAATGGACGAGCTTTCGAAAGCCATGATTTCGAAACAATATGGATAACCATAAGACCCACCAAATTACCAAGAAACATATCTTGCATAGCCATTGTTGGCATCTACCATCCGCCACAAGCAAACCATAGACTTATGAATGAACACCTGTCAAAGGGAATTGACTATATTCTCTGTAAACACCCATTAAGTGGAATCATGGTGATAGGTGACTTCAACAAACTCCCAGAATGGCACCTGAAAACGCACTTACTGCTAAAGCAAATTGTCAATAAGCCAACCCGAGAGGAAGCCATTCTTGACAAGTGCATGACAAACGTGGCAAAATACAACACAGAACTGACAACCCTACCACACCTGGGAAAGTCCGACCACAGAGCGATTCTGATAAAACCATTGCATGAATACCATCACGAACCAAACGTTGTCGTTACAAAGATTAGACGAGTCAATGGTAAAAACGGAAGAAACCTGTTCGTTCACTCCCTGAATAACACGGACTGGAGAGAAGTGTATAACGCAGCGACATGTAAAAAAAAACAGTTCGAAATCTGTGATGCAAAAATGACACATTGATCAATATGCACTTTCCAGTTAAACAAACCAAGCGCCACGAAAGAAGCAAACCGTGGATAACACAGGAATTTAAGTCATTAATAAGGCGAAGAGCACATCTAAGGACAAAGGGCGAAAATACGGAGTATAGAAAGATCAGAAACATTATTAACCGGACAAATAGAAACCTAAGAAAATCCTTCTTTGCCACCAATATCCGAAGCCTCCGGGAGAGTGACTCGAGACAGTGGTGGAGACGAATTAAAGAACTAACTGGACTCGAAAAGAATGAGCAAACAAAAATTTTTCAGAGTCTAGCAAACGAAAACTCCAAAGGAAACCTACTGACTTTAACTAACCAAATCAACACCTTCTTCCAAAGCATTTCAGCCGAGCTTCCTCCACTGTCCGGCCTCAATCGTTACTCCAGCAAGGATTCCGCAGTACCTGACGAACATCTGGTATCAGTTGAGGAAGTTCAAAAGCTAATGATGAATATAAAGCCAAGAAAAGCCCCAGGACCTGACAACATTGAAGCATGGATGCTTCGGGACCTGTCACCAATCCTCTCAAAACCTGTCACGGCAATCTTCAACAGCTCTATCCGCGAAGGGTACGTACCTGAAAAGTGGAAACTAGCAACAGTTACCCCAATTCCAAAAAAGTCGTCCCCCCCCCAAATCAATAGAATCCGACATACGTCCAATATCACTAACTTCACTATTAGCAAAGGAACTTGAACGAATTGTTATCAAAATTTACCACAAATCGATAACGCAAGAGGAGGCAAACGATTTTCATTTTGGCAACAAAAAAGGTGTGTCTACTATACATATGCTGGTTGAGATGTTACATGATTGGTACAAGGCATCAGATGAAGGAAACGACGTCAGAATAATCTTTCTCGACTATGCTAAAGCATTCGATAGGGTCAACCACAACATACTGCTGCAAAAGATGGAAGACATGAAAACACCACAAACAGTTGAAGTGAATCGCGAAAATAGCCGCTCCGAAGTTATCCAAGGACAACCCGACAACCTGGTGTGCAGTTACCCTCAACCCATTTCCGAACATGATGTGTCGACTGTCTTAACTTTGTATAAATCGCCTCCTAAATGTAAGTAGCCACTTTATTGGTGGCAGCGGTAAAAATTATATAATATGTGATATGTATTTTAAAAAAAAAACTGTGAAACGTTGGTTAGTAATTTGAAAATAATAACTTGGTCCTCGTCGGAGACCAACTTCTGTGAATGACATTTTTTTTATTAGACAATACTGTATTGCTATATATATCAACATAAGACAGTATTTGTATATTGTAAACTGATAATACTATATATACTGATACTATTATCATTTCTGTACTGTCTTGTACTGTAAAAAATTGCACACTTATGTGGGCGATAATACCACATAATTCCTATGTCATAGAATCGTCGGATAAACTTATCACTTAAAACTTAGAATTACGTATTGCGAAAGGAAATATGTAATCTATATATAATTACATAATACAAAAATTATCAATTCTGATAATTTTGGCTGTCAAAAATAAGTTGTGCCAACTTTCGTAAAATCATAAAATTACACAGTGGCACTTGATTGAAAACTCTCGCAAGCTGTTGAAACTTACCATTTTACAGCTATTTTAAATGACTGACATTTTTTACATTTTCTTTGAATATATAGTTAGCTGTGTGCTGTTGTAACAAGGAAGAAAGTGTGCTAGTGCATACGAATTGACCATGGCTAAAGTAAGTGCTTAACAGCAACCTGGTACTATATAGACAGAATATCAACTAAAAAAAAAAAGAAAAAGAAAATCTTATTAAAAAAAATATATATAAAACCTGATAACAGACGATAAAGTCTTGTGATAACATAAACCAGCGGCAACTATTGCCAAGAACTGTTATATAGACTGGATAAAATTTATAAATATTCTAAATGTTAGTTAAGGGCGTAAGCACAGGAAGCAATATAAAACAAAAACACTGGCGCTATAACGAGGGATCCGATTTGCTGATATACTCGAGGTACATTCGTAGTTAAGTTTGTAAAGCTGCGAGAAATTCAACTGAAAGTAGTAGTATATTAGGAGCCTGTGGACTGGTACTGTATAAATAGTAGTATAGTAAGAACATTTGGCTAGTGCTGTGCAACAATAAATTCGGTTACTAAGCATTGAGTTTAGTGACTATAAACACAACTACACAGTTACTAACCATATATTGTATAGTGATAGTAAGCCATGAACTTTATGGGATTCCAGGGATGGTACATATTCATGTGAAAAATAATTACGAAGCCTTGAGTTTCGTAATCTGAGTTTAGTACTTCTACAACTTTAGGGACATACAATATTACAAAGCATTGAGTTTTGTAATTATACATTTCATACACACGTAACAACAACAAGTGGCAGCTGGCAATTTCCTTTGACAGCGGTCAATATGGCTAAAAGAGTGGATATAAACACTGCAAAGTGGGTGGAAATCAACACCGTTATTGATAATCGAAAGGCTGCCTCTCAAATATGCCATGAACGAAATCCTGAACAGCCCATTACAAGGAGTGATTTCATCAGAGAATATCCACAATATGCTCATCTGGCGAACCACTTTATATTCGCAGATGATACCGAGACCAGTGATCCTATGGAAGTAAAAACAGAAAAGTCAATGTTTCCCGTACAACAACCATCAGCCATTAACTCACCACCAATGTTAATGGAGCAACAAGTTCCGCCTGGGCAGCCATTGGAGCCGAGATTGCCGCTCGCCGGATAAGCCAAAAACCGAAAAGAAAGTTGGGTTTGATATGGAGCATTTAAACTCAACACCGAGGTCGGGCGACCGTCAATAGCACCGACCTCTGATGTAAATCAGACGGATCTATTGGATAAGGACAAGAAGAAACAGACTACAAAACAGATACGTGAAGTAACTTTCAAAACTTCCAATAGTAGTTCCAGTCTTTATGTTGAGGTGCGCATGAATGATAAAAAGACAACTGCTATAGTGGATACAGCTGCAGAAGTAACCGTTATCAGTGAACAGTTTGCCAACTCTTTCAAAGCTCCTCTTCAGTTGAGCAGTGAGTTCAAATTGAAAGGGGCCGCGAAAAATCAGTTTTTCCATGCATACCTCGCACCTAGAGTTAACATTCAGCTAGGTGATAGTCATTACCACTGGAACGTGTATGTTGCACCGATTTCGGATACCGTTATATTAGGAATAGACTTTCTCCGATATATAAAGGCAATAGTTAACTTGGAAGCCAATACAGTAACAGTGAACAATCAAATTATACCTGCTATTTCTAAACGGGGTCGCGATGGAGAACAAGCCTATAGGGTTGCGCGTGTTATCACTGACAAAAGAAAAGTAGTGCCTCCTAATACGGTAGCGCGGATTAGATGTCGCTTAGAGAAACCCATAGTCGGAGCGTACTATGTATATCCAACATATAATGAGAACCATATGGGTGGACAACTACTCATTCCTAGTATGGTCTTCACAAGTAATAATCAAGGAACCTGTACTCTGTGTTTTATCAATGACAGTGACAACTACCTTACTGTTAAAAGGGATCTAGCAGTGGCAGCAGCAAGCCAATTTGTCAAAGTTTTTGAAGATGAGGAACATGACGATGATGTTTGGATGAATACGGGACCGATTGACTTTGATATTTTTATGAGATATGATTCTCGTGAAAGTTGTGAAGATGATGATGAAAACGATACCAATAAGCATGTAAAATCCGTGAAAATAGACCAGCCAACGAATCCAAATAACGTGGTGCATGAACATGTGCAGGAAATGTTTGAACGCTCTTGTTCTAATTTGTCTACAGAGCAGGCAACACGATTCGCAAATCTCATCACAGAATTCTCGGATGTATTTTCCAAAGGGGATACAGATTTAGGTCACTTTACGGAACTGAAGTTTACCATCAATACCGTTGACGACCAACCAGTACAACATAGACTACGTCGAACTCCCCTTGGCTTTGAAGCCGAGGAGGAAAAGCATCTTACGTCTATGCTGGAAAATAAAGTAATACCGCCATCTGTGTCAAGCTGGGCAAGTGCACCCGTCCTCATACGAAAGAGGGACGGGGGAGTTAGATGTTGTATCGACTATCGTGACCTGAACTCAAAAACATACAGTGATCAATACAGGATGCCTTTGATTTCGGAGTGTATCGATACTCTTAGTGGATATGAGTTTCTATCTTGTCTTGATTTAGCTTCTGGGTATTGGCAATGCGAAATAGATGAGAAGGATCGTCATAAAACAGCCTTCATCACAAAATATGGTCTTTACGAACACATACGTATGGGATTCGGTCTGAAAAATGCCCCAGCCTTTTTTCAACGCGTGATGAATCTAGTTCTGCGGGGGCTCACTTGGAAAGAGATACTTGTCTACTTGGATGATGTTATAGTAGTGGGAAAAAATTTCAACCACATGCTAACTAATTTGAGAGTAGTGTTTGAGCGTTTGAGGAAATACAATCTTAAGTTGAAGCCGAAAAAGTGTTTCTTCTTTCGAACTGAAGTAAAATTTTTAGGAAAACTAGTGACGAAGGCGGGCGTGGGAATCAATCCCGAAAATATTTTAGCTGTCCTGAACTGGCCAGTACCAAAAAATCAAAAAGAAGTTGAGCAATTTTTAGGTTTCGTGAATTACCATAGGGAGTTCATCAAAGATTTTGCGACACTAGCCGAAGAATTGTACAAGCTAACGGGAAACAACAACTACCAGTGGGGAGAAAGTCAGCAAGTGGCATTTGAGTCTCTTAAGGACGCTATGACATCCACCAAAGTTCTAGCGTATCCGAGCCCTGATGACGACTTTATCTTGGACTGTGATGCTTCAGATAAATGTACTGGTGCTGAATTAGTTCAAGTGCAAGATGGCAAAGAAAAACCAGTCAGTTTTGGAAGCTATGCCCTAACGCCACAACAACGACGATACTACACAACCAGAAAAGAGTTACTGGCACTAGTCAGGTTCACCCGTCAGTATAGGCATTATCTACTGGGGCGACGATTTTATGTCCGAACTGACCACAACAGTTTAACCTGGTTGATGCGATTCAAATCGTTGGATGGTCAACTCGCAAGATGGCTTGAGGAATTGAGCCAGTATGACATGGTACTATTGCATCGTCAAGGAAAAAAACACGTAAACGCCGATGCGTTGTCACGAATACCACAAGGTGACGAACCTTGTGACTGTTATCGTGCTGGCGTTGACATAAAATCCTTACCATGTGGCGGATGCAGATATTGTCGTCGACATCATGAGAATTGGGAACGGTTTGAGGAAGATGTTGACGACGTGATTCCCCTAGTTGTCCGTAGCATCTTCGTTAGTCCTGAAGACTCTTGGGTACCTCAGTATGACCCCCAACGGTTGAAGGAAGCACAACGAAACGATGCTGATTTACGACTAGTGATTGAATGGTTAGAAAGTAACTCGCAACCTAGTGAAGCAGCCTATTTTGCCAGCAGTCAAATCACCAAACATTACTGGGTTAACAGAACGCTTTTGACACTGACAGATGGTATTTTGTATTATACCTGGAGGGATGCTACTGAAAATAAAAACTTGTTGGTTGTACCATGCGCGCTAAGAGACGAAGTATTGAGTTTCTGTCACGATTCTATTACGGCTGGGCATATGGGGCAAGCCAAAACGGTGCAGACAGCGAAAAGTCGATTTTATTGGTACCAAATGACATCTTACACAAAGAATTATGTAAAAAGATGCAATGTTTGCACTCTTAACAAAAAACCAACCAAAGCTGCGCAAAAGTCATATCATAGTGGGGTACCGATGGAGCGAGTTCACATCGACATTCTAGGACCGTTTAAACCTAGCCTTAGTGGCAATGTCTACCTTCTGGTTATGGTGGATCAGTACACCAAGTGGATAGAGTGTGAACCTTTACCAAACCAAACAGCCGCATTAGTCGCCAAAGCAGCAGTTGACGGATTCTTTTCAAGATTCGGATTCCCTATTTACAGTCATACCGATCAAGGGAGGAATTTTGATGGAGCAACTTTTAAAGCCATGTGTCATCTGTTGCACATTACAAAGCAACGAACTACACCTTATAGAGCATCATCTAATGGGCAAGTAGAACGTTATAACCGAACACTGACTCAGCTTATTCGGTGTTAATTGACTCAAGGGCAGCCTAACTGGGACAGGAGTCTCCAATTACTTTGCTGCGCTATCAGAGCTACTATCAATCGTCATACGGGATACACACCAAATATGATGATGTAAGGACGCGAGGTGATGCATCCAGCTGATCTAATGTATGGTGGAATTCTTCGGGATCTAACTTCGAAAGACGTAGACCAATATGTTCATGATCTTCAGCTGAGTTTGACAAAAGCTCATACAACTGCGAGGTCAATGTTACAAGCTAGTCAACGACGTCAAAAGCACGACTATGATATGAAGTTATGTGAGAGGAAATATGAACTGGGAGATTTGGTTTATAAGCTAGATTCCGCAACAAAAATTGGTCCAACAACTAAATTGAAGCCAATCTACAAAGGTCCATATCTCGTAATCGAAGTGTTATCACCTATTCTTTTTCGAATAAGGGGGAGAAGGAAGTCATCAGTAGTGCATCACGATCGGTTAACATGCTGCAGTGATAAAAACATTCCGTTCTGGATGAAGAGAATGCGACGTAAATTTCTGTTGTCTAATAAAGATCCAAATAGTCTACAAGAAGTTGAGGCAGAGAATGAAGAATTTGATCCTCATTTAGATAGACTATTTTCCCATGATCGGGATGAAGTGAGTCCCACAACCCCGGATGATTCCAGCAACATTACCGGATCAGAGTTACAGATGTCAGAAACTAAGCGCGGTCGGAAAATTAAAACTCCGACATACTTACGGGATTACAACTTGTAGTAGACAGCAAACTTCCTCAAGGTAGACAATAGTTAAGTTAGTATGGCAGCTTAGCAGAAGTCTGATGTCATTTGGGCAGTGTCCAGGTAAAAGTATAGTTAAGAGACAATATTAACCGGTTGTGAAATCAGTACATCTAAACCTCCTGTTTTTCCAGAATGTGACCTTTGGATCACGGGACATCCGCTACTACGAATCATCTACATCGTCAACTCTACGTTCTGAGCATCGAGTTCATAGCTCGTCACCTTCTGAGCAACGAGTTCAGGAGCGGAAACTGGACCCGAGGACTCCACGTTCTGAGCAACGAGTTCAGAGCTCATCACCTTCTGAGCAACGAGCTCAGGAGCGGAATCTGAACCCGAGGACTCCACGTTCTGAACATGGAGTTCGGGACTCCTCGCCTTCTGAACAACGAGTTCAGAAGCGGTTCCGTAAAACACCGCAACGAACGGCAAACAAGGGAAACAGACGATGTCAATTTGTGGGCTGTATGCAAAAGATTTATAAACCGGCCGTGCATGCTTTGACGCATCTACCGAAGATGTATGGTGATCCACTAATTGAGGAAAATTTCAAGCATTTTAAGTTATATTTAGAAATTCTGGTAACTGTCTTGAAACTCAACAGCATGCATGACCTCGTACAGTATGTCGCGGGCCACCATAGGTATGCACAACACAGTCTTACAGATGCTGAACAACGATTTCTCACCAGGTTTCAGCTTTACATGACCGACGGGGACGTCAGTTTCAAATCAGTTCCTACTGTGACTGTAGATCCACCCAATTGTGTGGCTGGCGTTTTACACTGGAAGGTCCAGCGGGAAATCTACAAGTATCTACAGGACTCGGATGTTTACTTTCTGAGCTCCATTGATTTTCATGGGACGTCAAGTTGTACTGCAAAGCAACGAGGTTCAGAGATGGAAACCCTGCCAATCTCCCAGTCGAAGTGTCAGCCATCTGCCCTGCAGTCTACGAAGCATCGAGTTTCGCAGACGGCTAAACGAAAGCTTGATGTGCCGATTACGCTACCAAGTGGGAAAAAATTAAAAGAAATCGAAATTGAGGTTCATCACACTGGACCACATCGCGTGCATATGAAATCATCTCACTCGTCTGTTACCCTTTTGATGATCGATACACATTTCCACATTGACAGATCCTTAGATCAAGTACCATATAGTAGTTACCAGAGTTATTATGGGGACTTCTCCCGGATTTTGGCCCTTGGACCTCCGTGTCCGAAAGGGTATAGATTAGAGTATGCCGTAGCAAGTTTCTGTTATCCAGAAGAGTATCCAAGTGGGAGTCAACGTCATCAACTTCTGCGGGATCCTCGTCTCAGATTTACGTATGGTGTACATCCTAAAATAGCGAATAAATTGGATGACGAAGTGATTGAAGATTTGTTATTTATGTTACAATCTAGAGGTGCTATTGCAGTAGGAGAGATTGGAATAGACTATTCGCGCCCATCATGCCCACGACGAGAGGTTCAAATGGATGCTCTACGAAAGATATTGGTAGCTATCCGACACTTGCGACTACCCGTTGTGATACACTGTCGTGATTTGAGGAATCGACTCAAGGCTTGCGATGATTGATTGGAAGTGATGAAAAGCACACTATCAAAATGGACACCAATTCACAGGCATTGTTTCACTGGTGGACTCGCCGAGTTGGATGAGTGGCTGAAAGCCTTTCCAAACACCTCGTTTGGAATAACCGGAAAGGTGACGCATGCCAATATCTCACGTGAGACGCCATTGGTCTTGGGACGCCTATTCCGCGAATCCAAATTACTACTAGAGACGGACGAACCACATTTGCTACCTGAAGGAGCCGACACGGAATGTCAAAATTCACCGTACAACCTACCGTTCATCGCAACAAAAGTCGCCGCGCTGTTGAATAAGTCAATGACGGAGGTATTGAATCATTCGTCACGTAACGCGCGTCTGTTCTACCAGCTTCAACCCGAATTGGTCTAGGTGAGGCATGAGCCTTACTTGGACCCTCCGAGGTGAGGCATGAGTCTCACTTCGGATATGACGAACTTTTTAAAACTGGGGAGATTGAAGTGAATCGCGAAAATAGCCGCTCCGAAGTTATCCAAGGACAACCCGACAACCTGGTGTGCAGTTACCCTCAACCCATTTCCGAACATGATGTGTCGAATGTCTTAACTTTGTATAAATCGCCTCCTAAATGTAAGTAGCCACTTTACAGTGCTGAAGTGGTTAGCATCTTTTCTTACCAACAGAACGCAACAAGTTAAAATTGGAGACTACATATCATGTCCAGTGCACATAAAAGGAGCAGTACGTCAAGGAGCACTGTGGGGAATGGAGTGCTTTTGTGCCATGATAAAAGAGCTAAAATCAACATTGCCACTATATAAATACGTAGACGATAGCACACTTTATCAAATTCATAAAAACTCCGAAAGTCATAATCTGACTATGCAAGAAGCCTTGAACCACATAGTTCAGTGGACTACAAACAACGACATGAGAATTAACCTCACAAAGACCAAAGAAATGATTATAACCTTTGGCAAACATCACCAAGACAAGATGCCAGAACCTCTGCAAATCGCAAACTCAACCATTAGAAGAGTAAATTCCACGAAGCTAGTTGGAGTCACGATCCAAGACGACCTCAAATGGGATAGTCACATAGAATCCATAACGAATAAAGCGCGAAGCAAATTGTTCTTCCTAACGCACCTGAAGAGATCAGGGGCAGACAAAGACGACCTACTCAACTTCTACAAAGCCGTTGTAAGATCCCAGCTGGAATACGCAGTATCTGCATGGGGAACAAGTATTACAAAAGAACAGACAAATAATGTAGAACATATACAGAAAACAGCCCTACAAATTACCAACCCACAACTAACATATGACCAGTCATTGCTACTACTCAACCTTGCAACACTTGAGGAAAGAAGAAGAGATATCTGTAAAAAGTTCTTCAAGAAAATTCAAGCTAGCACCGACAAAATAAATAAACTTCGCCCAAGCCCTAGACAGTCATCGTACACACTGAGGACAGTCAAATAATACCCAATCCCAAATGTAAACACAAGGCGATACAAAAATTCCTTCATCCCCTTCTCGCTGTTCAACTTTCAGTGACTTTATATTTTAGCCTATAGACAGCGTGAAATTCGTAAACTTAAAAAATAATGAATACGGAACAACTAACAACGAGAACAACAGATAACAAGATATTTTGAAACATTTGATAAGTGATCACAATATCCGTCGCATATTTACCCTGTATTTTCGATCGCAAATCAACCTTAACGGTTGCAAGTTTCGAAATAAAATGATATCTTATCTTATCTTATCTTATCTTAATAAATTGCCTGAAGCAGGTTGATGGCCTGAGAAAATTGGATTTTTGACTAAGTCCGTAGGACACATTTTCGGCGGCCGACAAAACCCATAACCAGGTGCGCAACTACACCCTATATTCTTTCCCTACGCAAGGTTTAAATGTAATCCCGTGAGTAGTCTGAGATCTATCGCACAAAAGAAATTCTATCCACATGTTGACGGCCTAAGATATTTGGATTTTCGACGAAGTCCATAGGACACATTTTTTGGCGGCCGGCAAAACCTATACCCAAGTGCACAACTACAGCCTATATTAGAGCTTATATCTTAGAATAGGCGCTAAAAAAAATGAAGATGAATAATAATTCTTTCCCTATGCAAGGTTCAACTGGAATCACTCCAGTTGTTTCTGAGATCTATCGTACAAAAGGCATCATAACCGAATTGTTGACAGACGGACCCGAATTCATCAGTTCCCCCGCTTCGCGCTACGCGGCGGACTGAAAAAGCGGATGCACCACAACGTACAAATCTTATTCTGAAAGTTTTCCTGCCGCTAAACGTCGGATATCCTTCAGAATGCTGAAATTGTTGTATGGTACGTTCGAAAGATTCTATTGAATTTCGCTGCAAGCCAAGACCACATTTAATATAATCAGATAAACTAGTGCGCTTCAAACAACATTTTGGGGCCAGGTGCGCTGTACTCCCGTCCCACACAAATACTTGTCTGGTTTTATCCCGCCTAGAAAACACCCAATTTGAACGTGTTGAGACCGAAAACAATTTATTAGCCACAGCGTTTTGGAAATGATGATTTTAAAAAGTTGAAAATCAAGATCTAGAAATGTCTCCATCCCATCAATTCTTGGCAAAGTGATCATATCACATTTCCAAACGATCGGGTCAAAACTACTAGTAACATCAGCTAATTGGGTTGTTTCTTTGTAAACTGCCTGTGTTTGTTTTGGCTGGTTGCCGAAGAAAAATTAAACAGTTTGGCTGCTACGAAAACTTTATGTATGAGTAATATCAAATCAATCTGAACAGAACATGAACGGGATTAGATTCCGCCAATCTTCACATTGCTCGTGTTTTCAGATGAAAGGAAGCATTTCAGCGAGCGGGTAGTTAAAATCTGGCAGAAAATCTAGGTCGTACAATGTAAAAATAATTTGGCTTTTAAAATAAACTGAAATTGATTGGAAATGTCTTAGATTTGTCTATTAACGCACAACAACCAAAATCTTTAGGGTATCGCTGACGATATGCAGTAAAGCTCATTCGATTCATTTTTGAGAATAACACCGACTTTTAGCCATAATTTTGGTTCTGCCACTTTAAGAACGAGGATTTGTGTGAAATAACATCAAGAATAAGTGGGTGAACTACTGATGTTAAATGATGTCCAAAATTGTTCAGAATCTTCTTATCCTGGCGTTGCTCTCCAGTTCGTTTTTAAAAATGTAAAAAATAATGGAACAACCCTTTTATTCCTGAGGCCAGATGGACTGACCATTTAAAATTTAAACAAGCATGTCCAAGGACATGACCCAGCCGAGTTACCAAACAAGAAAAGAGAGAAAAACTCTGAAACGAACACTGTTAGGCCTTAAAATGAAGTATTTAAAATGCATTTAATTCGAATTTGGAAGCTACCCGAAAAGAAATATTGGAGAGGTTGAGTTTTGACGGTTCACCAATTTATCGACATTTACACAATTTTACAAAATTTTTAAAATTCCACCATTTCGGCATTTTTTGTCAGTTGCGAAAAAAAAGCGAAGTCCAGGTGGAGAAGCACCTAAGAAACTTTCAATTAGAATTTTATAACTATTTGAAAAAGACTGAGAGCAATGAATGGTCTGACAATTCAGTTATTTACTACCATTTATTTCAGTTTTTGCTAAACTTCAAAGTTCCGCCATTTCGACAGTTTTTTGGCGAACCGCGAAAAAAAAAAAGCCTGGTAGGCGAACCCCTGGGGAACATCCCTGCGTGACATCTGAACGATTGCAGTAAAACTGTAGGAGTAGCATTTTAGAAATTTTATCAAAACAGGCACAAAAAGTGCCGCCATTTTCTCAGTTTTTCGTCAATCGTTAAAAAAGTAATAGCCAGGTGGGGGACCACCCAGGAAACATTCCTGCGTAATGTCAAAACGATTCGAGGAAAATTATAGGAGTAGCATTTTAAAGAAAAGAGTTTGAACATACGCAAATACATTCAAGCTCCAAATAGTGATGCGACTAACCCACTCCGACGAAGTCGGCTGGGTTAATAACCATGCACTACAATGTGACATTTAATCTGATAGTGAAGTTTAGCATCTATTTTGCTCTATATTTCAGAAGGGCGTTTTTGAACGGCGAAAAACAGTAAACGTACGAAATGCATTTTGTCCCTTTGCCGCGCGAAAACAGCACACTGTGCAAATATTCATTTTGATTATATACTTGCAGGGATATTACAGAAACAGAAATTGTGACTTCCATTTTTTGTGTATGGAGGCGCCATGCTAAAGGTATCGAGGCATAAACAATTTTCAAATGAAGTTGTATAGAGGACCAGTAGTTCAGCTATTGAATGTTGGTGTGTTCCCCACACCGCATCGCGCGTAACTCAAACTCAAGTTAAAATCTGAGATCTTCTGGTATGAAACGGACTGTAAGGCTGCAGCTTTAACCGAACCCTGGTTTCGAGTTCCTGCACCAGAGGGGGGGGGAGGGGAGGAGTGGACTCTAATTAAAACATACCTTTAAGACAAATAGCTTTATTGGACCAGAGATGCTGAGAATACATGACACAAAACTTGCACACATACAGAAATAAAGATTCGACATATTTCTGTTACGTACCTTCTTAACATACACCAAGCTTTAACACTTTTAATCTAAACTACAATATCTCTACGAAATTCGCGTGAACTTGAAAATTGGCTACATAATCTGTTTACTGCTATTTGCCACACAGAAGTGTCCCTGATTGGAACTTGAAATCATGCCCACCGCTCAAATTCACAATCGCGATACTAATATAAACTTCAATCTCATTATTATATGCGAAACAAAATGATATTTTGAAGTAAAGAAAGAATCCGTAACAAAGACAATACAATGTGAAAAAGTTATTTCTGGTCTAGTCTAAAAACTTCTTTTTAGATAGGGAGAGAAAACTCCATTTCATATCTATGCTAATTTATGTGGGACAACACGAAGAATTCATTTTTATTCCCGTTATTTCCATTACTCAAGACACATTCATGCACAAAAGCTGCAACAAACGATACGAGATAACCTATTTATCCCCGTTTGGATAGATAGCTATGCATTTTATAAGCCAATCACTGCGCCTTTCAGTCACGCATGCCTAAATCACAATACCTGCTGTTAGTATGGATTGTATTTACCCACTTGTTAGCACAATATACTTTAAATGGCTATTCTATAACTCGTAGAGGAACAACATTAGCCTGTTTTTCACAATCGACACAAAGATGATTGTTTTTGTCTATTTACACATACATAATATGTATATATATAAATGCACTATTAAATAAATAAATAACATCTAATAACAGACCGAATCACTTAACAACCCCTTTGCTGTTGTTTTTAATAATATTATTATTTAAAGTTCTTAAAAATATAGGCCAAAAATGAACAACCCAACCCACTTAGATTCATCAGAGTCTAAAATTTGCACGGAGCTAATGTTTACCTGTTTCGCTTGCATTATCAGGTATATTTTATTGCATTCATTCAAATACAATAAGGGACTATGATTTACTGGTGAGCATTATTTTGAATCATCAAATATTTATTTCCTCTTTTACTTATTCTGCTTTAAAACATTACACAGCTATCACACTGCGGCGAACAGTGCTTAACAAAATAAACGCGTACACACCTCTAATGTATTCCACCAATTTAAATCAACACCAATGACCAAGTAAACTGAATCACGCAGCCGATTTTATTTTCATTATTTCGAATTTCCCATTCTTTCACAGTGGTAATGTGTTAAACTATACGGCTATGCGATTTTAGAAACCATTTAGTTTGCAGCGACTGATGACCTGAAAAAAACATGCGCTGAATAGTGATTGAGATTTTGGGCACTTTATTCACGTGTGACTATAAATTAGGACTGCGATGCTTACTCTTGAGAACAGATGTCACAAACAGAAGTCATCAAAACCCTTGATGGTTCCATCTCATTCTCTTACCTCTGGTATATAACTAAGATTCTTTCTTTTTTTTTATAAAATAAATAGAATACTTTATGCAACAACAACAAATTTTATACACTGACAAAGAATATTTAATCCATGATAACTGCATGCAAAAAGTTTTTTTTCGGACAACGTCTCCATAATTAAAATACAAAAAGAAAAAAAAAAACTACGGTCCACTTTGCTTTTTGTCATGAAAAAATTAGTTGGGGACTTTTAAATGTTATGAATATTGCCAGTAGAAATTATAAAATTTAAATACTTAAAAAAAAATCGCAAATTGGCTCACACTGTACTCCCTACAACAAAACTACCAAGCTTTTGACATACTGTAAACACGTGCTTTTCATTGAATTCATTCAAGGAAAAGTTTGCAATATTTCTACATCAAGACTTTCAGCTACATTTTTGTGTGCATGTGTCAAACATGAGAAAGTACATACAACATCGACCGCCCTTTTAAGCCTTGAGAAGTTATTTATCGTACTTTTTTTCTCTCTACAAAATAATAAAGAGTAATAAAATAGTGGACATGTTGGTGACATGACGTTGATGGAAGTTGTTTTAACATTTTTTTCAGGCACTAAGATAACTAAAAAGTAGAAAAATAAACCGTACTTTCAGTCGTATAACTAGACCTCCAGAACTGCAATTCAATAACAGTTGCTGTTATAATTTCGGATTACCATCACTCACTGTTTATCATCGGGACTGTGTTGCACAGAAATGTATCCTTACATTGGTAATATAAGCATTCCCTACTCAAAAAGCTTTATTTTGCAATTGAACCATGAAAAAAAAACTAAATAAATAACTAAATAAAACTTTAGAAGTTGTTACAATGCTCAAGTTTTACTCTACGTCTTGAAAGAGGTAACTACACACCGATTTTACTCTTCTGTCTTTTAACTGGATCTGGAGGATGGACATTAGTCTTTTTTTGTAACATTATGCAACTTTCAATGAATAAGCGCTTGAATGACCAACCTGTGGATACGATCAGAACATACACAATTTTGGTGCGCTCTCCTTGGTCAAAAACATGAAATTAAAGTTGTATCTCCATTTATATACAAGCACTTCATAACACCAGATTAAAAAATTGAAGTCATTATAAAAAACACCATGCTGTAGAAACTACATGATCCTAAAATAACTGCGATCGCCAAACATTGCAATTCACTGAGGCGTAACAATAATGAGAACTTCTTTTGCTGCGAACAAAGGATTTCTCTCTCTTGCTTAACAGCATATATGGGCTGTTGTATACCTTTCTGCCAGACCTCGGTACACCTCATCATCAGTTGCCTCAGCAACTGATACAAATCACCAATCAAGTAAACCGAGTACCCAAAATGGAAAACTACTTTTCTGTGCGTTGAGATTGCTAACAATATCAAGCACACAATGGGTAGATTAGCAGCTGTTAACGCGAGTGCTGCTGGGCACATTTTAAATTTCAAGAAGACCGAAA
Source organism: Protula sp. h YS-2021 (assembly GCA_949752745.1). Taxonomy (NCBI): domain Eukaryota; kingdom Metazoa; phylum Annelida; class Polychaeta; order Sabellida; family Serpulidae; genus Protula; species Protula sp. h YS-2021. The sequence goes on from OX457026.1 coordinate 62,438,709, forward strand.
ATTAAAAATTGTAATGCAGCATGGAGAATGTTTAATGAACACAAACCAAAACTTTTTTTGTATTATCAAAGGCTCCACAAAGAGATATATAACTATTTTACCTCTTTTTTTTTTTCAAAGGTCTTTGTGTAATTTGAACAGTACGTAATACTATTCTGGAAAGCATCGTGCCAAAAGAAAACAACTTGACAAAATAAAACAGCCAGTTTACGAAACTCCAGCACATCATGTCAAGAACATGTCACATTTCACACACACTTTGACACAATTTCTTTCTATTTGTACATTTATAAAATTAACAATACACTTCGTTATATTATTACTGTGAACAAAATCCCTACAACTTGGTAGACAGCAACTTAATCTTTTAACACAAGCTGTCTGTGTCTACATTTACAATAACAAAGCAAAGATCTTTCTGTAGAAATATTTGTTTAAAAAAACTGACATTTTGTGAAATTGTAATTGCTGTGACTTGAATTTCTCACTCCACATTTGTCGAATCTGTTATTCTCTTATAACACAAACTGACCCTCAAAACGCTGTGAGACCCGGTGTGCTCTGCTGCACATCACGGCGGAATTGTTATCAGTGCCGAGAAACAAATCTCGGGGAGAAAACCGGATTTTTTACGAACTAAGTTATGTTCAAAATCCTTTTTAAAACTTCAAAAAACGTGGGCAAAGTGAGACGACACCTTAAGAACAATCATACAACTTTTAAAGTCATGAGGTTTTTCAGTGTTTCTGTGCACACTGCTTTCGTTCTCACAGTCCTCTAGCACGCATGAGATTGTAGTCCTGCATGGTCAAGATAAATTACTGTGGCACAAGGGATTAAAGTGAATTTCTTCTTCATTTCTTATCTAATTTACACTCGGGTGTCAAAAGAAAATTTCCGCATCACCAAATATCCTCCAAAGCATAGCTGAATGAAAAGCTGTCGGTTAACTTTTTGGTTACTATTATTTCTGAACACATGCCAGTTTCAGTATGGCTCAAACGAAACAGGAATCCCAAATATATTGTTTTAAACGAGTGTCTCTATGCAGTTTACATGACCGTGTAATATTCGGTAGAAAATACGAATACGGATGACTATGCCAGGTGGCGATATTTGTTCTGTATAAATTTAATGTTGCCCAGGTGACAACGCATGACGCCAAGCTGTCCCACGCAACGTTGTTCTATCAGTCTGTAATGTTTACTAAAAGAAAAGGGGGACGCGCCAGTTTATCTAGCATTGACTAGGCTATGAGTGTGAAGTGTGGGGGAGGGATTTGTACTAAAACAGTGCGTGTGGTGTGTGTTAATTCCAGATCTTTAAGAAGCTGTCCCACGAGCCCGTAGCAACAGCCATGCCGTCTTCCGTCACTCCCAGACAACTCACCCGGTTGTCATGGCCCGCCAAAACGCCTGAAACATATAAACAAACAATAATTTTCACCATGGACCAATCACAAACACATATCCTTTACGTTTTTTTTTATCTTCTTTCCAAGAATACTTTGTATTTCACTGCAGCTGATGAAGTTGTTTACTGCTGGTAGTGATGACGGTGCAGAGATGCGCACTTCATTGTAACTTCTCAACTGGCTAATAAGTACGTTTACAAACATTCTGCGGTGAAAATAATAATTTCATTCTCTCATTACATACCCTTCCTAACAATTAACCCTTGTCAACACTGTCTATGTGATGACTAACTAATGTTTGTAGTTGGGAGAGGGCATTTAAGCCATTTCAGTGAAAACAGATTCTTTCAAATCACTGCGTAAATACAGAACTTCACGGCATAGCACTTACTTTCACTCACACCCACCCAGTGAATGCGTACATTTGACAGTTCAACAGCCCAAACCCACGTTGCACTTATTCAAACAACAGACATCACTGTTTATACAGGTAGCAAATAATGTTAAAACTGAGAGAAACAGAAATTTTTTTGTTCTTCTTTAAAATTAGTTTTTTTTTTTTACTTGTTTCCATAATACACATTTCTAAGAGCAGACCTCACTTCACAGGTCGGATGCCCCGCTAACCATATATACAAGCATGTCCAAGGACATGACCCAGCCAAGCTACCAAACAAGGAAAGAGAAAAAAATCTGAAACGAATACTATTAGGACAAAAAAATGATGTATGTAAAATGCATTTGACTCGAATTTGGAAGCTACTCGAAAAGGGATATTGGAGAGGTTGGGTTTTGACGATTCACGTATTTACTGACATTTACACAATTTTCAAAATTTTTAAAATTCCATCATTTCGGCATTTTTTTGCCATTTGCAAAAAAAGCAGAATCCAGGTGGAAAAGCACCTATGGAACTTTCGATTAAAACTTTATAACTATTTGAAAAAAGACAGAGAATGAATGGTTTGACAATTCAGTTATTTACTACCATTTATTCCAGCTTTTGCCAAACTTCCAAGTTCCGTCATTTCGGCAGTTTTTGGCGAACCGCGAAAAAAAAAATAATAGCCTAGTAGGCAACCCCTGGGGAACATCCCTGCGTAACGTATAAACGATTGGTGTAAAACTGTAGGAGGAGACGCAGTTTAAAAATGGGTCAAAACGGACACAAAAAGTGCCGCCGTTTTGTCAGTTTTTCGTCAATCGTAAAAAAAAGTAACAGCAGGTGGGGGACCACCCTGGGAACATTCCTGCGTAATATCAAAACGATTGGAGCAAAACTGTAGGAGGAGTAGCATTTTAAAGAAAATGCTTAACATATGCACATACACTCAAGCCTCTCATAGTGATACGACCAACGCAGTCTGACAAAGTCGGCTAGGTTAAAAAGACGGCCTTGGTTCTTTGCTCGTCCGCGCCAATCTTTTCGTGAATAAACTATTGAAATCAATCATGGAGCATAAAATTGGTGACCATATATAAAGGGCCGAATACACCCAGTCAGTTCCGAGAAAGCACTAAAACCACCCCAGCCCTCACAGACGCAACAACTTTTTTAGATCCTTTTCAAAACAAAAATGGTATTTTCAAATCATTCGAGTTTTTAACTTGACCATTTCTCGTGATCAAAGATTCTTGCATTGGTATATGAACGGTCGTCAGGTGAATTATGCCCGAACTCATTGCTGCTATTATAATAAATAACGGAATAATCAAAACGAGGTAGAAATGTGTAAAAGTTAACAGGCCCATCTGGCCTCATGCTGCAACCTCGGGTTTAAATCCAATCAAGACTGGATTCACGCCGGAAGCAGTGTTCTTTTAAACAAACTGGATAAATTACATCGGGTCAGCACATTTTGAAAATGTGATTCCACAAAAGAGATGCCGGCCGGTTAAAACAATCGGGGATTAAATCTAGATGTAAGCGTTAAATACAAGAACCAAGTGGATGGAACCCGAGCAGAAGCGACATCTGCCGAGAGTTTTGCCTCTTTGCAAAATCAACACTAGCGCAAGACAGGCGTGGTGCTAAAAAAAAAAAAAACAGAATAGCAGAGCCCCCGCTTTGTGGTATTATCAAGTCATAGCACTGACAAGAGAATGGGTCGATATAGCACACAGAAACAGCATGCTCTCTTGAGCATGTTTCACCGGAATAACTGAGGCCAATGGCTGCCAACATTACTATTGCTCACAATGCCTAACGCCAACTTAGCATAATCAATAAAAGATACGCCGAGCTCAGCGCTGCCTCCCAGAACACCGAGATGTAGCCAGCGCCACACATCAACACTTCCTACTATTACCAAGCCTGGCGTGCAATGAAAACCTTTTTTTTTCACAACCTGCATCGCGTTCTGTCTCCGATATATTTGCCCCACCTCACCCCGTATCGTTTTCCTAGAACACCCGTATCTTAAACCTAGCTTGGAAGTCAAAATTTTAAATGTGAGAGGAGAGGAGAGGAGAGGAGAGGAGAGGAGAGAGAGAGAGAGAGAGAGAGAGAGAGAGAGAGAGAGAGAGAGAGAGGGGGGGGAGAGAGAGATAGAGAGAAGACAGACAGACAGAGACAAAAGAAATATATTTTGCATTACTTTTTAGAAAGGGCGTTTATCAGTTCCACTCTGGTTTCATCTTGTACGATTGAAGGCCAACTCTCAGCTACTGCTACAAATTACCGGACCACCCCGGACAAGGTAACGGTTCATTCAATTTTGATCCTTATATAACCCTCTAAGCGCAATGTTTTATTAAAAATTTTCACTTCACACAATCCACCACACCTTTTCAAATTAATGGAGACCTTTTGCAAGAAGTTAACTTTTCAAAGTTTTTTGAGAAAAAAAAAAACCTTTTGGCAAAAAACTGTTTTGCAAGAAGTAAACTTTTATTTCCAATCTGAATCAGTTACCTAAACCCCATAAATATGAATCGACGCTTTGTTCTGATCAGTTGAAAGGAAGTATATGCACACAAGTTCGTGAGAGATTTTATATCCTAACTTACAGCTAAATACTCTAATTCAAACGTCAGTAAACCACTCAACGTGTACACGAGATTCAGGAACATGATCAATCACATCAATGCACTAAATAACCAATTGTAAAACATGTCATACGAGAAGTAATGTTTACTTCAGACTTGTGATTGCCAATTAATTTTTCAAGAAACATTTCATTTTGCACACGCTTCGCACAAGGAGTAAAATGGAGAGTAAAATGACAAGTTTTTACTTCTTGTAAAAGGTCTCTAATATCACGTAAAACTAAACCGCTGAAGCTCTGAACCGTTTTATAGAATAGTATCAGGGTTCGCGCTGGGTTCTCTGGAAAGTGAGTCAAAAATGGAAAGTGTGACTCAGTTGGGTCCAGAAAACTCGGTGGGTTCCGAAAAAGTGAGTCATTTCGTAAAAAATGCCCAAAAAGTGGACAAAAACCCCGCCAATGCGAACCCTGTGAATATGTCGTTCTTAATACGGGAGTTCAAGTCATACACCGGGTGTTCTTGCATGCAAAATACACAAGTCTGAAACGAGTTCGTTCGCATTTCGGACTTAAATGCAGGGTTGAGATTTCGCGGTCGCCCGTGGCGACCAACTTTTTCGAGTTCGTCGCCCGAGTGGCGACTGACTTTTTTCTGAGTATTTTCAGGTAAATACTCTTGATTACTTTAAACATGAATTTCAAATAACTACAAATTATGGACACTTAAGACACCTATTTGTTGTTCTTTCATGTGAGGCGGGCTAGACAAATTTTGCAAAAATTGCGCTGGGCGACAAAGTTTTGTGCCGGGCGACTAACTTTTTAAAGTTTTACGAATTTTCAACCCTGTAAATGGACTAACGTTTCCTGCATTTTAAGGAGTTGAGTCCCGAGGTGAATACTTGATAGGGATGAAAATAGATCGACCATTATATCAGATACACTGGGTTCATAACGTAAGTCTATGTGTTCAACTCAACATATCCAAAACACTCGGACAATAAAGAACATAAGCACTGATTCCACAGAAAAAAAAACAGAATTTTACATATTTCTAGCCTCGATAACGACGAAACCGGCCGACAAAAATGCACTGGAAATTTGAATACTTTATCAAGGCATTGATTAAACGTCAGCGGACTGGCTGCAAGGGGAATGCGTTCGAAACTGATTAGGTCTGCACCTTTTTCAGAGCATTGAATTTTTAGAAAAAAAAAAGCTATATATGCCTCCCCTTTGGGGGAGACATGTAATAATACCAGATTCTACAATGCCAGGGCCTAATCACCTGCATCACTGCATTTGTTAACCAGTCGACCATATTAGCCAGCGGAGTATTCTATGTGCAGATGGCAGGGCTAGCAATCGTGTCAATGCCTGTTCGTCTGCCTGAAAGACTGCTGAGCACTTCTCCGCCATCAGGCCAGGCGTTTGTCCAATTAGAACAAAAGGTTGCCCTATCGACTTCATACAAAGCCTGTGCCGATACGCACGTGACGTCATAGTATTCGACCCGATAATGTTCCAAATGGGCTCAAACGAACGAACAGGTAACTGTCCAATCACTCACAGTAAAAAATACAGGCATCAATATATCGAATACCCAACAGACTAATTAAATAACACTGATTATCCAAAAGCATTGCTCTACCCTCTTTTTGACTCGGGAGGAATCAGTGCTAAAATCCTTAATCCCACCAAAAAGACCAGCTCCATTCTGGTTAACCAAAGCCATTGTGAACCACCAAGTGGTTGCGCGCTTTGAAACTCCTCCATGTTTCTCATTACTTGTGTGACATTAGTTTCATAACCGGCAATCTGAGGTTTCCAACATCATGTCATAACATGGTATATACTGGGCAAATCTCTACATGTTTTATGAAGAAGTCAGCCCAAGGGTCTCACTGCAACCGATTCTCTCAATTGCGTTTCCTTATACACGTATCTCGTTCGACCTTGCGCACACAACAAACGCTAGAAAGAAGAAACCAGCTATAACGGCATCGGGTATAACGACTTAGCACTGTTATCGACACTAAGTGTGAGGTGCCAGTTAAGCTTTCTACTGTTTAAAAGCATCACTGATAACGATATCCAACATGTGTAGACTTAATTTCTCGGTCTCAGCCACGTTGTTATAACAATTTTCAGTGTACATGTCTGCCAAAGACGGGAGATATTATGGTCACAGGAAGTTTTATCTAAACCTATTACACGACTTCGCAACAGCCAGATCAATTTTTTTTAAGTTGGTGAGCGACAGAGACTATTACGAGGAACTGAGCAAGTATGAACGCTTGATATCGGTCAGGTAGGACTTGCTAACGGGTAATTCAAATCTTTGGTCAGTGTAACTAGAAAATATAAAAACTGCGGCCATGCTTTGATCAAGTAATGATAGGGCGGATTTGCTCAATCCTTCCAAGCACCCACCCTTTCCCAAACACTATCTCTTGCATCATTCTCTCAGGCAAATACAGCTACTGCTCTGCCTGCTTATGCTAATGAGGTTGACATTTACGCCCGTCTGAAGCAATAGCTTGCTTCTAGTCACAGCTATCACAGACTCGAGCCTCGCCAGCTTTAGGTGCAATGGATCGATTCAGAACACATATGGTAAAAACAAATCATGGCTCACATCTTAACATGGGGAAATATATGGAAAATCAATTTTCACCTGTTCCTGTACACTACCCCATGAACAAGTGGAGGGCGAACAAATATGTACGTTCCAAATGTCATGATTTTTTGTCAATAGTCTATTATAGCCATTACTTCACATGTGTGACGACTTTGAATCTGTTTCGAGGCGGTCATTTTTACCTGGCTTTTCGTTTATGTGCCCAAACTGATAAAATAAAAGGCAGTTTTTCAAACCAAGCTCACTTCCGCCTTTGAGATAATGGCGAATCAACGGGGGAAACTACTCTTTTATTTTACAATGTTAACCTGTTTTGATGACATTTCTGTGCGATCCCAATTCTTTCAACAACGTCAATTCACTTTCTGTATTAATGCACTTCAGCGCTTACATCGAACTGCTTAACAGCGCACCAAAGAAAGTGACGAAACAATCCATTTTCCTGACCTAAAATATTCAGTCTGCTCCGCTCTCGGCAAGCACATTTTAAATTTTCGGATTTCAGTACGAGTGGCACTTTTGTAGGAAATGTTGAGATATAAAAAAATACGTCACCAAGTAAAGTGAATGCAACAGTTCAGAGCTCGAATTAAGAAGGCCAAAAGGCCTTTTCTGTCGACTTTTCCTCTTACACATAATTTTCAAAGGTATTTTGCCTTCTGTTTTTTTTTACTCCAAATGCTTCACATTACAACCGATATCTCGAAACACGCATTACAAAAAAGGGTCATTATACAGAGTTGTATTCTGCTCTATCTTTAAATGATGCCCTTAAAATATAATAAATATTAATAAAATTTCATAATCTACATGTACCAGCACAAGAAAACAATTTTTTGATTCCAGAGCTGTTCTTTGAAATGTTAACCACTCGGAAGGTGCTCGTCTGTCAAATTACATAGTTCCCATATTACTCCCCGCCCCCTTCCCCCATCCTCCCCCTTCACACACACGAAACGTAAAGAATGAAGAAGACAAACGAACCTGCTCTCTCTTGTTTCAGGGTGTCCCATACATTACAATTGAAGTCGTCATAACCGCCAAGTAGAAGTCGGCCACTTTTGGAAAAGGCAACAGATGTAATACCACAGATGATATTATCGTGGGAATACATTCCTATTTCTTGGTCTGCGCGAATGTCGAACAGCCTGCATGTAGCATCGTCGGATCCTGTGGCGAACGCAAAGCCGTTGGGGAAAAACTGAAACATGGCGAAAAACAACTAGAGCGGTCATGGCACACAAAACATAAGACGGCATGGCACACAAAACATAAGAGTGCACACTTAAATCACGCACTTCCAATCGATACCAATTTAGTTTCCTTTTTTTTTTTTTAAATAAATGTCTCCCCGACTAAATCTAAATTCGTCAATAACGTTTTTCATTTTTCTTTTCCCTGAAAACTTGACTTGTGGGTTCTCAATGCTCTTTTTTCAGGTACAGGTTTTTATTTGGATTTAACCCAAGGAATATCCAGCTAAAATTTCGAAGTCGAACCGAATTTCCGTTATCGATATATTTTGCACAAAAAAACCCTGTTCAAATCATATACACATTTCATGTGATGACGTCACATGCCGTTTTCGTTCGTTCTGTTCGTTTCGTTCGACAAAATGTGACAATCTTTCGGCCCCTACCAAGCAACAATCCCACCTTTTTGAATTGTTTCCAATGTTCAGCGGCTGAGAAGTCTTACACATAACATTTTAACGTAATGGCTTCGTACGCCTCTCTTAAATTCGCAACACCCGTCAAAAATAAAAACAACCGTCCGACTAACACAAAGAATTTCCATATAAAATTTGAAGCCGAGACAACTCTCTGTTATCGAAATGTTGTGCACACAATTTTTTTTTCTAAATGTACAGTGATATAAACATAACGGGGAGACAAGTACGTTCGTATGAAGCATTAAATGCATGATATGAGCAGAGCAACAATGTGTTAGCTTTATAAGAATTCAACGGAAACGGAACCAAATCCTTTTCAAACACATTTGATTCGGGCTGCAAAAATCATCGCGTACTATTTATAGAGTTGATTTATTCCATTCCTGTGTAATTTCCTCCCTAAATCGAAGAATACCCCCAAAATAACTTATCACTGACGAAAAAATAGAATTCACAGGCAGTAAACACTTAGATAGTCCAAGTGGTGTAAACATATACGCATGTGTTCTTAACTCTCTTTTCGATGTACAATACGCATCCATAAACAAAGTATTACTTACTGTGATTGCATTTATGTCGGATTCATGCCCCGTGAATGTCTGTTTACACATACCATCTCGGATATCCCAAAGCTGAAGGAGAAAGATAAAAACACAAAATATTTTAGAAGAATATATTTTAACAGCTCAATAATTGTTTTTCTTAACACAGATAATATCGTAAGAATCGTGGAAATACATTGCTATTTCTTGGTCTCCGCGAATCTCCAAACAAAGACACAAATATCAACGCGTTATTTTAAGGTCACTCCAAGCATTTTCGTCCCCACATGGTTCGTGACGATTGTTGCTGCTTAAAGTTTTTCTTTTGACCTTGATGAGTAAACAACTGCAGTAGCATAGCCAAAAGCACTTGGGACATTCCCCGCCTCCAGGGCAAAATCTCAGTGCCGTCAAATATGCTTGCAATCTAAACTGAGATTAAACTGAGTCTCACTTTTGCAGATGCATCACAGGCTCCCGATACGAATGTTCTCATGTCTGGTGACAGTGACAGACTCATGACGTCGCCCGTGTGGCCTGTGAATGATGTTGTTTGTTGACCTGTTTCTATGTCCCAAAGTGCACTGAAAGTTCATTTCACATATTGATAACGTTAGTTACGTATTTCGGAAGGCAGTCATTTTGCCCCAACAAAGAAAAACCGGTGTGAACAAGGTCTAACATAAATTTACTGAGCACATTCCAAATTTCCTTTCAGTTTCATCCTATTTATTATGGCTTATATTCATAGGACCACTTTTTTCTCACATATTAAACTTCAGTCTCAAAAGTCAAGAGCTAACACCTGCACGAAACCTTATAGCTGTTATCAGTGTTAAGGCCAAAACACTACTTGAATGGCGAACCACATGATAGCCGAGCTCATTTTCCTTACATGGATATCGAGCGCCTTATTTAAACACAGGCACACAATGTAAACTAGCCACATGGAGCCACGATCGATCTCGGAAGGGACCAATTAAAACTGATTTTAGTTACTTGTTTTAACTTCAATTTACTTCCGTAAAAAATCCATTGAACTTACCAGGTCATATCACCAGAACTGGTAACAATTTGATTGTCGTCGAGGAATCTACAGCATGACAGGTACCCGGTATGCCCAGGCAATTCACGACTTACTCGTACATTGCCCTCTCGCGTTTTTAAGCTATAGATAGAACATATGTTGTCTAGACCGCCGCATGCTACGTAACTACCTGAAGGCGCGTAGGCACACGTCATCACCCAGCTACTACGTAACGGAATAGCGTGTACCTGCAAAAAATGGCATGTGAATAGCCATCAATGTCAGCAAAGAACTGTGCAATATGTTCCTGTAGATACCCATTGTTGGCTCGCTCGATCTGCAGGAAATCGACCCTTGTATAATTTATGTGCATCTTCTACATTTTTCTGAGGCACATAACAAGAATGACCGTGGACATTACGCCCAGCCATAAAAGCAATAAAAGACATTACAAAGGTGAAAGGAATAACCTACTGATTTTGACGAAACTTAATTTCGTAGGGTTTGTGGGCAACAATCAAGGGAATTCGGACTGTGCGGGTTTACAGTTTATGGTTCTCTTAAACTACCCGTTTTGCCAACATCTGGTCAGTTTTTACGAACCGATAAAAAAATACCGTACCGAGAGAGAGAGAGAGAGAGAGAGAGAGAGGAGAGAGAGAGAGAGAGAGAGAGAGAGAGAGAGAGAGAAAGAAAGAGAAAGAGAGACAGACAGACAGACAGAGAGACAGACAGACGGTGTAAGAAGGGACATTTCTAGTGCATGAAAATTGATTTCGGAGACTATACGAAACCTAAGATATTACTTTTAACTTAACCCAACGATTAAACCGGGGCATCATGGTACCGCGGGAACACAATGCAAAATAGAGACAGAGAGAGACAGAGAGAGCGAGAAAGAAAGGAAAAACGTTTTGAAAAAGTTTGTGTACAAACACAAGGGAGGATGGATACTACACAAGTGATGGATATAGTCCACCAACGAAAGGCGCTGGGCTGAAAAAGCTCCGTGGCATTTCTATGCCTGAAAACTCGAGAAGCGCACCAAAAATAGGAACGACAGGAACGATGACAGGAACGAGCTATTTTAGTTTTTTTCGTTTTGTATAACTGCAGTTAATTCATAGAACAACTGTGCTATGTTACTAATTCATTAAGTAAACAAGGAATAACAACAAGCATGTCCAAGGACATGACCCAGTCAAGTTAGCAAACAAGGAACGAGAGAAAAACTCTGGAACGAATACTGTTAGGCCAAAAAATGAAGTACGTAAAATGCATTTAATTCGAATTTGGAAGTTATCCCAAAACGGATTTTGGAGAGGTTGGGTTTTGACGATTCACGTATTTACCGACATTTGCACAAATTTACAAAATTTTTAAAATTCCACCATTTCGGTATTTTTTTATCACTTGCGAAAAAAAGCGAAGTCCAGGTGGAGAAGCACCTAAGAAACTTTCGATTAAAATTTTGTAACTATTTGAAAAAGACAGAGAAACGAATGGTTTGACAATTCAGTTATTTACTACCATTTACCCCAGTTTTTGCCGAACTTCAAAGTTCCGTCATTTCGGCAGTTTTTGGCGAACCGCGAAAAAAATAACCTGGTAGGCGAACCCCTGGGAAACATCCCTGCGTAACATCTAAACGATTGGTGTCAAACTGTACAAGCAGCAGCATTTTAAAAATGGGTCAAAACAGGCACAAAAAGTGCCGCCATTTTGTCATTTTTTCGTCAATCGTCAAAATAAAAGAAAAAAAGAAGAGAAATAGCCAGGTGGGGGACCACCCAAGGAACATTCCTGTGTAATATCAAAACGATTGGAGCAAAACTGTAGGGGCAGTAGCATTTAAAAAAAAGTTTAACATACGCACATATATTCAAGCCCCCTATCGTGATACCACTAACCCAGTCCGACAAAGTCGGCTGGGATAAAAACCTAGTCACGACTATTTGTATGTACACTTTATTCCCAGAACTTCAATTATTTTTTGGATGCCTTCGCACCAAAACATTTAAGATGACTTACAACAATAGAGGATACAACAAACAGCTGTCTTAATTATAAGCGTCCGACAAAAATATCGTGTTATTTCTCATATTTTAAGAACATAGTAAGACAGATGATACTAACAGTAGTGCATTCTCATTATTTAACTATGTGACTGTGAACGTGCATAACAAGAATTGAGCATTTGTTTCTTCTTATTCTTCAGTGTACTGGCAGATACCTAGATCTTACGTGAGTGAATTATGCAAAAATTTAGACAAGAAAAGCAACAAAACTACCGCTAAATTGTGATACCTCGCAAGATTGCAAATTGAATACGAGTAACCAAATCCCACCTCTCATTGGACTTGACAGCCCCCAGTGACCTTTTGCCACCTGCATTTACCACCTGTATTTTTTTTTCCGACTTCGTTAACAACCGCCCCGTCCCTCCCTCCCCCCACCCCCCATTTTGTTTAATAGGACAACAGAATACTGCAGATGGGTTACTTAATACATGCGTATGATATTGAAAGCAATTCAAGAAGACAAAAGCCAAAAAATATACTGCAAAGAAGATTGAATAACAAAATAACTGGCCCTAAAAAGAAACCTAGAAGTTAAAAATAACAAACCGTACTATCACATCATTCTCACTGAAAAATTAGAAACTCATAAACAACTTAACCACGACTTTCATAATTAAACAAATATCCATCCCGGCTAAGTTAAAAACTATTAACTGCCATTATGCCTAGTGAGTGCATATATTAAAAGGTTGGAGTGTGATTATAATTAGATTTTGCTAAGGTAAAAGAACGCATTATTCAAAACCAGTTTGTTATATTATTTGACCATGCAACTGAAGCAGCGCTCTAAAATTGCTTACTAAAAAATAACACTTAGCACTGAAATGTCTGTCCTACTTCCAATTTCAGTCGCACTTATTTTTCTATATAACCTAAAAGTTAAGAAAAGCTACAGTGCTGCACTTCGCATATCTCGCGGACTCTTCAGTTTGCTTAATCCTTCGTCAGATAAAGGAGGAATTCGCTGCTTCGTTTTTCCCTCCCACCGCAAGAGGCGTTAGGATTCCGGTATTATGATCAAAATACCAAACAAACCATCCAGGAAAATTGCGCCCAGCCTGAACAATTTAACCGTACATACTATTACATATCAACGTCTCTTCAGTCTCGAGTATATCAACGTAGAGAGTAAACTGGTCGTCGTAACAAAATGCTAGCAATGTCAGTTCTTATCTACGCTGGCTACTAACTGCATTTTCCTATGTTGCTGTGTGAAAGAGAAACTGTGCTCCACATAAATTTCACTGGTTGAACAATTCTTACTGGATCAAAGCAAATGACGGGGATTTCGAGACAAAGAACAGCGAGACGTAATTTTGTTGTTTTGACTCACACAAAGACGTACATACATGCAATACGTAAGGAGCACGGACAAAAGTGATAAAACGAGTTCAGACCAATAATTCGGTTTGGTTACAAAAAAAGTGAAAATATCGAGAGTAAAGAACTGCGTGAGGAATACAAAATATTCAAAAATTGCAGCCTGAGGGGAATGTGTTGATATATACACCCCAAATATTAGAACATGTCACAAGGCACCAAGAAAGCACAAGAGGTTTCGATCATATAGATTGTGTGACACTTACTTTATTGTTTCTATAACAATCCCATACAATTAATTTGCCATCTTGCGAGGCTGAAACCAAATTTCTGTAAAGAGAAAAGAATATATAACACTGAAGATTGGCTAGGTTGGAATGTACTTACTTTACTTGTTGTAAAACCATCCCACACTATTAATTTACCATCTTGAGAAGCGGAAAGTAAACTTCTGCAATTAGAAAATATATAAACTGCAGGTTTGCATTCTTTAAAAGCTGCATACCTCATCGGTGTGCCTTTTATGAGGTACAGCTAACATGTTTTAAATGATCAAACTAGACAGGTTTTTCCTAAACACCGATGTATCTACTCACAAACAATAACACAGTAACTACATCTAACATTTGCCTTTATTTAAATAAAGAATTTACACCAACTTGCTGCCGAAGATTCCAGTTTACATTTCGGAACTATTCCGCCTACAAATTTGAAGGCGTGGATTTGCAGAGGTTTAACGGCTGCACATGGCTTTGCCGTCTCGAAGCGTTTTACCTTAAAAGTCGTCAATCCGATTGCCAGTGCCACACAGTAAACCCCATTTACACTAACAATTTTAGCAACTTTCATTCTCATGCAATACGGAAATATCGTTTCACATCTATCTGCTGCTGGGCAACTAAGAATTGCACAGCAATAAAAATATCAATTCAAAAGAACTGAGTCTTATTTACTCTTTCATGTTTTGGTTTGACGGATCGCTCACATGTTATAGTCCGAGATTAGTCTGTAAGTAACTTTCTACATCCATTTCATTTTTTTTTTTCAGAATGACCCGACCAAAGAATGCGGCAGCAGCGACAATAGGTTACAATAAAAGAGCAGCTTGGCGTAGTTTTGAAAACTCATACTCGTACGCGCTCGAGTCGCAAAGCCGATCACCTCAGATAACAGTACCTATATAGGCTATATACCATCTATGGCTCATAACTAGGTAACTACCCCTGTAGCACTCAACATAACATGCAACATAAATGTTCGTTACATAAACAGCAACAAACTCAATCTTCTTAAGTTATAGAAATAAATGTTTTCATTCAAAGCGAATACGTCCCACCCCCAAGTATTCTCTTCAGCATGGAACGCCAAAGACGAACTGCATTTTGAACTAATTACTGAATTTCTCAACCTGGGTCCAGACCTCATTATTCATTACTGAGCTTATTCAAACCTGGTGCAAATTTAGTTACGAACCCAGCTCAAAATATTTAAACTTTGAGATGACTTGATAAGTCCCCTCCACCCCGCTGCTTTCTGTATGGAGTATTTTTTGTCATCCACTAGTACAGCTTGACAGTCAGAAAGGACAACGTTAAAACCGGAGATTTGCACCACCACAGCATTTCATTAGAATTCATTAACAAACGTCTCCAAGGAAAAGATGTCCGGTTGTTGGAGTTCATTTTGTCATTTCAGCTGAGGTGGCGCGATGAATATTCCGCTATGGCAATGATAAGTTTTTAATTTCCTTTCACAATTATTTATCTCGTACAAAACGCAAATGAAGAATTCACACATGAGCAGTGTCATAATGCTCTGCGAAACTGTTTCGTCCGATTTAATTATAAACTTGAAACACTGGTCATTAGTGGAAGGATGGCTATATTTAACACGAATTAAGCAAACACAGCAAATACAATGCCTAAAAATGGTCACTTTAAAGATAGTTGCCTTGTTACAACACCATTTTTTGTCTAACAATTTAACAAATATTTCCCTCTTAAATACCGGTCATCAAAACCAACTCTCAACAAGACATTGTAGACAGCACAGTTCCCAAACGGACGGGAATCTGATTACGGAGGGCTGCAACGAGTTGTTTTAAAGAAATATTCAGCAATGGCATGACTTGGCTATTTATATCTGTTGTTTTAATAGATAAATTTACAGATTTGGCTCCAAACTGTCATGAAGGTTTGTGTTATCGTGCTTACAAGAAAATACGGATTGAATACAAAATGGTGGGTCTTTTTAACCGAAAACTAAACCTGATATCTTTTTTCATTTGAGGATGAAAATACAAGATGGCGCTCGGCAGTCATTTTTTCTGTTCAACCGGAAAGCAGTGTCTAAAAATTTGGTAATAAATGGTCAAATATTTTGTAACTTATCGCGTTAATAAGAGGTTGTGGGTGAAAAGCCAAAATGATTTTCGAGTGAAAATCCGAAAGGCCATTTTGACCCAAAATAACACGTACCCACCAACTATGGCAGGAAATTAATTATCAGTGTGGGACTCGTGAATAGCGAATAACGGACGGACAACAGACAAATCTACAGTCTCCCTCCGGGGCTAAAGCCCCCTTAGGGGCTTACAAACGAAGCCCACATGAGAAACTGGTTCCGGAAAAATAAATAACGCTCCACTCGAATCCGCACCATTCCAAGTATGAAATGCACTAATTTTTTTTTTTCAAGTATGTTGCCTGTTTAACTATTATTGCTTTTTAAAAACTGTACCTGGAATCTGATGCCCAGTGCATGGCATATATTTTGGCAAGATGTCCCCTCAGTGTGCGTCGTGTGCGCATTTGTATTCTACCGACCGGCTCTACATTCCCTGCTGCTTGTGACAAAGTTGTGTCAGCGGCAGCCTTTCGGGCTTCCTGTGATCAGAAAGACAAAACGTCCGTTGTAAAACAGCAACAAAAAATATTTAAACTTCATGCAAAACCATAAATCCAGTATGTCAAGTTGTACGTTTGACTCGTTGTGCCTTCTCAGAAGCGAAAGTGTTTAGATTACTACTGGTCCAGCACAGCCCCCCCCCCCCCCCTCCCCCACAAGATATAAAGCTGATCATGGCATCTTTTCTAGATTGCGGCGTATGTAATATGGACCAGAACAACCAATCCCATATATTTCAACGCGTTGACCATCGCAACTAGTATCAAAACACATAAACCAAAAGGGATCAAACTGCAAATGCTTCACTTTCCACCAAAACATTACACTGGGATAACCGGATCTGACGTCAATAGTTCCTAGGTAACCGACACCCCATTCAAAACCAGCCCGAACACATTGTGGAGATATCACTTAGTAGAGTTTTAGAGCGTGCAAACAACTCTGGCCGGGCGAATCCAATTCTGCTAACTTGTGTTATGCTATACCATTCCTCATGCAGTGGAGATCTAGAAATCTGTCCGTTTTGACACGGATGCCCCGACCGAACTGGCATTTGGTTTGGGAAAAAGAGATTCCAGATATATTTTTTTCAGTTACAAAAATGACTAACATATTAGACTTCCCACATGAATAAAATTTTAATAAAAACTCGGCTCGGTATGGGTAATGAAGCAAAAGTCCCGCAGTGACCTTGAACAACTAAATAAATACCCGGTCTGATTGAAATCCGACGAGTGGAACTGGAGATATGGCGTTCACAAACCACTTGCTATGGAAAATCCGATGTAAAAACTACGTAGTCCTTCACCTTGAACAACGACGCAAGGTCACCAAAAGCTAATCAGCTATAGGACATTACATACAGCATGTATCCAGTTATTTGGTACACACGGAGACATTCCCTTTCAAACTGCATTTCATTGAAAACACGCACATTTGGAAACTCCTTCTTTTAAGACAAACCAGAGTGAACACTTGACAGGATGAGGTCGCAGATTAAACGATCAGCCTTCCAAAAGGTTACACTGAGAGTACCTGCCTAACGAATCATTGAATTTTAGGTTGAATCTTTCCAAACGCAATCACTTTTATGTATATTCACAGCCTTTTGGCATTAAACTTCCAGTGATGACTTAGTGAAACTGGGTTTTGAGACACCTAGATGAGACAGTTCATTGATTTATTACTAGTTTGTTTGTTTCTAGAAGACAATGTTTGCCTTTGTCGTAACAGTGATTGGTCAGTCTCAATATCAATTATTGTTTTAAATGGATAATGTTGCTCCCTTTTTTTCATTTCTTCCTGAAAAACGGAGTTTCTTCTCTTCAAATATTTCTTCCCATGAAAAGGTAAAATTTCTTACGGGAAGAATACCCAACACCAAAGACTATAAACATTTCATTTCTTCCTGGAAAACGGGGTTTCTTCTCTTCAAATATTTCTTCCCATGAAAAGGTAAAATTTCTTCCAGGAAGAATACCCAACACCAAAGACTACAGTCTTTGCCAACAGTAGGTCCTCATTTTTCCCTGGATATCTAAGGGCAGGGTTCGCGTTGGCGGCGTTTTTGTCCACTTTTTGGACATTTTTTACGAAATGACCCACTTTTTCGGAACCCACCGCGTTTTCTGGACCCAACTGAGTCGCACTTTTCTTTTTTGACTCACTTTTACTGAGAACCCAGCGCGAACCATGTAAGGGGTAGCATTTTAACAATGATCCGGTTATAACGCTTCGAGGGATACAATTTCGAAATGTTTGTTTTATAATATCGGCTTCTCCATCTAACACCATTTTGTCTTTGATAGAGAACAATGTCACATTAACACGAAATAACTACTCACCCGAATTTGATTTTTTAACTGGTCGGCTTCTTGCCTCAACTGCTCTAACTCGCTCATTTTTTTAAAAGTCTACTTTACACAATCTAAATGACAAAATCTGAAACAAACAAAAAGCACATTCTATTACAATTTTAATGACATTAGTGAATGCTTTGATTTTGTTAAACAAAAAACCGCTGTCCTAACGAAAACTGCAAGTGTGGACTTTCGAGTATAGATGACCAAAACAGAGTTCTTCGTTCCCCGATATCGGCTTTTGTGCCGGCCACGGCCAGCATAAAACGCCTCAGGCCGACAAGGTTTTTTTAGGAGGGGGAGGGGGGGGGGGGCTACTCTATGAACATAAAAACCGTAAAATTTCAGCCGGCACGGCAAAGTTTCAAAGGTGCAGGTCCGAAATCAATGCGATCCCGCTATGGATAAATTAAAATGGGCAAGTGGTCGCTGACCGCATCAGTCTCCCAGCGCAATAGTGCACTGAGATGACAAACAGTTATGTAAAAACTAGAGGCAAATTTGATCGAATTTTAAGGCGAACTTTGGCCCCAAGAAATGATCGAATAACCCAGCTGAGTGTGGACATATTTCTTGTAATATATCCTTGTGGGGCATGATTTTATATTTACTTCGGTAGATGCGTGTAGACAAGAAGCTATTCCAGTTCATGTTCTACAAGAGCGACTTTACCCATAAAATATTCATAACAAAGCCCTAATTACACAAAAACATATTCACCACTTAAAGGAAACGCAAAATGCAATCTTGTACACCTGTCATAATACCTTGGCCAAGTACACGGCAAGTTTTTAAGAAAACTGTTATTTAAAAGCTGACCTCCGAAAGGATTTATTCACATCTACCACGGCACAGGTTGGCTGTTGGGCATAAAAGAAGACAAGAAAACTTACTTCGCTGTGTGGCTGTCCAACAGCCAACCTCTACGGCGGTTCGACCTGTTCGACACCTTTTCCATCGACAAAAAAAAAAAAAATCGAATAAAAAATGCGCAAAAATTCTGCCTTTCGAATACAAAACGGGTAAAAAAGGAAAGAAATGACAAAGATTTCGCCTAAATGTCAAATTTCTCTTGCATCAAACCAGCAATCGTGTTTTTAACAACCCCTCCGTTATTTAAAGAAACACTCAAAATGTGATTTGGCTTGTCGGAACCGGTTGCATTGGCCAAGAGGATAGCAGTTCGAAACAACTCTGTTGGCGAGAAAAGAATACAAGGAATTTTTCATATACGTTGAGACAACATACTGATGTGTCTGCTCTAGATCAAGATAAATGCTACTTTACGGTTCCGAGCATACATAACTTTGTTAGAACGTTTGGGAGATTTATTTATGCCATTATTATAATGGATTTCTAGCACAAAAGAGTGTTATATCTACCAGTAACCTACGACCGTCCGCCACTTTTGGGTGGTTATTCAACGATTACTTTTTGGTTTTCGGTGTAATGGAGTCCCATTTTGGAATGTCGAAAGTGTAGAATTTTAGACAGGTTTCCAGAGAATTACAAAGCAAACTGCAGTGTTTGTGCTGAGTTATAGGGAAATTAAATATTTCCGGGCAAAATATTTTTGGACAACTTTAATCCGCCATATTATTTTGTCATCCCGAAATCTAAGAATTTGGCGAATTAATGTATTAGATAACTCCATAAACCACTAATATTAAAAGAAAAAGTATACCAAAATGCCGAACATGAACTGGTTTAGGCGGTCGTACCATTTAAAGGGTCTTGTTTTATTTAACCAACCTCTCGGGTGATAATTGGCGAGACAAAAATGACATTGTCGGGATAAATGTTGTTTTCCGGGGTGGCGGAATGAGACACTGGCGAAAGACCTAGGTAACTGGTATTTCAAAGTGATTTTGATGCATTTCACCATTGACTTCTGTGTTGACCCCCCCCCAAAAAGAAAATGGAGTTTTTTTTCTGTTCGTAAACCCCACAGATAAAACGGTAAATCTGCTTATTCTTGAGGATTTCACAAACGAGACATCCTTTGATATTTGATAAAAAAAGTGATCTCCTGTCCCGCCCCGAAGGATTGTTAAGCATATTTCACTCGCAGAACCTCAGCGGGTGGAAACCTGGTCGAGCAGAGAAACACGAGAAAAATTGAACAGAACCTCGAAAATATCGAACTGAAAGCTCGTGCTTTTAATGTGGAAACATCGTTTACGCTTGTTATAATCCATGGTCACAGCGGACCCTTTCCAGCCATGATAATCTGCAGCAATCTGGTCTGCAATTTACCAATCCTGATGTACTGTTCAGTTTGAACGCACCGTTTGTATAAATACCCAAGTACGCAACGGTGTATTACCAACCAGACGTTAAATGTCTTTACAATAAAATAACAAAAAAATATATATTTAGAGATCCCATTTACGACCTGTCCCCTGCACTTAATCACGATAAAATATGCAAACATGGCTTCCAAACACCGGTGTTCATCGTGAAAAACAGTAAGAACAGCTGAATAACCTAAAATTATTGCGAATTTCTCAACTTCAGTTGCCGACTTTGTTTGTCAGACTAACACAGATTTCAAAAAGCAAATTTACATCCTTAACTCAAATGAATCTTTTTCTGACAGCAAAACAATAAGCTGTCAAATATTTGTTTTGCACCGTGTGCTGTTACTACATTTATTCCATCCCCTAACAAGCTTACGCTAAATCTACCCTTGCAAAAATAAAAGTACTTACTCTATAAATATCCAAATATATTTACAAAGCTAAATACGCCCTGCACCCCAACAAATTTACTCAGTTTCATTGAAAACACTGTAAATTTATTATTTCCTGTTTTCTGGGTGCGGTTGCAAACCCCATATACATTTTCCTTAAAACGAAAATTTAGTCTTATGTCAGTTTCAAGAAACGTAACTTCGTTTGTTCAAACATAACTTCCGGGTTAATTTTTGCGACAACCAAAATGCCATCGTCACACAGGAAGTGCATGATAAACGATAGTATTGCATCAAAGATTTACAAACCAAGGTTTATTTAATCAGTTTTATTACAATGCTAATATGCTTTGACGTTTCAAGCAAATATATTAAAAAAAATTGATGAAACTATTGAAAAGGCAAAGGTTTGCTTTGTTATTAATTTCGACTGATCGGAATGTTTTGCGCAGAATATAGCATAGCTGAGTCTGGTTTTACACAAAAGAATACATCTATTCCCTGATTTCATATTTTTATCCCCAAAATACAAAATGAGCATGCGCAAGTCAATCAACTAATTTACATATTTCATTACAGCAATTTTAGCTGTATTTATTTGTTCATCTCATATTATTGGTTCATGTCTTTCCCCTTTGGCATGTTATATTAACTTAAGAGAAATGACATGAAATTGCGATAGGTTTGTTTATTAAATTTAAAAATGCGCAAACCAAGCATGAACAACTCTGCATCCCACAAAAGAGTAAAAATGAAACAAAACAAAAAAAAAAAAAACAAACAAACAAAAAAAAACAAAACAAAAAAAAAAGCAAAAACAAAAACGCTGAAAAAAGTCAGGGGGGGGGGGGGGAGCGGTACTTCACAGTAATCGCTAATCAAGAGATGAAGTTTATTTGTAAAATCTGACATATTTGAGTGAACGTGTATACTTAGGTATTTTCAGTCGTTCTTTGACTACTCGTTAATTGAGAGCACATTCAGAGTTAATAAAATAAGTCGAAAATTATCAATAGTTCAGAGGGCGTATAAATTGTGACATAATGTAAACGAAATACAAAAACTTCGCTATAGTATACATTTTAAAATAATATCTCAAGAAAGCTAAAAAATGAAACAATCTATGCTTAAATAAATGTTCAAAAAGTCAGAAAATAAACTTTTGACTGCCTGGTACAGGATCTTTGGACAGAACTGTAATAGGAAAAAAGGTAGAGTGTGGCGAACACAAGGAGTAGCAGAAGTTGTAGGATAATTAACGAAACAAGGAACAGCATGATAAATTTACAAAAAAATGGTTTGTTATTTATTTGTTTGCTTGTTTTTTCCATGACGTTATTTGTTTGTTTATTTATCTTAGTTTATTTATATTTTTACACTTGGTTATTCCGTTCATTAGTTTTTATGTATTTAGGTTAAAATGTCTATTTATTTACTTACTTTTTGCTTTACTTGCTTATCTATTTGCCAAGTTTCCTTTAATTAAATTTAAAAAAATAGTGTATAAATGGGCCTACTAAAACAGGAATTGACGTTATAATGACATATAGGGATGTTTTAGAACGCCCATGGGCGTAGTAGAACACTGTTTTAGTACGCCCATGGGCGTAGTAAAACAGTTGTGAGTCATACTATCTGTGACACAGATTATAACGTCATAATAGGCGACGTAACCATGGTATAAAAGTGAGGACCTCCCCCTCCCCCCTAGGATATATTATGTGCCGACCCCCCCACCACCACCCTAAAGCCAAAAATCAGCATAAAAGTGAAAAAAAGTCGTAACTTCCGTCATGTTCAACCGAGTTGAATGAAAATTTTACAGTTTGATTCAGTTTTATATCTAGTTTTCACATAAAGTAGCCACAGGCTATTTGCATAGGTGACTGTAAGCATAATTTTTATATCTCAAGATTTTAACTTTAAAAAAACAAAAAATGTAGATAACTTCCGTTATGTTCAACCGATTTGATTCGTAATTTTACCATTTGATTCAGTTTCATATCTAGTTTTGACACAAAGTGGTCACAGGCTATTTGCACGGCTGGCTGTATGCATATTTCTTCACTTCACAATTTTAACTTTTAAAAAAGTAAAAAAAGTAGATAACTTCCGTCATGTTTAACCGATTTGAATGAAAATTTACCGTTTGATTCAGGTTTATTTCTAGTTTTGATATAAGTGGTCATAGGCTATTTACATAGGTGGCTGTGTGCAAAATTTTTACATCTCAAAATTTTAACTTTCAGAAAAACCAAAAAAATAGATACCTTCCGTCATGTTCAACCGATTTGAATGAAAATTTTACCGTTTGATTCAGCTTTATATCTAGTTTTGACATAAAGTAGTCATAGGCTATTTGCCTATGTGTCTGTAAGCATAATTTTTACATTTCAAAATTTTTATTTAAGTAACTTTTAAAAAAGTAGATAACTTTTGTTATGTTTCACCGATTTGAATGAAAATTTTTAGCCGTTTGATTCAGTTTTATTTCTAGTTTTGACACAAAGTAATTATAGATTGTTTGTATGGTGGCTGTAAGCATATTTTTGTTTGTGGGTGAGAAGAGCACAGCACTCAAAGATGTGTTCGAATGGTAAGCCCATTCAAAGACGTGTTTGAATTATCTTTGGAAACATATTACATCATGATATTGTTCAACAATTTTTTTAACAAGTTATTTAACAAGTTGTACAACAATTGTTCAACAAGTTGTTGCACAACAATTGTCCAACAAGCTGTTGTTCCACATGTTAAACATCTTGAACATGTTGTTCAACAAGTTCAACATGTTGTTGAACAAGTTGAACATGTTCAACAAGTTCAATATGTTCTTGAACATGCTGTTGAACATTTTGTTTAACATGTTGTTCAACAAGTTGTTGTTCAACAAGTTGTTGTTCAACATGTTGTAGTTCAAGCAATTGATGCAACAATGGCAGCCTTTTCAGAAAAAAGCAAGGCATATATTTAATAGTTTTATTAATACACTTAAACAAACGCAGCTTAAATCTATAACAATATTACAACATTTGTTGATTTACAATGTCTTTATTATAAATTTTAGTCAAATAAGTCTATTAGTTTTCATCTGCTTCACTCTTTTCCATCTCACTGTCTTCTAAAATGGTTTGATAATGTTCGTTTTGTTCTAGACGTTTGGTATATTTGAATAGACTCATAAACAGTTGTTTTAGTCGACGCTTATAAATGGGTCGAAAGTCATCACTTGCTATTTTACGCGCATCTTCAAGATCTTGTTCTTCATATTTTGAAACCTTTTCTTAAAATTTGGTATCATATTCATCGTAAACTTCTTGAACCATATCATACCAAACAGAGTCTGTTTCTGACTCACTTTCAGAGTCTGTTTCTGACTCACTTTCAGAGCTGCTGTCACCATCACCATCACCACAATGTTCCATATGTTTGAACAATGCTTCTTGACTGTTGTATAACGCACCACATTCTGTACAAGCATGTGTATTCTTTTCAGTCATGTTGACGCTTTGACTTTCTATAGAAGACTCATCTGAAGTTTCAGTGATAGATGGTTTTACAGGGTTTTTCATATATATCTCCAATTCTCCTTCTGAAGTGTGAGCATCCTTTAAGTTCTTTTAAGACTTTGTGGCCTATAGTAAGGTTTCAAACAAATGTTGCATTTGTACATCCTTTCGGTTCGACATACACTTTTCTAATGAGGAAAAAGTTTTTAACCTAGCCTTATATACAACAGCAACTTGTTGAACAACATGTTAAGCAACATATTGAACATGTTGAACAACATGTTGAACATGTTGAACTTGTTGACCAACATGTTCAAGAATTGTATCAAGTTGAACAACAGCTTGTTGAACAATTGTTGTACAATACCATGACGTAATATGTTTCCAAAGATAATCCGAACACGTCTTTGAATGGGCTTGCCATTCGAACACATCACTGAAAGGGCTTACCATTCAGACACATCTTTGAATAGTGTGCTCTTCTCACCCACAAAAAATATGCTTACAGCCACCTATGCAAATAGTCTATAATTACTTTGTCTCAAAACTAGAAATAAAACTGAATCAAATGGAAAATTTTCATTCAGATCGGTTAAAAATTACGAAAGTTATCTACTTTTTTAAAAGTGACTAAAGTAAAAATTTTGAGATGTAAAAATTATGCTCACGGACACATAGGCAAAGAGCCTATGGTTACTTTATGTCAAAACTAGAAATAAAACTGAATCAAACGGTAAAATTTTCATTCAAATCGGTTGAATATGACTTAAGTTATCGACTTTTTTATTTTTTTGTTGATTTTGCTCGGCGCCTTGGGGGAGGCGGCGGGGGGAAGGGGGGTTGGCACATAGTGTGTCCTAGAGGGAGAGGGGGAGGTCCTCACTTTTTCAACATGGTTACGTCGCCTATTATGACGTCATAATGTGTTTCACACATAGCATGACTCACCACGGTTTTACTAAGCTCATGGGCGTACTAAAACAGTGCTTTTACCACGCCCATGGGCGTACTAAAACACCCCTATATGACATCATTATGACGTCACTTCCTGTTTAAGTAGGCCCATTTATACACTACTAAAAATATCGGCTTCAAGACTAAAGTCATCACTATGGAAGACTAGAACCATTTTTGGAAACTGCACACAGAACGATTACAAACTGAGTGAAATGCCGTCTACTAGACATTGTGTCGGAAAGGCAGAAATAAGAGACATAAATGCACGGCGAACTGCCCATTGTATAACCACGTGGGATTTCACCATGAACTCGCCCACTACTAAAAACGGCATTGAACTTTCGAGAAAAAATAACGGATAGGCTGGTACGAGCTAACCCTTTTGTTACACAAAGGAGCTTAGCGATGCGTACCGATCGGTTACAGTGCCATGTTGTACTGTGTGCAAAACGGCACTGTCAAAACACGACCAAGTACATGACTGTGTCGAGTCGACATAACGCCAAACACGTAACGGGAACAGTTACATATAAAGCGGCGCAACGACGAGCGCCAAGACAGCAGGGACAAAATTTATTTTCCCCCTTCTTCTTCTTGTTCTTCTTCTTCTTCTTCTTCTTCTTGAAGGACTTCTTTCTGTCTGATTACTGAGAATCCCTGCAAGAAGAATGACTATTATTAATCACTGACTCAGTAGGAACAAACGGACCAGTCTATGCAAATTTATTAATTTATCCGTTGTATATTCTTTCAAAAAATGTTTAATAAGCGTGCTTGTACAGGCGACAAATTACACATTGACACACCACTAGATTTGCGAAAAGGGTGCCCTTTCAACTGATGGGCCTTAACTGACAATTTCTTTTACATTACATCATTAGGTTCTTTCAAAAGATCGGCATAAGCAATCAAAATGACCTTTTTGATACAATTAGATCTGAAGTATTTAATTTCTTAATACTAATTTTAATGAGTAAAATATCTTGTAGACATAGAAGCCATCACTATGGGATTTTCCAATGTTTTTCACATTGGTTCTCGCGATCCATAAAAAAGTTTTGTGGAACAATCAACACCACATAGGTATCTTAACAGGTGCCCTGTTGGTATGTTCACAATGCTTATCAAATAAACCAACCAATCAGCGTCGTTGCAGTTCCTGTCATGTGATTGAATCATACCCAACTTATCGTACCAAAGAATCCCAATTAATGGGGAGATGGGTGTGTACAATTCGAGCGATAGCTAATACGCCTGTAAGATATTTTACTCATAAAAATTATTAATAAGAAATTAAATACTTCAGTTTTAATTTTGAAAATATCTTCTTGTAGACTGTGAAACCATCACTATGGAAGACTAGAACTGGTGGTGGAAATTAAATACCCAATGCATACGAGCTGGTTGACACTCTAAAGTACACTCTGTCGGAAAGGCAGAAATAAAAGAAACTGAGTTCAGTTCCTCTTTTACTTTCAGCAGGGTCTCACCGCGTATTGCCCATTCCATAACCAATAACAATATTCAGTGGCAGCTCCAAGTAGTGCTTCAACCATAGAGTCTATTTAGCGACCTTCTTCTTCTTGTAAAGCTTCTTTCCACCAGACTGCTGGGGAGTCCTGCAAGCAGGAGGACTATTATGAACCACTGATTCAGCAGCAATAAACGAGCCAAGAGTATGCAAATTATTCAACGTATCAGTTGTATATTCTTGCAAATAGCGCTTAAAAACGTGTTAGGCGAGGCCCAACAGCCAACCCGTAACAAGTCGCACATCGATACACCACTAGCGCTACATAAAGAGTGCGCTGCATGTCTAACCTGATAAGCTTTAATTCACAATCGCTTTTGAATTACATCTTGAGGTTCTTAAGTTGTATCATCATACGCTAACAAAATGATTTTCTTGATATAATTAGATATAGAAGCTTTGAAAAGATCTACTTTTATACTATTCATGAAAGATACAAATAGACAACTCTGTAACGGGCTACGATATGTACTTGATCGTTTACTATAGGCGCGTAGCAGGGAGACGGGACATAACGACGCGGTGTCGACATTGCGTCGACATCACAACCGGCAAGGCTGGCATAACAATCTGTTTGGATGTACCTAAGTCCTCGGTGCGTCTTGCCCCAAAAAGACGATAATGGTTTCAAGACAACCGCCTCCCATGAACCATTGACTTGGCTAATAGAGTTCTGCAAGGCGTGCATTTCACCGCGGCCCTTGCCTACCTTGCCAAACGCCAACGCACACCCACTTCAAGGTTAGTAACTTGTCTGAAATGATAGAGTGTTGGAAAAGTGGAAAATCCCAAGGCACCACTGTCCTGTCATGAATAGGACATTCTAACTGAAACGACCTGAGCAAGTCCGACAATACATCGCATGAAGATAAATCATAACCTGATGCAGGCTTCAAAATAGAGAGGAATGATATGTCATAACCCATCTAATTGCCACCTTCCTTACTTCGAACAAGTAAAGGAAAAACCCTTGAACCTTCACAAGGAAAACTTGTACACCAAAGTTTCAGTCGGATTTCAACTGGGGATTTGGATGATAATGAACCCAATGAGGTTGACGCAGACTGCCATGCTACAGGGGAATTCGAAGACTCATGATGCACGGTAACCGCATCAACAAAGGAAACCAAGGCAGTTCTGGAAGATCGGGAGCTACTAACAGTAGACGGCTCGGTCTCTCCTGCCAAATCTTTACAAGAACTTTCATCAACAGGGATGAGGGTGGAAACGCAAACAGCACCCCTATAGGCACTGACAGCAACGCGTCGATTAGTAATGCTGCTAGGTCCGGACACGGAGCAATGTATTGCTATGGTTGAGACGTCTGGCATTGACATCGACCTGGGGTGGACCCCACGGAGATTGTGTTGCAATCTATTGAAACTTGTATTCCGCTAAAGTCCACTCGGTGTGAACAACCTCGCCCATTCGAGAAGCTAAATCTGCCGGAACATTGGTGCTGCCTGCAATGAGAAAACTACAGTCGCGAACATGCAACCTTCAACACAAACCGTTGAAACTCCCGAAAGTGACATCTGTCTGGCTCGAACGCTAAGGCCCACTCGGTGTGAACAACCTCACCCATTCGAGAAGCTAAATCTGCCAGAACATTGGGGCTGCCTGCAATGAGAAAACCACAGTCGTGAACATGCAACTTTCAACACGAACCGTTGAAACTCCCGAAAGTGACATCTGTCTGGCTCGAACGTCGTCTCCATTGCTACCAATAGACCAAGGGGTGACTCAAATTGAGAAACGCGAGACTTGTGAGCAGATACGACCCGTGCAATATTTTGTATCTAATTTTGAATGGGGAATGCCCTGGCCCCTACAAAATCCAACAACTCTCCCCAAAATTCTATCGTCTGAACTGGAATCAACTCTGACTTGACGCAGTTGACCAACATACCCACTACTATTTCAGTAGTGTGTCTAACTGAGTTAAGAGAATTTTCTGGTCATTGCTTACCAACAACCAATCGTCGAGATATTGGAAAATTTGCAATCCTACTTGACGACCACAGCGTTTGACTACCTTCACGACCTGGGTAAACACAAACGGTGCTGTCGACAAACCGAACGGTAGGACAAGAAACCAATAGCTCTGTTCCCCTATCTCGAAAGCCAGAAAACGACGTGGCTCTTTGTGTATGGGAATGTGTAAGTACACATCATACAGATCCACTATAATAGTCCACACGCCCTGATTTGGAGTAGATTTGATCAACTCCGGAGTGTCCATATTGAAAACAATGTTAGATGTATGAATTATTTTGAGATGCGAAAAGTTGATGACAAGACGCCATATTTCCAATTTTTTCGGAACGAGAAAGACCCGACTGAAAAACCTTCGAGTGTCTGTAGGCATCTTTTTTATGGCTTTATTTTTGACCAGACCTTGAAGCATTGCTTGCAAAGCCAGTTGTTTTATTGGTTGTTGTTCGTATGACGTGACCAAAGAAGGATTGGGAAGCTTGGCAGCGGTGGACGGATTTGATGATCCGGCCTGTTTCTTGCAAACGGTGAGGGGTACCCCAATACAGTCAGTGGACTATGTTTTAGGGGCTCCTAACGCTTGACAAGCCTGCCAAAAAATCTTTAGTCTCATACCTACTGGCACATTTACGTTCGATCTGAGGAATACATAAACCAATTATTCTCAGAAACCCAAAGTATCTGGTAGAGATCGACGTGCGATCTGTGCCGGATACTTTGATTGCTTGACATCTCTGCTCAGGAGTGGTAGTCTGCTTTTCTGAATCTGTCCTCTGTTTCGTGAGTAGTCCATTGACACCGGCACTGGATCTGGTCTCTTCTTCGGCGTAGCTTGCACATCAATGCAGCCTACGATTTGATAAGTACAGGCTCAATCACATTCTTCAATATTTCACAAGTCTTATTGCCCATTAATAGGAGCAAATGCAGCGTTCGTGCATTCTCGGTGCTGACGTTCGAGTGCAGCAATACTTGATCTCGCCTAGGAACTGCGACAGATGTGAGCATATATGCATTTAGTTTCAGTAAATCTGATGAAGCCGCAACAACGGAACAAATAAAGCGTTTGTGCCTGGATCGACAAACTTCTTCAATGCTTGAAATGCGGCATCTTGAAAGGAAAGTGCGCATAAGCTTTTCCCGGCGACCTCCACTAAATATCTGCAATCCCATTCAGCTAAGGGCACACTCGATTCCGGGTTTACGTTAAAAAGCCCCATATCGAGAGGATGCACAAGTGACTGGATTGGCAAACTCCGTTCATTCGATTGATAAGCCGCAGTCTTAACATGACAAACCTTTGACGGGAGTAAGCGAGACCAGTGGAGTGGACGAACATCCTGTAACATCTGTAACTCGTCAATTCTAGCTTGCAACACGCTAGAAACACAGGGAGCCGTAGATAATCCCATAAAGTCTTTACGTGGTTGCGATTGTGACTGGGCCGCAAAGAAAAAAGACGACCGACCTGTGCTTTTGACGTTGTGATCGAGGCAGATGAGTTTTTGCACAATAAACTTGATAATGTCTTTAGAAGGAAAGTCTGCTGCCGAAAACGCCACTGCGGATACTTTATCTCAATCAGGCCGCAAGGATTTGTAGTCCTCCGGCGTCATGACCCGTGGCGAGGCGTGATATAGTCCAGACTGAGACATCGTCGAGGGTACAGTCCGAGTAATCACCATCGGAGCAGGGAGTGAGGCCGTACTTACAACAGTAAATTAGTTACGACAGATTCTGTGACAAGACTTGGAATGTTTTCTTTATCACCCAGTTACTGGCTCCTCCTCACGATGAATTGTCTGCTGATGAAGATGAAGAGGATGCATAAATAGAATGTTTCCTTGAGCGACGTGTATCGGCCATCAATGGCTGAATAGAAGCCATGCAGGGAATAGATGGAGGTTGTATGTCTTTCGACTAGGAGGATTCAGTAGATAGGGTTGAATTAAGTCGCAAAGTTGCGAATCCACTGACCCAGAGTTGGACGCCAGATTACACAACATCTTGAGGTCTTCATCCGAAGCATGCTTTAACGTGTCTGGATGTAGATTAAACTTAAGGCAAACATTTTTAAAGGCGAAAGTTCTTGTTATGTAAAAATGTCCTCGAAAAAGCATGCCATAGGAATATTCAGTCCAATTCAGTCGTCCTCGGTAACTGCTGTCCTGAAACATCCTCAGCCAGTGTGTTTTTCTCTATCATGAGATCATTGATCAATGGCGACTGTACTACAGACTGAATGGGAGCCTGTATAGCGGGCGTAGCAGTCACAATGCGAGTTCCCATGGCAGATGTCACATCGACTTGTCCCGGATCGATGAAGTAAATGCCCGGCGTAGACAGAGAAGTATCTAGTTAAGACAACGGTAGAGACCTAACTTAAAGTTTCCTCGGTTGTCCGATACATCTCTTACAAAATCTGATCTCTCCAGAGTCATCAATGCAGTAAGAGAAAGCTTATGTATAGAGGTAGAAGACTTGTCACTCTTAGACCGCTTGCGACTCTTTGCCCGAACTCTGGCAGTCTCCTGCTGTTGCAAGAAGAATAAAAATCGAGTCATCGAGATGTGCACACTGGTCGCAGCGTCTATCTAGTGTGCAAGGCTGTATCTCCCAGCGTCGCAAACACGTAGCTTGAATGCAACTTGAATGCGACTCCCCTGCACGCTTGAAATGGGCACAGAAATCCGGGATCATCAGTGAAAAGAAATATGTAGTAATCACCCTACGCAATAATGAAGAAATGAATTAAAAACATCTTCATTAATTATAAAGGACGACAGAAATTCCTTTAATAACATTAAAACTATTTCTAAGATAATGTATCTGGTGCATCGTACTACATGAGATTGATACCCGTCACTGCAGTAAATTCTACCTAACTGAGTCGTCACACACGACCCGGCATGGCGACGACCCGTCACACGCGCGGGTCATTACAGACACGAGCCTTCACTGCAACGACTCGCCACAATCACGGGTTGATGACCCGGCCTTGCGTCAACCCGTGGTAGTAATGTGTCGTTACAAACACGACCTCTACCATTGACAAGTCGCCACCGCAGCGACCTGTCACAGACCGGTCACGCCTAAGACTTGATCAACCTATTTTATGCCGTGTCAGTGGCGTACCTGAAACTAACAGTATGATCCAATCAACTTGAAATAAAAACATAATTCATGGCTCATTTGATAACGGAACTGCATTGATGTAAACACGCTTCCAGACAATAGTGATTCGTCACTTGCACGGATCGCTGCAACAGCGAGTCGCTGCAAACACGACTCGTGACAACAGCGAGTTGTCACATGACCGGGCTATCAGTGCCACCGATCGGGACAAAAGCAAATGATGCTTACATTACCCGTGTAATGTGCCAGCCGTCATTTGTTGTACTCGTCGTAGCCACGAATTGTAACAAACACAGTATAAGACTGCAAGGATAAAATAACCTTGCCACCTCCGACCATGACACGTGATTGATGCTTACACCATGTTGGTGTTGCGACGACCCGTCAAAGTGTCGAGTTGTCGAGCTCGCCACAGGTACGACGCCTGTGACAACCACATGATCGATTCTACACCAATTCATATGTGGACAGAAGCGGCTACACTATTCAATACCGTGATAAATCTCCACAACACTAACTGTTGGCGTGTATATGAACAGAAAGAAATAGTGTGTGCAACTCCCTAGAGTTGCTGCAGCATAATGGGAGACAGGCCTCCTAAGCTGTGAAAACTGAGCGTCTTAAGATCCTATATAACTCCAAGAGCATAAAGAAAGAAGGATGGCAGAAAGAAGAAACTTTCCTGTTTGCAGAGCCGACTCAATGCATGCTGACAGTGAGGAAAACCCTCGAAATAGAAACTGAGAAAATCGCACAGAAACGATCTCGCTGTCTATTACCAATACCCTTACGTTCTTGATGGCAGAGAAGCATTTACTGAACGAAGGTCGGTCTGACAAAACCCAGAACTACAACGTGTAGTAATCAGCAAAGTCAACAAACTGGTTAAAACTCAATGTTGTGATGGCAATTAATGTACAGGTATGGGATGGGCTGTGGGTCACCAGTTGACGCGTGAGGTCACCTTTGTTGACCGGGCCCATGAATTCTATGCATTTAAATGTGTTTATCTGAAATTTCTATAAATTGATTTGATGTGCAACAATATATTGCTTGTGTCCCATAGTGCATGTGTACATTCAATACGTGTACCCATTGTTCAATTGTTTGAAAAACATTGTGACTAATGTTTGAAAGGCACACGTGGGTTCAATGTTTGACCTGTGTTGAACATTTTATTGAGCATTGGTCAAATGTTATTTTTCTTTCGCGGGGCGCGGTCATTTTGATTTCATTCTGTGCAGCGATGGCAAAGGCATAAGACGTGCCGGTGTGGCTTGTTGAGCAAAGGCAGCTCTTTGTGATGTGCTGGTAAAAGCAGTCTTTTGTGATGTGTTGGGCTAAATGCCTGTTGTATTAAATAAAATGTATATTGGCTACGGAAAAGGCCTCGTGTAAATATGTGTTGCTCGCTGGTTCGTAATTTACGGACGTGTATACGATTCACTGGGTGAGTTAACTTTATATTGGGTTAATTAATTTGATATCTTGTTAACTTAATTTTGTATCGAGTTAATTTAATTTAGGTATGTCATTTAGTAATGTATTTATTTTTTTATATAAATATGAGTATTTTGTGAGGAAGTGTAATAGATTTTTTTGTGCATGTGACAAGTAAATATCTGCTGGAAGGGGAGGAGAATCTAGCTATTTATAAACTGAGAAAATGGGGAATTTAGGACATGTGTAAAACAAGGCTTCATAGAATTCAATTTTAAGTGAATATTTATGGTGTATATTTCTTCCCACCGTGTTGATGAGTGGGGTCGGGAACAAGATTTGACCGATGTCGTCTATGTGATCTTGTGAAGTCAGTCATCTGAGTTCGTCTGTGTGACCTCGTGATGTCGGTCATCTCTGTGACTTCGTGAGGTCGGTCATCTGAGTTTGTCTGTGTGACCTCATGATGGCGGTCTTTTGAGTGGGACTGGGAACAAGATTCGATTGATATCGTCGCCTGTGTGATCTTATGAATATCTCCATCTGGTGTGACATTACGGGATGTAATGGATGTCGCGCATTTAAGCCATTCGCCGTCTGACCGTTGATAAAATTACAGGTCACGTGTCCTGTTTGACGTCAATCATATGTACGGGAGTTTGGCAGGATCTTTTTGATGACGTCACCCGTCTGCATGTGACTTGATGACGTCACCCGTCTGCGTGTGACCTTTTTGATGACATTACTCGTCTGCGTGTGACTTCTTCTGATGCCGTCACTAGTCTGCTTGGGACTTGGTGATGACGTCATTCGCCTGTGTGGGACCTGCTTAACATCGTTCGTCTGTTGTGACCTAACCGAGGTCACTGTGTGTGGGGTTATTTAACTGGGACATACAATTGGGTTAAAAAAATAATAAGGGTTTTTTTTGTTGGTATTTGAGTATATGTATTTTTTTATTGTATATTTTTATGTGTATAAAGTGTGAATAAACTTTTCATATTTAAGGAGCTAGTATTTATTAGCATTGGAAACATTTAGTCCGGGACCTTTTCAGCTTGCTACCAGACTGTTTAGTTAAATAAATGGGGGCTCGTATTTACTTCACTATACTCAAACCAAAACAAGATAAAACTTACAGTATACGTAAATATAATATCCAAGATAAATAATATCCAAAAAATATGCATTTACATTGATCCGTCATTTTTACCAAAACACAATAAGAGGAAAAGCTCCTGTTATTCGGATCGCAAAAAGCTGGGAATGGTTCAATCACATGACAGGAACTGCACCGACGCTGAATGGTTGGTTGGTTGATAAGCATTGTAAACATAGCAACAGGGTACCTGTTAAGGGTACCCATGTGGTACTGTTTGCTCCACAAAATTTTTATTATGGATCGCGATAACCAATGTAAAGCACATTGGAAAACCCCATAGTGATGGCTTCGTAGTCTACAAGACTATTTTCGAAATTAGACGATTATTTTCGAATTCGACGAAGGGTCTTCTATAATATTACGTATGAATGATATAAACAGACTCCGCTGCAACGTGCAACAATAAGTGCTTGACCGTTTTACACAAGCGCATTGTAACTAGAATAGACATTGCGACGCGGTATCGATACTACCAAATGACTTTACATCCGGTAAGGCTGGAAAGACAATTTGCTTAAATGTATCCAAGCCCTTGGTCGCAAGATGCGTCTTACCCAGAAAATACGGTAACGGTTTAGGACCATCGACTGCCTTGAATCCTTAATCTAACTGATGAATCCTGCAAAGGTTGTATTCCAGCACGGCGTTTGCCCGACACCAGCGCTACGAGGTAAAAACACTTCAACCTAAATAGTTTGTCCGTGATGACAGAGTGATGGGAAAGTGAAGACGCGAGGCATTTAAAAAATGGACAAATTTCAAGAAACCACTATTCTGTCAAACAAGGGACACTCGAACTCAAAGGACCAAAGCAAATCCGACAACACTTCCCAGCAAATGGGAGGGCAAGAAACCAATAAGCTACAGCTTTTTCTTGCAGCACAGATAGCGACGAATGAATTTGTTTATGTGAATGTGAAAGCAGTCATCCGATAGATCCATCGAGATGACACACATACACTGACTTAGAGTTGACTTTTTGAGATGTGGAGTGTCCTTTGAACGACTCCAAATGTAGAAACTGATTCAATTGTAATAAATTTATGACAAGGCGCCGACATTTTAATGCAAGAAAGAGCAGCTTAAAAAAGTGGCAGTTGGCGTCCTTTCTATGGCTTTTGTGTAACAGGTCCTAAATAAAATTTAACGCCAGTTTCATCTCTGACTGCTGTTCGTACGACTTGACTCAGGAAGGCTCGGGGAGCTTGGTCACCGGGACAAGAATTATCCGACAGGTCTCTCTCGAACGGCAAGAGAAACATCCGCTGCTATCAACAGACTTTTTTGTAGTTCCAAGTGATTGCCAAGCTTGCCCAAAATTCTTTAGCATCCCTCCTTCGGGAAAATTGCTCTTGGTTTGTTTAATCGAGAAAACAACTCTATGGAAGAATCTTAAGGATCTGGACAAGAGCGCTGCACGATCTTTGATTGGCATGTACCTCTGCTTAGAAGGAGAGGCTGGGGTCAAAGGCATGGGAGGTTAACGCTGCCTATCCCAATTGTGCATAAGTTCATCCTGCGATTTTGCTCGGGCCCATACGATTGCTTCTTTCAATCAAAAGCGTGCCTAGGCTTTTGCGCGCAATCTCTTCGAGAAACCCGTAATCCCATTCTGCTAGCGGCACACTAGACTGGGGAATGACACTGGGCAACCACGGGATCATGTTTCAAGGGTGGGCAGAGGACTGAGTCTGCAGCAGCAGAGCCGACCGCTGGAGCCACAAGGCGCCGTGAATAGACCCACAAAGTCCTCTCACGGTTGTGGCTTTGACTGGGAAGCAAAACACAGAGACGGTTCCCTGGTAATAGTCGTTGTAGGGCCGAATCAAGACGCAATGTAGCCGAGACTACCGATCTCAACCTTAACACTAGATTACCACGGAGTATCTTGAGGTTTTCCTCGGACGTACAATACAAAATGTTAAGCGCACCTCTTCCTCGAAGACAAGTACACGCAGAGAACAAGGCTTTGTCTCAAGAAATGTTTTTGCACTGCTAACGCAATCTGTGATTCCAAGCTCCAAGCTCGGAGGCACTAGATCAGCGCATCTGGCTGCTAGACGGACTGCGATGGCGTAGAAGTGGGAAGCAGTATTAGAGGCACCGGACGGCAGCAGAGTCTCAAGATATCCCACTGCCCCCTCCCCCATCGACAGAAGCAACGCGAATCTTACCGGAGGACATTCCTTTTCTAGACGTAATTAAAGAAATCACGCGGCTGGCGGGGGTAGAAGGGGGCAACCCCTATGCTGACAATGAGAAGCTCCCCAGAGTGAGGTGCCAGAACAAGAGGCGTTCCTGGCTCTGACCACTAATGCTGGAGTCGTTAATGCAGTGGCTGCCACACAAAGATAATTTCAGCAAAGGACTTGATTGGGTGAAGCAAGATCATAGCGCGAATCCACCCATCCAAGCAACCAGGAGTCAGACCTGCGGACAATGTCATACCCATAGAGCAACCCACAAAAAGAACGATGTGGATGACCAGAGTTTAAAGAGGAATCTCTGAGCCATCTAGTGAGTGAATTTAGAATCAGGATCAGAATTTTCAAATTGTGTATAAACTGAAATGTTAAATTTTCTGCTATCAGTCGTAGGGCGCCAGAATTATATCCTTTGCAAAGTTATTGGGTAATTAGGGTTCGAAAATCATTTTACACGCCACTGACCACCCAATTTGTTTGACAACATTAGAACTGACTGGATCACAAAGCAACGCCAATGTCAGACAACGGTGTGCTCGGTTCAGTAATGCGAAAAAGGGTGGATCAGGGCAACAATTTGTTGACTTTCCCGCCAAATGATGTTTTTTTCGAACCCTGTTACCTATAAGCCTGGAGTACAGTAGCTAAGGAGTGTGTATTGATTTCTCTTTAAATTTTGGCGGGAAATGGTTGCATATGCCAGCACTGAAAAAAGTGTAAAAAATGAGTGGGAGGGGGGGGGCAGGTTCGCAAAGAAACTTGTAGTGACAAAAGAACCGCGGGGACCCCCATATTTTACTATCTCAAATGTTGAATGAATGATCAGTGTGTAATTATGTACAATATGAGAGGAAAAATGTTGCAGGTTTTCGTTCTGTATTGGAATTAGTCTCAAAATTTGTTTATTTGCCATTCTTAACAATACAAACCGAAAGAAATCCTGAGTCGTTTTAGTTCTGTTTTATTTCTCATAAAAGTCCGGTGACCATTGCTTTTTATATCCTATTATTATAGCACTGTGTCACATGGTTGCACATGCGAAGTATTAAAACAAAATTGTTGCAGATTAAAATTATGGGAGATAGCCGCATTTCCCTTTAAATAGAATAGGATATTCCCCTTGTGGAAAAAGACGCTAAAATACTGGAAGGGCTAGCCTGTAAAACATTAAATTATTTCAATGCAGTATTATACACTGAAAGCATTGAAGGAGGCGCTTACCCAAAGACGGATGTAAGACCCAGTGACATTGAAGTTATTGGAGTGCTTTTCGGTAGCCACTCGAGATACGGCAAAGATAGCGGCAATCAGCGAACTTTGCAGTCAAAGGAGCTCGGGAATTAAGAAATTGAAGCATTTTGTGCCGGTCAGAATTAGATCTGATATCTGATACATCTGGAAAACAGAGCTCTATACCGGGACTTGGCGCTGATGTCTCACCCTAGACGCCCCTATGCTGCTTCCAGTAGGGGTCGTTTCAAGAAACAATGGTAGAAGCAACATCAAGAGTAGAAAGGTCTGCACCCAAGCCATATCATCACTCCCAGTAAGAAAAGAGACAAAGGCGCCAAGATGACAGCGCCACCAGTCACCATGCCGCGCAAGAGTGGAGGTAAAACAAAGCAACGAGCCGCGTCACCGCATGGAGATGAAAGACTCATCTCCAGAAGATGTCTTTCTTTTATCATATGAAATAAAAATGCTACTGAACTGCAAAGACTCTTGGCCTGTAAACAAGGTTAGGCTATTTCTACAAAGTTTGGGTAGAAATAGAGGCTTTATGTCATGTTGTCAATTGGCTCTCACAAGGTTACTCCCTTGCATTCAAGAGAGACACCAAGAATACCTTACAGTGCCTCTATCTCAAAGCTCCAAACATATATCCACCTCCTACAACCTCCGAGCAGAATCAGGCTCAACAAGATATGACACGAGAGCTACTAAATAAAAGAGTTGTACAAGAAATGAGAGAGAGAGAGAGAGAGAGAGAGAGAGAGAGAGAGAGAGAGAGAGAGAGAGTCCAACCAGGGCTTTTTCCTACCGGCATTTCTGGCTCCCAAGAAAATGAGGGGCAGGAGATTGGTATAGACGTGTCATAGCTAAACCAATTTCTCCCCACGGCACATTTCAGATGGATGCTGCCAAAACCATCAAAGAAATGTTACAAGAAAGCAGTTAAGTGACGTCAGGAAATTTATCAGAAGCAGATTTCCACATACCAGTAAACATGAAAAGCCGCCAATAACTGTGCTTTCAAAAAGGGGAGGAAAGATTCAGCCACTCCCGTTTGAACTATCCACAGCCCTTTACGTGTTCTCGAAAGTGATGAAAATGTTAATTCAGGGTATGCTCAGTTCCAATGCCTGGCCGACTAGTTTCTAGCCCACAAAGAGACTCCAAACGTTCCTCTTAGTAAGGAAGCCCTTTGGGCAGGTCTCATGGTCAATGTGGCAAAATCAGAACTTGTGCTCAAGCAACAGATGACCTTTCTTGGAGAGAGAAGGGATTTAGAGTTAGCCAGAGCCTATCCAACAAAAGACAGATTGGGGAGAATTTTCACAGCTATTCGAGACATCACTCCGCATTGCCCCAGAACGTTTCAAAGGGCAGTTAATTTAGCAGTGGCTCGCGAAAGGGGTCGAAAATAATAGAAATGTGACAATATCGTATGTGTCACTTGCTAAAACTGCCTGCACCGACGAACCTACAAAATGTGATCGGGCCAACTTTTAAGTCAGGAGCACAATAAAAGACGTCCATTCAGTTTCAATGCCAAATCAGTTCTTTTTATTCTAACAACAATCATCAAAACGTAATTACATGCATACGCGTGAGGAAACGCCCACGCAACGTCACGACCGATGTTCCGTGCCCGCATCAATCAATCAATTACGAAATCAATTAGCACAGGACTGATTGCTCACAACTTTACCAATTCTTCACATTACCCCTCTAATTTACCAGAATTTGACCTCAAATTCAACGTTTAAGACAATGGTTGGGGAAAGAATTGGTAAAGGCTCAAAACATCAGGGGTTAATAAACAACTGAAGTGTAGTTTTTGTACATAAACAAATAGAATAAAATGCGCAACAATTAATAAAACTGGCAACAATTACCAAAAAATAACTATCTGAAGCGTTCCCTGGAACTTTTTTTGCTTAAATTTTTGGCTAATCACTTTTTAAAAATATAATATTGCACATTTTTGCTTCTGTTTTCAGGCTCAGTACTGCAATACAACAGTTCAACAAGATCAAATCAAGGCTTACTACAGTTTTACTGTTGAAATAAACTCTTATGAACTGTTGGACCACAGACTGAGCTAAATGTTGTCAATAATGTTGGCATGGCTTTAACCTTTTTCTCTAAAGCCGATTCACCAAGTGCCAAAGAAATCCCTTCTAAAAATGGAAAATAAAGAAAACTAAATATATGCACATCTCAAAGATGAATGACTTTGAAAAAATTTAAACTAGATTGGATATACTTGGTGCACTGTAAATCCCTCTATTCTTTAACAATTAATTTACATTAATTTATACCTTTTATGTAATGTACTCTTGCATGTATCTGTGTGACTTTACGTTCTCTCTGCCTTAAATGCACATTTTTTATGTGTATATGCACGCTTTTGTCTGTGATATGCATGAATAAACATAGAAATGTGTATTCTTTGCTTACTTTCTGGTGTTTAGTAAATGAATTGGGAAATTTTATTTCGAAACTCTTTCAGAGGTGAAGCTGAGAATAGAGTACCGACCGAATACCACTGGTCGTTAAAATAGCTCGATTAGTATTTTGACCCAATATCTGCATTACAAATTCACTGATACTGGCAACACTGTTTTTTTCTAATTCAAACTAAACTAAAATATAACACAGCAACTTTATTTTCTCCATTCAGCATGGAGACACACTGAGACTGATACTGGTGACCAACGCAACAATACTAAATAACTACTAAGACTATCGTGGCAACCCTATCTCTAGTTAATAGTGAGATATAAAAGTAAAGTTTTTAATCAACATAACTAAATATGCATGCTGGATATCCTGAGATATATATTAAATGCATTTTGCTAAAACATATTTAACAATACTGATAACCTGAGAACAACGATGTGCAGATATTTTCAAAAAACATCCACGATCAAAATTATCTTTATATACAGTTTTAAGTAAGTATAACTGTTTTAAGTAAAAAGGTAGGGAGGGGGCACTTGTTCAATAAGACTAGACAGTACTAAAGAGCAAGAAAGAAGGGAGAAAGTTGTTCCATAATACTAAACAGTACTACAGAGCAAGAAAGACGGAACAAGGTGGGGGGGGGGGGGGCAAAAATTCAACATCAGTATGTAGAATCTTCTACTTGTCAGGCAAGGTAGAATTCCTTGCTACTTCCCCAACCTGGGGTTGGAAGTCCCAGGAACACCAATCACTAAATTCACGGTCACTTACTTAAACACTGCACTGTTATCATATAAACAACATAGATTCGAACACTGACCATTTGTTATTTTGTTATTCAAATGAGTAGGGGGTACTTTCTACCGCCGGTGGTAGATCACACCAAAGCAAAACTCTAAGTAATTGAGGCACTCTAAACGTCCAATGGTACGACTTGAAATATTACTAAACATTTTTTTAAATTTAATTAATTTTTTTTTTGTAATAAAAGAAAAACAAACAGGCCCCTTTCTGGTGTAAGTTACCCGTGGATGCTGTGTATCCCTCTACAGCATTCGACCTAACATCCACTCACACAGACACACTAACAGTCAACGAATCATGAAGAATGATGTCATACAGTAGCTTTATCTTAGAAATAAGGCCAATTTGATGGATCAGGATAGAATACTAGCATGTGAGAGGGCAACCCCCATCCAAAATTTTGAAATGCTACTGCATAAGCAATGAAAATGTCATCTAAACATTTATCCATTAAATTGAGCTTACGAAAACGTCGATTTTTTTAAAACTCACTTTATCTCTTCGTCCATTTTCTCTGTGTGTTTTTTTTTTAAATTAAACTGTCCATAAAAAATTTAACTGCAGTGCTAAGCCTTGATGAAATGGAATTAAAATACATTAGCACGATGAAATGAATGATTCACTCATACCAATTTAGCCATTAAGCCCTATGTAAAATTACTCAGAGTACAGAAATGTTCCGTTAATTTATTTAAATACAGATCTGGCGACAGATTAGGCTGCCGATCAGGCAGCAGATTAAGCTGGACGAATACGAAAATCACAGTTATAAAAGTATAGAAGAAATATCGCACCAGTAAGTTGACGACGTGAGTGATATCCGGTAGCCATCAGTACCTTCCGGTGAGCCAGGGTTATTTCCGGTAGACTAGTTCTGAGCGATAGACTCATTGCAAAAACCATGAATTTAGTAGTTATTGAATAATATAACCGAATAAATAGACTTCATTTCGAAGCACACTGAGTTTGTGACTAATACGCTACTTCCGATACCAGAAATCACACATTCCGGTACGAGGAGCCCCTCCACACTCATGGTGGCCCTACTGGGACTATCAAGAACACATAGCTGCCATAGCTGCTAAATATACGGTTCAAAAGTCACCTTTCCCATTTAACGCTAAGATTAACTAAAAACATTCAGTACCAGAAATCACAAATTCCGGTACGAAGAGCCTCCCCACAGTACTGGTTCAAACGGTTCCTCATACACTAACGCTAACGTCGCTCAAGTAGCTTCCGATACCAGAAATCACACATTCTGGTATGAAGGGCCACTTCGCACGCCCAGCGGCCTTACCCCTACTTTCACTGGGCCTGTCGAGAGCACATACCAGCCAGAGGTGCCAAAATACAGTTCATCACCCTAGTTTAGCATTCAACACGTATATATTTACATTTTTAATGCAACGAGTTTAGGCTCTTTACCAGACTTTCGATAGTTGCATTCCCATTCGAACCACAGGAAAAGAAATGCAAACACCAACGCCAGACAACACGCAAAAT
The DNA here is from genome assembly GCA_949752745.1 of Protula sp. h YS-2021. Classification (NCBI taxonomy): domain Eukaryota; kingdom Metazoa; phylum Annelida; class Polychaeta; order Sabellida; family Serpulidae; genus Protula; species Protula sp. h YS-2021. The sequence goes on from OX457026.1 coordinate 62,481,784, forward strand.
TCATGATAATAGTTTCGTTTTTTAAATTAAGGTCTATTTTTGCCATCGAAATATGTATTCAAACATACGCGCGTTTATGTAAGATATACATATACGACAAGTCACTTCATTTTTAGGCAGACAAACAGACTGATTACAAGACGTGGAGAGTGCCAGATGTCCTCTCCAAGATTGTTTTTATATCCACACTTTACTAACAGACTGATGCCTGTGTACATTAGACAACAGACAAATAGACTAATTACATGACGTGGAGAAGGCCTGTGTAGATTAGCAATATCCCAATGGCGTAAAGCCTTTTCTTAACACAACCCCGCAAGAGATAAAAGAAAGATCAATTTTCCAAATACTAAATAACATGAATGGACGATCGGGGCTAATAGGTAAAGCAATCCAATAGAGTAGCAAACCACGAGTTTGATTTGCTAATATTGTTGCACTAATAAAAATACATGGTCAGAGCCAACTAACATTGCTTAAGCAATCTGATAGAATAAATCACGTGACAGCAAGGAACGGATTTGATTTGCTAATAAAGTTGCACTAAAAAATGCATTGTCAAAGCCAAGCAATCCAATAGAGTAAACCATGTGACAGAAAACCACGATTTTGATTTGCCAATTGTTTCTATGCTTGCATACTTGGAACCAAAGGTCGCATTAGGAGAATGGGTTTAAGCAATCCGATATATCAAGTCACGCGGTAGCAAGACACAGCTTGCCGGATTGGCTAATACTATTTAATTTCAACGATGTCGCGTGTCCCACGTCCAAGGACACGGCAGCTATTTAAAAAAAGAAAATTAAATTTTTTTAAGGCAATTTTTGAGCAACTTACCGCTTTCTCTCAAAAACTTACCGAAACAACTTTAAATAACACAAAATAAAGTCATAATCAGGTTAATATTAATTCATAGCTCTGAGAAAAAGCTCAGAATAGGTCACGATCTCAAATGTCAAAATCGGGGAGGGAGTTAATTTTCCGGTGGGGAAAATCGGTAAAATGTGTGCGGGACACTTCCCGCACTGTTGTCATCCCCTCTCTGAACACGGTGTCCCGCACCTGTTCCGTTACAATGCTGGGAACCTAGCAGACACCCTCTGCTCCTTGGTTCTCGCGCTGTTGGAAACCCAGTGGGGACCTCTATTCCTAGTGCCAAGGCTCAACCCCGCCAACAACGTCGGAGAAACTAAAATTCTCCCGCCGGAGGCCGATTCCTCCGGAACTCCTTGATTCTGCTCCGGGGTTGCAGAACCGCCACATGCCCCACCAGAGACCAACTCCTACGGAACCACGCAATCATCCCCATCGGAGTTCTCCCACTCCAGGTCCGATCATGGAAAACTGATCGACTGACAACAAAAACCGAACACTAATTTTTAGACTTTTGTTTCTTGTGCTTTCTTTTCTTTTTCTTCCCTACCTTGGGTGTGCTATTCCTAATAGAGTCTATCTTCTTTGACTACAACCCTTAATGGGCTATTGTATGGCTCCAACGTTATCAAGGATTTGGGGGAGTGAAAGAAAGATCCAAACTATTTTCACATGATGTTTTGTCCTGATTTTCTTTGGATACTGCTTTTCCGGACAGATGCATCTTTGGTAATGGATCTTTCGATAACAAAAACGATAGGTCGACATCTGGAGTTAATGGAATTGTCTTGTCCTCAAGTTTTTCGTCCCTCCTAACTTCTTTCCCCTTGGAACTCCCAGGAATAAATACTCGACCCACCCCTTTGTAAACGAAAGCCTTCGGAATTCACCTCCCGAATAGTTGGTGGGTTCGGATAAAATATCCCCTCATAATCTGCCGGTACTCCTGGGGTAGGAATATGATTCGGGCATCAACAGCCTAGCCAGCGGCTAAACAGTTTGAAATTCAAATAAAAACAGACACGACAGGACGGTATCCACGCATATGTTATCAACTCTGCTTTCTCAAAGGCAGAGGGCACACAGTCATCCTTATCGGGAACTTCCTTTTTATCATTTTCTAGGGAATGTTTAACCCGAAGGCGACCCTGGAATTCCCTAGCCCAGTTAAAGTGACAACTACAGAGAGAACATACAAGAAAAATATTTTTCGTAGTGTGAACCCCAGAAAAATGTCTTGCTTTCTGTAACTCACCTTCTTTTGTAGGAGGGAAATTTCTCCCACATTCACCACAGGATGGTTTTCTCAGAGGAGAACGGGATCTAGGTCTACTAACCTTGTCCTAGTTAACAAATTCCCGGTGACCGGGCAGTCTATCCATGGGTGGTGCCTGTCTCTGTAAGGAGAGAAACCCCCTGTCAGCCACTCTAGGCACCACTCGCATCACGTCCGGCCGAAACGGCACCAGCAGCGGATCCACTCGCGGTTATTGAACTCGGGGCCTGTCTTCCCGAGACTTAAACACCATGGTGTTCAACTCCATGGTGTTTCCCCCGGCTCCTGATTAGGCTGCGTAAATGGCGCCCTCGTCCCCTCATGAAGCATGATCTGGGCTTTGTACGGCTCCTTGTTCTTCGCCCGCCAAAAACCAATCGCTCTACTCTTGTGTTGAGGATCCTCCACCTGATGGCACTCCATTTCATCCAGGGAGAACAGTCTGGTTGAGCACAAATGACATTTGTAGCTGACTACCCCGGACTGTTCCTGGGGGTCCCTTTCTGGGTGGAATTCCGCCATAATCGAAAAGAAATGTGAGCTTGAAGAGCGCGTGGCTTGATAATCACGTCATCGGAAACATTCGAAACAACCCGGTAGCCAATCATAAATTCTCCAGGTTAAAGATCAAAGAGGTAAGCAGACGATATTTACAAGCACCTGCTGGTGTTGCTTTTACTTTGCGTTCTCGCTAAACAACCTCCACCATTACACCCCAGACGTTGATATCTCGAATTTTAATAATTTTAATTTAGAAGATACCAGTGTGTTTTCTTATTGTTTATAGACATGATTGAAGTTGAAATTTTTATTAAATAACTTGCAACGGAAAACTCGGTCGCTGTAGCTACGTGGGCAGGGTAGCTAATCCCTGGTAAGCTTGTTATTTCTATAACATTAAATCATCGTCTGAGACTGTTTCCGTAAAAGTTTGATCTCTTTCGTTCACTCTGAGGTCTCTCCAGACAATTTCTTGGTTCTGGAGCTAAAGTTCTTCTCATCGATTAGAATTTCCTGCAGGACTTCCTGCCGAACTTCTCAGTATTTTTGTTTGGTTCCTCCCTGAAATAAGCTGGCTTCAAGTGATTATGATGTGCTACTAATGTGTTTGACTTCAGCGATTGCTGAATTCTGTACACCACATCAGATATGATTTCTACGATGTAGAAAGGACCTGTCCAAAAACTTAATAACTTTGGACACTGGACCTTCTTAAACACTGATCTCCAGTACTATACTGCTCCTTTTAACTGATACTGTAGGGGCCTCAGTCTGTTTAAGTAACTCTTATGCTGATGTTCTACTGCTTTATGTAAGTATTCCATGGCGGCAGCATGAGATTTTCTGAGCATATTTTGAATCTACCTCACGTACTCTGGTACAGTGAAGTCTTCTTGGTCGATAGTTTTTCTACAAAGGCTTCTACAGGTAATACATTTTCTCTTCCAAAAATATAAGGGAATTTGGAGTATACCCTGTAGAGCTTGATTTACAACTCCATTGCCAAGAAAGGGGCAGTTCATCCCATTCCCATACATTCTCTTGAATTACGGTAGGCAGCATCTGTTGCAACGTGTGATTGAATCTCTCTGTCATTCCATCACTTTCCGGTCTTCTAGGACCAGTCGACGATTTTTCAATTCCCAACAGTTTACACACGGCACGAAAGACATTGGACTCAAACTGAGTTCCTTTATCGGAATGAATCTCTAAGGGACATCCCAAACGGCATATCCACTCTTTGACAAGCATAGCAACAGTTTCAGCAGTCTGGTCTGGCAAGCCATAAGCATCAACCCAACGAGAAAACATATCAGTAACCACCAAACTGTATACGTTGCCTTTGCTTGTTTCAACCAAAGATCCCATAATGTCACACGATATTCTCAATCAAATCAACGAATTGAGCCCTAGTTTCCCAGAAAGCAAACTTATCCTAGTTGCCCAATAGAAACCAGAGCCTCTGTGGCTCACTATACTGTCACGATACAGAGTACACAGGTGGCTTCAAATCCCCTGCCTTCCAGGACATCTATATCAGCCACATTAGGAGCACCGTCACCCAACTTCTCACCTCCTAGCCTGCGTTTGTCGTACTTAACCCTAGCTTCTTAAAAGACCAAATGTCCTTCAAGGGCAAGACCCACTTGGCCACTAGAGGGGCAGGGACATTCGAGAAGATAAGACTTCTATCTTTTTTCACACCCACTTCACGTAAAGAGCCACTTCCCATGCTCTGCCCTGTGTGTGCTCTCAGAAATACATGGAGTTATCCAAGGATTATAGAGGGCAAAATCACAAAGCACTATCATTTTTTTTAGGCATAGTGTGACCAGGGACATCTCCAAAGACTGTGTCTAATTATATCAAACGGGAAATTTTAGAGGCATACTCTAAAGCCTAAACAAACCTGAATTCCTGGCTTAATGTAAAATTTAAGCCCATCAAGTGAGACAGGTAGGCATTACATTGAATACTTTAGACAACGTGTCACTAGACGATATTCTACTTACAGGATGTTGGTCATCCCCAAATACTTTTATCAAATTCTATTTAAAAGAATCCAACCAAAATAACTTAACAGCGTTTTATTCAATTACCCCTCTTAGAGGGGCAGAAAAAGTTATTTCTAACCCTGATTCTCGGTCTGTTTCAGCAAAAACTACAGTCAGAGTCAGAGAGAGACCCTAAGGACGAGGATTCAAACAATCAAGTCAGACGCCAGACCAGAGGGGGGCAAGCAACCCCGAGGCAATTAAAATTCAAAGACTTTAGGACTGTTACTTACTTAGATGGCTCCGTACGTTCAAGCCGTCTGTCGGATTAAGAGAAGTGGGTAGAGGCATTTTCCTACTTTTCATCTATTGTCGTAAAGTAATAATCGAATGAAATTTCTCACTAAATACATGTTAATTTGAGTGAGAAAGAATCTGCGAGTTATTATCTGTGATTGATTTGATGACTAATTCACTTATCAGCCATTGCATTTTATGTTGATCTGTTGCACTAGTTAGTGCACAGACTGTTTATTCCTGCCGATTGTGTGATTTCATTGCAATAAAGAATATTATTTTGTATTCACAATTATTGTGCATCAGTCAGTCCAATTGTATGACATTCTACATCGGTTGGCGTACCAGTGGAGGGGGGAGATTGGAGTTTCTTCTGGTCATAGCAGTATCTTTACTCAGCTGTCTCAATTGGGTCCTGTTAACTGTGATTCTATGTATGTACTTAAAATTTTTATTAACGAGGTTCTGGTCCATCCCTTTCTAAGAAAGAGGGGAAACCAAGTAAGCAAATGGGTAGAGCCACTTGAAGTAATGGCTCTTCCCACGCGGCTATACCCATTAGCCACTTGAACCCATAAGGGCAAAGCCACCTTAAGTGAATGACTCCTAGCATTGGGTTGGAGCCACATAGCCAAATTGTTTCAAGATTAGAGCCATCCTTTTAACTACCGTTCTTTCTGAATAATTAATTTTATCTTATATATTATTGTGCATCACGATTGTAAATTGGTAGAAAAATCAATAAAAATCCCAAGGAGAATTTAATGTCTTTTATTTCGCTTTTACAATACATATACCGGTAAAAGAATTCTTTTCTACACAAGGCGTGTCAAAGCGGTTTCTACCTCGACAAAAGTTTCTAATTCCTGCTAAAGGTGGAGATAAACGAACGTTAGCTTTTGCGAAGTAAAACTTTTCTTTTATTTCGTAAAACGCTTTTTTACGAGTAAAAGCCTAGTTCGCGTTCTCCATCTTTAGACCTTCGATTACCCGCCATTATCCATCCTCACTTCAACCCCACTTAGGCGGAGGGAAACTGAGATAAGAAAGAAATATGAATAATTGGATGTCACGCAGTCTTAAACAATAGACTGTTTCCGATATTACTTTATAAGGCAATTTTTGACAATGTTTATTTACACTGTACGCCTCCACTTCTAGAAAGTTCGATTCATAATTTATGCGTCGATACCGCAAATGAGAGAAATCCCTTCTAAATATGTAGAACGCGAACTACGCTTTTGTTCGTAATAAAGGGTTTTACGAAATAAAACGATAGGTAGCATTGACTTTCCTAGTCTTGGGCTGAAAGTGGTGCAAGTGGACAATATTATGACTTTTCAGAAAAACGTATTTGAAAAAAGGCAAAATAATCCGCAGTGAATGTCTTACGAACATACATAAATTTAAATTGTTTGATAGTAAACTGTCATCATAATCGCAAAAACAGACTTTTTCAAAGTGAAATGAATGCAAGGAGTGGCTAATTGATGTAATTTGATTACGTAGGAAACTCTCGTTATAACCGTTGCTTTAAAGTATCAGGACACTAAAAATGTGTATGAGGATTCAGATTGGGCACGGGATGGGAGAGGGAGAGGGAGAGCTAGAAGGGGTAGACAGTGAGATAGAGAGAGAAGGTGAAAAGGGGATGTGCCCAAAGTAGTAAAAACACAGAATTTTACAGTCATTTTTTAAATCTAGAGGTGGAAGCATTGCAACCCATAAAACACCTTTTCCCTCTCTTCCTAGGATTCATGTAGCTTTCATATAAATTTCACACCGGTGCCTCCTGTCCGTCTACACAATTCCTGTATTCGTCAGCTCCTTCTCCATGGTTTTATCTGCAAACTTGGTAGTTGCCCAATAGAAACCAGAGCCTCTGTGGCTCACTATACTGTCACGATACAGAGTACACAGGTGGCTTCAAATCCCCTGCCTTCCAGGACATCTATATCAGCCACATTAGGAGCACCGTCACCCAACTTCTCACCTCCTAGCCTGCGTTTGTCGTACTTAACCCTAGCTTCTTAAAAGACCAAGTGTCCTTCAAGGGCAAGACCCACTTGGCCACTAGAGGGGCAGGGACATTCGAGAAGATAAGACTTCTATCTTTTTTCACACCCACTTCACGTAAAGAGCCACTTCCCATGCTCTGCCCTGTGTGTGCTCTCAGAAATACATGGAGTTATCCAAGGATTATAGAGGGCAAAATCACAAAGCACTATCATTTTTTTTAGGCATAGTGTGACCAGGGACATCTCCAAAGACTGTGTCTAATTATATCAAACGGGAAATTTTAGAGGCATACTCTAAAGCCTAAACAAACCTGAATTCCTGGCTTAATGTAAAATTTAAGCCCATCAAGTGAGACAGGTAGGCATTACATTGAATACTTTAGACAACGTGTCACTAGACGATATTCTACTTACAGGATGTTGGTCATCCCCAAATACTTTTATCAAATTCTATTTAAAAGAATCCAACCAAAATAACTTAACAGCGTTTTATTCAATTACCCCTCTTAGAGGGGCAGAAAAAGTTATTTCTAACCCTGATTCTCGGTCTGTTTCAGCAAAAACTACAGTCAGAGTCAGAGAGAGACCCTAAGGACGAGGATTCAAACAATCAAGTCAGACGCCAGACCAGAGGGGGGCAAGCAACCCCGAGGCAATTAAAATTCAAAGACTTTAGGACTGTTACTTACTTAGATGGCTCCGTACGTTCAAGCCGTCTGTCGGATTAAGAGAAGTGGGTAGAGGCATTTTCCTACTTTTCATCTATTGTCGTAAAGTAATAATCGAATGAAATTTCTCACTAAATACATGTTAATTTGAGTGAGAAAGAATCTGCGAGTTATTATCTGTGATTGATTTGATGACTAATTCACTTATCAGCCATTGCATTTTATGTTGATCTGTTGCACTAGTTAGTGCACAGACTGTTTATTCCTGCCGATTGTGTGATTTCATTGCAATAAAGAATATTATTTTGTATTCACAATTATTGTGCATCAGTCAGTCCAATTGTATGACATTCTACATCGGTTGGCGTACCAGTGGAGGGGGGAGATTGGAGTTTCTTCTGGTCATAGCAGTATCTTTACTCAGCTGTCTCAATTGGGTCCTGTTAACTGTGATTCTATGTATGTACTTAAAATTTTTATTAACGAGGTTCTGGTCCATCCCTTTCTAAGAAAGAGGGGAAACCAAGTAAGCAAATGGGTAGAGCCACTTGAAGTAATGGCTCTTCCCACGCGGCTATACCCATTAGCCACTTGAACCCATAAGGGCAAAGCCACCTTAAGTGAATGACTCCTAGCATTGGGTTGGAGCCACATAGCCAAATTGTTTCAAGATTAGAGCCATCCTTTTAACTACCGTTCTTTCTGAATAATTAATTTTATCTTATATATTATTGTGCATCACGATTGTAAATTGGTAGAAAAATCAATAAAAATCCCAAGGAGAATTTAATGTCTTTTATTTCGCTTTTACAATACATATACCGGTAAAAGAATTCTTTTCTACACAAGGCGTGTCAAAGCGGTTTCTACCTCGACAAAAGTTTCTAATTCCTGCTAAAGGTGGAGATAAACGAACGTTAGCTTTTGCGAAGTAAAACTTTTCTTTTATTTCGTAAAACGCTTTTTTACGAGTAAAAGCCTAGTTCGCGTTCTCCATCTTTAGACCTTCGATTACCCGCCATTATCCATCCTCACTTCAACCCCACTTAGGCGGAGGGATACTGAGATAAGAAAGAAATATGAATAATTGGATGTCACGCAGTCTTAAACAATAGACTGTTTCCGATATTACTTTATAAGGCAATTTTTGACAATGTTTATTTACACTGTACGCCTCCACTTCTAGAAAGTTCGATTCATAATTTATGCGTCGATACCGCAAATGAGAGAAATCCCTTCTAAATATGTAGAACGCGAACTACGCTTTTGTTCGTAATAAAGGGTTTTACGAAATAAAACGATAGGTAGCATTGACTTTCCTAGTCTTGGGCTGAAAGTGGTGCAAGTGGACAATATTATGACTTTTCAGAAAAACGTATTTGAAAAAAGGCAAAATAATCCGCAGTGAATGTCTTACGAACATACATAAATTTAAATTGTTTGATAGTAAACTGTCATCATAATCGCAAAAACAGACTTTTTCAAAGTGAAATGAATGCAAGGAGTGGCTAATTGATGTAATTTGATTACGTAGGAAACTCTCGTTATAACCGTTGCTTTAAAGTATCAGGACACTAAAAATGTGTATGAGGATTCAGATTGGGCACGGGATGGGAGAGGGAGAGGGAGAGCTAGAAGGGGTAGACAGTGAGATAGAGAGAGAAGGTGAAAAGGGGATGTGCCCAAAGTAGTAAAAACACAGAATTTTACAGTCATTTTTTAAATCTAGAGGTGGAAGCATTGCAACCCATAAAACACCTTTTCCCTCTCTTCCTAGGATTCATGTAGCTTTCATATAAATTTCGCACCGGTGCCTCCTGTCCGTCTACACAATTCCTGTATTCGTCAGCTCCTTCTCCATGGTTTTATCTGCAAACTTGGTAGTTAGGAGGAGAAGTCAATTTCAAGCAGAGTTATACTTCGCTTCTTTTCTCCCTCCTAGAGAGGAACACAAATGAACCGATTTAGGCACTTGTTAGGAACTTGTCCTGGTTTAACTCACCTCAAAAGCAAGGTTAACTTTTTGGTGTAACCCACTAGTTTAACCTGTAGTTTTCGTGAATATGACATAATTTAACCCAATGGTTTAAATATAATTTAAACCGCGAAGTTAACTTTTTGGATTAAGTTACGTGTGAACCCACTGGTTTAGCTTTCGTGATTACGGTAGCTGGTCTACAACAGAAAGCAACTCAGTAAGTTTGCACTAACCAATGTGGTTGCCTCAAAATTCATTAACATAAGACACGACACGATATAATCAATTATAATTGCATTAAGACTTTTGAAATGATATCAAATCGACACATTAACGTTAACACGTGATCGATACGTTTGCTCAAGCAACCCATCACATGCTACCTGACATTCCGCCGATACCCATCACAGTAGTCACAATAACGAGTCGCTGCATGTACTAGCCGACGAACTACCGACCCGTTAGATTCATGACCGTCGGTCACACCGGTCAAACTTCGATCCCTCAAAGCCACGGATCGTGCCAGACACAATCCTCTGCATGTACAACCATTGACACAAGCAAACCACCACACGGTCTACCTCCCACTGCCACAGGTTGGGACAGACACGGCAACTAAGCGCATAGTTACCAATCACGTGACTGTGGCATGCTTGAGTCGACAAAGCTACAACACGTCAACAGAGCCATCGACATTGCAACAACCGTGAAAGTGTGCAGTCCTTACATCATCGTATGAAAAAGCATACCGATCGGTGTGAAGAGTCGCTGCTGTCACGACTTAGACACATGCTTGATTGCCTGATTATACCTGTGTTGGTGACATAACCAGAATTTTGAGTATTTCAAGCATAAATTGGTACACAAACCCCTATTGAAATGACACACCCATGGTGAAGCTAGGGGAAACCTAAGAGAAGATGCATTCAAGCTATCGAGCATAAAACGACCCGATAGAGTGTAAACGCTTAAGAGACAGACACAGAAAAGAGACAGTATTTGTAACCTTTCAAGAAAAAGTGTCTGCAGTATCGACAATGTGAGAGACCTGAACTCACCAAGACGAATTTAACTGTAGCGACCCCGCAATGCCTTGTTGGTGGCAGAAGAGAAGAACAGTGGAAAGCTAAAATTTTCCTGTTTACAAAACAAACTCAATTAAAAATATATGCTGAACACAAGGAAAGTCCTCGATATGGGATTTATTAGAAAATTGCTCAAAAATCACCTCGCTGTAAAATACCTGTAACCAACACTACAGTTCTTGATGACCGGGAAGCATTTACCGAACGAAAGCTGGTTTGACAAAATTCAGAAAAATCAGTAAACCGTAATCCGTAAACAAAACAAGAAATTTACAGTATGCATACAGATACTACTAAAGATAAAGAATATCCAGAAAGCATGCAATTCACCTTGAATTTGATCCGTCATAATTAGAAATTATAGACAGTGAAAAAACGCTTATGGTGCTTAAGTCCGGACATGGAGAAATGTACACTGGCAGACAATGATTGAGGTGATTGGCGAAGACACCGATCTAGGGCGCTCCCCACGGAGACTGAGTTGCAATCTACTGAAACTTGTAACCCGCTAAAGCGCACTCCGTTTGAACGATCTCATACTGCCTGCAATGTGTGACGTTTAGCTTTGCGCGTCGCGAGCATACAAGAGCACCTGTTTGGTGAGACGAAACAACGTCGGTGAACGCGTACCGCCCTGCTTGGGCAAATAAGATACTACTGTATGGCTGTCTACGAAAAACCGAACCAGTAAAACGTGGAGAAAAAATGACTGCCTTCATTTCCAACACATTGACATGCAGTTTGCGGTTGTGATCCGACCTATACCTGCCTTGATGGGGATGGGAGAGAGAAAGGCACACCTTTCAGGAGAATCAACTGACACGACCACCAATCGAGATCCCTCAGAGCTAACAAGGAAGACCGCATTCGATGGGTACTGGCGCGCTGTTGTGTCTTGTATTGAATGCAATCTCTCCATCCTAGCTTGTAGCACATTTGCTACGCATGGAATGGTGGACAGCTCCACAAAATCTTCTCGAGGTGGTGGTCGTTTGACTGTGAAGCAAAACTACGGTCTGATGATCTGCGGGGGGGGAGGGGGGGTCCGCTGTGGTGAGGAAGGCTGTAGATTTGTGTGCTATAAATTTAATGTCATCCCTGAAGAAAAAATATCGGAGACAAATCCAGGGAAGAAGTTTCCTTTCAGTCATCTTTTCATGACACCTCCGTATCCGGTTTATCAACAGTGGCAATAGAAGTTGGTGATAAGGTATGCTGCGAGACTTCTCGGTTTGGAGCGTTTACTGTTGTAGCCAAAGAAGAATAGGAAATCTTTGAGAGGAACACACTGATCACAGTGTGCACGACTGTATACCCACTCGGCAAAGACACACTGTGCATCTGGTGTGGGTATCACCCACCCGTTTGATGTGCGGAGTCAAGGATTAACAATGAGTGCACAACAAAATCAAACTTCATAAATAAGCAGCTACAACTGTTGTTGATAATTGAGATACTCAAAGAAACATAACACGACTTCAACACTTCATATTAACTCAAATAAGAGTGAAAAAGTCGATACAATGCTGTTAATGCGCTTTTAAAGCTACCCATGACAGCGTCGATGCTCGTCGCTGCAGCGAGTGACACGTGACGGAGTTGCCACAACCCAGCAGATATGACCCGCCGTAGCTACGGGTCGTGACAATTACAATCCGTCACATGGACGAGTCGTGATAACACCGACCCGTCACAGCGACGAGTGGTAATAATCACGACACAAACACAACACGTGACAGTCACCACTCATGGTATGATCGATCTTTCACATGATGGACATCTTACGGGTTGTGACAGTGACAACCCGTTGCAAGCACAATTGTCATAGCATTAACCCATCATATTATCAAACCGTCCTTGCTGCAGGTCGTGGTAATGACGACTTGTTGTACACAGTGACAACCCGCTGCGCGAACACCAGGCACATGATCGATCCATGCTCAAGTCATGACAGCTGCGTATAATAGCAACACTGCCATGTGACAGGTCGTTGCTGTAACGACATCGGCTCGTACTCGATCATGCGTATTTAAGTCGCAACTGAAGTATTTAATTTAATACTCATTTTTATGAGCAAAATATGTTGTAGGCGTAGAAGCCGATCCCGATTGATGGAGAGGTGGATGGGTAAAATTCGAGTGATGGCTTCTACGTCTACAAGATTTAATCATAAAAATGAGTATTAAGAAATTTAATACTTCAATTTTAATTTCGAAAATATCAGCTTGTAGACTACGAAACCATCACTATGGGAGACTCGAACTGGTGGTGGACTGTTGGCACGCTGTCTGCAAGACATTATGTTGTACAGAAAGCAGAAGAAAAAAGTAAATTAAATTTATTCTTTTCATTTAAGCGGGTCGCGTACTGTCCATTCAATATTCAGTGGGATTTCACCACGAAGCGACCATTATAAACTATACTTTAGTTCGATTACAATGACATTATCATACGAGCGAGCGTTACCCCCCCCCCCCGCCCCATTTTACAAAGAGAGAAATGTGAGAAAAACCGACAACAATGTACTACAACTTTTTCCTACCAGCCGCAGTAGCAATTATACCATGTGCAAAACCGCACTGTTCATAAAGTCATACCATGGTACAACTGCACTGTGTCGGGTCGGCAACGGAATAGTCACGTGATAGACCTGCTGTCGCTGCAAATCCGAGCTGCGTCTCAACTCAAAATCTATTTACTGGCCTTCTTCTTCTTGTAAGACTTCTTTCCACCCCACTGCTGGGGAGTCCTGCAAGAAGAAGGACTATTATGAAACACTAATTCAGCAGCAACAAAGGGACCAAGACCATGCAAATTATTTAAGGCATCAGTTGTAAATTCTTGTAAATAGTGCTTAATAAAGCGTGTTAGGCGATGCCTAACAGCCAACCCGCTGTTAGCATTGCACAAGGAGTGTGTCAAATGTCTAACCTGATGAGCTTTAATTGACAAGCGCTTCTGAATTACATCTTCAGGCTCTTTTATTATATCATCATATGCTAACAATATAGCTTTCTTGATATAATTCGAAATAGACGCTTTGGATAATTCTACCGTAATACTACACATGAAAGATATAAACAAACGACGCCACAACGGGCTGCAATAGGCAGCCGATCGTTTCACATACGCACGTAGCAATGCTGTGTCGACACCGCCACTTGACTGTACCCTCGGCAAGGCCGGTATCACAATCTGCTTAAAAGTACCCAAGCCCTTAGTTACAATGTGCGTCTTATCTTAGAAGGACGGCAATGGTTTCAGAACCACCGCCTCCAACGAACCATTGACTTGACTAACAGAGTTTTGCAAGGCGTGTATTTCACCGCGGCGTGTACCTGACGGCAACGCACTTCAGAGAAATACACACTTCAGGGTAAACAGATTGTCCGAAATGATGGAATGATGGAAAAGTGGTGACGCGAGATACTTTAAAACCAGTGACAGATCCCAAGGCACCACCGTCCTATCAGCAATAGGTCGTTCCAATTGAAAAGACCTAACCAAAACCGACACTTCACAGGATGACAAATCATAAGTGGATGCCCGCTTCAAAAAAAAAAAAAGTGATAGCCGAGCGGTACGTCATAATCGATCTCACCGACACCTTTTGACCTCATACAGAATACAGAAAAATACAGAATACAGAAAATACAGAAAAAAGTCCGTCACTGCCACTGCCGTAGCAACCAGGAGATTGAAGCCCCTATCCAGACACAATGACTCAAACAAACGCCAATGTAACAAGTATACCTTGTTCGTGGAATCCTTATGAATTCTGTCCATTCTCTGGAGAACTCGTTCAGAAAACTCCTTAGATTTCAGGAAGGAAAACTTATTCACCAAAGTTTCAGTCGAAGCAACTGAACATTTAGATGAAAATGCTTCCAATGAAGTTGACACAGACTGCTGTACTCAAGAGGAACTGGAGGACTCATGACGCACGGCAACCGCATCAACAAAGGAAAAAAGGCAGTTCTGGAACATCGAAAGCTAACAGTAGGAGACGCTGTTGTCTCTCGTGCCAAACCTTCGTAAGAACCTTCATCATGAAAGACGACAGTGGAAATGCAAACACCACCTGCAGAGACCACTGATACAGTAACGCAGCTATCGCTATTACCGCCATATCCGGACACAGAGACATGTATGCCGGAAGACGATTATTGAGCCGATTGACAAATAGATCGACATGAGGTGCAAGCCGATGTAAACAACCTGACCATCCGAGAAGCTAAGTCCGCAAGAACGTTCAGACTGCCTGCAATTTGAGAGGGCTGAATGAAAAAACCACAATCTCGAGTACACAACAAGACCTGGTTGGTGAGAAGAGACAACATGAGTGAGCATGTGCCGCCCTGCTTGGATAAATACAACACCACCGTCTGATTGTCTATCAGAAACTGAACCACGTGACCGTCGAGAACTTTTTGCAGAGTTTGACAAGCTATCAAGACCGCTTTAATTTCCAGGAAGTTGATATGCAACAGCTGTTCGTGGCTGGACAAACAACCCTTCCACATATGATCCTGGAAAACTACGCCCGACTCCGTACTCTGCACATCCTTGCTTCGATGGAGCTGAGAGGGAAAATGGTTTGACTGGACCACCAGTCCGGGTCCCTGAGAGCAAGTAACGGCAAGCTTATGCGATGTCCCGGCAACCTGCCCCGCCACACAGCCTTCAGGACCACATTCTGAAACTCCCGAAAATGACACCTGCCCAGCTTGACAGTCTTTTCCGTTGCGACTAGCAAACCTAGAAGAGACTTTAGCTGCGCCACACGAGTCCTGGACGTAGACACCACCTTGGCAAACAGTGACATTATTTTCCGAACGCGGCTTCGCGTGGGAAAATCTATTAACTCTCCTAGAAAACTCTATTTTCTGACCTGGTACAAACTTGATGCGATAGACCAGAAAACCCAAAACTAGAGCATGCAAATGAGCTAGAAGCACCTGCCTGTCCGCACTTACAAACAACCAATCGTCCAGGTATTGGAACAGCATTCCTACCTGCCGACGCCACCTCTTGACTACCTTCATAACCTGAGTAAAAACAAACAGGATCGTTGACAATCCGAATGGTAGGGCTAGAAACCAATAACTTTGATCCGCTCCTGTGAATGCAAGAAAACGACGTGACGCCTCTTGCATTTTTTTTGAGTTCCCAGAGCTTGCCAAAAATTCTTTAGCCTCCCCCCTACGTGCATATTTACGTTCGATTTGCGACATTAACCAATCAATTCTTCGCAGAAACCCAAATTATCTGGCAGAGATCGTCGTGCGATCTGTGTCGAAGACTTTGATTGGTTGCTACCTCTGCATCGAAGTGGCAGCCAGCTTTTTTGTGTCCAACTTGTGCTTCTTGTGTTGGGGTATCGACACTAGGAATGAACCCGGTCTCTTCCGCGGCGTAGCTGTGCATTAGAGCTTTGCGCTTCAATCACATTCTTAAGCAAATCCGGCGGAAACAAGTCCGATTGACCGTCGATTGAGGCGAAACAAAGCTTCCTGGCATCTTTAGCCCTAATGTATGAGTGCGGTAAGATCTGATCCCTGAGCAGAACCACAAACGACAATAGTAAGTACGCATTCAACTTCAGCAAGTCCGAAGACGCAGCCACCACGGAATCAAATATCCGGTCAAATACCGGGATCTACGAACTTATTCAGCGCTTGAAATGCTGCATCCTGAAAGAAAAGAGTCCGCATGCAACTTCTTCCTGAAAACGACAGTCACGCTCCGCTACTAACCGGTAGCAAGAGAACTCGATCCCGCAACGAGCTCGGCTCTGCACCTTATAAGACTACCCCGGCTACGCAAGAGATCTTTTAAGGATAGGATTATTGTCAATGTTCGGCTTTGAATCCAGTATGGGGTTCATTAAGGGGCCGAGGCCGAGATAGTTGTGGGAATGAGTTCTGTTGTATTCTTACTAACCTGCTGTCGTAGATTCGTTAGCGTAGCAGAAAAATTGTCAGCAATTAATTTAAAATGTCTTTAAATGGAAAGTCCGTTGCCGACAGATCCCCAGCTGACACTTCTTCCCACTCCTATATGTTCCAAATATTTTTTATTATGATGGATCGCGATAACCAATGTTTAATACATTGGAAAACCCAAAGTGATGGACTACAAGCCGATTTTTTCGAAATTAAAATAGTACATAAACGATCACCAAACTCTGCACCCTCGGTGACGCTGGGGATGGGCGTCCTAGCGTGGCACGTGATCGATGCTTACACCGTGCTGGTGATGCAACAACCCGACACATTGTCGAGGTGGTGTACCCGTCACAGGTACGTGGCCGCTATAGCGACAGCATGAAAGACTCAACGGCATACCAGAGGTAAAAAATATGCTGCTACACTACTCTATGCTGTGTCAAGTCGTCGCAACACATCAGCGTATGCATGCCTGCCACAGAAAGAGAGAGTATTTGCAATTTTGTCAGGTTGTCGCAGTATGGACCAAAAGTGGAAGACATGACTACACCAACCTGAGTTCAACATCACGTCCGACGAGATAGGATTTTTTAAAAAAAAATCGCTCAAAAATAGCATCACTCTGAAGTACTAGTAACCTACACTCACGTTCTTTATGGCATTTACCGAACGAACGCCGGTTTGACAAAACCAAGAACTTTCTCGTGTAGGAATCAACAAAAGCAGCAAACTCGAAAGACGTAAACCAAATAGGATGAAGCTTAAAGTATGCGTAAATATACTATCCAAGATAAGTAATATCCAAAAATTATGCATTTACCTTGGGTTAATTAAATTAAACCACAATTAAAGAAATTGCTGACGAAAAAAACTCCTGCTTATCCGATCACGATAAGTTAGGTATGGTTCGATCACGTGACTAGATCTGCACCGACGCTGATTGGTCGGTTGGTTGACAACGCATTGTAAAATGGTAAAACAGGAATCTGTTGAAAATTACTTCACGGTGATATCCCGCAAAATTTCTATTATGGATGCAATAACCAATATTACTACATTAGAAACCCCATAGTAATGAGTTCGTAGTCTAGATGCAGATATTTTCGAAAAAACATAATGTGCCCTAGCCCCGTTACTTTTCTCATTGTACATCAAAGAGTCGGGGGAAAATTACTAGATAGTAGAGGGGTTCGAATGAGATTTATCTCAATAACGGCACTGTTCTCGGTCTGGTAGGTTGGGTATGACAGGCTGGACCTGGGAAATTACTGTATATAGTGGTTAGGGTAAGGAAAGAGAACAGTGTGAAATTTAACCATTTGAAGAGTGAGATATGGTCCATTGGCGCGGCCACATGGAAACGGAGATGTAAAAACCAAGGGAAAGGGAACTTCGAGAAAACAGGAAGGTAGCGGTTAAAATGCCGGAACTGATTTGTATAGATATTTGGGAAATTTTCTTAAAATTTGCGGTGATGCTGCTTTCCGACACCAGGAACTTATTATGCTTAAAGCAAGGAAATTTGCAACAAGGATTATGGGTTTTAGCGCTGGGGGGGGGGGGGGCTATAAATCCAAGTGGGTGTGGGAAGGAGGGATGGGAGAAGTGTCCCGAAGTGTTACAAAAACTCCTGGGGTGGTCCGGCATTAAAAGCTTGGTAACGAGAATGATTCCATTATGGTCTATCGAGAAATAGAAGTATGGGATGGGGGTGACGCCCAGGCAAACAGCCAAATGATTGTTGGATTACAAAGCATATTTGGGAGAAGACGAAAAGTAAACAGACAGGAATCAATTCAAGAATTGTGGGTTTAACTCAGTAGGAACCCGTTAAATGGAGTGTTTATAGAAGAGATAGTGGGTAATGATTAAGGACTTTCGCAGAACTACTGGGACTGGTGGGATGATCTCATCTTAAACTGTAATGAGTGTGGAATGAGGAGGTTTAAATCAAAGTATTTCCTTCTCGCAGTCCCACCCTAATACTGGGTCCATTTTGAAAGCAACACTGGAAGGCTAGTGGACCGTTGGATCAGGTGTAATAAAATCAAGCCAATCAATCGCTGAATCTGTTTATCAAGATGTGCATTTAAAGGTTTTTCTTTATTTATTTATTTATTTATTAATGTAATTTGATCGTAGACATATAAACGCCTCTGTGGTCTATTAAACTTGGAAATTTTTAATAACTTAAAAATTGTAGTAGTTCGTCTCTGCTTTATAGTCATATAGCATTGGTTGATTAGACCAAAATTTATTAAGTCTATTCTTGAAAGAGTTCAAGCTAGGTGAATTTACAAATTTATAGGTAGAGAATTCCACATTCTTGCAATTCTTACTGTGAAGCTATGTGGTCTTGTATTAGTCCTGCTGTATTGATGTTTGATTCTTGTTCCATTTCCTCGTAGAATATCATCTGTAATGTTAAGTTTGATAAGAGGCTTTACTTCATTATCGTAGTTACCAGTAATTAATTTAAATACTTCAATCGTGTCAATTCTAGTTCTTCGATTTGTGAAGGTTTGAAGTTTGGAGGTTTTTAGACGATCAGCGTAACTTAGGTTCTTTAGCTCGGGTGCAAATTTTGCTGATCTCCTTTGCACATTTTCCAACAATTCAATGTGTTTTGTTTTAAATGGGGCTCAGACAGAAGTTCATATTCTAGCTTCGATCTGACTAGGGATTTATATAAGGGCACAAAAACACATCTGGTTCGAGTAGTCTGTATGATCTCCAAATGATTCCCATCATAATATTTGCTTTGTTAATAATTGTATTCAGGTGTTCTTCAAGGTTAAGAGAACTGCTAGTTATTACACCTGTATATATTTTTTCAGTAACTTGTTTTATTTCTTTAAATTCTTCTCCATCTTTATATTATATTTGTTTTGATAAGTTTCCTTGTCACAGATTGCCATATGTGTACATTTCTCGGGATGAAATTTCAACAGCCAAAGATTTGCCTGTGAGAATATCTATAACTCTTTGCATTATGTTTCTATCAGCAGATTTCAGATGATATTGTGTCTACAATAATGCAAGAGTATCTACAACGAAATTTTATGTGCGGGTTCATAATCTTCCAATTTATCATTGTAGTCAACAGTGAGCCATTTAGTAACATATTTTTTCATTCAAAACTACAACGAATCTCCCGCAATCATAAACTGAATTTTCAGCAGTATGTGAATGATGGCTGTGAAAACTGCAGTGGTTTTGTTGATAAACTTGTCATTTGGATTAATAACTGTCAGCGCAAAAGAAACGGCTCCTGGTAATAGTTGTTGCACATAATTTTGTTAGCTCCACACTTTGCTTTAAATTGATTTTGGACATTATCATATTTGTTTACATTTCGTACAGTTCTGTCAAGATCAAATGCACCTACATGCGAGGTTGCATACTATCCAGACACGACGTGGCATATATCACGCTCTGTTTCATTCGATCAGCGAAATCCCAGACATTCGGTGATGGTGGGGGTGTGGTGATGGGCTTGGGAGATACGTTCGACATTTACGATACCAGGGTTCTCGCTGGGTTCTCAGGAAAGTTTGACCTAGTTGGGTCCAGAAAGACTCGGTGGGTTCCGAAAAAGTGAGTCATTTCGCAAAAATGCCCAAAAAAATGGACAAAGCGAATCCTGGATACGGTGTTTCTATAAAAATGTTACGAGCAGGAGTGGTATTTTGCTCTGTCCTTATTTTTAAGGATGTCCTTATTCTTGAGATTAGATGGTTGGTCCTTAATTTTTATCCTTATTAGGCCCCAACCCTACAGGGTTGGGGGCCTATAGACTTGGGGTATCTGTCCGTCCGTCTGTCTGTCTGTCCGTCATCGTTTTTTTTTTTATACAAGCGATATCTCGAGAACGCAGAGGCCTAGAGACTTGATGTTTGGCTCATTTGAAAGGTCTCGACTTGTAGATGTGCCTTTTGGCCATTTTGGCCAAATTCGGCCACGTGATCTTGGCCAAATTGGCCAAAACCGCAAAAGTCGACTTGAGTTTGTACAGGCGATATCTCGAGAACGCAGAGGCATAGAGACTTGATGTTGGGCTCATTTGAAAGGTCTCGACTTGTAGATGTGCCTTTTGGCCATTTTGGCCAAATTCGATCACGTGCTCTTGGCCAAATTGGCCAAAAAACGCAAAAATCGACTTGTGTTTGTACAGGCGATATCTCGAGAACGCAGAGGCATAGAGACTTGATGTTGGGCTCATTTGAAAGGTCTCGACTTGTAGATGTGCCTTTAGGCCATTTTGGTCGAATTCGGTAACGTGATCTTGGCCAAATTGGCCAAAACCGCAAAAGTCGACTTGAGTTTGTACAGGCGATATCTCGAGAACGCAGAGGCATAGAGACTTGATGTTGGGCTCATTTGAAAGGTCTCGACTTGTAGATGTGCCTTTTGGCCATTTTGGCCAAATTCGATCACGTGCTCTTGGCCAAATTGGCCAAGAAACGCAAAAATCGACTTGTGTTTGTACAGGCGATATCTCGAGAACGCAGAGGCATAGAGACTTGATGTTGGGCTCATTTTAAAGGTCTCGACTTATAGATGTGCCTTTTGGCCATTTTGGCCAAAATCGGTAACGTGATCTTGGCAAAATTGGCCCAAAAACGCAAAAAATCGATGTGTGTTTGTACGGGCGATATCTCGAGAACGCATAGGCCTAGAGACTTGATGTTAGGCTCATTTTAAAGGTCTCGACTTGTAGATGTGCCTTTTGGCCATTTTGGCCAAAATCGGTCACGTGATCTTGGCCAAATTGGCCAAAAATCCACTTGTTCTTTAAGAGCACACTGAGAAGTACCCTGACGCATTATTTTCGACCTCAGCGAAACTCCCAAACCACAGTAAAGCGTGATTTTGCAACTGTGGATTTGTTTTTGTTGTCGGCGATAATGAAGGATTCGGTATCCTGATCTCAAGAACACACATATTTTTGTCAGTAAAAAATTGTTATCTGACCAAAAAACCTGTGCGCCATAATTAGGCCCCAACCCTTCGGACTGGGGCCTATAGGTTTGGGGTGTCTGTCCGTCCGTCTGTCAGTCATCGCTTTATTTTTAAAAGACTTTGTTAAGTTTGAGGATAGAGCAGAACAGCTCTTTTATCCTTATTTTTAAAAATAAGGACATCCTTAAAAATAAGGACAGAGCAGAATGCCACTCCTGCGCTAAGCCTGTAATCCCTACATACGGTTCGAGTAAGTTACAAAAGTTCTCAAATGCCGGTGCTATGTATACTAAAATCATATGTCTTTTTTTTTTTTTTGTTATTTTTGAAAACTGGAATATTGCCTGCATTTTTCGAATATGTCATTACTGCTTGCTCTTGTTTATTTAAAAATTCGCACGTCCCAAAGGTCGAAGCGGGGTGTTCTTGAAACTCTGCGCATCCGCTGTTCAGTTTGTTCCCAACTGTAGTGTATGGTTTGTACGTGCAAAATCTCAGCAAGCGTTCATAGGATTAGGTTCCTATCTCCGTAAAGAAGCTTTCTTTACGGAGCTGAGGACCTCTGTAACCTGCACTACGCCAGCCCTCAATATTTTGGTTGGACACAGGGCGGGCACTTCTGAAACGCTGATCGTTGGCCTCTCTATTCCCTAGCTATAATATAATAATAAAGGCAATGATTGCAAGCATATGTCATGCAATTTCCCTTAATTATGTAGTGTGTGTATTACTTACGTTTAGAATGACTGATCAGTTGGGTGATGGAGCGCGGGGGGGGGGGTGTCTTAGCCAGCTTCGTTTGCAGGTTTATTGGAAATTAATACTGATGTATTGAACTGTACGTGTGTAATTTCGATTTCGTTTTACAGATCTTCTGGTTTTGACGGTAGCCACAGAAGCCAATGATGGATTTCAAAGGTTCATGCAGACAGCTGAGCAGTATGATCTAAATGTTGAGGTATGGCTTTAAGTTCCACTACAAGTCAATCTCTAGCATTTCTTGTTGTCATATATGTTTTAAAATTCTGCGTCCAATTCGACGCTCACCTGTTAGTCCTGCGTCCACTCTTCAGATGGTTATGATGAAAAAAAAAGAAGAAAATGTTACAGTGGAAATATGAAAGTGGAAAACCTAATGGAAATATACTTATGTTCTAGCTCAGCAGCCGCAGCCATATAGGCTGCACTTAGATTGAGCGTGTAAAGAGGGGTTTTGGGACACTTCGGCCCCTCGCCAGTTATGCATTGCCACTTCAGTCCATCGCGATAGACCGTTTCGGCACTTTCTAGGTCACTCCAGCCCTTCTCAGAATACATCTCGGATCTTTTTGGGCATTTTGGCCTGCCTATGCATCGCCTTTAATTACTTTGCATCGTAAAAAATCATCAATTCACACTTCGGTTTTTTACACATTGATGAAAATAAGTTGTATTTAGCACATTTTATTTGCAAAGTTAATGAACTTCGCTATTATCTAAAGCTAACATATTAGTACACTGTTTCACACTCTAAATCGCAACTAAGTCATTGAGGTTGTGAATGTCCAAGGACATTGTGAGCAACCGAGATATGGTTTTTGGTTTGTTGGATCACCAATAACTATTTTTTATTCCCCCGCCGCCGCGTAGGGCGGAGCGGGGGACTATAGTATTCGAGTCTGTCCGTCCGTCTGGCGACACTTGGAAGCACAAATTTGTGCACGCGATATCTCAGCCGCTATTCAAGCCTGGCTTTTGATTTTTGCTACAGTGAAAATATATATATGGAAGTTGTGCGACGTCGCATTATTTTCAGATTCGAACAAAAATGACGAAATGGCGACTTGTTGAAAATAGGCAATGTTTTAGTATTTCTGTTGCCTACAGTGCAACTTTGTGCACGCGATATCTCAGCCGCTATTCAAGCCTGGCTTTTGATTTTTGCTACAGTGAAAATATATGTATATATTGAAGTTGTGCGACGTCGCATTATTTTTCGATTCGACCATAGTTCCTGGCGGGGGACATTCATCAGTTTCACTGATAACTTGTTTTTCTTCAAAATAATACCAATCAGGACTGTTTGATGTAAAATCTGAAAACAATTCGATCAAACCGTGGTGATAAGAGTGGCCTAACTGGGACCATTCGTATAAAATTTGAAAGCAGTGCTATTAAAACTAGTCGAACGACTCAGGAGTAAATTACTCTGTCCCACAGTAACAAATGGCAGCTTGCTGGTCCACTTTAATTTTGAAGTTTGATTGTCTGTGGAGTATAGTGGAAAGCCACTCCTGAACAATTTATGAGAACCCCCTAGTCCACTCCGGAGTAAATCACGATCGCGATGATGATTGTAAGCAGGGTAGGGAAGTTACGCGAGGGGTAAATGCATTAAATAGAATTGCAAATGAAGCACTGATTCTCCGAAAACAGAATAATGAGATGACTATTTTCTCAAGAGCCGAAATGGCACATAAGTCTTTCCCAAGAGCCGTAGTGTTCCATAATATTGGTGTCGAAATGTCCAAAAAGTGCCGAACTCACAAGGACCGAAATTGTAAAGGACCGAAGTGTCTTTTTACCTAACGGGACACTTACAGTAATTATTGACGTTAAGACGCGGCTTATGTGCCGTTCCGCCTTATGTGCTCTTTCTCTTTCAGACAAAAGGTCTTGTCGTTTCTTTTCACCACGGTTTCAGTAATAGACTGGATGTTACAAGCCATAAAAACATGAGTAAATCTTTTATATACTGCCGGATATCATACTATATTTTGTAAGGACCTAATCCCAGAGATAAAAATTAAAACAAAGACGGCAATTGGGAACTCAATGGAATTAACATTAATAGTGGTTTACTGTTCAGCTACTGTGTTGTGGTTTGCTGAATTGTATTTGGGAATTTGTTTACGTCTTTCTATGTGGACTAGGTTCTCGGCATGGGCAAGCAGTGGCTAGGAGGTGACATGAATTCGGTAGGCGGTGGCTACAAAGTGAGGTTACTCAGAAGTGAAATGGAGAAACATAAAGAGAACGACGAGTTGATCATTATGTTTGTGGATAGGTCAGTTAAGTATTTTCTTTGTATACTTAATGACGTTGTAAGCTAACCTCAGTCACGTAAATTTAAAGTCTTGTTGGAAGGTACCTTTGGTGAATCCCCAGTGGTGTGCAGTTCTGTTTGGTGGTTCCAAAAGATTTCTAACTGGTAGTAAAAAAAATCTGCCAAATTCTTTTTTTAACTTGGATCTTAGTGTAATGTTTCCACATTGCTTTTGGGTATTTTCTTAAAACATACAAATTTCTTACAGTCAAAGCCAGGGGTTGGCACAGTGACGCTGAACATTCTTGTTATTTTTTGCCGAGGTACTTGTTGTCCTTATAAATATGATACTCCCTGTCTGGCGTCGTATTGTCAACAGTCGTGTTGTAAGCGGTTAAAAATGATGCCTTTTTACTTGGCGTGACCTGAAAATTTAAAGCTTCCTGAAATGAAGGACTGTAGATTAATTATGTTCTGAGTGGAGCACAAGAGTCTGATTCCTTTCTAAAGATATATTTCTGTGAGTAAGTAAAATATGAAAACAATAAAAACAACAGAGAAAATGGTCATCTATGAAGTAAGTACGCAAAATTAAGGCCTTTTTGACCCCGCCCATTGTCTTATGTTTTGGTTTAATCACTTAGTATTAGAGATGGAACTTTGGGTGAAAAGCATATGAAAAAACATTTGCAACACAGTTATCCCCAGGTTCAACAATGTATGCTTTAGTGCGTCATTTTAGCCATGTTACACACACGATCCTGTGGTCTTAAAGCGCACTGAAAACACCTACAGTACAACCTCGTTATCACGACAGGCTCGGGCACAGAAATTAGGTCGTTATTACCGGTGTAATTTTAACAAGGCTTTTCTGTAGTTCGTGTTTGAAAAAAAAAAACGTTCCTAATACCATTGATGGCCGCAGTAACACTACAATAGAGAACAGTTCACTTTCAGCATAAATAGTATAAACAGTGCCGTATAAAGTGGAATGTGAAACAGGGCGTAGGAGCCTGCCTTAGCCTTTTGGAAATAAAAATTTCGGTCTTTGCTATGCCGTTTCGACAGACACGTATGGAATACAAGGAATACACAATGTTTGATTTAATGTCTTCCCCTTCGGAAAACATCTGCTGTATTTGTTCGCTAGTCCGTCCGCCTGTCTACAGAAATTTCTCAGGTTCCAGTTGGCCGTAGAGTATCACCAAGGATAGATGCCTTTTTGCCGTTTTGGGGATCTGAATTCTTTTTCAAAATGGCGGATTTTTTTTATCATCAGCGATTTCTAAGAAACTGGTCGATCGGTTTCTCTGCATTGCCAAAAGTCAGAATTATAGAAACTCCATAAAATCGTGTACCACTGAGTTTACATATTTGGAGTTGACAGCTGAGGTCACGGTCAGTATCTTTACGATGTGTCATGAGTCAGTGTCGTACGCCACCACACAGATATAAATCCAAGAAGCCGATTCTGTGTTACGCGGGTTAGGTGGGGGGGGGGGGGTAGAAATCTGTTGATTCACAATAGTGTATGCACGCATGGCTAATTTAAAGAACACGTGAGTATTCTGGCCATGCCTTCAGTAACAATAATTAATAATAATAACCAAGCAATAATAATACATAAAATTCTCTGAGGTTTATTAATTTTAAATGATAGAAATTAGACTTCCTACTCTTGTAAGGAATCATGGTAATATAGGTTGGCCTTATGAAGTTGAAAACAAACCACTTTTAATGTAACAGGGAAAAAAATATTTCATTTCCAGTTTGTACTTCTGCGCCACTTCATTTTTGGCCAGCGTCCAGTATACTAACACTTTAAAAGTTGACTTTTCGTGAAATGCCGGAGGGGAGGGGAGAACATCCCGTACACAATACATCCTGGGGCGTAATTCGATGCCTGGTGTTTGGTAGTGCGAGCTCGATAAGCCTTGTGATTAACTGCTTTACAGAAAACATGTTCGCTTGCAGACTATTTTTGTTCTCGCCGCGTAGTGTCTGGATTAGGTCTGGAGCTTTTTTTGCCTTGCAGTTAGGCTCGCGTGGTAACAAACCGCCTAGAAATGAATTACGTGACCCTCTGCAAGTGCCAATACTCAGGCGTCATGATCTATCATATCGAGAAAAGTACAGCCGTGCCATAAAATTGTCAAATAAAACGGAAATGGTTTTCCCGTCTGCTAGATTGTTTCATGGCACTGCCTATTTTCTGTCTATTTTGTTTCATGGCACAGTGTGTAGGAAGACGTTCACCCATGTTTAAGACGTTAAAACGCACGTTCTCGGTGTCCATCACCCACTCTTTATAAGCATGTTAGCCTTCGCATGAATTCTTCGCAACAAGTCGGGGTGGCAGAGAGGCCACTGTCACTTGGCGGTCTTAATTTCAATTCATTCAACAGTTATGACGTGGTGCTGACGAGTACAGCCAAGGAAATTCTGGCAATTTTCAAAAAGTTCGAGGCCCGAGTGGTGTTTTCAGCCGAGGGTTTCTGCTGGCCAGACAGTACTTTAATCGTAAGTCATATTTCTTTAATTGGGGGCCCATCCATACAGTATGTTTACAACGGAGTCGTGGGGTCCGGGGCTGCACCCACACTATGTTATAGCCAAAGGGTGACGTCGCATATTTTGCCTATCATAGGGGGGAGGGGTCAAAAGATTCGAAATTTTTGTACGCACTTTATTGACCCCCTTCCCCCCTCCTCCTCCAGACCACAGTTTAGAACGGTAGCGAGTGCAGTCGTTTGTGTACCCAGTGACGCTTCTTTTAATCAGTAAAGTTTGGTCTGTTCAGTCATGTTTCTGTAATCGTCCTGATCTTCGAATGCCATTCATCTCTTAGGGGCCATCCATAAAGTACGTACGCAAAAATTTGTCAATTTTGACCAATCCGCCATACCCAGTGTGTACGCACTGGCCTAGACCGCCCCTCTTTCTGTACGTACGTATATAATATGCTGTGGTATATTGAAAAGATGCCAATTTGTTTTAAAAACTATAATGCCAATTTAATCAGTGACAAAATTGAAAGTGTACATGCCAACATACATTAAAATCTGAATGAAATAGCCATTGCACTAAAAGGAGTATAATATTTAGTTTATAAATCGATTTACTAGAATATTGAATTACATAAAAATATGTTTGAGATATGTTTAAAAAAATGCGTACGTACGCAGCACCCCGAACCCCTCTCCCCCTGTACACAGGGCGTACGCACCGAACGTGACACACCCCTCTCCCCCTCTGTGCGTACTTCATAGATGATCCCTTATTAATTGTAACTGCCTTGTCAGAAGCGTCAAGGGTTTTGAGTAATTAGTAATTTGCAATTAACAGATGGGTAATTGATTGACTTTATATTGTAGGATTGGAAAATGGGTGTGACTTTTTCCTCCTAGTGGTGTAACTGATTTTTTCCCGTCAAAGAAAGAAAAGTGCTGGCAAATATATTACAAATATTGACATAACCGCATAACATGCGGTTTGAAGTCTTAAATACCAGGATTTTTTTTTTTTTTTGCAATGCCACGTACAGTAATATTTAAGGGTTGTTGTAATTTGTAAGGACAATTCTTTCACTGCGTATACAAAAAAAAAAAAAAAAAAATTGGCCTCCACCTCAAGCGAGAAAATACCACAGATCTGCCAAGTTAAAGTTACTGTTAAGATTTAGTGCATGTAGAGTAATTCCACGCACACTCTCGGTTAATGAAGAACGTAAACAGGATGATGCATTATGCGAAGCGCTTTTATGTGTATTTTTTTTTCTTGTAAAAAGCGCATGTGCATTTCCGAAATTTCCTAGTCTCCTCCTGTTTTAAAACAAAGGCATTGTCTTTAACACTGTGGCCGTCTTATTTACACTCGTGTTTGAACTTCGTACGAGGTCCCACAAGCTGGTTAGTCATTCGCATCACCAGCCAGGGATTCAAAGCACACCCTTACACGTACCAGACACATGGCTACCCGAAATAATTCCTTATTTTCTCTGTAAATTTTCCATTGATAAGAACAGTAAAAGATGTGTTGTAGAACTATTATTAAAGCACATAGATCACAGTTGTTTATTTTGGTTGTTGACAGGGTAGTTATCCAGAGGTTAAACCGAATGAGAAGAGATTCTTAAACTCGGGAGGTAAAAAGTGACCCCGTACTGCGTTTATATGCAGCAACTTTTATGTATAATCCTCTGGAACAGCGAGATGCGTATTACCTGTTTTCATAAATACAGTGCAACTTGTAACGGTGGCCGATTTATTCCGACGAATGTTTATTCTCTGTGAACTTTTGAGAGTAGTCTGCATAATATTAACGAATGGAATTGTGAAAAAGCTGCTGTGGAGATACAGTATGTTTTGTCTGGATAAAGTAGAACGAGTTTATGGAAGTTTTCAGTAAGTTAGTAATGTGGAATCTTGAACAAATACTCTTTGTGTTTTTCCAGGCTTTATTGGCTACGCACCGGACATATACGCCATTGTGACAAACAAACCTATCAAAGACAAAGATGATGATCAACTCTACTACACACATATATATCTCGATGACGCATTGCGGGTAGCGTATTAAAATCAAACCCACCGGTGGGGAACACTTCTCTTGAAAGAACAACCTCCAATAGGGCATCTTGTTTCCCAGTCCCATTTGCCTATTGTTTCTTCTATAATAATTATTCATCCCTATTTAGGAAACCTCTCTGTGGAGCGGGAACATTTTCAGTGTTCCTCAGATTGAATCTGAGCTGTCCTTTGCGTGTGAAGTGCCTCTTCAGTTTAACCTAACTCTGTGAGATGAGCAAAATGATAACAGTGATGTCAATTTCATTATCCAAATCTTCTAAAGTTTGCCATTATCAGTATATACACACATGCCTCTTCAAAGTTGCTTGGTATATTTTCGATTCCCTGTATTCCTTCAGAGTAAAGGAGTATTCTGCCGTTACGTCAGCCACGTAGACACATAAACACTAGCGCTTCTGTCGAAACAGCAGTTGTGTTTGTCATTACAGGACAAATATTCAATCAAACTGGACACAAGGAGCAAGATATTCCAGAACTTAAATGGTGCCCTGGAAGAAGTGGAAGTGAAATTCAAAGGAGAGAACAGCTATTTGTATAATATGAAAACGGGGTCAATTCCAATAGTCGTACATGGCAATGGTCCGGTCAAGGTATGCTCGGGTCTCAAATCACTTAATTGATGCTCAGGGTAATTCATATGCATTATAGTTTGTGCCCGTTAATTCTTATCAAGTTAGAATTTGCTCGAATCACCCAGTGGTAGGAATAATTCTTGTGAAAAAGAAGACTGCAAAGATAAATGTGAGAAGAAAAAGAACCAATATTGAGGTGATTAAAACGTATTATTTGTGGACAAATTAAAGAGCAGCTGTTGTAGTTATTTGTAGAACTTTTTGCATGTGGGAAACTTTAGGCAAAAGCCACACGAACTGCCGTTATTGTGTACATTAGTTTTAAAATAACACATTTTTTAGCCGGTGTTAAGGGAGATAAATAAAACCCAGTGTATGTACAAACACAAATAGAAAGCATGGAAATAATAGACGACGAGACGATTCTAAGTTCACGTTAAGACGAAAACAAAGTGCCTGATTGCTTGCTGTTAGGTGCAACTCAACAGTCTGGCTAATTATTTAGCAGACGGATGGACACCAAGTGCCGGCTGCCAGAGCTGTGTTAGGAATAGGATTGATCTGACAACGTACAAGGTGCTTGGCTGTGCTGCCAGCTCTCTTTGTTTTTCTTTCATATATCGTGAAACTTAAAAATAACGAGGGACGGATTGTGATTCTGTCTGCAGACACACTTTTTATGCGCGAATAAGTTATGCTTTTTCGTTTATAAATTTACAACATTTGTTAAGACAACAACAACAACAGCAACATAAAATAAGTATGAAAAAGATGGTGTTGTTTTTTTATCGGATAAAAAATCTAAATATGTAAAGCTACGATAACATTTTTTATACTACTTTTGAACTATGTCATCGTAATCTTGCGGTTGGAAAACAAATTTGCCGCCCATTGTTTCACGTTAAAAAAAAAACGAAGCTGTTGACTTAAACAGATGAAAACCTGAAGTGACTGGCATTCATGGTTTCCATGTCAATTTTTCCTAGGATGAAGAACTACCAAGCGTGTATGTGTCAGTTCACATTGAACATCCAGTCCCTTTCCTGGATGACTTTTTCAAATGCCTGGCCAAGCAAGAGTACCCGAAAGACAAAATGCATGTTTTTATTCACTATATGGTAGGGAACTGTCATGATATGACTATCATTTTGAAGATTTCTTTGTTGAAGGTTTGCTTAAAATGAGCAAAGAGTCATTTGTAATAATCTCCCGTGTGACGGAGGGATATGGTTATGAGCTTGTCCGTCTATCCGTCAGCCCGCATGTGTGCGTGCATGCCTGTCCGGACTGTATCTCCGAAACGATATTTTGGATTTGTTTTGAAATTTTACACACGGATAGAAGGTGGGCAGAGTCGTATTTTTGTTGGGATTCATGAGAAATTCTCAAAAATGACAGTACATTTTGGATTATTAGAACTAACGTAGTTTCGAGGTCGTGTCCAGGCTGTCAAAAACTATCAGTTGAATTGTTTTGAAATTTCATACACTGATAGAGCAGATATTGAAGGTGTGCAACCTCGTATTTTTATTTCCGATTCATGAAAAATGTCAAAATGGCAGTATTTTGAAATTTCGTAATGTCCTCTTTGGAACTTCGTGGCCGGGCTCTATTTCCGAACATATAGGCTGGATTGTTTTTTAATTTCACATATGGGTAGAGCACATATTGCAGATTTGCTACATCATATTTTTATTTGGATTCATAAAAATTGTCATAATGACAGTGTTTTGAAATGTTTGCGTATTTGAACGTGTCCTCCAGGCTCTATCTCCATAACCGTTCTTCTGTTTTGTTTTTTTTTCGATTTCAAACACAGATAAAACAGATATTGAAAATTGCCAAAATAACGTTTTTAAATATAAAACTTAGCTTTTGTCGAAATTTAAAAATGCAGAACTGTTAGAATTGTGAAAACGTGATGAAAATAGCACTATTATGGCATTTTGCAAACCGACTTTTAGCACCGATTTCTACACGGGGGATCGTATCTCTCAGGCTCTGGTTTACTTGAACACAGCATCTAATTGGTTTGAGAACGGGAGGAAACTGTTAGAGCTTTTTTGCTTTTGAAACCAACCACGCTTTTAGAATAAATCTGCTCTTCATGGAGTACACATGAATTAATCCGAACACTGTTGTTACACCAGTTTTTTTCGGTTTATGGAATAAAATATGTCGACCCAGTATAAGCTTTGTGTAAATTTTTATCGGTTGAAATCCGAATAGAAGCTGGCGGTTCAGTTGGGCTCTAATCAACGATAATTTACTGTACTATAGAATTCTGTATTATTTTTCAATTTTTTAATGTTTGATGTAAAATACACACACACACACAGGCATGAAGATTTAGGCGTATTAGCTGTCTCTCCCCTTTCCCAAATCGTATCCTCATGTAAAAATCATGTCGTAAAAAAGTATGAGAAGAGTGTTCTAGTGAAAAAAAATTACTCAAGTCTAATGTTTTCAGCTTAGTCTAATGTGTTATGCACCTTATGTCCTTGCGTTGGCGTTATATTCACCGATTAGTTTGTGGACTGTAATGACATGGAAATGTTCCTTACCGTCCCCAAGGTCGCGTATCACGAGAAGCACGTGAGTGAGTTTGTCGAGGCCCACGGCAGAGACTACAAGTCTGTGACGGTGCTGAAGCCAGGTGATGATGTGAAACACTACAGCGGAAGAAACACGGCCTTGTAAGTACGGCGAGTAACGTTTCTTAACATTTTAATGTAGGACATACATTGATATTTAGGTTTCCCCGACCGAGAAGAGACATGCAGATTTTGTATGTTCTGTATGTCGGTGTGTGTGTCTGTTGTGAGCAAAATGTTTTGTGCAAGATTTCACGAAATCAGAAGTCAGATCCACTTAAACTTGGCTTTTATATTCCTTAGGTAAGTCGGACGGTTCTGTCAGCTTTTGACGCGTGTTGCATTATTAAGAAAAGCGTATGACGTCATAACCTAAAACTTTTGTGTGCAAAATGTCTTAACCGCTGAACGTCGGAGAACGTTCAAACTAGGTGGGATTTTTGCTTGGTAGTTCCGACAGGTTCTTTCAAATTTTTTTCGCGAGTAGAGAGGATGAGTACGGCATATGTATATGTTTCGAACGAGATCTTGTGTGCAAAATATTTCGATAACGGAAAGTGGTATCGACTTCAATTTTGCGTGGGTATTATTTGGGTCATTCGGACGGTTCTGTCAACTTTTGACGGGTGCGGCGAAATTAAGAAATGCGTATGACGTTAAATTTAAGGCTAGCAAAAAAAAAAAACTCTTTCGGTAATACCTATTTGTAACTGCCACCTTCAAGATCCGGATAAAAAAACGTACAGTAAAACCTGTTGTAGTGACCACCAACCGGAACAGGACGAAAACGACGTACGGTAAAGCCTCTTTAGTGACCACCATCTAGACCCATATAAAAGACTTAAACCTGAACTTGTATAAATGAGAGGATTGAAATACCCGCAAGTCAGTTTACGTACCCCCATCCCCCTTGATACGCAACCCGACTACAGCGCACATGGGATACATTTATATATGGTAAAGGGTGTTATTATTCTGAAAGTAGTAAAAACTTATTCAAACAAAACTTTGTGAAAGGGCAGTCGGTTGAAAAAAAAAAAAACAGAAAAAAGTTATTGGTGAGTTATGAGTTAAGTCGGAAGACATTTTATTTTTGTTTACAAAAACAAATAGGTGTTGATTAAAAGTGTGTGATACAAGCTTGTACTCTGTTAAAATATTTCGTGTGCACTGGCCGCTCTAGTTATGAATATATTCGCAGAAAAACAAAAATTGTTCTTTTAATTCAGTAAAAGGAAAAAAGGGAAATGAGTATTGAAGAACTATGGTTTTGGTGTGGGAGATTTCTTTACACAATCAAGAAACTAAATAGGTGTCGATTGAAAGTGTGTGATATATCCCTGTACGTTGATGTTTTAGTTCTTGGAGAATACATTTGAAAATTACACGAACTTCAAAATTTATTAAGTTGATTCACTTCACAGGTACTTGTCATGCACGTATCGCTATTTTTTGTTGCAGGGAGAACTGCTTAGGACTAAAATGTGATTATTATTTAAGTCTTGACGGGGAAGCTTACCTTGAAAATAACCGCACGGTATATCACTTGATAGAACGCAATAGGTGAGAAATGAGACATTTTAGCTTTAATTTTAATTTTAAAGGCCACTTAGTTTGGCAGTCTGATAAGATCGCTATTATCTAAAAAATAGGATTCGATGGCTGAATATATACAAACATTCCAAACCCAGCCAAAAAGAGGAGGGAGACGGAGGTGCTTGAAAATAAAAAAAATACAATACAATAGATTGGGAGGACTGCAGTGAGATTTCAAAGCTATAACGGTTTAAGAAACTTATGTAAACGCTCACTTTTTCAAGGTGAGCCAAAATCTACTCGAGGTTTGTTATGCTTTATTATCGTTCATGTGTGGTATAAACTTATTATTCATAAAACGCAACATCTGTGGCATCTTTCGCCTCAAAATTTCACACAGCACCAGACTGGATACCCCGACACTCATGCAATATTTCTACTTTGTAGCTGTTCGCTTTTTTTACGGGTTGCGTGGAAACGATTTGCAGTGAAAAAAAGGAAGACAAAATTTCGCTTTGTAGTACGAACTTAGTTGCAGTAGCAAAGTGAAAATTTTCAGTCCCCTTCCTAAAACGTGTAAGATAGTGCATCCTTTGGCTTTTATTTTGGTCGTGTTTCTTTTAAACCCACCAGCAACGGTAGATGCGGTATCGCGACATGCCTGTTTTCTTCCCGTAAAAAAAGAACCAAAAAAAAAAAAAACTAAATCAGACTTAAGATAAATATTTAGACATAACTTAGATTTCCAGTTGGGAGAATATATTTGAAAAGATCGTTATTTTTTTTTATGCAAATATGTGTAACAGATGTCAGTTGTTTACTTATGTTTTTTTTTTTTAATTTGGATTTTGTTTAGGTCTGTGATTTCTCCGCTGTTAGTAAGGCCTGGTAAAATGTGGTCGACATTTTGGGGAGCGTTGAGTTCAGATGGTTACTACAAGAGGTCTGACGATTATGCTGATATTGTGTTATATAAAAAGATGTAAGTGTCAAACTGCATTTCCTAATTTTTGGCGAAAGCCGTAGTTTCAAGAGAGTGGCAATAATGAAGAAGTGGTGGTTTAAAACAAAGTTTTGTTAGTACCTGGTTTTGAACAGTTCAGCTTATCTTTCCATTATTGTAAAGGAAGCTTTAAAACTCTTATGCTTCTTAGTGCTGCGTATTATTCTATTGAAGGGGTGCTTTTTGGTAAATTACACTGGTACATTCCCAAAAAATAAATATCGTGTAGATATCTAAAGAAGAGTATTTTTGACGTGAGGATTTCACATGTAATGCATAATTGATATGTACATTTGGCATCTTCTTATTTTTCAGTGGTATGTGGAATGTACCATTTATAACAAATGCATATATGGTCCAAGGTCATTTAATAGAGAAAATACAGGGCGCGTATTCCGTCTCTGAAGCCGACTACGACATGGCGTTCTGCAAGTACCTGCGAGTGAAGGTACTCAATTGTTAAGCATATATTTGTGTACACTAGTCACAAAGTGGACAGGCTGCTAACTCGAAGCACATAAAAAATCTGTTTTTTACTTCGCAATGTCACATGCTCACCAAGAAACCGGAGTAGCGTAATCCCTTGCTTTGATTTATTGCTTGTCAAAAGACGAAAGGGATGCGTTGCTATGGTAGCGGACAGGCCATGTTTAATATTTTGCATGCATAGTGCCGGTGCCGAATCCAGGACATTATGCCCCCGCCCATATCGCCCCCGCCCATTACGCCCCCGGATGGGAAAGTGGACAGTTCGCCCACGAGATTTTAATACGCTATTTCAACTGAAAACTAGAAGCTCATTCCGCTAGCGAAATCTTAAACACTTGACAAAAATTAAAACGCAATAATACTTCCTTCAATGGGTTATTTCTTGAATAATATATTGCAAACAACACAGCTTGAATACGTCTTATAAGCCAAGTAGTGTTTGGTTGTTGTTGACTTAAGTTTTATTGACTGATCAGGCATACACCTGGTTATTTATTTACGCAGTGAGAGCTCGCACAAAGCTCACTGAGCAAATGTGTATTCTGAGCTGTCGCATGCTACGCATTTATTTGCAAAAAATACACAGTCTTTTCACAAAGAAAGCGAAATCAAAGACGAAAATAAAAAGTGACGTGCACATGTTCAGATCAAGCTCTTCATAAGTCCCAAGTTTCATGGTCGTAGGGCCCATAGTGTCAGAGAAGAAGAAGACACAAAAAAATCGGAAAAAATGTCAAGAAGATAAAAAAAGGACGAATTTTGTTCGCATATAATCCTTGCAAGCCAAAGGCTTGTCAAGTGTTAAATTATCGGAGATCTATCATAAACTAATCTGTCAGATAACGCACGTGTTCTTCTCGGACCAGATAACGCTCGGAAAAAGGCTATTAGGCGAAAACTGCTCCTCCAGTTCCAGTTCCAGACAAGGTAGAGGATTTGGTGATAGAAGGAGAGTGGTGTGAAACCGTTGATAATGATCCCCAACCGTTCCGATTTTATGAGAACGGACAGGACGCCGATAGCCGTATGCTGATTTTTGCTTCGCGGCCCCTCTTTGCGAAGTACCTGGACGGCAATTTTTCAATGGCGTGTCGTGGATTTACCCAGTTGTACGTGATTCGTGTTCCGTTGGGCGATACGACTGTCACTACCTTCTACGGACTCCTGCAAGGAAAATCGCAGGCAGTGTACGGAGAGTTTTTTTTTTCAAGCCATCGTTGATTACTGTGACTCTCTAGAGCTTCCGGTGGAGTTACCATCCTTTGCGATTTTGAGTTATCGGTCCTGCGGGCTCTTGAAACTATCTTGGGGCCAGAGCTTGATACTAGGGCGTGGTTTTATCACATCAGGCAGGCAACTTGGCGCACAATCCAGGAATTAGGACTTGTGCCACCGTATCGCAACGACGAAGAATTCAAACTGTGTTGTGGAAAGCTGGATGGCTTGGCTTTCCTGCCACCGGACTCCCGCATCTCCGCGAAACTACAGTGGAAGGGGCAGAGCCGCACTTGAGTAATTTTACGTCAACTTACGTAGAAGGCACATACCGCAGGGCTCGAATTCCAAACGGCCAGGACGGTAATGCGATTCATGTTCTAAGGATTCAACGGCGGTTCCCGCCAAAGGTCTGGAATGTCAACGAGACAACCCTCAAAGACGAGCCCAGGAAGAACAACCAGTGCGAGGGATGGAACAACCGCTTCTTTCACTTGGTGGGTTACAAGCACCACTCGGTTTGGGCTGTCATCACCGCCATCAAGCAGGAGGAGGCAACAGTTCGAACCCTGATTGACCAAGACATGCAGGGAGATCCGCCGCGAAAACGAGTCCGCAAGGAATACAGTGCTGTGCAGAGGCGCCAGAAAACTCTGTGGATAGAACGTGCAGCTGGACGAAAATCGGTCGAACATTTCTTGAGAGGGTTTGGCTACAACATCATATGGCGTGGTGCGATAGGGAAAGCCATGAAGATTAAGATGTATGTAGACGTTTCACTGACTGAGATAGAACATTAGTTCTGAGATATTAGTAGTTGCTAGATTTGTGGTTTTGTTTCACTGACTGAGATAGAAATTACATGTTTAAATTTTTTTTAAAAGGTCGGGGGTAAAATGTCCACTTTTTTCATCTGGGGGCGTAATGGGCGGGGGGCGAAGTGTTGGGGGGGGGGCGTGATGGACGGATATCGCCAGTGCCACCAACTACGAAGTAAGACTTAGTGTACAAAAACAGTGTTTTTCGCCTACGTGTTATAAGCATTGAAGAGATAGTGGAAAACTTTTGGAAATGTATGAAGGCGAAGAAAAAGTTAACAACGAAGTCCGTGGGTAACCAATAATATAAAGCAATAAATCTGAATGAGAGTGAATGTGAGTTGTGATTAAAGGGATTTGCGGGCGGGGATTTACCAGAGTAAAATAGTTTAGAGAATTCGACTTACATGCAATCTTTTAATTATTTTTTGGTCATTTTAAAACAACTTATACATGGATCGCCTTCCATGTTCAAAATTACGACATGTCTATGTTACAGGGTTATCCAGACATTTTATCGAAAGACAGTTTGTCGAAAGACATTTTGTCGAAAGTGAACTTCGAAATATTTGGGATATTTATGTATTGCTGTGTGTTTGTTTTTATTAGACCCTAACTGGGTGAACCCGGAGGGGTCTATAGGATTGACCTCTGTCAGTCCGTCCATCCGCCCGTCCGTCCGATTTTTGTACGCACTATATCTCTGGCTCTGTTCAACCGATTTTAATTTCCTTTTGAACACAGAAAGACCCAAGTAGTGGAGCTGTGCGACGAAGCGTTATTTTTGGATTTCTCGAAAAATTACAAAAATGCGGAAACTTTGAAATTTTTTAGCGCTTGACCTCATTATATGCAGTTTCTACGGGCTGTATCTCCTGTTCCGTGCTGAGGAACATGCCCGTGACGAGAAACATCCCCCGTTTTCTGGAACGCACTGGGCCGTTCTGAGAAATTACCGTGCTCGGAAACTTGACTTAATCCTATTAGTTATCCTCTAGCCAAATACTTGACCGGCCAAGTCAGCAAACAATAGTGTTTCCTAAGAAGCTAGCGGGGTTATTTTGAAGGGAACTTGAACAGGGAAATAAAATCCTTTTCTCGTCATTGAACAATAACTATGTAACTGAAAACTTCACAAATTTTCAACCACCTGAAAGATACGATCCATCAGTCGAGCAATGAATAAATAACTGATAATTTAAAATTAAATATATGATACATGAAAAATATCTTGTGATAAAAATATCTTGCATTTGCTTCGGGATAATAACGGGAGATGGGATTTAAACGGATTTTAGCTGGGCTAGACGGATAAAGGATTAAGAATCTTCGTTAAATTTGCTGTTCAGTATTCCAGTAATCCAGCTTTGTATTAAGGATAATCGCATTGGCTTTAATCTATTGCAAGCCTGCACAGGGTGTCATAAATTTACTGAGATCTGAGATTCAAAGCAATTACAATTGTTTTTTTTTATTTACCGAGAACTTGGATCAAACGTTGTTTAATTACTCAAATTAATTAATGCATCTTGTAATATTTAGTGACTTCTTAAACAAAAGGTATTAAAACCAAACAAATGCTTTAAACCCCCCCAATCTGGTGTTCAAACACAAATCCATTCCCCAAAAACGTCAAGAGCTGTGGAGAAAAGAGCTCGCAAACATCCCTACCCCTTTTTGCTTGCAAAACCCCTTTCCCATTGACTCCGTTAGTAAAGGGATGTTTCTCGTCACGGATGTTTCTCAACACGGAACACCGGCACCATTCAACCGATTTCAATTTCCTTTTGCACATAGAAAGACCAAGTAGTGGAGCTGTCCGACAAAGCGTCATTTTTGGATTTCTGGAAAAATGAAGAAATGCGGAAACTTTGAAATTTTTTGCGCTTGACCTCATTATATGCAGGTTATATAACATCCAATTAAAGTATCCGACGTCGGAATAACATTTCAAAACTTGCTAAGTAGTTTTTCTTTGTTACTTATCGCTTTCATGGTGCAGATTTTTGACGGCGTGTCTTTTGTTACTATACTTACATGGGCGACCCTTTAGTGGTACCTCCCCGTGGTTTCGCCTGGAAACTTGGGCAAGGGTAAATCGGAACGGCGGCGTTAGTTTTGCTACCACATTTATGTGGGTGACCATTTGGTAGTAGCTCCCCGTGATGTCACCTGGAAACTTTGACAAAGGCATCTGTATCACTGATTATTGTGTCCGGTTCGGGTCTGCACCTTCGACGATGACTTGTTTTTATTTTTCGAAATTCTTCATTTCATTTAGCCAGGTGAAAGAAGTTACGTTCATTGCCTGCTTATTGCAATTACAAGCTTATTACAATTACTAGGATGAAAGAGGTCATGCTTTATGCTATCACAGCACATTTATAGAACAGATCAACACCTAAATTACCAAAAAATCTGTTCAGTTTCTGTCGCAAACTCGTTTAATGTGACAAGTTAGGTCTCCGACGTCCCTAGACTAGTCCCTAGTTGCAATCAACATTTGCAGTTTCAAACATAGGTGCAAGAATAACTCTGGTCAGTGATGGTATCAAACTTAATTTCTTTTAACTAGTGCATTGCAGTTAGCAATTACAAATTGATCACAGTTGTAACAATTACTCTGGTCTGTGATGAGATCAAGCTTGATTCGTTTAAATATTATGTATTGCAATTAAGAATTGTGATAAAAATTACTCTGGGTTGCTGAGATGTTAACGGATAACTCTTTCATCTCTTTTATTGCAGTTTGCTGATAAAAAGTCTGGAATGCAATTAGAGCTTCAATTTTATGCATCATTTCAAATTTTGAGTGACAAATGTATTTATTTTCAGGAAATAACAACAAAGAATGACCCCCACCTCTCTATAAAACAGCTGTTAATATTATAAATCGTCAAATTCGACAAAATGTCCTTCGAGAAAGTATGTTTCGTCAAAATGATTATGCTCAGAAATTAGTGGTGTTTGTGGGGGACGGGGAAGGGGGACAGATGATCGTTTACCGGAAATTTTTGTGGATGGTGGCTGAATAATGCAATATCTTATCGTACTTTAAATTTTTATGGGCAAGTCGTACCCATCAGTGGACAGGACGTGCTCAAAAGAAATACGAACATTTAATTTGTGTACCCAGGTGGATAATTATATACTGCATTTTTTGCGCTGAAGTCAGATGGAAGAATCTTAAAATATCAATTACTCGTCTATTGGGGACACCTCCCTTTTAGATACAAAAAGTCAGTTACGTGCCCTTAATACACAGGTTTTACTGTACTCAGGAGCTTCTTGTGACATGCTCTGGTTGGACAGGGTGGTTGCAATGCCTTGATGACTTAATGGGGAGTTTCAGCCTTTTATCTGAATTACATACTTGGGGAGGGGTATGCTCTATGATCTGAATATTAACGCGTATATTAAAACCCCC
This sequence comes from Protula sp. h YS-2021, assembly GCA_949752745.1. Lineage (NCBI taxonomy): Eukaryota > Metazoa > Annelida > Polychaeta > Sabellida > Serpulidae > Protula > Protula sp. h YS-2021. Next base: position 62,522,652 of record OX457026.1, read on the forward strand.
ACTCCCACCCTTTCTTCCATCCATTTACGATAATTGTAACGAAGTGCTTAAAAGAGCTTTTGCTGAATTATGTATAATAAAGTGGCTTTTGCTCAGCAGCAGGACTTGTGCAATTGTAGCATAGCTTGGCTACAGACTGTCGCCGGCTTCCACCTTGATGAGTAATCTAACAATTGCAAATGCAGAAGCGATTGGTATGTGGAGTTGTACATCTTGATCCCTAATTTGCAGAATATCTTCATGTATGTGGACAACACAGAATATTACGGGTTTCTCATCAATAGTGAAGATTATGACGTCACATTGCATCACAACAACGATCTATGGCAGATGTATAATAATCCCTATGTGAGTGTTTGTTTTGTGGGGAATAATTTGTACATTTTGCCAAGCAGACGTGTGGGCTGATGTGAAAAGTTGAATTAAAAGAATTGAAAAGAAGAAAAAACCGGAATCGATCTAGCTTGTTGAAAACATTGAAAACATTTACGAAAACGTTCAAACATTAAAACATTCAGTTATTCTTACCATTGTCAAAGGTATGAAAATGAGATTAGAGAGAGAGAGAGAGAGAGAGAGAGAGAGAGAGAGAGAGAGAGAGAGAGAGAGAGAGAGAGAGAGCACACTGTCTGTGATAGTACGGTCGTTTCACATTTTACGGTTTTTTTTTTTTAACGGAAGGGTCTGTCAGAGTGATTCAGCTGGTCACAGTCACCGTAAGTCTCGCGTGACAGGCAAGTGCTGTGGCAAGGCCGTGCTAAACCACTTGTGCTTTTGGTATGATTTCAGGCGTGGCACAAGAAATATATCCATGAAGACTATGATAAGCAGTTGGATCCTGATTTCAAAGTTGAGGAGGTAAGTGGGCATGCATGGGAAATCGTACAAAGATAAGGAGTTACATACAATGGGGTAGTAGATATATGTCTTCAGGGGGGGGGGGGTGGTGGCTAGCCAAAATTGGGTAAAATTTATAGCAATTTTTAAGGGAATAGTTTCATGTTTTGGAATGTAATTTGTATCGTATTTAGAAGACAATTGTTTGAAAAATTTAATACAAAAAGTACAAAAATCATTTCATGGAAGAGTGATGGGATAAATACAAAGCCTGTGTTCCTATGGGAGACATTAAAAAATAAATAACTTTATGAAGCAGTCTTAGATGTCTGTGTATCGAAAAAACAAGAAAGTAACTGTTAAATAACACGGTTATTATTTGGTGTGATTTGCAGCCGTGCACGGACGTCTACTGGTATCCCATGTTTAGTGAAGCATTTTGTTGGGAGTTGATAGATGAGGTCGAACAATATGGGCTCTGGTCAGGCGGAAAGCACGAGGTGATTTTACATGCATCATAACCATTCAACAGATGTGTCCTTAGTGTAAAAATGTTGTTTTGGTTTTTATATCCCTCGTTTCAAATACAGTAACGGTAATTTGTGCGATCCATATCAGCCCGTCTCTGGTTTTGATTCTACATTGATTCAGGTTTTTCGTCTGACGCTTAAACCGTAGTTTCTCGTAATCCGAACCTTTCGTTTCTAGCATGGATTCAGGAAAAGAATTTAAGTCTTTGTCACACAATCCGTGTAAATGTTTTGTCATGCTAAATGTTTTCAGGCATAGCAGATTTTGCAGACAGTCTTGTGATCAAATCTCAGTATTCATCTTGCTGTGATAATATTACACATATTCGGTAGCTGTGACTTCTGTCACTGAGTTCCAAGTGTCTCATGGCCAGAACATCACCAGCCGTCCCTATATTTGTAGCTATCTATAACACACCAACACTGTATCCTTATCCGACGAAATTCCGATTTTCGAGTTTCTAATTTCCCATTGTACTGTAACAAAGGTTGTTGTTGTTGGGCTGGTGCTAGGATGCGCGGCTGGCCGGTGGCTACGAGAACGTGCCCACGGACGACGTGCACATGAAGCAGATCGGCTTTGAGAATGAGTGGCTCCATATACTGCAGCGGTACGTGAAGCCGTACAATGCCAAGTTCTACAGCGGCTACTATACAGATGTGAGTACCCGCTTGTCTGTTATTGGCCGTTATTTTAAGTATCATTGGAATGGAGTCTGTGCTTTGAGCTTTACTCAGCTCAAAGATTCTGTCAGTTTTTTTTTGTTTGTGATTAGCGAAACACTGGATACTGATGGGTTTATTTCATGTAACAACAAACAATATAGTAGTCCGTTGTGCTCTGTTATTCTCGAAGAGGTGTGACCGTCAGGCCGGTGTGTAAAAGACTATTTATGCAATAAGTATTCGTTTCGTGTATAGCTGGAAGTTAAAACACTTGGTGAAAGTATACCATGTTTTTACATGTAAAGGTAATTGTTTGTCGCTGATTTTGATTGGATCCTTTGCCTATGCCTAACATTATACAGAAGCCCGAAAAGTTCCTGCTGAACCACACAACAATGTCATACACCGTACATAACATAACGCCGCATATAATACACCATGTATAATACATCCTCCCTCAGTCGCGAGCTGTCATGAACTTCATGGTGCGCTACAAGCCGACGGTACAGGACCGGCTGCGACCACACCACGACTCGTCCACTTACACCATCAATGTTAGCCTCAACAGGGTCAACGTCGATTATGAGGTAAGTAAGCCATCAAAAGCGGGGGTAGGGACTGGAGTTTCTAACAAACACCTAACCATCCACTAAGGTCGAGATTTCGGAGCTTAATTAAAGCATAAAACTTTCGGATTTACTGTTGTGATGTGTTAACCACATTTTCTGGGATTTTACATACGCCGATTTCTTGAATCTATTTCTTACGTCTCATATTTTTCCCTTAAACGTTTTGACTTGAAGATACGAGTGTTTTTGTTGTCAGGGAGGAGGCGTTCGATTCACGCGCTACAACTGCTCGGTAGTGAACCTGCGCCAGGGCTGGACATTGATGCACCCCGGCCGGCTGACGCACGAGCACGAGGGGCTGCCAACTACCAGTGGCACTCGCTATATCATGGTCTCCTTCATCGATCCATAGCAGGTTCCTGGAGCCATATGGGTCGGGTGGGGGGGGGGGGATTCTAGATACGTCTTCCCAAACCGTGGGTCGGAGCCATTTGGGAAATGGATTCCACACACGCAGAGCATTTCTTTTGTATTTATCACCGTGTTCATGGAGTTCTATTTGTATATTTCCGGTACACCGTTGGAACTGGTCTGTTACCGAGACGCATCTGAGTAATGTGTGTAATTGATATGGTAGGTTCATTCACGAACTGGCCAGTTTTACGTATGCGTGTTTGTAAACGCGCGGTGGAAAAGGGAGTGGGGTGGTTTAGGTAGTAGTTTGTGCGTTGTTGTGTGAATGGTAAGTTGTGTGATTTTTGTCTAGTCTGTGGCAACCCATAGGGAGTTCCCCTTTTCTCTATTAAAGTGCCCTCAAAGCTTCAGTGAAAAATAACAATAAAATAACTATATTAAAATTAACATTTAACCCTTGATTTTGAAAAAAAAATTTAAGAACCGATCATGTGAACTGGATACAGCAGTCCCAAAGTTGCAACGAGTGCAGAGCCTTTGCTTAAAAATGACAGAATTCTGTCATTGCGTAACAAGTCAAACCCACAGTGTGTACAGCACACACTATAGAAACAGTGATAAAATAAAAAGGATGTACTTCGACGTTAAAAGGAAGTTGCACTCAGAACATGTTTCAATAAGAAAAGGCGTATATTATAAAAGTCGTGAATTTTTTGGCACTTGACATTTGTAGAGCTTTCTTCTGCTATTTCTTTTCACCAAAATGCAGTTTTTTCGATGGACAGATATCCATAGCCCTTTCGTTTGTCCATCTGTCAACTTTTATTTTGTGCTGTTGCTCCTTCAGTTTTCATTGGATCGCAGTAAAATTTTGTGGAAATAGAGCCATGTCCATTCATTTATCGTATTTCTAAGAAATTTTAATATTAGTCCTCCAGAGTCGAATTCTGTCATTTTTTGTGGCGCTGCCCCAAATTTTATTGCCATGGGGCCATTTTTTGGGCTACATTCACTTTCGCATTTTTGATAGATTTGATTGATGTGGAGTTGAGGATCAGTCGCAGTTTTATGCAAATTAGAGCGTAACAAGAAATGTCTGGGGCTTGAAACAGTCACGTGATACATCACTGCCAGAAAAACACAGTTTGGGCAGCTTTCACCAATCCAGATAGCCGCTCCAGGCGTTGTGAAACATTATACAGTTGGGATGTTATTATTATTATGATCCAGACGTCAATTGCTGAATCTATAATCATTTAATAAGATTTGACAGATCCGCCGATTTGACCCCCAAAAAAATGGATAAAAATGTACACATTTTGCATCGAAACTTGGCAGTTTTGTCTCGACACGCTCTCTGTAAGGTTAAACCTTGTGATATATATATGCTATTGCATTAGGCCAGTACTGACCCCACCGACTTTGAACACATTTTCCTTCTTGTGTGTTGTATGTGTAATTTAACTATAACACTGCCACATCGTTCCAGTACACGCTGAAACTGACTAAAGCGCCTTCACATCAATAAATGTTTAATTTGATTTTGCGTTCCGCTGGAGTTTTTAATGTGAGATTTCACAGCATCATTGTGAACAGTGTGCCTTCACGTCAGCATGAATAAAATTTAAATATTTCAGTAATTTCCGGTTAATATTAGTAGCCTTCGAGATTATCACCATCATGTTCTGACATTGTTATATCTGTATGCTAAATTATTTTAGAATATCAATTCTAGTGATTGTTTTATATCACTGCGTAGCAGCATGTTGATAGCGTAATTATGCGACGTCACTGTGCACTGTATCTTACACCGCACTGTGCCGTAAACTTGACTGTGTACTATGCATGTCTTATACATAGAGCGAGAGTGTACTGTACATAGATTTTGATAAAAATTTACCGTTTTCACAGCATTGCGGGTTGGATCATAGAACTCTTTTCTTTAGTAACTGATACTGAGTTATATTCTATATTTTAGTACAATATACTTTATTTAATGTGCTAACAATCTGCCCATATTGCTTTGTATATCCGACTATTTTACGCAGTGAACATAAACACTTATTAACATACTGACCCTGTTATAAACTTGAAGAAATAGGCGCTTTTTTGCTTTAAACCCTGAAAAGGGGAAATGATGTGTTACACACCCACTTTCTTGCTTAAATATCTTAAACAGATTCTACAAAAATGAGCGAAAAGACCTAATGTTTGAGTGCAAAATCTCCAGTTCACGTATTTCGAAAGATTTATTGGGGATAAAATGCCTACTTTTAAATATTCTCTGTAGTATACAGTGAAAGTCGAATGTGTAAGGCTTCGTGGATAATGTTATAGCATCAGCAACGCGTTAACAATGAAGGATATGAAAAATATCACCCGAAGGCTCACTGTTCCCGATCTCAACTTTCAGCGAACAGGTGCTCGCGTGTTTTGTATAAAGTGTTGCACTTTGTAGCGTTTCGCCTGGGTGTTACGCATGTGTATGATAATAATACCCAAAGTCTTTCAGTGACTCTAAAATAATAAGACCGTTCAGGGACATCGCAGCCTGCTGATGTACATGTTGAAGCTCCCAATATCAAAAACATAGTTCGGTATTATTTATTTGTTAAACACTAAATTAAATCAAATGAGAGTGAATTATGTATTATGAGAACATTTTGCAATTTCTCCGTGTAGTATTTTTTAAAGTTTGTTCTAACCAACTTAAAAACTAACTTAGTTCAACTAATGCACTTTCCAAGTAGGTTAGTTAAATCAAGTCACTTAATAAGTAACCAGCTACGGGTAAGGTGCTTACAGAGCAGCTTAGTTTAATTTCCTTTGAAAATTACATAAGTAAATAAACAAATAAAGATATATGTTTGGGCTGGGGTGGTTAACCGTGGTTAATCTACGGTTTTCACAAACAACCCCCATAAAAAAATAAATAAAAAAAGTAAAAAAAGAAGTTTTTACCTAGCAGCCTATTTTAAGTAACCGCATTTAAACAACGGAGTTTCTTTGAGTAACCAGGGTATCCAGCAACCTCAACATTATACAAACTTATAGTGTTTTCTTTTAAACTTTGTTTTCTACAACTTTTAAAGCGTACAAAAAGTAAGAAAACGAACCGCTTCCGTAAAAAACTTTTCAAAAGTTTTGTTACTCGTTACCGGGGAAAACGATGATATTGTGAAGCACTGTGACGTCATTCTCTCAGTTACGCAGAAACCCACGGTGACTGACAGCTTTTAACGGCGCAACGCCGGTTTCTCGTACAGCCACGTCATAACTCTCCGTTCCACGTCGCACTGTGTTTACAGTATTGTTGTAGTTTTGGTAAAGTATTCTACAGGAAAAAGTCCTTAGCATGTGGAAGAAAAAGGTATTTTCTGGTAACTGTGAACACCGTGGTTTCTTTAACAAAAGAAACACAGTCGTTTAAATCCGGCGACTTAAATGGGATAGGTGTAAATCAAAATATTTTTTTATTCCCCACAGGGGAATATATGCGATCGACCGCGTGTCGGTCGGTCTTCGGTCTGTCGGTCTGTCATCAAGAGCTTTTTAACACGATAACTTAGAAACTGCTGCAAGGATTCTATGGGAGCAAACACAGATCGGTATTGTGAATGGGCTAAGTTCGTCCAAGGAAAATCGACCAGCTGGACTTAGAAAATTTCAGCCCTTGACTATCGATGGCCGTGTTTAACTGATGGGGGGCCTGTGGGGAATATGTGGGCTATGCACACTGCTCTAGTTTTTTCAGTTTTTTTTTGGGGGGGGGGGGGGCAGTAGTAGGTGATTTTCTCAAATAAGCGTTTTCAAGACTTCCTTTTGTTCAATACTAAAATGAAAAAAAAAAAAAACGGCACCAAATGTTGTAATTTTTCCCCGCAACTAAAATTGTTTCACGAAGGTGCTTGGCAAGTGAACAGGCAACTAATCTACATTAAAAGTACCTTAGTTGAATTAATTTATTTTTCAAATTAGTGAAAACCTGAAAAAGTTGCACAGGAACATCATATTCTCAGTCACATAATTTATTCTCATTCTATTTAATGCGGTGTTATTTGTATTTTTTTCAACAAATCTAGACAAAGTAAGCAATGCTGGGACGGATAGGGTTTATTTCCTGTGTTTGTTTTCTTTATTTCTACCAAAGCTCCTTTCCTGTTTGGCTGAAAGAACTGTGGTAAGGTGTACTGATGCAATATTGGACATCGAATTTGGAATCATTTGTGAAAAAACCTTGCCGAAATTGGCTCCTAATAGAAGAAATAGGCGAGGTGGACGGCTGCAGACTTGTTCGGCCTTGATGGTTAGTCTAAAAAACTTGCATGCTTTAGGAGTTTGTTTATAACAAGTATAGTAGAAGATTTATTATCATAGAATTTAACACCCCCTCACCCCGCTACCCGGGTTGGTGGACAAGCCCAGTTCTTTGACAGGGTAGTCTATAAATAGTGATTAAATTAGTGTGTTAGTGTCATTTTATGTGTTTGATATGATGGTAAATTGCAAATACAAGTACGCAACATAAATTGTGGTGCTGTGATTGTCCTTCTTTTTTGGTATCTGTATATGCAGCTTATGACGTGCAAGTGGCTTGATTTAAGATACTAGAGATATCACATACCGAGAGCGTAACGCTGAAGGGTTTGAGCGATTTCATCCAAAGGGATCTTAGTTTGGCTTTTCATTGGTACCTTTTACGAGGCCATTTTTGAATGCATATTGTTAGGTTGCGATCCCTAGGTAATACGTTTCCCAGCGTCGTGTATGTTTTGTGTGTATTGGAAGTTTGGATGATGTATTTTTATAAACTTACATTGAGGTTTTTGAGAAGAAAGTTACCTGCGTAGTTCCTTTAACGCACCCTGTTATGCATTTGAAATAAAGAAACGTTCAAAGTTTTCAACTACATTGTTCAATCATAATGAAAAGTGTAAGAATCTTAAAATGCCGGAGGTGATGTGTCGCTCGTCTGCAAGACGCCAGCTCATACGGTGGATTATATAGTATTATTTATCACTATGTAGATTGTAGAATACGAGTAGAATCTTGTTCGCCTACACCAATGTGGTTAAACTGCTGATTTCCATGTATATAATTTAGTACAGTTATCTCCTGTGTGGTTTATTATATTTCCCCAGTAAACGGGACACATTTTGTTTTTGTACCTTCTGTGCTGTAGTGTATGCGTCTATTGTAGGTACTTGATTTTGTTAACACGATAACCCGAGAAAGATAACTCTCCGATCGGCTTCATACGTGGTGGGATTATGCCTTGGGTTGGTCCGCCGGTCGGGGTTGTATTGGACAATGCGTGACGTGATAGAACGTCAAAATGTGAGTTACGTCAGTACTGTAACTGCAGAACGAAACGTCGAATTAGCTTCGGAGTTGTTAGGAAAATGCCTTGTGTGGGTTTTACGGTTTGTAATTTATTTGATGTATGTAGCACAATGTGACGTCATTTTGGACACTAGAACACGGTAACTGTCGAACGTCAAGTCGGATCGGCTTCAACTTGGTTGGATAACACCTTGATAGGCGCCAGCTGTTGATTTTGAGGCATGACGTCAGAACGTCGGAAGTGCGTCATCGCTATAACTTCAGAACGAAACGTCGGATCAGCTACAGGGAATAAGGCTTGGGTAGGTCCGACGGTTTATATTATGTGTTGTGGACACTAGATATTACTAACACGACAACTCGCGAACGACAAGTCGGATCAGGTTCAATCCTGGTGGGATTATGGCTTGCGTTAGACTGGCGGCTGCTACTGCAATTGAACAAAGCGTGACGTCATGTTACGTCAAAACGTGATTGGAAACTCGCGCCTCATCTGCTTTTTTTTATTTTAGGTAGCACCCAGGTTCCCAGATTGTGACCGTGAGGGAAGGGGGGTGGGGGGGGGGGGTTAATGCAGAGCCATTCCAAGGTGAGCGAGTTGGGGAGGGGGGTGGTGGTAAACAAAAAAAAAAAAGTTTAAAATCACCAGTGGAATGGGGAATCGGTTATGTAGCGACCACCTTCCAGACCCTGATAAAAAAGTTTACAGTAAAACCTGTTTGTAGCGACCAGCTTCAAGATCCAGATAAAAAGGCGTACTCGAAAACCTGTTTGTGGTTCCGCCTCCTCGACCCGGATAGGCGACATAAAATTAAACCTTTTTTGGGACCACCTTCAAGAATCGGATAAAAGGGCGAGTAAAACCTGCCTGTCGTGACCAGGATAAAAATAGATTTGGTGACTATCTTCCAGATCCGGATTAAAAAGACGTAGAGTATACTCCGGTTCATAATGATCACATTCCACATTGCTAAACTCGTACCTAGACGTATATAGAAAGTAAAAATTGAGACACCAACAAGCCATGTTACGTAGCCCTATTCCCTTCAGGAGTGAGATAAAGTGTCCTATAAGCAGACTTCTCGGCACATCATATATATATATATATATATATATATATATATATATATATATATATATTTAGGTATTTTTATATAAGGTTAAAAGATTATAATTCTGAAATAATACAAAATAAAGCGTGTAAACGGAAGGCAAGGCAAGCGGTGGTAAAAGATCGCTGAGGGGGGGGGGGGGGTATCTAGGGAAACATTTGTTTTTTGTTTACAAAAACAAAACGGGAGTGGCTAGCTAATAAAAGTGTTTGGGTATTCGATTATACTGATGTTGGTGTGCACTGGTCGCTCTAGTTGAAGTATTAGTTCATATAAAGACGAATTGTGAAACAACTCTGTCAGTGAAAAGGTGAGACATAAATAAAGATATGAAGCTTTGGTTTTGTCTTCAAATCATTTTGAATGCTATTTGAATGCTATGAAACCTTGTGCAAGAAACGGTATTATATCACCGTGAAAAAACAATTGAAACAATTATAATGGGGATTAAAAAGTTACCCATAAACATGTTCACAACCTTAGATACAGCCGATTGAAATAAAAATTTAAAATAAGGCAAAAAAAAAAAAGTTCTGTCTTCCCAGTCCCTAGATGGGTCATTCAGTTTTACTGATATTAATTTGCTGTTACGCGTGCACAAGTCTATAAACTGGGTCAGCCAGTATGTTCTTCAAGCGCACAACATTAATCACTTTCAGTGGGGCTCGGACAATTCGGCACTTCGTCAACTCGGCCGCTGCTATCTTAGCCCTTTTTGGACATCTCCGCACTCATTTCTTGGGACATCTCGGCACCAAGGGCAAGACACTTCGGCACCCAGTCACCATCTCGGCACCCAATTTCCAAAATCATTGTTTTTAAGAAACCAAAATGTTTTCTTTACATGTGTAATGCTTTTGATAATTACAACAAGTTACAATCAGAAACTTATGAAAGAAGCAATGAAAGCCTTTCGTGATTTCTTTACAAATGCAACAGGATAATGGAAGCCTTTGTGATTTCTTTACAAAAGCAATGGTTTTCTTTATAAAGGGATAATTGATCACAGTAAAAGAAAAAAAAAACGGAGCGAGTCTGGCTGGTTGTATCATAACACAATTGCAATTGTAAGAAAACTGTCATAGAAATGGCAATCAAGTATAAATGATTCCGTTCGCTGTAACACAAGGGATTTGTCTTAACTCGAATAAATGTGAGCACATCATTGCGTCATTGATTTAGGTAAATGAGATTCATCTTTGAAAGTATAAACAGCGTTGTGAGTTCGGATCAAAACATGAAACTAGAAAATTGTCCTATTGTTCAGTTTCTCCCCATTAGAGAAGCAAAAAGTTAGAAAAAAATACATGCTGAATCTTAGCTATGTCGTTGGATAATAAGCAGGATTTAAGCAAAAGTTCCAACTGTTTCCAGTGCAGTGTACCACTGATGAATTGCAAGACGAAAGATATAGTTCTCTTTTGCTTATATTTGCGAAGAAAATAAGCCTTCAGTTACTTCTTTTCAGCTGAATCCTCAAACCAAGGGCAAGGAGTGGGAATTCAGTTGTTAGTGTGAGCGTTTTGTAACTCCTAACGAGAATTAATATTTCCGTTTCTAATTAATTTAAATAAGACTTTCACCTGCATCTTAGCTGTGGAAGGAAAGCTGTGAATAGCACTGGATGTATCCAGAAATCCAGGGGTACCACGCGATCATAAACGCCTGTTAGGCGGCAGCTAAGCAAGCAAAAAGCGGGGCAATTATTCAGCTATATCTGGACGAAAAGCTCTCAAATTAGTTCCTTTGCTTTGAGTTTTAACTACCGGTAATGGAGCAATTCAATGACTACGCCACCCAGAGTTTAAACTCTAATGAAGATTGATGCTTTTGAAGTTATGGAACCTTCTGTTCGTGGAATTTTCGTCCATATCCTAACTCACTTACATTTTCTTACGAAGGATTTGCGACCACCAAGAAAGAAAGCAAATCAAAAGTAAAGTGTTTATTTTACTTACATTTTATTAAAAATAGGTAACTGGCAATATTTAATGTAAATATTTAACAACAGAAAACATAAGTGTCAAACAATATAAACAATAACGTAAATCAGTCTAGTCTAAACCACAAGCAAACCTAAGTAACAGTTAGATTTGTTCCAAATGAAAACTTCGTTAAAAGATGTAAGTACATCAGAAGATACTGACAAAACATATTCAACTTCTACTAAATACAGAGCATCTAGTTACCATTAAAAGAGATATTTATACACGTTTAGCATTTGTTCATTCAAGATCCTGAATTTTTCCGTAAACACATTGACGTCCATTCAGACATACGCATTTTTAGACACATAAATGTCAACAATTTGCAGAAAAGAGGAAGTTTTGTGACTGGCAGATTTTAGAGCCAGATTTTCAAAAGTTTATGGCTTTGGAACCTCAACTCGAAACCTGGGATTCCTCCTAAGTTACTTCAAGCGTTTTAGACTCGTCACGTGATGTAGGTGTCGGTATTTTCTTTGCCGAAACAAATGTGGTTTCGGTTGGTCGTAATGTCCCGGATAACAACACAGTCGCCTGCTGGAAATGCGCCTGAAGCAACTCGTTTAACGTGTTCCACCGACTGCTTCCGTCTAATGAATTAAGACATATGCGGAAATCATAACAAAACAATCTGTTCCAGGAAAACTTACACCACACATCCAAGAATAATAAAAAAACCCATTTAGTTTATGGTCTTGCTCAATAGTATTTGAATTTTACCCCCGATTAGTTTTATTCACACAATGCCGCCTAACGCCATGCGAAGACCTGTGTAAAATGCAAGCCTTTCTAGCCACGATAATTCGAGACCATATTCGCAAAGTTCAATCGCCACAGTGTATGAAAGCCGAACCAGCCGACTCCTGCTTTCAGGCAATACTCAAGAGTGATATCAAAAATATTCTTTGATTTTTTGTTTTTAATTTACCTGACAAATGTATTACACGACTACCAAGACCTACGCAGACTGTAGTTCAATGAGCACTGTGTCCATTAATTATTGTAAAGGCGATCTGAGTTCTGTGTGCACCAGAGGGTAGGCCCGATCGTGTGAGTGTGTGTGTGTGCGGGAGGAAAGGGGGGAGGAGGCATGCAAGGGGACGAACGGGGTGGTGCTCTTTAATCGTTTTACAACACAGCGATATTTTCATACACAGTAATTATTATATCTTACAACGTCTACATACAAACCTGACATCACCTATGTCAAAAAACTAGTATACTATAGCAAATTTTGTGGATTGCAATACCTGAGAAATAACAATCTTCAACCATTTTAGAATGGACAGCTTGTTATTTTATAAACAAGGCACATTTTATCGCCAAGCGAAAGATACATACATGATAATTATTGCGAACATCACGAGTAACAATATCCATTCACAATGGGAGAGTTAAAACAGATGCCCGAACCGAATGCAATCAATTAACCAAACCGACTGGAACCAATGAACTTGCTTCTGCAGCGATTAAGGCACATCATAAAACGACACATAAATGCGTCACAAGCCACAGAACCAGAAATAAGACACGGAATAACTGGACAAAGTAACTAATCAACTGCTTCTTTTTTTTTTTGGCCTATGTTTATTTTGATATTATGGCGGTAAAAAGGTAAAACGGTTATGTAAACACATCAAAAATACATTTGAGTTATCTCACTGTTTCCTGTTGTGGCTTATGCAGCATATACGAATAGCTATTAAATAAACTGGTGGAAAGAGTTTCTCGTGTTGATTTGCGACTAGTTCTCATGTCCGTTAAATTTTAATTTCCCGCACGAAACGTCCGTACAAAAGCAAACCAAGTCTTATACGATCTTACATGCATCAGTTTGCAAATGCTAGAATGAGGACGCTTCGGCAATTAGTATGCTTTTCTTTGCATTTTTACGAGTTGTTAACTGTCGTGCGTTTTGCGGCTTTTATATGCTATGTACGCTTTTATCTGCTTTTGTACGAATTAATACGATGTTATCTCGCTAAACCAAGTGCAAGTCTGTAGTTACCATAGAAATTAAGAATTAGCCAATTAGGTCTCATCAACAAATTTCAAAACTTCACAACGTATCAAGCCGCCGCTGTGACAACAAGTGACAATCCACAAAAGCGATTGAACGATAAACGGGAAGAATAAAACGGGTTTACTTGCACGAACTATGATCAAAGTATTTGCGTTACGGCATAGACGATTGCTGCGTTTTGCCTTCTACGTAAGTCTGAGCAAACAAAAACGTACAAAAGCGTTCAAAAGAAAACTAAACCATATAAACGCAAACCTCCTTGCATGCAATAGTATGCAACAGTACGCAATAGTTTGCAATTTACCTCGTTTGCATACAAATTTCGTATAAGATCGTATACGATTTTATACGAAGATTTCGTAGGAAAGCATCCAAGATCATATACAATCTTATACGCTTTTCTACAGAAGTCTCGTGCGGGAAAAATATTTAACTTGCAAGTAATAATAATAAAAAAACGTTCGAACTTATATTTATTTACAAAAATGGACGAGACAAAAACAATTGAAAGAAAAATCCCACTGGGTAACCGGCGAGTAATCGGTAAAAATCCAAAAGCGTAGATTTGGGACCTAAAAGCGCGGATAAAAAGGACATAAAAGCGCGTAGAAAAAAGCAGTAAATGCGCGGATCTTTTTCTGTAGCAAAAACGCGGAAAATCACATGCTTACATGCAACTGGTAAAAAGACAACGGTGGTAAACACAAATTACATAGCTTTTTAACTCCATTATCAGTGTCCATCTACAGGTGAAATTGCATTTACAAAGTGACAGCTCGAAATTTATGTGCGATACTTCCAACAAAGTCTTTGCGCGTAATTTCGTGATTTGTCATCTTCGCATGTTGTCCATGCAGAATTTGAAGTCTTTCTAGCTCTTTTTTTTTGGTTGCCGGTTTTGGCGTATCTAGGCTCCTGATGGTGAGGTAATTCGTGGTTTGTATACCGCGAGCGACTTGCAGAAATGCGAGAACCGACGGGTTGTGTGAATAAAACTCCCGATTGAAATGAGTGTGAAATGATTCACACCCATTGTTCGTGCGTCGCCTGTCACAGTTGATTATAATTTCAGCAAACGGGACAGATAATACTCAGCACAACGCGTCTGCACGGCGCCGTTTACACAGATTATTTTATGCACACAACTGTGTGAACCAATTTTCCTGGTGTACAAAAAATCGCCCATTTTACCAGGTTAAGGAATCCGCGCATTTGACTACTTTCTTTCCGCGTTTTAATAATTTTTTCTAAATGTTTATTCCACACTTCTACGTCCTAGCCGAGTAATTGATAATAGAGGACATCGCTCCAGGTGTTAGGGCGCTTTTGAGAACATGAAACAATGCTTCAAGTATTCATGCGGGCGTGACCATCTGTACGGGATCATGGCGTCCATAATTTTTATCTTTCATTGCTTCAAAATACATTTTTACAACAATTAGAAATAATATACAAGTTTCACTTCGAGGCCAATTTCCGCTATGATCATCTTCAGTTAGCGAGTCAACGCTTTAAAATATTACCAACCGATTTCTATATTTCACCTTTCGCCTAAAAAAAAAAAAGAAATGCAGAAATATAAACATGAAGTCGATTTTCGATCACTCAAAATTCGATTACTCTACTCGTTCTATTTGTTCCACACCTAATTACTAAGTTATTTCACTGGTTATTCAATAATTATTCAATAACTTGAAAGACTGGATATCTTGAACAATTTTCGTCCGTCCAATAAGTTTCGAGTTATCGAAAACCTATCGTACTTAAAAACAGTTACAACGTGAGAAATACTTTCTAGCCCAGTGAAACTTTAAACAAATTAGGTTAAGGCTCAAAACTCTGATTTCAAATTCAGAAATAGCTTCTGAAACATTAAAGATATTTATAATGTTTCAGCTGTATCAGTATAATTTCACACTGACGCAAAATATACGCGAAAAAATTCAGAATTGCTCAAAATGATGTCATTTGGGTTTCGTTTAACTAAGGAACAAATCACAATGCTTTTTTTGTCAGTTTGCTTTTTATCTTATAAAATTTGAGTTCAACTCAAACGTGTATTTTTTTTCTTTTGTTGTTTTGGCATCCTGACAATAGCTTCTATAAGGCTCATTTACGTGCGCCAAAGCCCTTTTGAAGCAATGAGGCACCAAAGTCACAGGAAGTGAGTTAGTATACTACGCACAATCCCTAACCTAAACAAATAAATCCGTTAATGTGATGACGCAGCTTGTTTTGTAGAGCCTGATAACACGTCAGGATCGAGTCCATTCGTGAGCGGGGGTGTCAGCTTGGCTTTTAGCTTCCCACGCTCTTCTTCTTTAAGTCTTTTCTCCTCGTTCTCCATGTTGACATAATACTGATAGGCGTTACGCACAGGCACAACTACGTCACTCTGTAATAAGAAAGAGCACGGGGGAAGTCAGCCGTGACAAGTTCCAGCCACCCTGCCTGTCTCTTTGTATGTCTCTGTTCCCCTTTTCTCAAATTTGAAGCTGAATAAATACCACAGTGAGAAAATATAATTCAAATCTTCTTACACTGGTAATTGCGGTGTGAGAATTAAAGGCATTTCCCCGAATTACCTGCCTACTACTCGTTGCATGGTAATGACTGAACAGTGCACGATTGATGCCTAAACGCACACCGAAAAGAAAGTCGTTACTTCAGTTTCTTTCTTTTTTGTTTTTTTTGTTTTTTTTTTTTTTGTTTTTTTGTTTTTTTTTTGTTTTATTTTATTGCCCACTTCAGTGATTAATCTGGAGCGGGGGATTGGGGGGGGATCTCCCTTGTTGTCAAAATATGACTCCATTTTTTTGGGCAACAGGGGACAAAATGGCCCGATACCTTTTCCAAAATCCCCTTTTTTCCCTAGACCCGCTACAGTTTTTAAAAAATCTCTAATTTGTCACAATTTAAACCAGTATATTTTAGATTATTTTGAGATTAGCTGTAACTTGTGGCATAATAAAGAGTTGTATTGTTTTGATAACACCCTATCTTTTACTTATTTAGTTAACTAGAAACCTCACATATTGATAAGGAACCAAAGTTTTAACCCCCCCCCCCTCTCTCCTCCGAAAATCTCCCTTAAAAAGTTTGGCACAGGGGACAATTTTTTTTTAATAATCACTGCCACTTCTTGGTTTATTTTGTGCCAAAGCGAAGCGAAGACGACATAATTATATTACGTACACTACATAAAGACATAGATGACTAAGCACAGATGTTTGTTTTTATGATAATTAATTATCTTTCTTCTAAAACTGATTTGCTTCGTTGCATGCCATTTTCCACATTTCTAAGAGACAACATTAGTGTTATTTTCATTTTAAATTTTATTATTATGCAGATTTTAACAAGGTTAATGTAAATAAATTTTTTGACGCATAAAATTTGAATATTGCTGTATCACAACTTAAAGATAAAGGTTTTTACATGGGTTTCAAAACACATTTTCAACCAAAGGCGCTCGTATGTACATTGCTTATTAGTGTACGTACGACTGAAAATCATTCATATTTCCGCCGCGACAGACACTTTCTACCGAGACAAGACTGCCCGTTTTCTACACTAGGAAAGCACTCATCTTTTTGTTTTATCCTTTTCGTACATTACGCTTAGTAAACTCCTATTTAGGCATTTAAAAACTGCATAAGCGGGTTGGGGAAGGGGGGTTACGGAACGGCCTTTTTGGCCGCACATACCTCACAAACTCAGCTAAAGCGGCCAGTGCACCCCCAACAACAGTGTACCCGAACATGTCAAACATGTCTTATTGGCCAGCCGTTGCCTTTTTGTTTTTGTAAACAAACTCAAATGTTTCCTCCAGCAGCCACCCTTTCCTACCGCTTCCGCATCCTTCCTTTCTTTAAGTTTTCTTCTAACAAGTTTGCACTATTTTCAGAAAATAAGAGTTTTTACCTTTTATATATGTATCTGAAGAAATATATCTCGTGTGCCCAGCAGTCGAGTTGCGTATCACCTTTAAACCCTTTTTAAATGGGGGGATGGGGTGGGTGTGGGGCGTTATAATGTATAGACGCCTAACTGCTCACCACGACTACGGGATATAGCCTTCCAAGCGCCTCAAACAACGGCTGCAGGACGAACTTGATAAAGCCAATCTGTGACTTGGCTTTGGTCACTTTATCCCTGTCCATGAAGTCAGCCACCGGCAATCCTTCTAGCTTTTCCATATCACTCTGGAGAAGAAAAATAAAGTGAAAAGCGTGTTCAAATTCGCACTGAAACCATCATTCTTGGTGTTGCTGACATTTTAGCAGGCAGAGCATGATCAAGGAGTTACATAGGGCCATTAAAACTTCACCTACTATTGCGCGTTAAATTTAAAACCCTTAAATGAGTCAACGGTTTTTTTAATTTAAAATACAAGTACCACATATTGCTTTCTAGGAATGAAATAATGAGAATAAAAAAAGTCGCTACCAAAAAAAAGCATTGCTTCTTAAGACTTTATAAACATGATCTTGGTATATTATTGAAAAGTACAGTACCACATCATTATGACGATATGACCAAGAAAATGTAGCGTTACAATCAATATGTCTTATAACTTTGCATTGAAAAAGTTTAATGTTATGGGTCAAGACAATCCTGTTGCTATAACATGTATGTTGTTATAAGGTGTACGTCGCACTATCCGGTGTCGTTAAAACTATAACAATTCGGCATGCTACGTTTTATAAGGAAAAACAAACAATTAAATAAAGACAAACGAAACAGTATCAAAAATTTACTTTTGCTGTGCACACTTTTGCATGAATGTTAGAGCGTAATGGAACATGTGATCTTCAATTTTCCCTGGCAGCTTACGACATTAAAAAGATCAACTCTACGTGTGTTGCTGCAACAGCTGACATTTTGTGTTATTTAAAAATAGATCAACGGTGTTGAAGTTTTAAACTTCTATTGCTGTCATATCTTCGCTCACTGAAAATGACTATAATTAGACCCTCACTTATGAGCGACAAATAGAATCAATAATGATCATCTTAGTTAGGACCCAAACTCGAGACCTTTGGAATACCAGACAAACGTTCAAAAAAACTGTGGCGCTTGGCCACTGCTCTCGAAACACTCAATTAAATAAAATGAGAATAAAATACGTGGTTGAGAATACGTTGAAATTTTCCTTACTGATATTTTTTCATCTTTTCACTGACTATCTTTAAAAATATCTATTCCCACTAATGGGGTATCTTTGAGAAAATCGCAGTCCATATCCCGTTCCCTCCACCACCCCCCATCCCCTGGCAGGATTTCTAAGACTATACAAACGCAATACCTTGGATTTCGTTGACGATCGGCCAGGAATTTCACAGTATTTTACCCTGGTTATTGGTTAAACTACCTTAATTCAGGAAGGATACAAACAGGAATGATATGAAATCTGTGCTTCACAGAACTACTGTTATACAAAAGAACATAAAAAACCATAAAACACTTGATATTCCATGCCTATACAACAATTTCTTAAGTTCATTGCAACAACATTTAGAATGATAACTACGTTCTGTCATGACGGAGTGTATATTTTGGAGTTGAAATGTAGCGATTTTGATTCGTGTCTTTTTTTCAATTAAACACAAAAAATAAAGTATTAAATATACCCGTCTGTTGTGGCGTTGTTACAGATCCCTCGGAACATTTTTAAGTTATGTCAATTAAAGATCTGATAATTGTACTGAAGAAACGCTGGAATTAATTATTGTGTTTAAATGTTGCAAAACATGTGAGTTGAAAAATTCCTTTTGTACATTCAAGAAGTGACCCTGTCAACATTACTGCTAAATAAATAACTCGTTGTATTAAAAAATAAATACATATGTATGGTGCATGGGATCTCTAGAATTAGCGGCTCTGTATATTCGCTGAAAATTTCAGCGAATCGGTTGATCCGATGGTTCGCTTAACGTGTCTAATATTCGCTAAAATTGTCAACCAATCTCACAGATCCGCTGGTTTAGGGCCAAGGAATTTCCACAGATCCACTGAAATGATTTAAAGACATTAACTGCTGTCTGATATATAAGAATAAATTCTTCAATGGAAATGAAGCAAAATGAGAACACAGTACCCCTACGAAGTAAGGTTTCACGACATTCAGTGAGGGACAGAGGAGGGTGGGGGGGGGGGGGGGTGGCGGGGAGGAGGGGGTGTTCGGTTTTTGGGGCAGACTTGCTTGCCCTGAACTCTGCCCTGTGTGCAGGCATAATAAACCATCAGTAAGTGCACACTGTTATTTAAAAGGCGGCATAATTATTCAGTGGAAAATCGTCGTTTCGAATTCCAAATACCATTAATGTATCGGAAATCAAATTTCGAGGCTTCAAAAATGTCGAAATGTCCAACAATTATCAGTTTCAACAAGTTCGAGATTTGGCGAGGACCAACTAGACGTGAATGTATTTTAATTTTTCCCAAGACTACCTGAGCAAAGTACTCCTCAAGCAGACATTCCAGCCACGGTCCAGCGACTTTAGGTGGTCGGCACTCGTTGGACACATCAGCCACTTTGATTAAAATCTGATACAACTGTGTAAAGAACGCAACACTGTACACTCATCAAAGTGTTAAAAAATAAACGAAAATTGTACTGCCAGTGAATGGTGATGCTAACGACAATCTGTAAGTGAATCATATACAGTGCAAAGGTGTTAATGTCTCCCGTGAATCTGCAGAAAAGAAATAAAACATCAACCATCACACTGAATTATGACATCAGTTTTACACAATACCTACGTCTGTGTCGAGTGTGCCGTTAGTTATTTTTAGCAATGTGAAAAAAATAACATGTTTACATGAAAAGCTACGATTCGAACTTTGATTCTCGTGTTCAAAAAAAAAAAAAAAAAAAAAAAAAAAAAACACACACACAATTGCCAGGAAACGGTAATAACAGTAAAATCATAATAGTAATCATTAAAATAAAGTTTGCATGCAGATAAGAGTTCTTTTTCTTATTAAATTATATATTCTTGTTTAACTATTCGCAGTCTTTCAAATCATCCCAAAGCGCGAGTACGATGCAGAGATTCCACAAATATCACGACGCTCTTTCACTGCCGACGCCGGTACGCCTTTTACTGCCGATGTTAAGAAATGACCATTGCTACCGCTTATCTACCGGAAATTTACCGTTTAACGACACGACTAAAAGAGGAGATATTCAACAGGTCACAAAAATTAAATTAAAACAAGAGGCCCGAAAAATTATTCCTTACGTTTTACCGCTTGCTTGTCATCTTCAATGGATATTTTTTATTGTATCCATAAAAAATAGTGTCTAGGAAATATTGGTGTTCGCTGAGAAGGAAAAAAACACACACACCAACACACGTGGGATTAGTTTTCAAAACCAGGCTGCCTTCATTCAAATCCGCCAACATATACAACCTGTCCAAAAAATTCCTCAAGGAGACAATCGGCCCATGGATCGGCCACGTGGGCAGGGCGTACTTCATTAGATAAATCAGCAGCTTTGATGACCAGGTGTAACAGCTAAACAACGCATTAAATATCGGTTAGATATAAGAGAAGGTATCCAGGCCTAATTAGAACAGTAAGAAGCAAGCACCATGTAGCTTGTTACTGTTATAAACGCAAGCCCATTTCACTAAAAATTGAAAAAAAAATACCACATAAAAAAAGTTTCAATTACTTTTGAACAGCTGCAAGAAAACATCTCGGTTAAAATCCCGCCTTTGCCAGCACTGGATTCTGACCCCTCATCGAACCAGAACAGTGTCCACCTTGGCCAGACCTGGCGGACGAGTTTAACAACCAGAACAGTGCCCACTTTGGTCAAGCCTGACAGACGTGTTAACAACCAGGACAGTGTCCACTTTGGCCAAGCCTGAAAGAGGTGTTAACAATCAGAACAGTGCCCATCTTGGACAAGCGTGGGAGATGTGTTAATTTCGAATAGTGCCCACTTTGGCTACGCCTGGCAGACGTGTTAACAACCAGAACAGTGCCCACTTTGGCCAAGCCTGGAAGACGTGTTAACAACCAGAACAGTGCCCATCTTGGACAAGCCTGGAAGACGTGTTAACAACCAGAACAGTACCCACTTTGGCCAAACCTGACAGACGTGTTAACAGCCAGAACAGTGCCCATCTTGGACAAGCCTGACAGACGTGTTAACAACCAGAACAGTGCCCACTTTGGCCAAGCCTGGCAGACGTGTTAACAACCAGAACAGTGCCCATCTTGGACAAGCGTGGGAGATGTGTTAATTTCGAATAGTGCCCACTTTGGCTACGCCTGGCAGACGTGTTAACAACCAGAACAGTGCCCACTTTGGCCAAGCCTGGTAGACGTGTTAACAACCAGAACAGTACCCACTGTGGCCAAACCTGACAGACGTGTTAACAACCAGAACAGTGCCCATCTTGGACAAGCCTGACAGACGTGTTAACAACCAGAACAGTTCCCATCTTGGACAAGCCTGGTAGACGTGTTAACTGTCCAGGAAAACTCCAATTAAAAACAGGAGCGAGGGCAGCAAAGCGTGACAGTGCAAAGAACTTTTTATGAAGGGTTGGCCGAAAAACTCAATTGTATTCGCTTAGGTGAGGCAATCATAGCGAAGGAAATCTCGGAAACCGAGAACGTGTTTGGCCACATCGCCATTAGACTAGCTTTCGTATTTCACCACATTTATCCCAGTTATTTTGGGTTATTTCAGGAAATTTCTACGCTAAATACAGAACATTTCCAAATTTGTTTAATTTAACAGGCAAAACATATGAAATGAATCAATGGAAACTTTTACGAAAAAAAAACTGTTTGCCACATATTAATGTCATTTTTTATGCTGAATGATATTGTTTACAATGAATATTTCAACAAAACCATCAATGTGTTTGAGAAATGTATGGCAGTCTTCTGACCCTAAAGCCCACAGTTTCTACATAAACATATTACGTGGCAGAAACATGCACACACCGACCCTAAAGCCATATTCTAAACATCTGTTGACACTAGATGTTGCGGAAAGAACAGACACAACTAGAGCAGACAACTGAATCCCCCGTGCGTGGAACTTTTCTTTCCCGATGTACTGATTATCTCTATAGACAAACTAAAACGAAAAGGAAAAGTTTCAAATCCTTCATCTCAAGATTTTTACCTCTTTCACTAAGAGGTTAAGGTGACATGCAGCACTAGTTCGTGTTTGCCATTGGGTATCCGTAATGATACGTCTTTTTGACTCACAGTTACCAATATACTGACCGTATCATATTATGGGATAAGAACATGGTCTGTTGAAAATTTAAATTCCGGACAATACCTATAGATGAGCTATATTCCGGATGTGTATTGTCATCTTGTTTCTTGTAATATTACACATAAAACTGGGAAAACACAGGGAGCGGCAGAACAAGGTCTTGATTAAGTGATTTGGTTCCAACGAAAAGCAATGTCTGTTCTTTCCTTCAAACGCCAAAATCGATGCCATGCAAGCTTTGCCTTTTGAAAGCCCCATCATGCTACGACAATGTGTCACTGAGTTATCGTGTAAAAAGTGACATTATAGCTGTTCACTTTTTATGTTTTATTTTACGCAACACTTCCACAGTGTAATGGAGAGCAAGTTTGAAAGTTGGTCCACGAAAACCCGTTACTGAAATAGATGCTGTTAAGTTTTATAAAAAGTAAATGCAGCTTTGTAAAGTGAAATTATAAAACCGAGGTTTTTCTGAAAAAATGCTAAGGGACAAGGAACCCCCGAAAATTCTTTTTTCCACATCTGATAAAATTGGTACAATTTAAGGTTATACAGACAGTTCAAAGGGCGAAAGCCCGATTTGATTGTTTTTTTTTTTCACCAGATATCTCTTTGATAGCAGCATTTACTTTTAAAACATATGAAGGAAGACAGGCACAGGCATGCGTGTGGGAAAAATGGACCTGATTAAAGAATTCCATAAGCAAACAGTCAATCCACGGTTCAGCCACATCCAACGGTCGTGCTTCGTTAGAAATGTCAGCCACTTTTATCAGTATCCGTGTCAGCTAGATCCAAAAAAACAAGGAGTAGTGTATAAATTACAACAACTAATAAAAAAAAATTCCACATAAAAATTATAAACTAGAGGGGCCAGTGCAAACCAACAGCAGTATACCAGATCACGTCCAACACATTATTAGACAGCAATTACTGTTTTTGTGTTACTCTACGTCCTTTTTATCCGGGTCTGGATGGTGTTAAGACAGACAGGTTTTACCGTCCGCCTTTTGATATGAATTTGGAAGGGTCACAATAAACGGGTCGTTACAGATAGGGTTTACTGCAGCCTTCTTTATCCGGGTCTGGAAGGTGCTCTCACCATAATGTTATGGTAATGGTATGCACACTAAGTGTAGCTATAGGTATATGTTACCTTGCCTTCGTACACTTCCATCGACCAAAAGCACTAGAAAGGCCCAGGTGTTGGATTAGAAAGGCAGGGTGTTGGTGAAATCATACACATTTCTTAATTTTCTATACGAGTTTAATGTTTAAAAAAAAAAAAACTGTGTCACCTAACCATGGCAGTTTGAAGTTTGAATCCGACTTTCCGTTAACGGGATATTTTGCTTAACAGATAATTTTTTACATAATGACGCTTTTCTTAATTTCGCTACACGCGTCAAAAGTTGAAAGACTGGCCCAAAGAATCTTGTTCAAAATACGTGCATATTTTACGTGATGACGTCATGTGCTGTTTTTTTTTTTCGTTCCTTCTACTCACGACAAAATTTGACAATTTTTTGGACCTACCAAGCAAAAAACCCACCTAATTACAACTTTCTTTGATGTTCAGCGGCTGAGAAATCTTACATACAAGATTTTAACGTAATGACGTCATGCGTCCTTTCTTAAATTTCGCCACGTCCGTCAAAAGCATAAAATCTGAAGTCGATACGACTTTCCCTTATCGCGATATTTTACACAAAAGATCTCGTTCAAAATATATACATATTTTGCGTGATGACATCATGCGCCGTATTCATTTTTTCGGACCTACCAAGCAACAATCCCATCAAGTTTGAACTTTCTCCGATGCTCAGAGGCTGAGAAATTTGGCACGTTAAATTTTTACGTCATGCGCCTCCCCGAATAACGTAACATGCGTCAAAAGTTAGATTTCTTAGATTTCTCAGCCGCTAAACATCGAAGAAAATTCAAGCTTGGTGGAAGATTCGCTCAAAATTTTGTCGCAAGTTGATAGAACCGTCCGACCTAAACAAGGAATCGATCCGACTTCGTTTTCGAGATATCTTGCACACAACATTTTATTTCTAACAGACTGATACACGCATGTACACACACACAGAGCGTACAAACCACTTGGTTTGGGAGACATAATGACATACAGAAATGTGAATGATAGTCCTCAAAAAGGAATTGTTCCATGCTAATATCACTACTGCACACATGAAGGATAGACATCTATCTGCTATCCTATCCTTGTTGCGTTTTAAGTATGAGTAAACACGTTATTTTCTCGTGTGTTTTGTCACATATTACTTGCAATTTCCTAACGCCACATACTCTCTCATAGGGACATGCAACTAAGGACACAGATTCTTAAGCCACTGCGAGTATCAGCCACATACTGCTCGATAATATACGTATATATATATATATATGCCATGCAAAGGAGGGATTAAGCAAGCAGCAGGTTTTAAATACCAGTCCACGATGAAAAGAAACATGAATGAACGTTTTCTTTTTCTAATGAACTATTTAATTACTGTTTTTTTCGTAACACACTTAAGCAAAATGTTACTGGGTGCTTGCTGATAGTTTCAGACAAAGCCAGGCGTCCGTTTAAATCATCATCATGGCTACTCTAAACCCAATGAAATGATACTGTACAACATAACGGTGATGCAAAGTGCTCACAAGTATGTCAGTGAAACTGACAAAGGCTCCCGCAGGCGTGCAATTCCAGGATTTCACTTTTCGGCGACCGGCAAAACCTATACCCATGTCCGCAACTACACCCTATATTCGTTACCTAAGGAAGGTTTAAATGGAATCCTGGTGAGATCTATCGTACAAAAGACATCCCATCCAGATGTTGACGGCATAAGACATTTGGATTTTCGACAAAGTCCCTAGGACACGTTTCTGGCGGCCGGCATCCTATCCCCAGGTGCACAACTACAACCTATATTCTTTCCCTATGTTTAAATGGAATCCTTGAGTAGTTTCTAAGATCTATCGCACAAAAGCCATCATATCCGAAATGTTGACAGACGGACGGACGGCGGCGGGGAAGAAAAATGTACGCACTACTACTGAGTTAAATAAAGACCCTGCAAACGTTTGATTATAGCAGAAAAATATATTTTAATATCTGAATAAACAAGTTTTTCAAAACCGTAAATCCTTTTTCCGTGATGTCAAAGGCATATTAATGGTCTTCGTTCACTCAGCCCTTTGCCAACTCGGCCCAAACTGAAAGTCAATTCGGTCTTTTTTACTAACTCGGCCTTTCGCGAAAGCCAACTCAGGCCCAGGTCAGCAACAATGTACCCACCTATATAAAATTGCATATTACCATGGTCTTTATCAACACATTTATATTGAAACTGGATTAGTGTGCATAGCCCACATATTCCCCACAGCCGCCCCCCCCCCCCCTCCATCAGTTAAACACGGCCATTCAATAGTCAATCAAGAGCTGAAATTTTCTAAGTCCAGCTGGATCATCTTCCTTGGACGAACCTGGCCCATTTACAGTACTGATCTGTGTTTGTTCCCATAGAAGCTAAATACTAAGTTTCATTAAAATCCTTGCAGGAGTTTTAAGTTATCGAGTTAACAAGCTCTTGATGACAAACCGACAGACCGACACGCGGTGGATCGCATATATTCTCCCTGTGGGGAATAAACAAGGAAAAAAAATGATTACCTGCTGCCGTGAGCCAGCGCTCTCTTAACTACAGCCTCAAAGAGACACGATATCCAGTATAACGCCGATGACCTATGAAATCCGCGCTAAAGTTGCAAAGTGCCATTCTACTGCCACTTTCAATACGTTTTTCACAATTTTAACAGTTTTACAATTTCTACAAAAGCTAAGTTTTATATTTAAAAAAAGACATTTTGAAATTTTAAAGAAATCAGACAAATAGGTTTGGAGACAGCCTGGAAGATACGTTCAGTTTTATAGACAAAATATATCAAATTTACCAAATTTAAAAAAACTGTCATTTTGACAATTTTTCATGAATCCGAAAAAAAATATGACGTAGCACACCTGCAACATATGCTCTGTCCTTGCGTAAGATTTTTCAATAATCGGAAAAAAAATCATTCATTTTGTCACTTTTTCATGAATCTGAATAAAAACACGACGTTGCGCACATTCCACATGTGGTTTATCCGTGCGTAAAATTTCAAACAATCCGGGTCGTAGATTCGGAAATACAACGACGTCCCATTACATAAACGCTAAGTTTTACCAAATTTCAAAAATACTGTCATTTTCAAAATATTTCACGATTCCCAACAAAAAATATTACGTTGCACACCTTCAATATGTACTCTATACGTGTACGAAATTTCAAAATAATCTAATTAATAGCTTTGGAGCGAATTAGACTAAGCTTGTTGACTAACTCAGTATGTTTTCTCAACGAAGTGCAATTATCCATAACATCACCGCCCGGCATTAGGCACTTCAGTTCTCTGGTACCTGTTCTCATAAAACCTTTCCCCATCTATTCACCTGGCTCACAAATTGTAATTTGACCAAGAATAATCAGCACGACCCTATAGACTTCAACGATGAGGCAGACACGTTTTAATGAAATTTAATGGCCTCGAGTTTGGCGGGCGCCAAGCCGGCAAAGGGCCGAATTAACCAAACCTAATAATAAATGTTCAAGATTAATTGAACATTTAAAGAATATCTTTTGAGGGTTTTCACACTGATTTACATCTTAGCGCGATCTAACGCAGATTTACACATGCTAAATTACAATGTACATGTGGTTCTCATTTTATTTACGGTGACTTTTTGTCTAGTAAAAAGCAGCCACTAAAGATTTCCTATGTTTGTACTGTGACTATTATTTTATGTCAGAAATGTTTTCTAATTCATTTTTCCTGTTTACTTACAAAAGGCAATACTTACAACATCTTTGTGATTTTCTTTATTTATATCGAAAGTTTCTATGATCCTTTCGAATTCAGTAAGTATTTCCTTGTGCCTTGCCATGTCTGTTGCTAGGATACACCTATTGAATAAATATGAGAAAATTACATTCCTCGTCTCAAGCGGATGGAAAACAATTGTTCAATGAACAACATTAAAACGCAATAATTACCACATGCCTTTGGGAATGGTCTTTGAGAAAGGTCCCATGGAGGAACACCATACTCAGTGAATGAAATTCAAGAATTGCACAGAAAAAAAACTCTCAAACGACATGAATCATCACCACATAAATAAGATTTTTTTCCATTTTTCTTGCAGTACCTTCGGTGACTTAGGGGGGGGAGGAGAGAGAGAGAGAGAAAGAGAGAGAAAGAGAGAGAAAGAGAGAGAGAGAGAGAAAGAGAGAGAAAGAGAGAGAAAGAGAGAGAGAGAGAGAGAGAGAGAGAGAGAGAGAGACAGAGAGAGACAGAGACAGAGAGAGAGAGAGAGAGAGAGAGAGAGAGAGAGAGAGACAGACAGAGGGAGAGAGAGAGAGAGAGACAGAGACAGAGAGAGAGAGACAGAGACAGAGACAGAGACAGACAGACAGACAGACAGACAGACAAACGGTGTGGGAAGGGACATTTCGAGTGCATGAAAGTTGATTTCGGAGACTATACGAAACCTAAGATATTACTTTTAACTTAACCCAACGATTAAATCGAGGCATCATGGTACCGCGGGAACACAATGCAAAATAACAAATTAGAAATTTACGAAATCATGGTTTTCCTGAGTTTCTTAAACTGATCTGGCTTTAGATTCCTGAATATGTTGCACTGAGGTCTTTTCAAAATCCGAAAAGCGACTGAGCAATGGTGATTTTCAAGTGGTGATACGTCATTATAGCGCATGGCTAACTCCGTTTCTGCGTTAACCTGGAACAAAGATAAGAAAAACGCAGCCATGGCATTTACACACGAGACACATAATTCTGGGTCACTCCTTTAATTAAATCGCTTATTATTACAAAGAAAAAGGGATACTTTTGGCAACTGAGCAGGTGTTAAGGCATAGGACAACGACCTGTGGGTCAAAGCACTTAAAAAAGGACCGCTAAATATCTGGGTGCGGTGAAGGTAATATTTAGCAGCGAGCGAAAAACTCAGCAAAAATAAGACTCAGGTTTTAAATACTGTCGTTAAGAACCCATCCACTTCGTAAGCTTCTTAGTCAACTCGCACCTTTTGCCAAGTCGTACCCTACCAAGTCGTTCCCTGGTGAAAATCAAGTCGTACCCAATTTATACCAGTTCGTACCCTAGTGATAGTCAACTCGTACTCCAGTTACCAAGTCGTACCCCATTTAATTTATTTATGTTTTATATTGTTGCGTAACTTAATAAATGGTTTATATTACCAAGTATATAAAGAATACCAAAGAAACAAGGAGAAAACATTTTAAACTTTATTGTACCTTCCTTCAATTTCGAACAAATTATATTTTTAATTGTTATTTTGTCTCTCATCAAACTTTTCGAAACAAAATTTAAACACTTGATCCAATCTTAAAAAACACTTGTCCAATCTGTGCATGAACTAAGAGAACCGTTTCGCGGCAGCTCTGACAGCAAAAATCTAGCACACTTTTTTTCTAAAACAAGAAACACATCCCTCAGTTTTCTCCATTTACACAACTTTTCCAAACTATATGTTATAAAAAATGGTTTGTTAATGAATGAGGGCGAAAAGTTTTTAGCTTCAAGGGTCCCCAAGCAATATCATGGGTCCCTGACATTTTTGGGCTGTAAAATCGATTTCATTAAAATGAATTCGTTTATTTACATTTTTTGTACAAGTTACAAAATACTATTAAATTAATGGAATTCCATACAAATTGTAGGAGGACACTGTTTTTTCCTTTTTGGCCCTTGTTTCGACCTTGGGTGTGCCACATTACCGTAATTTTAAGCATTCTTACCTGAACTATTAAAATAAAATCGCTCACTCCTCTTTGCAATTTGAAATTCCTAATTGCACCGAATAACTTGCATTAAATACAACCTTTTGATAATTATTTTATCTGAATTAATTTGAGAGATTCTTATACAATACAAAAATAGTGGATATCTTCATAATGTATTATAAAAAATGTTACATATTAACGTGGGGTACGAGTTGGTAAGTTGGGTACGACTTGACTTTCGCAGGGGTACGACTTGACCAAAACATAGGGTACGACTTGGCAAAGGCACGAGTTGACCAAAACCACTCTTCGTGGGTTTCTTTAAAAGTCAAGTAGATGCAGCTGAAAGGAACTCCATTCATCGGTTCCAGTATTAAATTTTGATTAAAATAGATGTCCTGTAAGGTTGACTTACTTGATATGCATTATTGTATCCGGGGTGATCCAGATCATGACAGATGGATGAGACAAGGAGGGCCAGAATGTCTAGACTGTCAACTGTTGCTGCCAGATTCATTAACCAGATCAGACCATACATCTATGGAAACAGAGACATACCGCTACTACCAGTCTCTCATAAATATGACAAAATTAGAATGTATTTACCCGTTTATTTTCAGCATTTAAACAGGACAATGAATTCGAAATGTTGGACCTTCGGGGCCAACACAATGTTTTGCTTTATTAAATCGTCTCTGATAACTGGGTATTAATTAAAGAAACTACGTGTCTTGTGTATAAATAAAACTTCCATATGTCAGATAAACACACAGTCATGGCCTAATTTTATTAAGGGCTGCAATGTTTAAAGTTAGACTAGAGTGATAATTTATGCGCAATTATAGAAACAGGGGGAAAACATTAAAAATTTCAAAGGTTATTTATTTCGTAATCAGAGGGCTGTATTACATGAGATATTTGTATTTTACATGTTAATTGAGAGTGAAAAAGCCTACCAATATATATATATATATATATATATATATATATATATATATATATATATATATATATATATATATATAGCATGCTATATGTTTTCTAACGCCCGGAATCTCGCTACATTTTACGTCACGAACACGCTCCAGTACCAAGGCCACCAAACCAGCCATCCGTGAAAACGCGCAATGCATTATGCCATAAGAGTCAACTACATCCTGGTTTAAGAAACAACGTCCCTAAGAAGGAGGTCACTATCCTGGTCAGCGACACCGCTTCGACTGCTCGTTCTGTGTCGAATGTCGAACACCACGACCAAACGTCAAATGCCTTGCTGGCTATGTTCACAGAAGACAACCCCAAAGGTAATTCGTCACACAACAAAATGTAGCCCCCTCTTTTAACCTCCCCATTGGCGAAAATATATCCACAAGGTTCAAAGTAAGGATAGCATAAGCCAGTTTGCTGCAGTTAACACTTCTGTCCCCAGAAATAGACAAACACCCAGCAAAGCACGGCACGGCTGTTAGCCTGAAACAGCTGATTTTAAACAAGCAAACAATGAGCAATGGACGAATGCGACGCTTGTTTACATAGTCATTTACACCACGGTACATCCATCCGAAACAACCCAACTACTGGCACATATAATATTCATCCGCAATATGGTAGCGAAAACCCCAAGGATATGGGTAGGGGCACCAAAGATGACGCCTTTAGAACAGCGCGTCCCTCTACCCCTTTATGATGTTATGAGCCACTTATCAACCAATATATTCGGGCTTTGATGTCTTCCCTGCATAATAACTTTCCTTCGTACCGGCAGACTTTTCACGCTACCCGCAGACTCAACAGTATGGAGGAACAACACCAGGTCCACTCTTTTCTGGTAAAGGAAAACCCGTAGCCCGTTAAGAATTTGTCTCCTGTTCACAACAATGTTTCAGCCATTATCATACGATTCACCTTTGCTACAACACTCACAGCTTCCGATTCAGGGCGGCACTAAATGCTATCGCAAACAGGTTTCCACTTTGGAATTATGGGGAGGTGGTAGAGTACTTCCGACATTCCAAAAAAAAAAAAAAAAAAAAAAAAATCCGAGGTTCATCAGCCAGAATTTAGAGTGTCATCTTGGTAGTTTGTGGACCAATGGACTGGCTATGAGGCCATCAAATCTTTGATTTCACTTCAAAGGGTTTTTGGGTGGGTGTCATGGGCCCTCCGGTGGCCGCGTGATTTAAGTTGTAAACCGACGTTACGCAAGTGCCATCTTGGTGATGAAAATGAGGAATTTTGTACAATACAATGATACTGTAGTTTACTGCACTGTACTCAAAATGACCCACTTAAATTACAAAACAGGTTTGTCCAAGGACAAAGTCTCAGCTTACGAAAAGCGATAAGACCAATTCCAGCGAGCATGAGCAAGGGAATTTCAATGACAAATTAGGCTTCAAAAGACGAGATGGCAAAGAGGCTAGATAAATAATTTAGCAACGGACCCGAACATAGACCGATAAATACATACAAAGATTTACCACAGGCAGGGAACATGCAACTACTGCAAGGGCAGAAAAAGGGGTAAGAAAGAGGGATGATTCTGTAGTCCGTACAGTAGTGTGCAGAGCGTAGGACTTCATTAATAACTGCGCATGGAGTTCATCGTTCGAAGCTCAAGCACTCCCAAAAGTGAAAGTTCAAATTCTTACTGTACATATTTTTTCATTTACAATGCAGTCCTATTATTTACGTTTTGATGTTTTTATATGTATTATTTGCGGGGTTTGCATTTCGGACCAGTGCGTATGTTTATTAAACTTGCGCCGATGCGCTGTTTGCATTTCGGACTAGTGCGCATGGTTATTGAACTTGCCGTTATGCTCTGTTCGCATTCCGGACCAGTGCTCATGTTTATTTAGCTTGCGTTTATGCGCGATTCGCATTTCGAACCAGTGCGCATGTTTATTTATTATTATTATTATTATTATTATTACTGCGTTTTCTTGTAATGCGCTCTTCAAGAACATTATAAAAGCGCTATATAACATAGATAAATTTAACATGCAAGAGTATTTGTATCTAACATCAAAAGTTTAAACATATAAACTAAAATAAAAATCTTAATATATAATACTGTTTCTAAAATGTAACACTGATAGTCAATAATGATAATGCCAATTTAAATATTAAATGCCATTTTAAAATAATGCGTTTTCAATAGTTTTTTTAACATATCCAGTGAGTGTACAGATCGCAATTCTTTTGGTAGCGAGTTCCATAGCCTAGGTGCAGCCACTTCAAAGCAACGCAGACCAGCAGAGGCAAGTCTGAACCGAGGCTCTACAAGTAGAGAACATTCAGAAGATCTCAATAACCGTTTTGGCTCGTATGGCACTAGCAATTCACGTATGTACTGTGGGCCAGCATTGTGCAAAGCTTTGAAGACAGTCATTGTTACTTTGTAGTCAATGCGATGTTTGACAGGCAACCAATGTAGACTCTGTAACACAGGGGTGATGTGTTCCCTACGGGGGGCCAGAGTTATCAGGCGAGCAGCTTCATTTTGAACCTTTTGCAACTTACGAATCTGAACAGCTGGCATATTCACATACAGACTGTTGCAAAAATCAAGACGGGAAATGACAGCTGCATGAACAATGGTCTTCGTAGTTTCCAGTGTCAAATATTTCCGGACTTGCCACAGTTCCCTAATAACAAATCTGCATTTTTTTACAACCTCATTTATCTGTGTCTCCAACTTGAGCGATTCATCAATCATGACACCAAGGTTGCGTGCAGATGAGGAGCGTTGAATAGTCGAATTCCCTACGAGTATACTGTCTACCATTGCCTTGCATCGATTTCTGGGCGTTCCGATGACTAAAAATTCAGTCTTTGACTCATTTAGTTTTAGTCGATTTGTACGCATCCACGACGAGACATGAGAGATGGCAGCTTCTAGTTGTTCAACGGCTTTCTGAACATCTTGAGTGGAAGATGGACAGACAGCCTTCCATAGCTGTCCATCATCGGCATAAAAGTGGAACAGTATTCTCAGAAGACGGGCTAGGGTACCTAGGGGTTGTGTGTAATATTTATAGCCCTGAGGACCAATTTTGCTTCCTTGTGGCATGCCACATTCAAGTTCTTTAATACTAGACTTATGGCCATCGACAGAGACTTGTTGAGTGCGACCCTTAAAATAGGAGCGCAACCAGTCCAAGACGTCACCCTCTAATCCTTGTGAACTCAATCGTTGCAGCAAAATTGTATGATCAACGACATCGAATGCCGCTGACAAGTCCAATAGGGCTAAAAACACAACTTGGTTCTGATCAATAGCTTTGAGAATATCATTTAAAATGCGTATCATTGCCGTTTCGCAACTGTGCTGCGCCTTATAAGCGGACTGGAGAGGTTCCTCCAACTCATTTGATATGAAGTGCACTTGGAGTTGACCAAGAACTGCCTGTTCTATTAATTTTGACAAATAGGGGAGATTTGATACTGGACGGAATGATTTTGGCTCTATCGGTATTGATTCCCTCTTCAATACGGGAGTAACAATTGCATGTTTTAATCCATCTGGCATCTTTGCACATTTCAAAGATTCATTCAAAATATTGGTTATCGGAATTACGAGGTCATCAACACATTCTTTCACGAGGAATGTGGGTATTGGATCTGAAACACAGGTTTTGTTCTTCGATTTCGTGATCATCTTCTTCACTTCTTCGTGTTCTAGGAGCCTGAAAGTCGTAAATTCCTCGTCGAAATAAACCTCATCAAATTCAAAACACTCTTCGGATATGTTCAAATCAAATTCGGATCGAATTTTTGCAATTTTTGTGATGAAAAAGTCATTCAGCTCATTACTGAATTCATCAGCGGAACGCGAATCAGGAAGTTCAATTCTTTTTTTATTTCGATTTAAAAGGCAATTTACTCTTTTAAACAGCTGTCTTTGATCATTTTCTACTTCGGCAATGAAATTTGAATTATATTCCGTTTTTGCTTTCTCGATCAGGGACTCCAAGTCATTTCGGGCCTGAATTACCTCTTGAAGATTTGCATCGCTGTCGTTTTTTCGAAACTTTCGCCGCACCTTTTGTCGGTGTTGTCGCATGGTATGAACTTTATCTGTATACCATGGCATTTTCTTTTCCCGAACGATTTTTTCCTGCCTCGGGGCGTGCTTATCCAATATTGCGGTTAAACATGAATTGTACTGATCAAGCATTGAATCTAGACTAATGCCAGGACTCAAATATAGCTCTGACTGTCTAATATCCTCTTTGAAAGCAACTATGTCAAGATTTTTAAGATCACGAACATGAATGGTCCTTTCCGCTTTATCCAACTGAGTTTGTTTGAATTTAACATGCATTGCTGCGCGGTTCGCATTTCGGACCAGTGCGCATGTTTATTTAACTTTCGTTGACGCACGGTTATATTTCGGACCACTGCGCATGTTTTTTTTAACTTGCATTGATGCGCCGTTGGCATTTCGGACCACAGCGCATGTTTAATTAACTTGCGTTGATGCGCGATTAGCATTTCAGACCAATGCGCATATTTATTTAACTTGTGTTGATGCGCGATTCGCATTTCAGACCAGTGCGTATGTTTTTGAAACTTTCATTGCTTCGCGGTTCGCATTTCGGACCAATGCGCATGTTTTTTTTTCAATTTGCGTTGATGCGTGGTTATTATTTCGAACCATTGTGCATGTTTATTTAACTTGTGTTGATGCGCGGTTAGTATTTCAGACCAGTGCGCATGTTTCTTTAACTTGCGTCAATGCGCGGTTCGAAGTTCGGACCAGGGCGCATGTTTGGTTAACATGCATTGATGCGCGGTTTGCATTTCGGACCAGTGCGCATATTTAGTTAACTTGTGTAGAAGCGCGGTTCGCATTTCAAACCAGTGTGTATGTTTATTTAACTTGCGTCGATGAGCGGTTCGAATTTCGGTCCAGTGCGCATGTGTAAATTTTTTTTAAAAATTTTCGAAAAAAATTTCAAAAGTTTTCCAATTCACTCAAAAAAACACAAGCCGTATGCATGGCCCCCTAGGGACGGCTCATACCAATAATAAATGACATCTGATAAAAACTGTAGGAGGAAATGCATTTTGAATTTTTTCTTCAAAAATTCCCCCAAAATCCCCATATGGACTAAAAAAAAGCACAAGCGTATTCTCGGCCCCCTAACCACGCCTCACACCCAAAATAATGACACTGGATCAAAACTGTAGGAGATGATGCATTTATGGGGTATTTTCTTCATAAAATTCTCCCAAAAATCAAAAATTCCCAAATCGAGTAAAAAATCACAAGCCGTATGCTCTACCCACCTAGGGAAGCCTCATGTCAAAAATAAAATCGGATAAAATCTGACGGAGGAAAAGCATTTTGAAGTTTTTTCTTCAAAAATTCCCCCAAAATACAAAAATTATCAAATCGACTTAAAAATCACCAGCCGTATGCATGACCCCTTAAGGGTGCCTCATATCAAAAACAGATGACATCGGATAACATTTTTAAAAGGGAGATGCCTTTTGAAACAAAAATTTACTAAATACATAACTAACTACCGAGCAAACTAACGGACGCCGTCTGCAAACCTGTAAGGACAGCTTCAGTGTAAAGTATATGCATAGCAGCAACATTCTTCTAAAAAATATAAGCATTTGAGTGTAATTAATTGTATTCCTACCTCCACCTTATACGCCACCTAACTGTGAAGAAAGGGGGAAAAGCCTTTATAGACATGTTGTTTTGTGTAAAGATTGCCACCACCATTGTTTTGAGAATGAGTAATTTTGTACTATAAAATAATACTGCAGTTTATTACATTCTGACTCGATTGAACACGGTATATGCATGTGAGAATAAAAACGTTAAGCACTGGACTTGACACAACCGCATTTACTTGTATCTAGTCGTTGAGAGAGAGATAGCGAAAAATGGTAACTTTAAACTCTATGATAAGAAGAGCTATCCCCTTGCTGTTCCGTAAGTCGGTGTTAGAGTGCACATGAAATCCCTCACCAGCCATCTCGCGCTCGATTCGAACCTGCGATCCTCGGGTTGTCAGCCCAGCGCTCCTTCACTGAGCTAGGACTTGCCTAAACTATCAATTAATGTTTAATTATTTTGGAGCTTTACTTCAGCTTTTTGGTGTCAAGGCTTAAAATATGTCAAAATATTTGCCGTGCTGACAACAAAATAATTACTTCTAATTTTAGATACGAAGTCGTAAAATCAATCAATTTTGACAAGCCCTATGGTGCCTATTCAACCCGAGTTTCACCGAGTGCGGTTCTAAAAAAGCAGTCTTTCCGCGTTACGATTATCATGGTCACAGATATTAATATAAATCAGTCACTTTTTGACAAGGAAACAGAACTATGAATTGGTAATTTTTCAAATGTTGTGAATAGCATTTTTATCATAGTCAGGGATCTCTTTATTTTTCGGACATGAAGGTTGCTATTAGCCTTTAGTACACAATCAGAAAGTTTTTTTAAGTTGCTTTTCACAGAAACGTCAACATTTATCCAAAAAGAACTCCCCCAACCCCCCCCCCCCCTCAAAAAAAGATAATAAATAAATAAAATAAAAGGGCACCGACTATTGAGGCACATAGATAAAGAAACTGTAAGTCGTCTAATAACAATAATTAGTTCCACAATCACAACTCAATGGCTTTATTAAGTCAGTCGTTGGATCGGCTACTGCTGGATTAGCCATTCACACATTCTAATGGGATATCCATCGCGGAAAAGTGAGCAGTCTTGAGTCAATCTTGGTAATCTTGATAAAGGCTTAAATCACGGGTCTTTTTTTAGGAGATTCATTAATCCTGGATCATTGTCTAAAATCTGAACCAGCCGTGATTAGTACTATACCCAAATTATTCAAGACAAAACCGATACCAGCCAACATAAGTTTAAAAGTAGCATCAGTCTCGTGTAGCGGATCATGCTCTTGTAAACATTCTATAGCTCGAGCACTTAATGCACCGGCAAATGTTAGTCTGAATAAAAAAAAGCACAAGCGTTTTACTTCTATAAATAGAGCACATTCCCCTTAACGCACCTTCACATGTTTATTTTTAAAGTGGAACTAAAACAAGAACGCAATGAAGGGTCTTACCATTTGCGAGACCATAAAGCAGTGTTTAAAGTTGTGAAAAGGCACTTTGTTATAGTGTTTATATATTTCAAACAGCCACAGATGCAACGTTGAAATCTGAAAAATAAAAATAAGAAGATAAGCACCAGTTTGCGAAACTGTATAATCGTTTTTTTCTTCTTTATTTTCAAAACTTCAGGGCCAAAACAACTGGACTATATTCAGTTCGGTAATGTAAAATTCTAATGCTGATAGAAATTCTGTGGATGTTTTCGAAGAAAACTCCTATTACAACTGCAGTAAGGCGAGTAAGGCGAGAAAAAGGCGAGAAAAAAATTACACTTCAGAAAAATATCAGAAAAATAACTTAAACTAAAATTGTTATAGATCGCTTCACCTCTATATTGAATCTCGAAATGAGGTCAAGGTCGATGAACATCTGACGCAATAACAACAGCATTTCAGAATCCTCCCATTGCCAGTTGTCAAAGGTAGGCTTTTTTAATAACTCCCGTATCTCGTCTGATATTTGATTTTGGCTGAAATGAACGGAGACACTGCCTGTGCATACGCTCAGATTGCTTTCCTCTTCAAGTAAATCTTGTTTACAAACAACAAATAATTCATAGTTGTACAAACCTTTTAAGTAAATAAGTAAATTTTGCGTTCTCAAACCGCGTATGAAACTTCGCTAATTTCATTCACTCGAACGTCATTTACATAAGCCAATGTGACGCTGACAAAGACTTTGTGGCGAAACCGTTTTGCTTTAGGTAACGAACGTTGGCATGCACCACACAGGCGGTGTCACAGTACAAGGAATTATCTTAAAGGTAAAAGAAGCTACTTCTACTCTGCTTGACCATCAAAGACATAGTTACGTGTGTTTCTGCTACAATAGAAAGGGACGCGGTTCGTTCACAGGCCTTCAACGTGTGTCCGAATACAGTACTAAGTACCCAGCCCATGATCCATTCCTATATCATGGCTCTTTTCAAGCAACGAAAACAAAATACAGAATGAAAACTTGTTGCAAACCTGCTTTCTAAAAATTTGACAATCACTCGTTGACAATGCTCTGGCTCTTGATGTATGCTGCTTTCGTGTTTGCTCCAGAACGGCTGCAGTGACGTCCCGCTCGAGATGTCTTTATATAATCCCAGCCAGCTGAGATGATCCACGTTCTGTTACCGAACAGATACACAGCGCTAAATACCTAGTCTGTCACCTACGCCAGTCATTAGGGATACTAGTACAGCAGGATGGTTGGAGGTACTTTCAGTACTGCATCTGGGGAATGCAGCGGGATTCTCGGACTGCCCACTACAGCTATAAAGAACAAGGGGGGGGGGGGCACCATAATTTTTGTGTTTTAAGTACAGAAGACTCTCGACTTCAATAAAACCAGAATAAAAAAAATATGCATCAAGAAAATACAAGGGTAAAAGTTAACTTATCCACCTCTAACTTTTCGCGGAAATATTCCACCCGTCGCTTCATTTCGTGGACTAATTCAGGTGTGTCCCCGCTCTCTACAAGTATCCGTCTCTCCAGCAGAGTTAACCTGAAAACCCACAACAACAGAAAGGAGTGTGAGGCCACAGCCGAAAATTATGCGCAGTGACACAAAACCCAGTGAACACGAGCAAGCCTGAAGGGGTCTGTATTTTCCCGCTCTCTTCTATTATCTCCTTGTCACAACTTTTGTCCGGATATACCGGTAATATCAAGCGGCCTTCACTCATTTAATCAAGCCCGAAAATACAGACAAGTGAAAGGCAGAGAAGACGAAAAGAATGCACATCCAGGCAAGGTGCTACCAGCCGAAACACACATTTTAAATCACGGTGTGATAACTACCAATTTCATGTCAATAATCACTCCTAACTCTTTCAAACCGGCGTATGTTTTGTTTTGCATTCCACACAGTAATCTGTGCGACTTATTAAACTGTAAGTCCACAACTTTTGGAATAGTTCGTTTGATCAAATACCTGTAATTTAAACCTACTTTGGAAAACAAAATAAACACAAAAATTTTTTACTGAACCGCGATCCACCCAAATTTTAAGTCAGTCCCATAGAAAAGGTGGGAGCTTTTTGAAAAAATAGTCAGAGACACCCGAATGTCGACGGAAAAATAATGCATAGCCCGGCTTCAGTCGTTTACCAGACGAAAAACTGTACAGACTTCACAATTATGAAACAAAAAAATCAAAAATTTTCAATAAATCTTGATATGATGTTGAACTATACGTTGCAGGAATGGTTGTTTGTTGGAAGTATTTTCTATTTTTATTATACAAGAATTCTCAAACAGTGGCCTCTGAAAGAAAAAAATGGCGTAGAAAACAAAAGACTCAACGACTTGATACATAAAGCAACTTGTTTACAAAGAAACATGATGCCGAAATGAACGTCTTCCATTGAAAGCTGCCAAAAGAAATGATCCTTGATAGATGAGTGTCTTGTGCGCAATCTAACAGTCGAGCACTAAGTACCATTCTACTCTACTGGAGTACAAAAGATGGATCCAAACTCTTGACACACGCTTTTTTTCGGAAGAGACCCGACACATTGATTGATAAATGTGTGTAATCTTGGCT
Organism: Protula sp. h YS-2021; assembly: GCA_949752745.1. NCBI lineage: Eukaryota > Metazoa > Annelida > Polychaeta > Sabellida > Serpulidae > Protula > Protula sp. h YS-2021. The sequence continues at coordinate 62,562,946 of OX457026.1, forward strand.
TGACAGATTGTGTCACCGCACACCATTTGTATCTTAAAAGCCAGGAAGCCATACTTACTTCAACGACACTCTCAAACCCCGAACAAATAGTGGGACTGCATCACTAACTACCGGTAAAGTGAATACTCCCTTTGCAAACTGTTTTAGACGAATACCATGTTACTCCACAACCAACACGTCAATGTAGCGAATATTCCCCCTTCACCCGAAATTGGTTCATTGCAACTGTAACTCAAATTTTTCTATTTCTGACTACCAAATTTCTTCTCAGCTGATAAATAATACATAATTCTACTAAGTTTTGAGACGGCAACAGGTACAAAAATTCAACCATGTCACATCAAGCGATTTGTCCCTTTCAGCTCTGAGCTGTTCACTGCAAGTGGTCTCAGGCCAATCCGTCTTTTTTTTTTTTTTTTTGAATGATTTACCAAAAAGGGTAATTCTTTTTTATTCCCTTACATACTATTACGTACCTTGAAACAAAACTTGAGTTTGTCCATTTTACACTTGAGTTTGTCCATTTTACCATGCAGCATATTCTACGTCTGTGTTACCGCGGCGTATAATCTATGTCTGTGTTAACACGGCGCATATTCTACCTCTGTTACCACGGCGCATATTCTATGTCTGTGTTACCACGGCACATATTCTACGTCTTTGTTACCACGGCGCATATTCTATGTTTGTGTTAACAAGGCGCATATTCTACCTCTTTGTTACCACGGCGCATATTCTATGTCTGTGTTACCACGGCGCATATTCTACCTCTGTTACCACGGCGCATATGCTATGTCTGTGTTACCACTGCCCATATTCTATGTCTGTGTTACCACGGCGCATAGTCTACGTCTTTGTTACCACGGCGCATATTCTATGTCTGTATTACCAGTTACCACGGCGCATATTCCGTCTTTGTTACCATGATGGATATTCAACGTCTCTGGCGCCATGAAACATGTTCGACGCTTATGTTACCATGGCGTATATTCAATGTCTACGTCTATTGTGTCATGGATATTAATCGAGGTTTACATTACTTTGGAGCATATTTTACGTTTGCGTTACCATGGAGCTTATTTTATGTCTGTGTCATAACTAAGAATATTCTTCATGTAAGAACCATTAAATTTTCTAGAATTTGGCGATGCATTGAAATAAACGAAGTGTGATATCACAGTCGGCATATTCAAATTTAGGGTGTCTGCGGATTATAGTTCTCTTTCAACAAAGATTTCTGAGTCATATAACTACAGGATTGAGATAACACACATGAGATTATCAACCCATCAAGAACTATCAGGGCGATCATCCCGCACATGCTATACACCAAACTCAAGCTCATTAGTTCTATCACTTAATAAACCATTTTTATCATTATTTCATGACAAATTAATTTCTGAATATTGTGACTGTCAAAAGCACTCGAAACTTTAGCAACCACCTTGACAAGCGTTTGATGATGTTAACGACAATCATTCAGAAAGCAACAATACAAATTACAACATCAACTTAGTAACACGGGCTCGACTATTGTCATCATACCAAAACTTCAACAGTACATTAAAGAAAGACTAACGAGAAAAAGAAAACGTGAAGTAAGCTGAACGGACATAAAATATGGGATTACCAAAATGAGGACTTTTAAATTAAACGCAACCATGACGTCATTACAATGCAAACTGATACCGCGAACTTCTGCAACTCGAAGTACACCGGTACTATAATTGTGACCCCGAATTATAACCATACACTTTTCTTATGTGATATAATCGACTATTTACTTCTAGGCCAGTGCTGCTGTGCTGTAATTTAAACATTTTCTCTTTAAATTGTGACAGCGAATTTATGGAAATATTACGGCCAGTTCAATTATAAGAGTCAAATAGGCACAGAAAAACAAGAATGATGTTAAAATCTATTCATTAACCATATGTCCTTGAAATGTCCTAAGATTCTAATCAGACAATCAAGTGGCCATTTAACTTCTCTAAATTGTGGCTGCACACATTGCATTTTCGGGTTCACTTTTACCTTTTATGTCACATATATTCCACCTCTGATGTGTTCATTCTGATCCTCATCTGACATTTGAAACGTTTTTATTAAAAAAAAGGAACAAAAACAAGCTCCTTTTAGACACGGCAAAAAAGTATATCCCCCCGAAGTACAGCACTGGGTGTGGTGCCTGATCCTCTGACACAGCTAGTACTAGCGTCTGTAAAGAGAGATAGAACAGGACGGTACGTGGAGCCGGATGCTCTGTAACAGCTTGTACTAGCGCCTGTAAAGAGAGATAGAACAGGACGGTACGTGGAGCCGGATGCTCTGTAAAAGCTGGTACTAGCCCCTGTACAGACAGACAAGCGAGGAGTGGTGCCTGATCATCTGTAACAGATGGTACTAGCCCCTGTACAGGAGTGGTGCCTGAGCATCTGTAACAGATGGTACTAGCCCCTGTACAGGAGTGGTGCCTGAGCATCTGTAACAGATGGTACTAGCCCCTGTACAGGAGTGGTGCCTGATCATCTGTAACAGATGGTACTAGCCCCTGTACAGGAGTGGTGCCTGAGCATCTGTAACAGATGGTACTAGCCCCTGTACAGGAGTGGTGCCTGATCATCTGTAACAGATGGTACTAGCCCCTGTACAGGAGTGGTGCCTGAGCATCTGTAACAGATGGTACTAGCCCCTGTACAGGAGTGGTGCCTGATCATCTGTAACAGATGGTACTAGCCCCTGTACAGGAGTGGTGCCTGAGCATCTGTAACAGATGGTACTAGCCCCTGTACAGGAGTGGTGCCTGATCATCTGTAACAGATGGTACTAGCCCCTGTACAGGAGTGGTGCCTGAGCATCTGTAACAGATGGTACTAGCCCCTGTACAGGAGTGGTGCCTGATCATCTGTAACAGATGGTACTAGCCCCTGTACAGGAGTGGTGCCTGATCATCTGTAACAGATGGTACTGGCGCCTGTGCAGTGACAGAGAGATTTTGGCTGTTTGCGGTGCCTGATCTTCTTTTACAACTTGTACTGGCTCCTGGAGACATGCACAACTTCCGTTTTAACGAAATTTTTAAGAATACAGATATTTGTGTAGCCAAACTGCCGAAGATGAAAAGGCCTATTTATTCTGATACTGACTACACCCATGCCACATTTGAGGAAACTTAAATCAAGCTGCAGGTCAGATATTTTGAGGAAGGAAAAACGCATCCTGGTAAACAGTTTGCACAAAATATTTGCAAGTCGCTAACATAAAAGCAGAGTGGAATTGTGCTGGCGAATGCATGGGTAAAATCTCGTTATGATTCTCTGAAAACTGGATGAGGGGACAATATTTCCTACAATGCTAACAGAGACAGACATGCGGACGAGCCCATTTATACCACTACCAGGTAAGCCCTAGGTGGTTCCACAATACCAGAACATTCGAGCTTGTTTCGCAGGCCCCCTTACTGCCTATTTTAAAAGTCATGATTTTAGTGCCCTTGTAACAAAGCAAGATATATAATTAGTAGAATAAATTTAGAACATTAACCATATAAACACCGACCACAAAATATATGTTTAAACGTTCTTTAAAACTGGGACACACACACTTAACTTTTCTCATTATTTTCGTCAAACGAATTATATAATCATTTGTGGTGGCAGATAACTTGAATTTATTACGCAACGGGCAATAAGATGCGGGTGCTTTTTTAAACTTCTCAAACGTTGGAACTGTTGAAAGCCGCTACGCCGAAACTAAGCGAGTTCTTTCAGGCCGAGTGGTCTGACACAACAACATTGCCGAGACACGCTCAGCCAATGCCGAATAAGCCCTTTGAAGTCCAATGAAATATTACATTTCTGGACGTAACTTTCAATTGCAATTAACTAAAGTTAAATTGCTATAGGGCTATGTCAGAATGGGAAGTTTTATCACAGATCCCTTTTATTATGGTTACCAATTCCAATCTCTAGGGGATGGTAATAATTGCAACCAATATTTTTATAGATTTTCTACTATCCAAGTTGAAAGTCATCCTCCCTGGTCTCAATATAAAACAGGCTTGATAAGGTAAAATAAAGGGGGTGTGACCTTTAATGTTTGGTCATGAAAGGTACTCAGTAGTCGTTAGAAGACAGTGCTCGAGATTGTACCGCAGCTTTTTACGCTAATTTAAGAAGTTTTTCGCCACCCTACCCCCCCCCCCCTCCCCGTAGACGAATTTCGGCGACACAAATATTCTAAAGTGGTCATCTGCACTGTTCACACAAACAACTTTTCAAAATCAAACGTTTATCAAGCTGAAGACGAGTGTTCCTGTCCGCCGTCTTTGTGAAGAGGCAAAAGCAGCTTTAAGTTTATCGAAGTGTCTGTTCTTAAAACTACAAAATAGCCGCAGTTAGTTCCTGTTCATTTATAGTGTTGCGGTCCGGATGTTTACTTCTTTGTGTTGCGGTCCAGATTACACCTGCCACATGTGATCGCCTCGTGTTTTTATATTGAATTTAATTATGAACGTGACAGCCACTACTACTATCAAACGGTGTGCCGCCTGTGTTGTATTGAATGTTCTACGAGCAGAAATTAGAAAGGAAGCCCAGCGCTTGGCGTTCACTAGTGTAATAGTGAATGGGCGACGTCACGGATTTTGCGTACAGGAGCTCTAGGTCAAAAGAGTCCCAAAATTTTGCACATACAGATGGCATGATCCCTTAGTCAAATTGGTAAGACTGGAGATAATCGAATTACAAGCTCTTCATTTTAGCTTTTCAAAAAAGGCATTTGGAAGTGTTTGTACAGATCAACCTTTTTATAATGAACATATCATTACTGCGGTTAGCTGTGTGCCAATCAGAAGTGTCCACAATTATTTGTGAATAATTTTAAAATTCCGAACTGCAGTACAACGTCGAAAATTTGGCCTTCTCAGGTCAGACTTATCCCTGAACAGTGCCGTAGGGTCGCCAAAAAGTGGCTATTGAAAAACTGGTTATTGAACATTTTCAAAGACCAGTATTTGCCTAATCTCCGGCAGATCCCAAAAACGGTAAATTCCAAACAAGCCTAACTTGGACTATGCCTAAAAATTGAAAGCAATCTGGCTAAAATTACTATTTTTTTTTAAACTTGATCCCTGAAACTTTCAAACGGCGGCATTAAGCCAATTTTTGCAGGTGCACCCAAAAAGAAAATTGGTAGAGAACAATAGAATAAATCCAGTCAAACGACAGTACGCAAAGCAGTCGTACAAAATTTGAAAGGGATCAGATCAAAACTTGGCTGAGAGGAAGCACTTTGTAAACTGGCTAGCAAGAGTTTCTAAATGGCACCATTTGGCCAGTTTCTTGCCAATTGCCAAAAAAGTACTTTTTCCAGAGAGAACCTGCTGGAAAATTTGTATAAAATGTGAAACGAATCCAGTCAAAATTATTGGAGAAGATGCTTTAAAAAAAACTGCTGATAAAAAATTTTAAAATGGCACCATTTAGCCATTTTTTGGCGAATGGCAATGAAGAAAAAAATTATCCAGAGATGACGACCCAGGGAACATCCGTAAAAAAAATTTGGAAGAAACCCGGTTGAAATTGTTAAAGAAGAAGTATTTCGAAAATCAGCTAAGAAAAAACTCGAAATAGCACCATCTGACCTTTTTTTGGCGAATCGGGAAAATTGTGCGCGAAAAAGTATTTTAAATAAAATTAAGTAAAATTTTACATACGTACATACACACTCCCCCTCGTCCTCCCCCTCCCCCTCCATAAGATCAGCCTGGTGAAGTCAGCTGGTCTAATAAAACGCGTGCCATTTCCTTATTTGACAAATTTCATATTCTATATCACGGCCATTCACTGCGGGTCCGCTGACGTTCCAGTTATGAAATTGTAACTGAACGCAATTCGCAAACCCTCTTAGTTCGAAGCAATTTGTTTGGTCGTGATTTTCGAATCATGGAGAAGTAGCGAGGTCCCGCTCAATCCGAATACAAAATTGCGCCATATATATGAAAGACTGTACTTTGCAGGATTAACGAGACACTACAATTTCCTGGTAAACAGAGAAGAAAACTGTGATGTATAATGCTTTAAATATTAAGACCTGGAGTCATTTTCGCACAACAACCTTCTCATATACAAACTCAAGTACGTTACACAAGTATCAGACAAACAAGCCACGACAACAAGTACAAACTAGGCAGGCTAGTGCACAACAATATCAGTGTACCCGAAGATGTCAAACACTTTTATTAGCCAGACACTGCCCTTTGTTTTTGTAAACACAAACAAAATTAATGTTTCCCCCAACAGTCTCCCCCGCCCCATCCCCTCCTTTTCCACCGCTCGCCCCTCCTTCCGTTTGCAAAGTTTCATTTTGACAATTTTGTACCATTTTAGAATTATAAGACATAACCTTATATAAATATATCGGAATGTATTTCTGATGTACCCAGAAGTGGGATTACGTAACTCCTTCATCTAATTTCTGAAAGGGAGAGAGATGGAACCTGAGTTGTCGGTATCTTAATTCTCAATTTCTATATGCGTCCAGCTGCATGTGTAGCAATATGGAATGCCGTTTTCACATTTATTAGTGAATTATTGATATCAAGAATTCATTTTTGATCTCAAAAATTGATTTTTGGTAATTTGGGAAGTCCACGTAATTTTGAGCAATTCTTGACAAGTTGTCATTTTCTAAATTTTTCACCAATTTCAAACAAAATATGAAATTGCACATCTACAATATATATATATTTTTTTCACTGTAAAAAAACTCATCGAACAGTTTTTGAGAACTTGCGCGACTGACGGAGTTTTTGTGAAATGACACACAGACAGACAGACAGACAGGCGGACACGCTCATAACTATATCCCTCGTCTACACGGGGAATAATAAGCTACGGACAGTTGCATCTTATAGGGTCTGCCCAATAACTTTCTTCATGTTCTCACATTTGAAGATGAACTGTAACCTTTTCAGAAACAAAGACAGGAGTCATTTGAAACGCATGTCTTGGACACACAGTTTACAAAAATTAAAAAATTGAAATAAGTATTGTGTAATGTGGACGAGCCGCGTCAAAAGCTCGGCCACTATATGGCAAGATATGGTAAAGAGTACTCGCTGTACTGAAACTCAGCTGCCTGATTTTATATCAAACTGTTGTCCAAGGATATAAAAAGCAAAAGGTTTTTTGGAATGCGCAGTCTCCGTATAAGTGTGTGTTTTGATTCTTTTTTTTTTTTTCGAGCAGGCAAACCACTGTCTGAAAACCGCTGTAGTTATCGCATTGAAGAATATCAAAGGATATGTGAAGAACATGAGTACACCCTTGGTGATAAGCACACACACAAAAAAAAAAAATCCTCGAACATGAATAACGCCTCTGACTGCACAGGTCAAGAGTGGTTGTTGGTGACTCCACGATCAAATGTGACTGAGGCGGGAGGTAAAGGTTGAAAAACAAACACATATCTGGAACAGAGTTTTGGACTGGTAGATAGAAATTGCCCAGAATCTCTGGGAGTGACCTTGGCTTGTGCCCTACCTGCGTCCCAGGCCATCCTCATTTACTTCGGTTTTATCGTTGATACACGTTTCTATCCAAGCACGCACACATGCATATATATATATATATATATATATATATATATATATATATATATATATATATATATATATATATATATATATATATATATATATATATATATGAAATACTGGTAGTATTGCCGAATCTCAACCGGACTTTCTAAATGATTAAAGAACCGTACAGTTGATTAATTTTCAGCCACGAATGACAAGATCAAGGTTATAGTTCTGTAATTTGTTAGATTTATCGTCACAAGATTTACATTTTGAGCACAGTATTGAAAGAAAGGTAGACAATTAATTACTTGATCAACGTATTTATAAAGAAAATATTAATTGTACCAATTGAAGACCTCATTATGAAGATCTCATTATGGGGAAACTGTTGTCAAGCGTCGTTGCAGGTAAAATGATAAAGGTGCCATGATTCAATCGGTTATTTTTTATTTTTTTTTTATTACGGGAGCTGTCAGGTCATGTATCAGAAGGTAATCAGCTTTAATAGCTTTACGTGGATTGCACGGTACGCTTGCACGCACAGAAAACCGAATGTTGCGAAACTTAAAGGTCTCCAGAATAGAAAAGTTAAAATTTAAGACGTTTCCACACTTTCAACGTATAGGGTACTTCTTTTTTTCGATGATTGAGCTTTGGAATCACATGTCATATTTCAAATAGAACATAAAGGATAGAAAATGAATGTATAACACAAAACTACCATTAAAATGCTTTCGATGTAATTCTTTTAATGAAAACCTTCACGGCACGAGGTTTTGGGGGTCCCAAATATCTTTAAATAGAATTACTTGATGCTTAACTAGCAATTAAAAGAAGATTTATTACGAAATACGCACACCATGAAGTGCGGAATTTTATCAACGCCACTGTCCAAGGACATATCCAAGATGACAACCATTTTAAAAGAACCGTCAAAGCAATTTTCTGAAATATAATATATCCCCAGATTTTAGAACTAGCGCAACTTTTTGAATGATCATCCAAGTAGCTGACCAGAAGACGAATCACAACAAACAGCACCTTCACGCCACAGCAAGCTATCAAGCACACATGCACAAACAACCATGGCATGTTTTCCTTCTGCACAACTGGTACAAATGCAAAGGGTACATTTAACACTTGACAAATCTTTGACTTGCTCAAGGCTGAAATGAAATTGTGCGGGCAGCCGTTGGACTATTTTTTTCTTGACAGTAAAAAATCATTTTCTTGTCTCAGCTTCTTCTTTGACACTACAGGCCCCAGGACCACAAAACTTTGTACTTATGTAGAACTTGATCTAAGGCTGTGCATCCCGCCTTTTTTCCGTCTACGATTTCGTTTTCATGCTTAAAATGCAACGAGAACACAGCTGATTTTAGAATAAATAAATACAGCGCATTTAAAAGCAAAGCACGGTTGAGCAAAACAGCATAGTCATTAGGCGGTACGCGAGCTCTGCCTGCATAGAGAAAAAGTGCTAGTCCGTCCAATCAATAAAGCCGTTGAGCTAACGTAACCAAGCAGATGAACCTTACAAGCCGCATACGTGCTGCGCCATAAGCTCTCTACTTAGTTGTACTACAGACTATGCGGCTTGTACAAAACTTCATGTTTTCAAGAAATAATAAGACGTTCAAAGAAATATTTTTAACTTTCAATGTTTGTCCAGTGTTGAAGATTTCGCTTGCACTTTTTATCGGGACACCCATTACATATATCTGCTAAATGATTACAGAGGAACTGCTTCGACTAAATTGGTGCGACTGACTCTTGAATATTTAGTCAGTAATTTACACCGAACACAACTTGGACATTTTTACCGATTTCAAAACAGATCCACTGCACGCATGTTGCAGGGAATTCGTGTAATCCCAAAATACGCGTTGTGTCCCGAAATTATGACGGAATATGCCTATTCGCTGTGACCGTTAGGGAATACGTGAATTCAGCAAAATTCCTCGGAAATATGCGTATTTCCTGAAATTTAGAGTGCTTCACTACACGAATTCCCTGAACGATTCAGGGAATTCGATGAATAAATAAAAATATCCTATCCCAAAAAACAAATAACTAAAATTTAGTGATAAGTGTAACGGCATTAGACTCAAAGCATGGTCTCTCAAATCAGAAACGACCATTTTACTCAGAAACAAGGATGGGAGAGGGAGACATATGACCACTTATCAACTAGAGCAGTGTGCATAGTCCATATATTCCCCACAGGCCCCCATCAGTTAAACACGGCCATCAATAGTCAATCAAGAGCTCAAATTTTCCAAGTCCACTTGGTGCATTTTCCTTGGACGAACCTGACCCATTTACAATACCGAACTGTGTTTGTTCCCACAGAAGCTACACACCAAGATTCATTAAAATCCTTGCAGCAGTTTTTAAGTTATCGTGTTAACAAGCTCACACAATAGTCAATCAAGAGCTGAAATTTACTAAGTCCAGCTGTTCCATTTTCCTTGGAAGAACCTGGCCCATTTACAATATCGATCTGTGTTTGTTACCATAGAAGCTAGATACCAAGTTTCATTAAAATCCTTGCAGCAGTTTTAAAGTTATCGTGTTAACAAGCTGTTGATGACAGACCGACACACGGTCGATCGTATATATTCCCAACAGGTTCTACCTGTGGGGAATAAAAAAATTATTGTGAGAGCTATAAAGGGTTTGTGATCAAATCGGACGAACAATATACTGTACTATAATTTTTTACGGACAAGTCGTGAACAAAAGAAATCTGAACAGTAATTTACATACCGTCATGGATTATATTTTAGTAATTTTTACGCTTAATTCAGATGTCAATAATAATTTTCAGATGCTAAAACCAGCTATCGGACTGCCTCATATAGGGCAAAACAAGTAATTCATTAACATACACGGGCCAATAAAAATGTAATCAAGACTTGAAAACCAATCAAAATTAATTTCATTGAGTATTGAATAAGTAATTGCAATTCGAAACATTACATACAAATTGCAATTGCAGCGCGGCAATATCGACTCTGGGTATAAAAGCACAATGCATGAAAAATGTATTGAAGTCTTTGATTCAAAGGATTCACACGGGCCCAAATCTACATATCACAGGGACTTTCAGCCTTTAACCTGAATTATATACCTAGGGCGGGTGTAAGCTGTGTGATTTTAATATTAACGCTTATTATCGTTATCGTCACGTTCGAACCTAGTTTTAGAACCACCCACACATTGCCACCACCACTGGAACATACACACACTACAAGGCAATAGTTGATTGCACATCCCTGCCGCGCTCATCTGCGCTATATATATATATATTTTCTAAACGATGAATAGTTCCAAAGATAAATGGCTTGGATAAAGATAGTTGCAACAAGCATTTTCTTCGTTTGCATGCCTACGCCTTGCTCTGTTCGCAACAAACTTTTTACTTTGAGTAAGAAGGGTGTTTTAACAGAAATGGAAATTAATAAATACGAAGTGTTCCCTACCATGGCAAAGTCACAGCTTGTGGGCCAGTCTATATCCACATGTAGAGGTACTGATGGCCTGTACAACATTCAGGGAAGGTAGCAATATCGGCCACAGGACGTGAACTGAACATTAAATCAAGATAGCCGCCGTGCCTATGAGCCGGACCAAAGTCTGGCCGCTTTAGATTGAACGTTGACATCATTTGAGGAAGTGTTTTTCGTTGCACTGTATCTAGATTGAAGTCACCACAAATGATAGGAAGGAATTTAATGAGTGGTAATGAATTCAGGAGCTCTTGAACTTTATCCCAGAGCAGACGAATAACCTGACGTTGCACAACTACACTTTCTATACCTTCCAGCTGCAGAGTTTTATTGGTGGTCTACGGTGAATAGTAACAAAGATACCGCTGGACAAATTTGTCTGAAAATTATGAAAAATCGCCAAAATTACATTTTTTTGAAGAAATCGAAAAATAACCTGACGCTGCACAACTACACATTATACACTTTCTATCTGTAGGGTTTTATTGGTCTACGGTGAATAGTACCGGGAGTTTCCGAAAAGAAGCTCCCCCCCCCCCCAGGGCTTTTATTCGGAAACTGTTTCCCAATAGAAGCCCCGGGGCTTCTATTTGGAGTTAAAATATAGACCTGAAAAAATCGTTTCCTAATAAAAGCCCCAAATAAAAGCCCCCCTCCTTCTCTGCAAGTCTTTTTAGAATTCGTGTTAAGTTGCAGTGCAGACACGGTGCACTTAATCCTCTGATATGAGGCAGCCCCTATACATGTTCTGCATCGTTGCTTAATCCTGTGCTTCATACAGAGCGAACGGACACCCCCTCCCCGCTCTCATCTTTACTCCGGAGAATTACTGGAAATATAACGGGCTGAGTACTGAAACGGGCAGCGTGATGTTGCCCCTCCTTCCCTGCAAGTCTTTTTAGAACTCGTGTTTACTTGTAATGCAGACACGGTGCACTTAATCCTTTGATGTGAGGCAAAACCCTAGACATGAGTTCACCGAGGCAATGGATTTGGAGTTCGGATCGGATGATGAACCTGATTACCAGTGATCAGTGTAGAAAATACCCTGTTTTGGTTGTATACCTTCAGTGGCATTCGTGTTTTACACAGGAATTTTTTAGTTACTGTTGTTTTTGTGTGTTTTGTTATTATTTGTGTGGATATAAGCAGCACGTAGAGCTTTAATAAAAGATTGATGGTAAATTTTCTTTTCTTCCAATAAAAATTTATCGACAACTCCCCTCTCCCCCCCCCCCCCCCCGCAATCTAAAAAATAGAAGCCCCGGGGCTCTAATTTGGAAACTGCTTCCTAACAGAAGCTCCGGGGCTTCTACTTGGTTTCTAAATGAGCGCCTGAAATTGGCCAGTTTCCAAATAGAAGCACGGGGCTTTTTTTCGGAAACCCCCGGTAACAAAGATACAGCCTAGGCAAACTTGCCTGAAAAACAAAGTCTTAACTGTGAAAAATTGCCAAAATTACATTTTTTGAAGAAATCGAAAAATAACCTGACAATGCACAACTACACTTTATATACTTTCTACCTGTAGGGGTTTTTTTTGTCTACGATGAATGGTAACAAAGATACGGTATCCCGACGTTTCGTCTAAATGTGCAAGGTGCGACGTTTCGTCTAAATTATCTTTTTTTTTTATATTTTTATACTTATATTTTATATTTATATTTTATCCCTTCTATGCCATGCCCTGTACTAAAGGTTTGAAATTTTACCTCAAAATAAATCCTTTCTTTGCCATGAGATGCCAGAAACACAGAGTACGACCGGTTATACCGCAGTCAATTAACCGGCAAAATCAAGAAAGTTAAGTGACATAGGTACTGAAATGCTGGACTGCTTGTTGATTTCATTTATGATGAAAAGCCTGAAGTGTGAGATTTTTGTACATTTGTAAATGAATTTAATGTATGGCGAATAAAACCTGATTGTGAGATTTTTTTATTTTTCACTTCCATGCTTGCATTAAGTACAAAAAGTACAAAAAATAAGGGTTTACATTTTTCGAAATTCAGACCAAACGTCGCTAGATGAAACGACGCTAGACGAAATGTCACTTGATGAAACGCCGCTAGATGAAACGTCGCAAACTTCAAAGATACAGCCTGGACAAACTTGTTCTGTAAAACGACAAAGTCCAAATTTTCAACAACAAAAAAATCCCCAAAATTACATGTTTTGAAAAAAAAAATCGAAATATAACCTGACGTTGCACAACTACACGTTATATACTTTCTTGCTGTACGGTTTTATAAATCTCTGAGGAATAGTAACAAAGATACAGCCTGGACAAAGAGGATTGCGGACGGACGGACAGACACGAGGCGTTTCTGTATCCCCCGCCCCTACCCCACAACTAGGGCGGCGGGGATAAAAAATACTGAACACAGGAGTTGATGAGGTTGGGGTGGAGGATTTACTGGTGGTCTTTTTAGCTAGATAGACTAGGCTTAAACGGACAAGATTTACATGCAGTACTCAGACTGATAGACAAAACAACTGAAACTGAACTATGTTTGAGTTGCCATAGCATCCGAAACAAATCTTTCAATATAACGTACCAGAACTGTGATTTCGCCAAAGAGTAATCAAAAGTGCATCAACACGTTTTTCAAGGCTTCCCCCCCCCCCTCCACACCGCGACGGATAAATTCGAGTGGAAGTTACAACAGAAACGCAAGGTGGCTCATTCACAGGGTTGGGTTTTGGACGGTCCGAAACGTATTTTGGACCAGACAGCGTCCAAAACGTGGTAAAAACCGCCCAAAAGGGTTTTTACCTGTCCGAAACGGTCCGAAACTAAAACAACTAAACTTCTATGGACAAAAGACACTTATTCGAGGTGCTTACTGCTATCAATTAACAAAAACTAACCTTGATGCATTTTATGCAGTATTTTGCCATTAATATTTCTTTAAATTGTTTATTATGTACACAATATTTACACAATGTTTATGCGTAAGTCGTATAATTTCATAGTAAAGAAACTTACCTTATATACAATAGTTACGACACTGGAGCATCAAGATATTAAGCAGGTGTGGAGTCGTCTCCGCCCACCTCCACCCCCCCCCCCGAGCAGTATACGGTGGCAAAGGGATTATATCGCGCAAGAGGAACTCCGAGAGAAGCCAATGTAGTGACAGATTAGGATTCATATTCAGGATTAAAGCGCGCTCTAAATTTTGGGTGTTATCGAACTCTTCGGGCACGCATTATTTGGATAGTGGTGGGGTGGACTGTTTGCTGATGTGACATTTGCGACTCGCAAAGCATTGCGGACTGATAGCGTTTTCAGGGATGGACTGTTTGCTGATGTGACATTTGCGACTCACAGCAATGTGGACTGAAAGTGTTTTCGTAAGCAGAAACTTTAAGTTAAAAAGCAAACAGGGAAATGCTTGAATGAACAGAGAAACGCGTTTTGTATATTTGAATAGTTTAAATTTGACAACCCAGTTTCGGACCGTTTCGGACAGTCCAAAACTGTTTTGGAAGGGACGGTAAAAACCTGGTTTTTACCAGGGGTTTTTACCACCGTGTCCAAAACTTGCCAACCCTGCTCATTCAAACGCTCCCAAAAATAAATTATAAAAGAAAACAGAAACAAACCTTTGTTCAATATCTTCAATATCAATTCCAATATCTTCAGCTGACGACTTTGAAGGACCTGCAATGAAATAAAAAAAAGCATGGGTCATTTTTTTGCGCACAACAACAAAAAAGCATGGATGGTGAGTACACTGCAAGCATCCTGGTCATCGAGTAGAGCTAAGTATTTGTATATTCTATGCCAGTGTTCACCTTTATACAGACTTCAATGCAAAAGGCAAAAACGACACACCCAAGGGACACGGGTGTACTAATTATGTGCAGTTCAACCCATATAAAGTAGAGCTGCACATAAACCCCATCCTTTACATGTAACCATCAGTAAAAATATCTTGTTTTTCTATCACAAGTCGATCGCACGGGGAGCGATCCCCGAACATGCTTTCACTGCAGTTCTAATGATGAACATTCTGTGTTATTCTGTATCTGCAATGCCTACACGGGAACAACACGCATACATATGAATATTGATTGATGTCACCACATTAAAGCGAAAAAACCTCTTGAGCAAATACACTACCGCTTATTTCTACTCCACAGTCTACACCAAACACTTTGCTCCGGAATAGGAGCATGAAAATAGATTTAATAACATATCGATGCCGGGCTTGATGCCAAAAGGATATCTTAAATATGTTTAACACGATTTACAAGTGTGACGCTGAAGGTCCTTGACTACATATAAGGATCTAGAGTGTGATAAAACTCTCCACACAGTCATTACATTGCTTTATTATGTATACTTAGTGATAATACTCCATTTGGAGTCCTTACAGTTGTTGAGCTCTGCAATATCAAACTCCGGGTGTTTAGTGCTGGGGTTTTGGGTGGCAGGGGGGGGGGGAGGGGGAGGACAGCTGGCAACCTGTGTCCATGTATTGTTAACACCTTTCCGCATAGCATCAGTAATGCCAAAACAAAGTTGAGAAGAACAGGAACGTTTTGAAAAGTCGGCCTTCGACAACTTGAAGCTATCCAGAATTCAACAATCATATTCGCTGCCGCAAGACCTAACAAGTTTGCATATTTTTATGTGGCAACTTGCACGTTCATTATGTCAGTAATTTAGGTATTTCTGTCACCTGCAACACAACAGCTGCTGACATTATGCCTTGAATTCATCTCCTTAGAAACAACATAATTTCCGCTTACTCGGCTGCGAATAACGTAATGAGGTTTTGAAGAAAGTGTTATTAATGGTTTTACGCCAATATTTCCATAACATTTCGGTATACTACCAAAACAACAACAACAACAATAATAATAATAATAGCCAAGTGGACAATTGTTCCCACTACATTCAATCAGCATTATATGCTGTTTTATTATTATCATTATGATTATTATTATTATTATTGTTGTTGTTTAACATTTTTTATAAAGAGCTTATTTAGCACTGCACTAAGCGCTACCTGAAATGTCAGTTACTTACTAAAACCCAACAAGAACATTACATGATATGACAATCAGCTAAGGATATCATACCCTTGTCTAAAGACATACGTTTTTGGTCCTCTCTTAAAAACACTTAAACTGTGCGCATGTCTTAATGACGATGGTAGTCGATTCCAAACTGAGGGTCGAGCCACGCGGAAAGCTCTCTCGCCATATTTCAGGCTAGATTGTGGAACAACAAACAAATTGTCTTTAGATGATCAAGTTTTATAAGGGACTCTCAGGGACAGCAATTCTGTTACATATGCTGGAGCGCTGTTATTCAAACACTTATGCACCAAAACTGCAATTTTGAAGCAATCCTATGTTATACGGGTAGCCAGTGCAAGGATTTACAGGCCGCTGATATACTGTCATCTCGCGAACACAAAGTTGCAATACGCGCTGCATAGTTCATAGTACCCTGTAATCTCCTAATGAGATACTTTTAACAGATTTATGTAGAGAGAGTTATAATAGTCAATATGGCTGATCACTAGCGAATGGACTAGAATCTTTGCTGCGTTTTGAGTAAAAAAAGGGCGTACGCTTTTAATCCAGATGATACAGTAGAAGCAATGTGATCTAACTGAATTCAACTTGTTGCTCTAACGACAGTGTCGTATCCATAATTACACCTAAATTCTTAGCGCTTGAAGCCCGATCAATTGTTTCATTATCAAAATCCAGAGAGTCTACATCTATAAATCGCTTGTAATAGGAACTAACTAAAATTAAAAAACCAGTTTTGCTTTTGTTAAGCTTAAGTTTGTTGGCATGTAGTGCGTCTAAAATACTACGGATGCCTTGTTCGACAAGGGCTTTTGATGCACGCATACCCACAGCAGACTCTGGTGAGAAGGCTTTCTGCAACTGCGTGTCATCGGCGTAGCCATGATAGCACAGAAGCACTATCCTGGCTAACAGACCTACAAATACTGTGTACTGAGTGTACAGACGAGGTCCTAATATGGAACCTTGAGGCACGGAACAAAGCAGCTCAAACAGTTCGGAAACAGTATCCAGAATAATGACCTGCATAGTACGCCCTTTAAGATACGATTCAAACCATTTCAAAGTTGTACTTTCAATACCAAAACTGTGCTCCAGTCGTTTAAGGAGTGTGTTATGGTCCACGATGTCGAATGCTGCACTCAACTCCAAAAGTGCTTCCGAGCTTCGGAGGCGGGGGGAATTACCAGTGGGCAGCAGGTTACGAGATGGGCTCTTCAGATAGCTGCAACTACTCCAGTGTTGGTAAAGCATGCCTCTACCTTATGTGCTTGCAAACAAAGTATTCATGTTACGAGTCGCACAAGGTGTATTTAAATCCGTCAAATTGACTGCCTCTACAGTTGTTAATTAAGAATCTGACATAGAAAAAATCACTGTTAACTCCAAAACGTCCGGGAGATATCTTGCTCCTGTGTTGACAAACTTTGACCGAGGCATCACAACCAGCAAAAATACTGAACGAATCTGTACAACTGAACTTGCGGACAGTTATCTGAACAATTAAATTTGCGGAAATTTATCGGAGATCAGGGCTGGTATGAAATATTTCGAATGAAATATTTCTTGAAATATTTCATGTAATATTTCACTATAAAAATTTCAAAATTTCACATGTTTTGAAATTTTTAAATAAGAAATAAGTTGGACATCAAGAATACCACATACTGACGGATACCTATCCACGGACATTCATCTTTAGTTGTCAGTTAATACACTGCGTTGGCATAACTCTATCAGTAAACAATGCAGCCACAGAAATCCTGCGTGGTCTATGACTTTTGAGTAGCAAAGCTAGCAAGTTGCTGGCCTATAGCACCGTTGACACATCTACTCCGGGTATCTGAGCGGGTGTTTTTAGGGGTGGGGAGAGAGGGAGGGGAGTTTATAGTAACTGCTGTAAGGGGGTGCACTGTTAATGGCACAGGGAAAAGAGGTCGGATATGTACACAACAGGTCAAAAATATAGCAGACAGTATGCTAGCTAAACAAACAGGGAGTAACTCACGCCCGAGTTTGCTTCAAGTTTAGCACTGTTTAAATAGTCACCCTTAATTCTGCAATCAAGCGGTGTTTCCCATTTAAACGAGAAAAAGCTTTGCCTTTATCAGGTTTACGATAAAGCGGTATGCAATTAGCCCGTTAAAAATACATAATTTTATGCAATCAACCCATTTGTGCGTTTAGCCGGTATGCGATTCTGTCATTTTATTTGTCTATGCATTTTTACGTGGTATTTGTTAAATTAAATGAACAGATATTACACACAGGCTGGAACTGTGTGTTTTTTCTAATGTGCATTGAAATATTTCAAAAATTTCAATATTTCTGAAATATTTCAAAAGTTTTAAATTTCATGAAATTTTTAAAAATTTCAAAATTTTTACCAGCCCTGTCGGAGATATTGTCAAATGTAATCAGAAATGTCTCACAAAAAAGCGTTATGACGTCTGTAATAAATTGTTAAAAGTTTGTTTATTTTTTCCTTTTTTCTTTCATTTTTCGAGCTTAAATAAAAAAATCAGATTTTTTCAAGCTCTATTTCTAAAACAAAAAAAGGTTTTTCGCCAAAATATAAGTTGGTTTCTGTCGAATTATGGAAACAAGTAATAGCCAGGTAAGCACAATGCCCGCTACCGTACTCCTGGTGTCATTAGAAACTGGGATTTCGCCAATATTTCCTCCAATATTTGGCGAATAAACAAAACAAGTTGCTGGGAGGCACTAACATCCACTTCCCTAATTCAAAATTTTGAGAGTTTATCTCTGGCGTTAGTTAAGATTTCAGTATGAAACTTGTTTTTCACCAATATTTCCGCCATTTCTTCACGAATTACGAAAAAGAGGAAAGTACCAATGACCGCTATCTTTAATTAAAACTTTAAGACAGTAAGGCCACTTCTTTTACGTGAGGTAAGATATTACTGAAACTTTTCTAGCTTTTTCGCCAATATTTCCGCCAATTTTTGGCCAATCACCAAAGCAAGCAATGACAAAGTAGATGGTAATAGCTTTAGTTAAAAACTTAGTACGAAAATGAATTTTCACCAATATTTAGGCCAAGTAACTGCGAAGGAAGTGCCAATGGCCGCTGTCTTTAAGTAAAAAGATAGTAAGATCATTTTCTGATGTAAGATATTACTGAAAATTCTGCAGCCAATTTTTGGTCAATCGCCAAAAAAAAGTAAAAGTCTAGTGGACAGTTATGCCTCCTACCTTCCACCAAAACTTTGGAACCTTTCCATTTAAACCATGGGAAGACATACGTTTTGAGTCCCCTTTGTGTCATCAGGGTAACACAAGATAAGCCTGAAGTCAATTTTCATTAATATATTTCAAAAGTAGGGGGTAAAATCTGGTGCGCTTCTGAATATCCCATACTTTATGTCCTGATTTTCGTCCATTTTCTAAGCAACCTGTCATTAACAGCACCAAGATAATAATTCCCAGTTGACATTTACACGCATTATGTTTTGTTTTGGTTGTGACCTGACAGTTTTACGATATCTATTTTTCGACGTCCACATAAATCGCCGATCTTTCAAAATATATTCAACGTGTGTCAGACAGGTTAACTGAGCATCTGAAAAAGTTGGGTTTTTTTTCGGCAACGAAAACCAACGTCACGTATAATTAGTGTTTTTATCAAACATCAGAATGTTTACTGGCAATATGGCATGTCAAACGCTGTATTGCACTTGGCATGATTGGCAGTATGGTAACTTGGCATGACTTTAAACAGGGATTTTTACAGAATTCTGAAATTTTAAGTTCAAACTTTTCAAGAGTTCAGTTCAGAAATGTATAAATTCCAACCAATGAACGGAGGAGAAATACAAACCATTGTAATGCGCTGCAATACAGACTAACTGGTATCGTGAATCCGGCGTATTTTCAGGCAACTTGGGCGAAATATTCACAAGATTTCCCTTAGCATTATAGATTTTGAGAATATCATTTGGACCTGCCTCCGCTGCAGCTCTAAATACATCTGAAACAAAAAAAAAAAGACTTGTTTTAAGGGTTATTCGAATAGGAAACAATACCTTCGGTAACTGCCGAATGCCCTTATTATAGAAACCGTTTGCTATTACTGTTAATGTACGAGCGAAACTCTAAACACTTCCAAGTGCAGCTTGCTTTGTAGAATACTTTTTAGGCCAAGGGTTGTTAACTATCTTGCCAAGTTGGAAAAAAATCGATGGTTTGGACGCCTGGAAAAAATACTTTTTATAATTTAAGTGTGGAACAGGCACATTGTATACAGCTGTAAAAGCGAAGACATTACAAAGGTGAAAGTAGAAACAGACCAATTTTGACCAAATTTGACCAACAGTGCTATCAAACGTAATCGCATTAGATCTGTAGGACGAACTGTATTGTTAGTGTTTCTCTTAAAGCCATCGGTTTCTTTGGCCAGTTTTGTTGAACTGACAACAAAAACACTAGAACTCTACTGGAGAAAGGCAGGAAGAAAAGAAAGAGCTTTTACGTACTGATGTTTTCAAAATAATTTTGCTCAGGTCGGTATATATATATATATATATATATATATATATATATATATATATATATATATATATATATATATATTGTTACGGTCCATATATATATATGCACCGTAACAGCATGCTGTTTGGTGGTTTTTCTTGCGATGTGCCCAAACCATTTTGGCGCTTGTTTTCAAAACACTTCTATCATTTTCGCGGATTGCTTTCATTTTTATGAATGTAACGAAGATAGTCCTCTCTTGAAAATATGCCTTTTAATTATTTTCAAATTTTTTCGAGCCACTTTTCAAAATGTTCCTCCTCCCATA
This sequence comes from Protula sp. h YS-2021, assembly GCA_949752745.1. Classification (NCBI taxonomy): domain Eukaryota; kingdom Metazoa; phylum Annelida; class Polychaeta; order Sabellida; family Serpulidae; genus Protula; species Protula sp. h YS-2021. The sequence goes on from OX457026.1 coordinate 62,583,916, forward strand.
ATTTTATTTTGCCTTCCATTTTAGTCCGAATCGTGCTCAGGCGAGTCTTTGTTTTATAAAATACTTGTTGAGTACTTGGATAAATTAATTGTCACAAAAAGTTGGCGCAATGGGACCTTAGTAAGAAGGATGCCTTTCTGTGCTTTTCCGGCAGATGAGAATACTCAAAGACAAGGTATATACCGCTGAGTAAGTACACTTTGGGTACGGTCCCATACAGTGAAAGAGGCAATAGGGTTAGTGCTGTGTTGATATCCGTGCAGACAGTAGATGGGTGGGGGTTGACGGTTATCAAAAATAATGAAGTAGGGAATTGGGGATGTGGCGACCACCTTTCAGACGTTTCCGATAAAAATATTACGCCATAACTCATTACTAGCCACAACCTTCAAGATCCGGATAAAAAGGCGTAAAGGAAAACCTGTTTTAGCTACCCCCTTAAAAAATCAGATTAAAAGACAAACAGTAAGACCTGCTTGTCGTGACCCGGATGAAAAAGACTCACACTACAAACTTTGCAGTGACCACCTTCAAGATTCGGATACAAAACACGTAGAGTATAAGCTCAGTATAAAGTAGCACCTTCCACATGGCTAAACCTATTCCCATACGATGCAGAAATTATGATGCTCACAAGTCAGGTTACGCAGCTCCCTTTCACCCCACCCACGCCCTTCAGAAATGGGATAAAGATTTTGTGTAGCCCGAATTCTAGTTTATATATATATATATTCATGCATATTTATATAAGATAATAGTCTTAATTCTGAAATAGTACAAAATTGTCACGTTAAGACTTTGTAAACCGGAGAGGCAAGCGATGGAAAAGGATGACAGGGGAGGGGGAGATGGGGTGTGGGGCAAATATTTCTTCTTGTTGACGAAAACAAAAGGCAATGACTGCCTAAAGAGTTTGACATGTTTAGGTATTCTGATGTTGGTGTGCACTGGCCATTCTGGTATGATTAGATATTAATATTGGGGCTGGTAACAATGTCCCTGAACATTCTTATTATACTTGATTAACTAGAACTTGGCTGGCCACAATGTCCTTATACAATGGTGTTAAATTTACTGTTTTCAAATCGTAATTATTTTGTCTAATATTCTTTATTCGGATAGTTCGTCAATCACTTGTCAAAGATATTTTGACGATTTGGTGACGAGATATTGACATACTGCAAATTAGAGTTTGACAAATATATGACAAGAAAATGACAAGCCAGTAACAAAGACAAATTTTTGACAAATTTACATTGTTGAGTTAGGCAGGTTGACGAGTTTTGTTCTTTTGTCTTCTACCTCTCTCTCACATTTCGGTTGAGCTCTCTGTATTTCACCTCTTTAACTTTGTTTACAGGACAGTTTAATTTGTCCAGTTCAGTTTTTCTTCTTTCATCACAGGCGTTTTCCACTACTGGTGGCACTCCTTCCATTACCTATTCTATCACTTTGTTGATGTAACCTTTAAATTTGATTTACAGGTCTTCTATGTTAACATTTTCTAGAGCTGGCAGCGGTTCCAAAGCCACATATTTTTACTGAAAATTCTGTTGCTAACTCCATACTATCAATTAGCTTTGTTACATCAAACTTCGCTGTTGGCTTTATCTTACTCTTCTTTGTTGGCTTTGGGTCAATACCGGGATTTGATTTTTCACTTTTTATGGGCCATTTTGTTGCGATATCTCCGAAACAGTTTGTTCGATTAGGCTGAAACGTGGCAAGAAGAATCCACATATAGTGGAACTGTTAACTGCGAAGTTTTCTTCATTTACTCTAAAAATGTATTTTTGGCGATTTTTTTTTCAATTTTTGGGCTCGCCAATGTTGTACTTTTAAGCAAGGAAATTTTTTTCACGTGACTGATGGGGGTGGGGGGGTTGGGTTGGAGACATATCCGTTTTTGTTTTAACAAAAACACTGGCCAGTCGTTTCCCTTCTTTTAGTGTTCGTGCATTCCATGTTACTAATCCTTCAAAAACCGGGAGATTCTTAGGACCCTCTATCTCGAATGCCCGGGACTGAATACCACTGTGTTGCAAGTTCATCAGTACACACACGCACAAAAAAAACGATCCTCCGCTACAGCGGAGTTTGAACTCCCGATCTAGTGAATTGTGTTTTCTTAAATTTTGCCAATATTTTGGCCCAACCGCCAAAACACACACACACACACACTGTGTGGAGAATTGACTGGGAAGATTCATGACAAAATTCAAAACAATTGTACTAGAAATGAAGGAAGAGTTGCTGTTATAAAACAGCTGACCCCTGAGCTCTATTCTGCATACACAGAGCGGTTGGATATTTTTAAAAGTAGTTCCTCTCTTTTATAAGTATTGCTTTCGCGGAATTTGAGGAGTAAAAGGTGTTATACACAACAGAACGAACCATCGTAGAGGTTGCCTGTTCGGTTGCCTGTTCCTGCTTTACTGAGCTGTTGGTATTAATTTTAAGAAAAGTGTGAAGCTTCATTCTCCGGAGCGGGTAATCGACTCTGGATTCAACAATCCTTCGACTCCGGAAAGTCTTTTCGCGTAACAGAACCGATTTTGATGTTGTTGTGATTTTAATAACCGTTTAACTTCGATTGCCGTTCCCAAAAAGAAAAAAATAATAATCTTTAGATTGCAATTTTAGATGAAAAAGAGCGTGCTCCCATCTTTAGAATGTAATTAGAGCTGAAATATATAAGCTACTCTGTCACTTTTAAATTGCAATTATAATGAAAAATCCATTACATTTGCAGATAAAAGTGCTACTCATCTGAACTGATTTTTGCTTCTTGAAAAGCAAATTTCATCCTTGTGAAGCAATAATTGTAATTATAGTGATTTTTTAATTTTATCAATAAATTAAAAAAGCAAGTACGAAATTACAATTTAAAAAAAAAAAACAAACAAAAAAGGTTGCAGCGGAGGGGGGGGGGGGCGGGATGGTTTTCCAAGGGGGTTGGGTGTAATCGGGGGAGTTTTCCAGGGGTGGGGGTATTCCTGTTCCCCAAGACTGGTATGATTTAAATCATCTGTTTTAATTCAAGGTAAAAAAAAAAAAATAATTTTTTTAGTATTCAAGGCAAAAAAAATCAAATTGTTCTTTGCTTAAATACCTAAACTTATAAAAAATCAACAAATGTTTTTTCTCCTATTTCATTATCAAATACACAACAGACTACTAACCAATGCATACTGAACAGAAACCCTTAACCAAACATTGGACACACATCTCTATTCTGTCAGCACGTAATTAAACCGGTGTTTCACGTCGTTCTTGTGGTGTTATAAATCGAGACATGTTTATGCTTATTTAAACAAAGTTGCCATGTATATAGCTATCTGATAAGTAAAAGTGGCCACACAAACAATGGCTGAAACTTTCCAACATCTGATCTAAATTTTGATGAGTTGCTCCAACGATACTTTTATAGCGTGAAAATTCAAAATCATGTTATCTCTTAATTTCAAAATTCAAAACTGTATCAGTGCGTTATCTCTTAACTTCTTTCGTCTCTTTACCCCCCCTCCCTTTTAACCCACCTGAAAGCTATCTGCCCGGTCGGGCAGGTGACGGCCCCTAGTTATCTGCACGAAAATTTTACCTTCCCGGAGGTCGTTAATGTAAAGCCCTGAAGCTTCTTAGCAAGCAGTACTCGAAACTACAGATCTCAGTCCTCACAACCATTTGGTTTCACCGGTCAAATAATTAGTGCTCAATAACTGCAAGCAAGTTTATTGGGTTAAAATGCTTTCTTTACTTTGAATACCACCCAAGTTGCATATTACTTTGACTACAAAACTGTTTTTACTAAGTCCATTTCTCCATAATTAGTTATGGATAAAACAAGTGGGTCAGTGAAAGTGACTATGTCCCCCGCCGGTATGAGATCAAATATTGACCCCCACAGAGAAGTGACCCCCCCCCCCCGGTCAAAATTTGATTATCAAATAGTGGCCTCCTCTATCAAATAATGACACCCTCTCTTTTTAATGTATAAATGAACTGCAAATTAAAATACGAGATTCTGTCTGATTTATTGACGTTACAAAAAATCTATGTACAGCAAAACAAATAAAACTAAAAAATGTCCACAATTTTAGACTGTATTCACTGGCTCAGAAAATGACTGAAAGTCCTGAAAAAAACAGTTCCACTCGCCTCTACTCGTGGCTCTAATCGTGGTCTTTTCAGAGGGCGGCGTCGAACAAGTCATTTTTGTGGACTCCAGAAATAAATGCAATCAAATTTATATCTATCAACACCTTATCGGACTATAACTAGGTGGGAGGGGTCAATATTTGATATCAAATGGTAACCGGGGGTTGATATAAAATATTGACCGGAGGACGATGTTTGATGTAAAATATTGACCGAGAACGACGATGATTTAAACTTTATTTCTGGAGTTTTTTACATATATATACAGCTGTATTCATATACATATTTCAGGGTCTGAAAATGCAATATTTAATAATCAAATTTTGACCGGGGGGTCACATTTCAGGGGGGTCAACATTTGATATATCACCGGCGTACAATCCCAGTATTTGATTTTGTTAGGTTGGACTACAACCCTTAAGTATTTCGTATCATATTCGTGAATTTTAAAATTCCAGCTGGGCCAATGTCCTTGGGCCGACCTGGCTCATTTACAATACCAATTCTTGTTAGCACCCATACTACCTATGTGTATAACATTTTGCCAATTGATCAAAAAATGTAGGCTTGAGTGTGTTAATAAACTCATTCCAGTATGTAAGGGTTGTGAAAATTTCTGGGCCAGCTGGGCCAATGTCCTTGGGCCGATAGGGCTCATTTACAACACCGACCTTGGTTGGTTCCACTACTTCCTATATGTAAAAGATTTTAACAATCGATGCAGAAATGTAGGCTTGAGTATGTTAACAAACTCATTCAAATGAGCAAGGATTGGGAAAATTTGTGAGGTTCAGCTGGGCCAATGTCCTTGAGCCGACATGGCTCATTTACAATACCAACACTTGTTGGATTCAATACTACTTATAGTTAAGATATCTTGTCAATCGATGCAGAAATGTAGGCTTGAGTGTCTTAACAAACTCATTCCAGGATGTAAGGGTTGTGAAAATTTCTGAAGTTCAGCTTGGCCAATGTCCTTGGGCCAAAAGAGCTCATTTACAATACCGACCTTTGTTAGTACAACCACTACTTCCTATATGTAAAATATTTCAACAATCGATCCAGAAATGTAGGCTTGAATGGGTTAACAAACTCATTCAACTGAGTAAGGATTGGGAAAATTTGTAAAGTTCAGCTGGGCCAATGTCCTTGGGCCGACATGGCTCATTTACAATACTGATCCTTGTTCGTTCCAGTACTACCCATGTGTACAATATCTTAACAATTGGTCGAAAAATGTAGGCTTGAGTGTGTTAACAAAAAGGTCTCGACAGACGGACAGACGGGGGGGGGGGACTAATGACCAACCATGTATGATTCAGTTAGTTTATTATTTCTGCCACTTCTTTCCCTGTTCTACCCGCTTATTTCCACTTTTCCTGAAATGACTAGGTTTTAACCTGGAAAAAATCTTATCCCTGTTCAGGCCATGAGAAAAGAACAGAAATACGACATAGGGTTGCCAAAAAGCATGGACTGGTCATATTCAGTTGAATATTTATCTTTTAACTTGATTGTATGCTTATAGCTGGAAAATAATTGATAACAAGCCATCATTCAGACACAGCCTCCAACCGGAAACGGCGATGAGTTGGTTTAAAATTAATCTACTATCCGACTGTGACACTGTGAATAGTATAAAACGATTTGTTACAGCTCAACCTGACGGGGACCCCGGTCGGGACTGCAACTTGAACCAAAGTCAACCTTGAGATATGGTGTCCAAAAACAACAGATGTATAAAATTTCAAAGTCTCACAGTGACCTTGACCTTTGACCCAAGGTCACTCAATGATAATCAGGTCACGACCCCCCCCCCCCCCCCCACCCACACACACAAGCCACATACCAAATTTGGTTGAAATCCGTCCAACTGAATTTGAGATATCGTGTCCACAAGAAAAGCTTTACACACTCTACAATCAAGCTAAAAAAATTCCAAAAAATCCAATTTTGAACGACCGCCAAAAAAATTTGGCGTGCATCAAGCTACGACCATGGGGTTGAGTCCTGTAAACTATCAGACCAAATGGCCTACACATCTAAGAGGACTGAGTGGTAACGGACGGACGGAGCCCAATCCATAAGTCCCCCTCCGGGGCATAAAGTCCTGGTTGGGGGCTAAAAAGCAAGGTACAAAGGCACAACATATGTTAACATTATTTGTCATAATAATTTTTTTAGAGAAAAAAAAAACACATGTAACCCTAAATTGCTCAAATAAATACTTTATAACAACAAAAAAACAAGATTACGTAGGATCAAAGCTTTTAATTTAATGGATAAAAAGCAATGAACAAAGGCACAACATGTGCCAATATTATTTGATATGTGTCATGTGTCAATTTTATATTTAGAAAAAAGCGTAACCAGTAGTTGGCAAGGGACTTAGTCAGCCAATTCACACTTTCGGTGGTGGTGTTTTTTCGACTGCGATTTTTTTTTGGATAAATTATAAAGAAATGGTAAGGGAAAAACATCAAAATTCTAATTTTTTTTCAATATGCACATTTTCAAATTTAAAAAGCCATCATATGACCTTTTAAAAACTATTTGACATGTTATTCAGTACCTTTAAAAGCCAATATGTGAATATGTTTTTGGCAAAATGGAATTTTGTTGATTTTTGCCAGTTTTTTTTTTTTCTGTCATTTCTTTATATCCTTCTCACAACTGAATTCAGCCGGAACGCACAAACTTTTTCGGCAAAAGTCAAAGTATGATTTGGCTTATACCGAAGGCGTGTTTTACAACCTCAGTAGCCAGGAGGCCCGGATCTTACCCGAACTATAACAATTTGAGGCTGAGCTGTCTACCATGGTTTAGGTAGGTTTTAAGAGAACCCGCATCGTTAAAACACACAATACACAGCTAATCACACACCAGTCAGATTTAAAGAATTTGTGAGCAAAATCCCATTTCTGATGTTATGCGGGAAGCGACATGCAACTGAACTGTATATTCAACCTGCTTAAAACTCCCCTGCATCCGTACATCTCTCAGGTGCGAATTCCAAGTATGTAACAATGCTTAGGGCAGGACTCCCAGCAACTTTCGCGTGTGCATCCAACTGGCATTAATTTTTCTGAAATTTATGTTTTTTATATGCTTAATTTATTTCTTTTAGCCATTCGATCCACAAATACTGTTCATTCTGACCATATTTTTCTTTGCCTACCTCTCACGTCTTCAGCCGAATCGTCACTCCTGAACTCTGCCTGCTCTTCTTTTTCTCCCACCGTGAAGTATATTACTTTCGTTGCCATTGTCTCAATATATATGACTCCACATTATGCAAAGCACATATAAATGACATAACAGTTGGGCATGAAATGATTTTTATTCAATTCTTCCTGTTTAGTGCATCTGCAGTGTGTTTTGACAACATGTTTACAAACTACGCCTCTTGCACGAAGGAAAAGTGACTTCAAAATTATTATTTCAGTGATATTTATTTTACAACAATAAATTAACTAAAAAAAAGTTAAAATAAAAACAACTTTCATGTGTTCTTTTTATCTAAGATATTTTGGGGAGGAAAACTTCAAAATACAAATAAAACTTGAATTCCGACAATTATATTCGTTTAACTCAATAAATAAATAGAAGCACATGGCTATCGCTTCAATTATTATATTTGATACCGCGTCATATCGCGACATCCCGAAATTACATTTTTCGGGTTCTGCTTGTTCAGTAATCCCAATTATTCTCTCCGTTTCTGTAAGTTAAGAATGATATGCTATATAATTATTCATTTAAAACAAACCACAGAACATACCAGCAAAGTCAGTTTCCGCTATATATGCCCTTTTCCGAACTCGATCTATGCTAATGAACAATATTGTTCCTTAAATTGACAAGAATTTCGCCAGCTTGCTCTGAGGTAGCACGCTGTTTGACTGTTTACAAGATTATTGATCTGTTGTGTTGATCAGTATTTGTTCCATTTCCTATTTAGCTATGTTTGATTAATGAACTAAACTGCGACTGCTCTGTTCCTTGAAATATCTGTTCCTTTTTGAAATGCAACCACTTACCAAAGTGCCAGATATTGGATAAAAACAACGATATTTTATTGTATACATCTAGTCAGAAAAAGCAAACAAAACAATATAGCAGATGAATTGTCAGGATGTTCAAAAGTAAAGTAAAATAAAAATAAAACATATGAAATTTAGCTTGAGCTGTATCAGAGCCAAAATATTGCAAAACGTTTTTAGACCTCCCTCCGACTGATGGTGGTGGCATAAAAAACAGGAAAGGAAGGAAGAGTGTTTTCAATTGAAGTGGTAATTTTGTTCAGAAGGGAAGGGTAGGAGGTATTCCCATTCAGTACTTTACGTTTCAGAACAATAAAAAAGAGGATTGCAATGGAATCATGGGGGGGGGGGGGGTAGTGAACGAAATGATTCTAATTGCTTTAAATCTTGGTAATTATTGGTCACATATTGAAAATAGATTTTGTGGCCAGTACGACAAGCTCAGCTATTTTAAACGGTAAACGGAAATACAACATTTCACGGAAAAATTAAGTTAATTGTGAATATTCTTTTATGGCATGCTTTGTAATATTTTGTTTTAATCGGTTATTAGTTTTTATAATTTATCGTCATTTAATTGTTTAGTACTTTGACAAATAGTGTTTATTGGAATCGTGCTACATGGAAGAGGCTGCATGCGTCAGCAGCCAATTATCTTGATACTGAAATAAAAGTATACTCATCCGGTAGTCCAATTCTTTAAAAAGAATTTTATAACCTCCAAGAAGACAAGCAGGGAGCTGACCGCAATGTGACACGGAAAAATGCCAACGAAGTACCCCTTAGTGAATATGAAGCAGGCCAAAGGACTGCTTCTGATACGCAATCGCAAACAAGACTTTTTCCACGGCGTGGGGGGGGGGGGGCTGGGGTGGAGTAGGCACAAAATTTCTAAGTGTCCAATAAGGCATCCCGAAATTCCATTATCTGGAGCTGTTTCCGCACTCGCTTCCAGTTGGCGTGCAGCCTTGCAAAGTCAGGAAAGAATTCTCATAGAACAGGAGCAGTGAGGTGGAGAGAGCGCTGTTTGGCGGGAGGCAAACGGATACTTTTACACGTAAGATCTCTGATGGTTTGACCTTTTCAGGCTTAACCGCAATTCTTTGGCGTGGATATTGGGTCTTGGTTATTAATTACTGTTTTTGCGGTTTTCGTCTGGGATTCTTAACCTAGCACCTATAATGTTTCTGCAATAAATTTTATAAAATGGAAAATGTCGTAACCTCATGCGGTGTAATGGGAATACAAAAAAAAAAAAAACAAGCTGTCATAGCGATTATCTGCAATCGAGGAATCCAAGGAGGGGTAGGGCCGGGTTCAACCTTAATTCATCCCACCTGTCCTTCCTTCCTGTGGGTGGGGAGGTGAGTAAACTGACCCGATGGGGAGGGGAGGGCAACCTGGTATGCACTACTCTAAATGATAGCATTTGCACTTATCGAGGAGAGGCGATCTGTGCAGCAGTGCATGAAAAGAAAACTAATATCCCACTAAAATCGCCTCGTGAAATGTAATGGATCTGCCGCGTGTAAATCATTGCATGGTGTCTGAAACGGGGTCACACACACCGCACAGTACGCCATGCGGTCATCGGTACCTGTCAATAGTTCCTGGTGTCTATTAGCCTGGCTATTCTACAGCGCATTATTTTGCATTCGTAGCTGGGTGGCGTGGTATACATCGAGTCAGTCAGAAGTGACGTGGATACTTGTTTTCCTACATTCAATCAGCATTTTATTCTTTCACCAAATTCTAAGAGGACGTCTTTACACCTTTATGAAAATTGGTCAACATTTTCGCTAATATTTTGCGATTCGAAAAAAAGAGCAGGCTGTACATCTATGTTACCTGCCTCCAATCAAAATTTTAAGAATTTTCAATAAGTTTCCAAGAGATGCAATTTGGGAAAATTGGATTGCAGTCAGTATTTATTGCTAATTCTTTTTGATTCACCAAAAAAAAAAAAAATAATAACATCAAGATAAGACTAGATTTTTATGACAGTAAGGCCTCCTCCGGCAAAGACCTAAATGTTTATAAAAATGTTTTTATTCATCCTCTCCTTATACCAACCCAGTCCTGGTGTTACTTAAGATCTCAATAACAAAATTGTTTTTCAAATAGTTTGGCGTACCACCAACAACAAATACTAGCCAGGTATGTATTAGTGTCCGTTTCGGTTATTCAAAAGCATAAGACGATAGGGCAATATCTGTAATATCTATAATACAACTAAGAAATAAGTAATAGCCAAGTAAGTACCCATGACCACTACATTTCACCAAAATTTTAAGACAGGCTGTTTATATGGCATCAGTTAGGATTTTATTGAAAAATATTTTTTTCAATATTTCCGCCATTTTTAGCCAAGCCCAAAAAGCAATAGCCAGGTAGGGACTAATGTTCGCTACCGTTGACCAAAATTTAAAGCAAGTAAGACTTTCCCTGGTGTCAGTTCTGATATTACTCAAACTTTTTTATCGTCAATATTTCGACTAAATCTTTTGCGAATCGCGAAAAAATTTATCCAATTAGATACTTATGTTCACCACCTTCAGTTAACATTAAAATAGAGAAAGGCCATATACCTCGCATCAGTTGAGATGCGTTTTTTTGGCGAACCGCCAAAACGTTAGTTGTACGACACGGCCGACCCTCAGCATGTTACAGTGCTTATTGGGGTAGTTTTTGCACATGGTGTTTGAGTTGTGACCCACGTAATATCCGTGTGGCAAGAAGCTTCTCGTATTTCTTTTTCAGCAAGACACACTGGGCAACATTTTGATAACTGGGTGGTTTTCCTTGCTGTTAATACACTTGGTATCGCCAGTTCAAGATTTGTAGTCAAGATGCTCGTCCTCACCACAATTTGCACATGTCAACTCAGACCTTTTACACTTGCCGCTACCAGGTCCATATCGCTGGCAGTAGCACCGCACAGGTTAGAGATGTAGGGCTTGATGCTCACATCTGACGGCAACGATGAACTCCGGAATGTAAGCACGAGTTCCACGAAAGCCGAGTCTACGACATAGTGTACAGAAATTTAGTTCAGGATGGCGAATGACTCCTTTGGTGTGGTTCAATATCTGGTGAGGGGTGCTTTTCACTGGCATGTTTACAAAGGTTTTCATTTCTACAAGATTTTCACTTTGTTGAGCCGAAGATACTTGTATTAAAATATCCCCTGCGCGGAGTCTTGAGAGATCGTTGAAAACTGATGGCAGAATATACACTTTTTCTGAATTGCAAATGGCAAAAATTTGAAAGAACCTTTTGGCAGCGGGATTTTCCCACGAGTACTGGGACACTTGTTGAATCTTGTCCTTAAGCGCAGTATGGCTTACCTACACTACCAACCGTTAACTGTCATGAAGGGCCACCCCTCTTAGTTGAAGAATCGGGACAAAGCCATTTGTTGTGGTGGATCTGGAAGTCGCAAGACAGTACAGCTCAACGACCAGAATCTCGTGAAAGTCGCAATCCACGACAAAGTGTGCTCATATTGTACCGGAGTACTAACAATTAAGTAGACCTCAGCAGCTAGAGACCATAATGACCATAATAAAGAGGCACAGCACAGAAAGCAATAAACGTGGTAAGCCTTCGAAAACGTATTTGATCGTGAGCAAAATCATACGCCAGAATAGTCAGGCCACTGGAGCACTTGCAATTAAGAAGACCCCAGGTGAATAAGTTTATGAGTGGAACTGCTGAAATAGTAAAACTGGCACTATCTGCGGCCCTCCATAGGGTTAACGGGGTCTTTTAAAATTTAAAGGAACGAACCCAAAACAAATTCTAACCAACTACAGAATGCTGACTGCTTCCGTTATTCGAAACTTTAAGAGTAAGGTTACATCACAAGCGTTAGTTTAAATTGTAATGAGAATGTTTAGACCGTTTTTTGCTGAATCGCAAAAAATTAGTCAGATAGGCAGTAACTCCGGCTACCTTTTACTTAAAATTGCAAGAAAAGCCATTTCGAAAAATTTTGTTTTTCACCAACATTTCTTTTCGCCAACATTTCAATTTTTGGCGAATCAAGGAAAAAAAACCAAAAACAAATAACCGTGAGTTAAAATATTTTGATTTTTTTTGCCTATATTTCAGCCAATTTTCCGCGAACCACTGTAAAAATAGTCAGGCAGGTAGCATCTCCCGTTCAAGATTTTAAGATGGTAAGATTATATATCTAACGTTAGTTAAATTTTCATAAGTTTTTCTTTTTTTGCGGAATAACGAAAAATAATAATAATAATAAAAAAAAATAAAAATAAAATAAATAAATAAAAGTTATAGCAAGGTAAGTGCCAAAGACCGCAATTTTAACTAACATTTCAAGAGTGTTCTGAGTTCAGATTTTGTAGAATTATTTTTGGGTTTTCGGGAAAATTTTTGGTCAATCAAAAAAAAAAAAAAATCACTAAAATTTCTGCCACGTAAGGTACTTATTTCCGCTGCCTTCACCCATAATTTCAAACAATGAGGCTAAAAACCTGGGAGCTGCAATTTTTCAAACTAAAGCGTACATACGCACGACTGCTATAGCCTCTGACTCAAGCTCACCAAAATCTTCATTGAGTATGTTTGCCAATTTTGGTGGAATCCTATTTACAAAACCCACGTCTACGAGACTGTCGAATGTAATATTAAGTCGCATTCAAGGTCAAGCATTATTTAAAAATGGAAGTTCAACAGTGACCCAGGATGGCCACTCAAGGTCACCAAAATTTTCGCTTTTTTGGATAATTAGATCCCTATATGTGCTTCCACACTGGATAATTAAGAATTCAGCCTAATTCAAAATATAACGTGGTTTAATTCTGAACACATTACACTAATTAATATTTTTAATAGTTACTATTATTACTTTTTTACTATGATTTTACATACTACCGGTATTTACATTAACTGCGATGATAGTGAAATTATGCTATTATAGTTTTAATGTACACATTGTATATTTTTTTTCAGGTTATTATTCTTATACATCTTAAAGGAATAGGGATAAACATAAACATAAACAAAAGTTAAATATTATTGCTGTTGCTTGGCTTATTACTTCAGTGATTTAACAAGCCTTATTACAATTATTATTACTATTTTATTTACTTTATTTATTTTCTATTTACTTGAACTGCGGCGACCACACAATTGTGGACTGATATAGCTAATAACATCATGTTTGTATTCTCATTATCATGTAATATATTATCATAATGTTTCAATGGAAACTACATATATATATATATATATATATATATATATATATATATATATATATATATATATATATATATATATATTCTTGGTATTACTTGCGTTTAAGTGTTTTTCAATTTTCTCGCGGAAAAAAAAAATGATGAAAACGACAACTTCAGAAAGTTGAAAATTTATTAAATGTAATGAACAACTTAATTTTATAAAGAAAACAACATGTAAAAAAAAATCAATAACAAGATTGGCCCAGATATTCCAGTGCCGCTGTGTAGGATTCCAGACGCATAGCAACGGTGGCCCCTTAGGAAATGAATAACAAGAGTGTCCAAGTATCATTTTGACCAGCCGAGAATTAAGTATCAAGGCCATTTTCAAAAAAAATAAAATAAAATAAAAAAAAAACCAACAATCATACAACCGTAAAAATTGGAAGGGAATACCGTCCAACATGTGGGAGAAGACATGCCAGCCCCCATCCCATTTGACTAATTCTTGAGGGATGGCCAAAAAATACTTTTTCAAGGGAAACACCCAGCAAACATTCGTACAAATTTAGAAAGGAATCACGTCAAAATTCCGGGAGAAGCATGCTGCAAACTGACCAAGAATACATTGTGCCATTTACGAAAATGGCGCATTTCGTCCAATTTCTGACGAACCTAAAAAAAATAAATAAATAAAAAAAAAAAAAAAATGTGTATATAAAAATTTGGTGATGATCGGTCAAGTATTTGTTTAACTTATCGCGTTTACAAGAAATTTTAACGAAAATTTCAAGATGGCGGCCGACAGCCATTAAGAATGTCTCAATCGGGCCCAAAATCAATAAAGCCAAGAATTAGACTTGGTAAATGTGTGTATAAAATTTGTTGATGATCGTCCAAGTAGTTTTTCATTTATCGTGTTTACACGAAAAATTCAAGATGGCGGCTAGCAGCCATTTTGAATTTTCCGATCGGGCCGAAAATCAATACTAGCCGAGATTTTGACCCGGTCAATGTGTGTCTAAATTTAGTGATGATCAGCAGAGCAGTTTTTCACTTACTCTGTTTGGAAGATTTTCACGAAAAATTCAAGATGGCGGCCGGAAGCCATTTCTAAATTTTGCGATCGGGCCTAAAATCAATACCAGTCTAGTTCTTTACCTGATTACCCCTGCACAAAAATTTCGTGATGATCGGTCAAGTATTTTCACGCTATGGTGCTTACAAAAAATTGGTGTCAACAAAGAAGATGGCCGCCCCGCGGGCATTTTGAATTACCCGACCGGGCCCAAAATCAACATCAGCCTAGGTCTTTACCCGATTAGTTCCTGCACACAATTTCGTGATGATCGACAAAGTACTTTTCAAGCTATCGTTTTTACAAGATACCGTGACGGACAGACAGACAGACGGACAGACAGACGGACAGACAGACAGACACCACGACGATGACAATACCCCTTCGGCCAATTTTGGCCGAGGGTTAAAAAGAGCGGGTAGTGCACACCAACACCAGTGTACCCGATTATGTCAAACTCCCTCCCATTCCCCATCCTTTTCCACCGCTTTCCTCGCCAACGATTTACAAATTTTTATTTGGCAATTTTGCAGTTTCAGAATTATGACCTTTTACCTTACATAAGTGTATATGTTACAACCCTCCTTTATCCCATTTCTGAAGGGGATGAGGGAGCTTTGTAACCTGACTTGTCGGTATCTGAATGATTAATTTCTCTATACGTCTAGATATAAGTTAATCAACCTCGAATTTGGTCACTAGAAACTGGGATTATACTCTGCTTCTTTTTAATCGGGGTCTGGGATGTTGCTACTAGACAGGTTTCACTGTTCGGCTTCTGTTATCCGGGTCACGACGGGCAAGTTTTACTGTTCGTATTTTTATCCGATTTTGGCAAGTGGTCGCTAAACACAGGTTTAACTTCACGTCTTTTTCCGGAACTTGAGGGTGGTTACTATAAACAGGTTTTACCGTAGTCTTTGAACGCAGTCCTAATCCTTTTACCTCCTTCACGGTATGCCCGTACCCAAAATGTGCTCACACCCATGATATATACCTTGTTTTCACACATTATCACCAGCCAAAAAGTACAAGAAAGGCATCCTTTTTTACTGCACACAGTGGATGACTCACCGCGGCGGAAAGGGTGGAGGGTTAAGGGGAGGGGACATATTTGTCCAAAATGCTGAGCTTTTGAGTCATATGGCGTCACGCGTTGTCCAATATGGCGGTCGCACCTAAGGCATAACCTCACTGCGTTCAAAGTTGATCCAATGTGTCACTCGAAAGTTATCGTGTTAACAAAGTCAAGTGTTCACAACGCATTTTGGCCTCATATGACGTCATGCGTTTTGCTATACAACAAAATCAATATAATCCGTCAAACCCACCCCAAGGCACTATCCTATCAAGCTTGAATCTGATACGTTTCGTTCTGCTGTTACAGTAATGACGCAATTATCATGTTTTGACGTCCTATGACGTCACGCTTTGTCTATTATATGTCCAATACAATCCTTTTTTCGTTTAACCCACTGGGTTAATCCGCAGTTAACTTTTGTAAATGTGACATAAGCAAAAGGCAACGGTAATATTTCACTGCTGACGTACATCCGTACTCACCGCTCCCCCAGTATCGAAAGCGTCACTGTAATTGCGTACCTGACACCGCCATAGCAACGTAACTGCGCACAGGAATACATCGCAGATGAGCGCAAAAATATCTAATAACATCACAAAATAAAAATAAAACCACACTCGCGTTAGAACTGATTCGAAAACCTTGCCTTGGCCTAGCCCGCAGTGACCGACTATAGCCAGTCAACACTTTGAACACAAAAATAGGTGCAAGTGCGCAAGTTGCTCAGTACCATACCCCGAGTACTTGGGATACTTGAAACTCGTTTCTGAAAACATTTTCTTGTCGCCTGCTGTACACACCGAAAAGAGACTACGTACTCATTACTGAATACCCTTGGCTTTGCGCGTTGTTCGCACCCGCCTTCCGGGCTCTTGGGTTTCTCGGATCAGTCATTCAACTCGTCTCGTTTTATTATTAAACAAGCTGCGACTTAATAAAACACACTTCCACCGGAGAAAAAGATCACTAATAAGCAACAATATAAACAAACAGAATAAACAATTAACAAACGAGTTACGTAATGTATAAAACGTACATGCGTACATGTAAATGAATGATTTTAAAAGCAAAAATTCACAAAAGGCACCCCGAGATTCTGACATAATAGCACAAAAATGCAATAATTACATTTCTTAGCAAACAAACTTTAACGGACAGCATGCAAAATTCACAACATATTTACGTATATAAACAAACCGCTAAGTAGCTATTAAAATCAACCTGTATATTTGCATGCAACGAAATGGCCAGATAAAACAAAGCGCATTTTCGTTTACCTAAATTCACCAGGAAAATCGAAAACCGACGGCCAATAACTGAACTGAAACTGGCAAGACAACAGTTGGACGTGTCAGACCGAAAACCAACGCAATTCATGCTTATTATATATGCTTAACCAGAGCGACAACGCTGATTACGGAGCACTTTCATGTGCAGGTTTTTACAATCATTTTGTTTTAAACCGCAATGCATTTTAGTTTCAATATCTATGTATTCACGGGTAATGTCAGTAACATTTCTTACGTTCACAAAATTGTTTATGTGGTGAAGGGTTCCAAATCATACGACACGTATTTTCTTGTTTATCATCCAAATTTAGCTGCACTAGGATATTATTTCTTCCAAGAGCTGTGAGACGTGTGAACTGTTCTTCAAAGGAATACCTTAAAACTGTCTCCCCGAAAGCAACCCCCCCTCCGACAAAAATAAAAAACTCACAAACAACCGATAGTTGGAAACGCATGTAACATGTGAAGTGATTCAAAAAACCTTCCCGCAGATAAAAATTCTACATCAACTGCGACACTTCACAAACAAGAAAAATAGACAAAAAGTGACAAGATAACAAGAAGTTATCTCTTTTCTCGTTTCTTCTTGGGTGAAAATTCGGCAAGAAGTTGTCGCTTTGCCCGTGTGATTTTGACATAATCCC
This sequence comes from Protula sp. h YS-2021, assembly GCA_949752745.1. NCBI lineage: Eukaryota > Metazoa > Annelida > Polychaeta > Sabellida > Serpulidae > Protula > Protula sp. h YS-2021. Next base: position 62,601,416 of record OX457026.1, read on the forward strand.
CCAAAGAACACGTATCTTGCGCAATGTTGTCTTTATCTTGGGTCTGGTTACAAAGTAGAACGTCGTCAACGGTGTCCTGGACGAAGCAGCCCTGCGGATCCTGATCCTGTGCGACATCATTCAAATTAGGTCGATCTGGATCGTTTCCATTCACATCTACAAGCATCGTTTCCGAATTTAAATCGCTCATCAGTCTACTGTCCTGGTTTGGGTCGAGAATTGGTCGATTTTCTTCCGGATTAGCCTCGTCAGGAGTGATGACAATTGCGCCGTCTTTGTTGGAATGGGATTCCATCAAGAAAATAGGGTCATCTGCGACGGCATTGCCCCCAAGGTTATTCTTGGTTGTTGAGCATTTATATCCAGCAACATCTTCGTGTGCTTCTCTGCTGTTGGCGTTCTCATACCCGTTCATATCGTGACTCTTTGGTACGAACACCACGCTCTTTCTATCACTGTCAAGACCAAAACTGGTAACCATAATACGTCGGTTTTCCGGAGGATACCCTCCCACTTCTTTCTCAGCTCGCAGTTCATTCACTTGCCAATTCTTTTCCGTCTCGTTTTCGTTTCTTGTTTCGTTTTCTAAATTTTCCACGCCTTCTACTTCTCGGAATTGAGTTCGTTCAGTGTCTGTTGGGTATCGCTCAATAACTGTATTTATGGTTTGGGAAACTTCTTGGGCATGCCCCGCTACACCGCGCGCATCGCTAGAAAAATCAGTCTCGTCTGTGGCATTGCACCGATTCGTTAGCGTTGTGATTGGTGGCAGTTTGACTGTTGGTTCTGAGGCTGTTGTTGAATCTGGCTCTGGTGGTTTCGGCTCTGTAGAATGAGAAACATCCACACGGTTCATGGACAAGTTTGACAAGTTTGAAGGCCCCTCGCCGTTACTCAATGCTGGATTGGCTGTATCTGAATCTCCTGGACCACGAGCTTCGGTCGTGTCCCCTCTTGGTTCCCAAGAGGCCCCTGTATATGCTGAACGCATCTCGGTTTCCCTATATTGGGGTTGTATATCACTAACTCTAGCCTGGATGCCGGGATCCGTTTCTGCGGCTGACTCGGTGGAGAGTAATTGCTCTTGCTGATATTTCGCCAGCCTGGCTAATGTTTCCACAAATGCAGCCGTAGTTTCCGCAGATTCATTTTGCTTCACGATGGTTATTTTAGGCAGCGCTGAGGTCTGAGGCATGTTTACTGAATGTCGTTGATACGGCTCACTCGGATTTGACTCGGGCACACTCACACAGTTTGGGAAATTCCTTGTCTGTCTAGCCACTGGTAATGGGCTGTTGGGAATCGGAGACTGTCCCGGCGTGTACATGTCAAGCCCTGCAACAATAGCAGACGACTTGAGGATGTCGTCTGGTGCTTGTGACACATCCGTTCTTGAAGTAACAGTGGGCCATGGGTGGCGACTGCCTCGCGGGTCCCCCGATTTCTTGGGAGTGCTGGTCGCGGCAACAGGAACAAGCTCAACCTGCAAAACAAAACATAACCAGAAATAAATTGCCTAGAATCCATCAAAATTTTAATAACATTCCTCTTGATGGTGCTTTTTTTTTTATTAAGCCCCGTATTTCAGCATCAACTGTTGATGACACAAAACAAAACTGCCTAAAAATAAATAAATAATATAAACATAAACACATTAAATACATATAAAAATTTGTCATATTCTACCCTATTAGTTTGTTTCTCGAAGGTCATATTTGAATCCATGACTGAAAAACAAATGCAGTTAATTACCTCGTCGGTAACTTCGTTCCTAGTCGCGGTCATCCCAAAAAGCCGAAGCCAACCGATGAACTTTTTGGTCGGTAGAACCGTAGGAAGACTCATCACTTCGTTGAAGTACGGCTCATGACACATCTGTGACCATAGGATTGGCGGTCCGTGGTAGTCCGAGGTGCGCTCTATGGGCATAATACGCTGCTCATTTTCAAACAACAAATAGTCTATGTACGACTTTACAGCTTCTTGTACGGTTTGCGGGGGGTTCAAGTTTAAGTAGGACGAAATATCAACGTTGGCTTTTGCAAATATTTCGTAAAAATACTCTTTTGAGCAGGGTTTGCCCCTAAATTCACACTCATAGAGCTGGTACGGATTTGCTTGTTCGTTTTTATACATGACGCCTCCACTCGTGCCATTAACAAGAACCAATTTACACGGTTCTGAAGATACGTCTGCTGCTACTGGGGCTATAGAATTGGTCATATGAACTATAGAGGCATCGCTGGTCGGACTGGCTAACACATTATCAAGCGGAGATCTATACTGATTACTTGATCGATACATGCACCTTTCTGGAAACCTCACACCAAAATGCCCTTCTGATGAACTGTGCCTTAGATGTCTAGGTTTGTATGGTTTAGGACTTGCTTTATAAACCATTCCCGATCGATTCATGTGAGAATGGTTGCAGGGCACTCGCGGTATGTGGCCATGAGGCGCTGCCAGACGATTATTGGGACAGAAACCTCTGAACCTTGGCCTAACGCTGGGATATAATGGTGGCTGAAATTGCGATCTGATGGGAGCTCCAATGAACGGTTCTGGGAATGACTGTTCTTGCCAAGAATAGCTTGGATGAGGTAAAGGCAGACCGTGACGATTTTGTGCTGAATTATGCAGTTGAGGTCTGCACGGCATGTTGTATACAAAACGTTGTTCTGGGTGCCAAGGGGACCGTTGTTGCCATGGCTGCCACATCATTGACTGAGTATTTAAAGTAGTTGTAGAAAATGGGGTGGTGTATGTCTCACAAGCGATTGTCTGAAGTGAACTAGTAATGGTGGAAATCATAGCTCACATTTTTTTCACAAGCATTACTCCTGAAACAAACAAAATGTCATCTAATACAACCTATGAAACTCAAAACTCAAGACTTTCAAAAAATCTAACCAACCTTAAATGTCATAAATATAAACATTCACACCCAGTTTCATCAAAATTCGATCACAGGACTTTACCCTATGAACAATGTTGATGGTCACCAAAATTAATCAGCTGCAGACCGCATCTACATTAATACTGCCACCAAATTTCATGAAAATTACACAACAGCTTTTGTTGTTCCCGTGCAAATATAAATGTGACACACGGAAGACAGATAAAAAAATGGTGGCAAAAAGATCCCTAACTTTCGCATCGCACATGTGATATACGGCAGTATCCCCTACCCCTGGGCCCAGAAGTATGCACAAAGCGACTCCTTGGCAAATTGAAATAAGAACAGAAAAAAATTTAGTCGTACATGAAAGCAGAAAAAAAAAAAAAGTGACTCCACCGCATTCATACTGAAGTGCATTGCGACTCGATAACTTCAAAAAATTAGCGCACTCGCAACGCGTATTTATCTCGGCCAGATTTTCTGCGCGGTGGATGGGGCATCACTTGGCAACATCGCAGTGTAAAATGTTTCGACCTACCAACCCCACCTTACTTCCAAGAAGTACCAATATAGCTTCAAATGTTGGATCGGCTGAAACGGCTATTCCAAGTCAACCTCACTCGCTTTGAATGGCCGTTGGGGTGATACTGCTCAAGATTAAACGGCTTACAAGTCTTTAGTAGAGTTTTCTGAATACCTTCAAAGTAATAAGACAGTTATAGACACCAGTTACCTGTACTGTTGAAGAAAGAATATGAAAATAACCTCAAATCGCCGCGATAAGTGACATTTGTTTTACACACTGGAAATATGCTTTACTGTGTAAAAATTTAGAAATGATACCAAAACTTCTGGATTGATATTTTAAAATAAAAACATAGAAGAAATAACAAGTAATATTTCTGCACCTTGCAGCTAATTGAGTGCATTTTTGCAGGCAACACATGACCTAATTATTTAAATTTTTAAACCAGAACATGAACAAATACTGACACAGGGTTGAGACTTCGTAAAATCTTCTGGTCGCCCGGAGGGCGACCAACTTTAAAAAGTTAGTCGCCCGGCACAAAAGTTAGTCGCCTGGCGCAATTTTTACAAAATCTGTCTAGCCTGCCTCACATGAAAAAAAAAAAACAACAACAACAAAATGGTGTTTAAAATAATCAACAGTATTTACCTGAAAATACTCAGAAAAAAAGTTAGTCGCCACTCGGGCGACCAACTCGAAAAAGTTGGTCACCCGAGCCAAAAGCTGGTCGCCACGGGGGACCGCGAAATCTTAACCCTGCTGACAGCTGAGCTCAACAGCATTATTTTCTCAACTTCAGCTAAAAAAATATATTTTATAAAAAATCTGTGCCTGTTTTAGAAAAAAGCCATTATATTATATACAAACTTTCGTAATATATTGACTTTTTGTCGATTACTGTTGTCGCTTCAGGAAAAACACTTACTCAAAGACTGGGACGCGTTACAGCTGACAAATATAAATATCGGCTGATTACAGCTGTATGTATGACTTTAGCTCCTAGAAGCCGCTCGCTACTATGGGATCGCTTTACCGCTTCAATTCCGTGCTATAAAACGGTTTCTAAGTCAACTGCGATCGCTTTGAGGCGACTCTGTGACAATTTTGCACAGGATTAAACGACCCACAAATCTTTATTCGCGTTTGCTAAAGGCCCTCAAAGTAGAACGGTAATGATATACAACTTTGGTGTCGCGCTTTCTTTAAAAGAAAAGAATACAGAAATAAGTGAGTCAGTGAAACTGACTATGTCCCCCGCCGGCGTACAATCCCAGTATTTAATTTTGTTAGGTTGGACTACAACCCTCAAGCAATTCGTATCATATTCGTGAATTTCAAAATTCCAGCTGGGCCAGTGTCCTTGGGCCGACCTGGCTCATTTACAATACCAATTCTTGTTATCACCCATACTACCTATGTGTATAACATTTTGCTAATTGATAAAAAAATGTAGGCTTGAGTGTGTTAACAAACTCATTCCAGTATGTAGGGGTGGTGAAAATTTCTGAAGTTCAGCTGGGCCAGTGTCCTTGGACCGACAGGGCTCATTTACAATACCGGCCTTTGTTGGTTCCAATACTTCCTATATCTAAAAGATTTAAACACTCGATCCAGAAATGTAGGCTTGAGTGCGTTCACAAACTCATTCAACTGAGTAAGGATTGGGAAAATTTGTGAAGTTCAGCTGGGCCAATGTCTTTCGGCCGACATGGCTCATTTACAATACCAAACCTTGTTGGTTCCAATACCACTTCTAGTTAAGATATTTTGTCAATCGATGCAGAAATGTAGGCTTGAGTGTGCTCACAAACTCATTCAAATGAGTAAGGATTGGGAAAATTTGTGAAGTTCATCTGGACAAATGTCCTTGGGCCGACATGGCTCATTTACAATACCGACCCTTGTTCGTTCCAGTACTACCCATATATACAATATCTTAACAATCGGTCGAAAAATGTAGGCTTGAGTGTGTTAACAAAAAAGGTGTCGACAGACGGACAGACAAACCCGAAAACTATAGTTCCCCGGTGGGGACTAATAACTACAAATCTCACCTAATAACTTACATTTGTTTGCATACGAAGAGCATAGTTTAGTACGTGAAAATGACAATAAATGTTGTAATTTTCCGCCAAAAACTTTTTAACTGATATTTCGAAAATTATGGAAAACACTATGAAAGTTAAATACTATTGGTGTACAGAATAAATTTGTACCTAATTCTGCATCTATCAATTTTTTTTAGTATACATTTTACAGATAATCTATGACCCCTTTATTTCAATTTCTGGTTTTGACTTTGATCACTTGACACTTAAAGGCCGGAAAGCAAACGAATATTTAACAGCTGAATGCGGAAGCTAACTTTTCTCTGCACTCTAACGAAGAAATAAAAGATATGCAGCACATGTCTGTTTTACAAAAAAAAAAAAAGGTATGGAGCGTCTGTATAAGCCGATTCACACTTTGCATGTTTTGAATAAAATGCGCAATAGTTTTCAATTTCGACTGCAAGAAAACCGGGTGAAAAAAAAAAAAAAAAAAAAATACAAGCATTATAGCAACAAGTTTGTCCAAGGACAAAGTCCCAGCTTACGAAAAGCAATAAGACCCAATCCCAGCGTGCATGAGTAAGGGAATTTTCCTGAAAAATTGGGCTTCAAAAGATGAGACGGCAAAGAGCTAGCCCAATAATTAATTTAGCACCGGACCAGAACATAGACCGATAAATGCATACAAAGATTTCTTTCCCAGAAAAATTGGAAACAGATTTTTTGTATCTCTGGTAGACTGGATAGTCTGCCATAGATACCTTCAAACAACACTCGCATTTCGGACCAGTGCGCATATTTATGTAACTTGCCTTGATGCGCGGTTCTTATTCAGATAAGTGCGCATGTTTATTTAATTTTGCGTAGATGTGCGGCTCCCATTTTGGAACAGTGCACATGTTTATTTAACTTGCGTTGATGTGCGGTTCGCATTTCTGACGAGCGCCCATGTTTTTTTTGTTTTTTTTTACCTTTTGTGAATGTGCGGTTCTTATTTCGGATCAGTGCGCACGTTTATTTACCTTGTGTTGATGTGCGGTTCTTATTTCGGATCAATGCGCATGTTTATTTACCTTGTGTTGATGTGCGGTTCTTATTTCGGATCAGTGCGCATGTTTATTTACCTTGCGTCGATGCGCGATTCTTATTCCAGACCAATACGCATGTTTATTGTACTTGCGTTGATGAGCGGTACTTATTTTGGACAAGTGTACAAGTGTCCATGCGCGGTTCGCATTTCGGACCAGTTTGCATGTTTATTTAACTTGCGTTGATGCACGGTGCTTATTTTGGACGTGTGCCTATGTTTATTTAACTTGCGTTGTGGAGCAGTTCGAATTTTGGATCATTACGCATGTTTATTTAACTTGCATTAATGCGCGGTTCGAATTTAGGACCAGTGCGCATGTTTATTTAACTTGCGTTGATGCGCAGTGCTTACTTTGGACCACTGCAAATGTTTATTTAACTTGTGTTGGAGCTTAATTCGCATTTCGAACCACTGCGCATGTTTATTTAACTTGCGTTGATGCGCGGTTCGAATTTCGGAGAAGTGCGCATGTTTATTAACACTTGACAAACCTTTGGCTTGCAAGAGTTATATGAATTTGTGCGAGCAAAATTCGTCCTTTTTTTTTTTCTTCTTGCCACTTTTTCCGATTTTTTGTGTCTTCTTCTTCTCTGACACTATGGGCCCTACGACCATGAAACTTGGGACTTATGAAGAGCTTGATCTGAACATGTGCATGTCACTTTTTATTTTCGTCTTTGATTTCGTTTTCTTTGTTAAAACGCCATGTGAAAAGAGTGTATTTTTGCAAGTAAATGCGTAGCATTTGATGCACAGCACTGAACACAGTTGCTGAGCTTTGTGCGAGCTCTCACTGGCCAAACAGATAACACTGCGTGGTCAGTCAATAAAACCTCAGGTCAACAAAAGCCAAACACTACTCGGCTTATAAGGCGTATTCAAGCTGTGTTGTTTGCAATATATTATTCAAGAAATAACCCACTGAAGGAAGTATTTTTGCGTTTTAATTTTTGTCAAGTGTTTAACATTTCGCCAGCGGAATGAGCTTCTAGTTTAACTTGCGTTGATGCGCGGTGCTTATTTTAGACCAGTGCAAATGTTTATTTAACTTACGTTGGCGCTTGGTTCGCATTTCGAACGACTGCGTATGTTTATTTAACGTGCGTCGATGCGCGGTTCTTATTTCTTATTCCAATGCGCATATTTCTTTAACTTGAGTTGATGCGCGGTTCTTATTCTGGACCAGTGCGCATGTTTAATTAAGTTGCGTTGATGCGCAGTTCTTATTTTGAATAGTGCGCATGTATCTAAGTTGCGTTAATGGGCAGTTCGCATTTCGAAATAGTGCGCATGTTTATTTAACTTGCGTTGATGCAAGGTGCTTATTTTGGTCAAGTGTGCTTGCTTATTTAGCTTGTGTTGCTGTGCGGTTCGCATTTCGGACCAGCGCACATGTTTTTTTTTAACTTGTGTTGATGCGTGGTTCGCATTTTGGACCATTGCACATATTTATTTAACTTGTGTTGATGATCGGTACTTATTTTGGACCGGTGCAAATGTTTATTTAACTTACGCTTATGTGCGGTTCGCAATTCGGACCAGTGTGCATGTTTATTTAATTTGCGTTGATATCCGGTTCGCATTTCGGACCAGTATACCTGTTTCTTTAGGTTGCGTTGATGCGGAGTTCACATTTTGGGACAAGTGAGCAGGTTCATTTAACTTGCGTTGACGCGCGATTTGCGTTTCGGACCAGAACGCATGTTTATTTAAGTCCCGTCGATGCCCGACTCTTATGTCTATTAAACTTGCGTCGATTCGTGGTTCTTTCTTCTACCACTGCGCATGTTTATTTAACTTGCGTTGATGCGCGGTTCTCATTTCAGACCACTGCGCATTTCTATTCAACTTGCGTCGATGCGTGGTTCTTCTTCCGGACAAGTGCGCATGTTTGTTTGACTTGCGTTGATGTGCGGTGCTTATTTTGGACCGGATCGCATGTTTATATACTTTCCGTCGATGCGCGGTTCGCATTTCAGGCCATTGCCCATGTTTATTTAACTTGTGTTGATGCGTGGTTCTCATTTCAGACCAGTGCGCATATTTATTTAACTTGCGTTGATGCGCGGTTCGCATTTCGGACCACTGCGCATGTTTATTTAATTTTTCTCGATGTGCGGTTCGCATTTCGGACCAGTGCGCATGTTTCTTTAGGCTGCGTTGATGCGCGATTCGCATTTCAGACCACTGCGCATGTCTATTCAACTTACGTCGAAGCGTAGTTCTTTTTTCGGACCAGTGCGCATGTTTATTTAACCTGCGTTGATGTGCGGTGCTTATTTTGGACCAGTTCGCATCTTTATTTATCTTCCGTGGATGCGCAGTTCACATTTCGGACCAATGCGCATGTTTATATAACTTGCATCGATGCGGAGTACTTAATTTGGACTACTGCGAATGTCTATTTAACTTGCGTCGATGTGCAGTTGTTAAATCTGACTACTGCGCAAGTTCATTTAACTTGCGTTTATGCGCTGTAGGAGCAGATTCATTTAATTTTTTTTTTTCAAAAATTCCGAAAAAAAATTCAAAAGTTTTCCAATTCACTCAAAAAGCACAAACCGTATGCATGACCCCCTAGAGACGGCTCATATCGAAAATAAATGAAATCTGATAAAAACTGTAGGAGGAAATGCATTTTGAATTTTTTTCTTCAAAAAATCTCTCATCGACTGGAAAAGACAGGCCATATTCACGACACCCTAAACATGCCTCAGCCACAAAATAAATGATGTTTGATCAAAACTGCACGAGAAAATGCATTTTGAGGTATTTTCATCAAAAATTCCCCCGAAATCAAAAATTCCCAAGTCGAGTCAAATAGCACAAGTCGTATGCGAGACCTACCTAAGGATGCCTCATAGCAAAAAAATAAATGAAATCGGATAAAAACTGTAGGAGAAAATGCATTTTGAAGTTTTTCTTCAAAAATTCCCCAAAAATACAGAAATTGTCGGATCGACTAAAAAGTGCAAGTCGTATTCTCAACCCCTTAGGGATGCCTCAAACCAAAAAAAAAAAAAAAAAAAAAAAAAAAAAAAAAAAAAAAAAAAAAAACTGTAGGGGGAAATGCATTTTGAAGTTTTTTTCTTCAAAAACTCCCTAAAAATACAAAAATTGCCCGATCGACTAAAAAGCACAAGCCGTATCCACTCACACCAAAAATAAATGACATCGAATCAAAATTGTATGGGTAGATGCATTTTGAATTATTTTCGAAATTTTTGCTTCAAAAATTCCCCAAAAATACAAACTAAAAAAGCACAAGGCGTATGCACGACCCTTTAGGGGTGCCTCATGCCAAAAATAAATGACATCGGGTCAAAAATGTAAGAGGAGATACATTTTAAAATTTCTTCAAAAATTCGCCAAAAATTCAAAAATCACCCGATCGACTAAAAAAGCACAAGCCGTATGCACGACCGCTTAGGAAATCCTCACACCAAAAATAAATGACATCGAATCAAAATTGTAGGAGTAGATGCATTTTTTTCAAAATTTTTGCTTAAAAAAATCCCCAAAAATACAAAAATTGTCCGATCGACTATAAAAGCACAAGCCGTATGCACGACCCTTTAGGGGTGCCTCATACCAAAAATAAATGACATCGGGTCAAAAATGTAGAAGATACATTTTTGATTTTTTTCTTTAAAAATTCGCAAAAAATTAAAAAATCACCCGATCAACTAGAAAAGCACAAGCCGTATGCACGACCCCTTAGGGATACCTCACACCAAAAATAAATGACATCGGATTAAAATTGTAGGAGGAGATGCATTTTGAAACAAAGTTTACAGCGAACTAACTAACTAACTAACTAACTAACTAACGGACGCCACCCGCAAACCGATAGGAATACCCCAGCTTACGTGTAACGTAAGCTGGGCTAAAAACAGCTTATTCTCGGAACATAAAAGAAATTGAAACTTAAAATTAATTGTTAAAAGTTTTAATAAATTTTTAAAATAGCACAGGGGTTGTTAAAACACGAATGCGGTTTGGTGCAAGAGAAGTTTAATATTTAGGCGAAATCTCTCTATCATTTCTTTCATTTTTACCCGGTTAGTTTGTATTAGAAACGTAGAATTTTTGAGCATTTTATTCGGAACGGCCAAAGTGTGATTTGGCTTATTAGCCGAGAGGGACTGGTATGCAGAATTCGTGCCTCAGATCAAAGGTTGTTGACCACTGTTAGCGGAACAATGAAAAGCGTCATAGCTCTGACCGAGAGTTATACCGAACTGAGCAGTGTGCATAGCCCACATATTCCCCACAGCCCTCCCCCCCCCCCCCCCTCCCCCCTATCAGTTAAACACGGCCATCAATAGTCAATCAAGAGTTGAAATTTTCCAAGTCCAGTTGGAGCATTTTCCTCGGACGAATCTGGTCCATTTACAATACCGATCTGTGTTTGTCCTATAGAAGCTACATACCAAGTTTCATTAAAATCCCTGCAGTTTTTCTTGAGATATCCTGTTAAAAAAAAACCATTCCGATGCTGAATAATTTCCATGATTTGGTAAATTTCAAAGTCCATTCGGTTGATTTTCCTTGGGCCAACCTAACTCATTTACAATACCGATCCTTGTTAGTGCCCATAGACGCTACATACCAAGTTTCATTAAAATTCCTGAAGTTGCTCTTGAGATATCTTGTTAACAAACTCATTCTGATGCTGAATAATTTCCAGGATTTGGTAAATTTCAAAGTCCATTTGGTTCATTATCCTTGAGCCAACGTAACCCATTTACAATACCGATCCTTGTTAGTGCCCAGAGAAGCTACACACCAAGTTTCATTAAAATCCTTGCAGTTGTTCTTTAGATATCGTGTTAACAATAGTCAATAAAGAGCTGAAATTTTCTAAGTCCGGCTGGTCCATTTTCCTTGGACGAACCTGGCCCATTACAATGCCGATCTGTTTTTTTCCCCATAGAAGCTACATACCAAGTTTCTTTAAAATCCTTATCGTGTTAACAAGCTCCTGATGACAGATCGACCGGACAGACCGACACGCGGTCGATCGCATGTGTTGCTAAAAACATGATGGCTCTTCAGTGCAAGAGAAATTTGACATTTAGGCAAAATCTCTCTATCATTTCTTTCATTATTTACCCGGTTATTTTTTATTTTTACGCATAATTTTTGCGCATTCTATTCGGAACGCCCAAAGTGTGTTTTGGCTTAATAAGTGTAAGGAAGAGCTAAGTCGGAGCTAGTCCTAGATGACTCTTCAGGGTGCCCACAGGGAATTTATTTCAAAATTCCCTGTATTTTCCCTGTGTTTTCCCTGTGAACCTCAACAGGACACTATACATATACATATGTTCAACTGAACACTATATATATATATATATATATATATATATATATATATATATATATATATATATATATATATATATAAGCAGCCTCCATCCACCCCTCACAGCTGCACCAACTCCACCAAATCTTTTACAGAATACTTAACATTTCATCCAATTATTTTGAGCAAAAGGCTAGTGCAGAAATAGCACCCATGGGTCGTATTCGTAAAGATTTAACGTCAGTTTTATCTTCGGTTATCCGAGTTGCATTTAACGTGAGTTTGACTGCTAGGTTATGCGGTTGCATAAAATAACTCAGGCGTTAAATCTCATGCAACTCGAGCATAAATTTGAGAAATTTATGCCCAGGCCTCCATTGAACATTTTAACTTGAGGTTTTTAAGTGAAAAATTGTCAATATCAAATGATTTAACCATTTGTTTTTGTTTGCTCCTCTCAAACAATTTAAAATTTCGCACGTTGTTTCCCGAAGTGATTTTAACTTTGAAGTTAAATTTTCTACGCCACCAGAACGGAAAACGCATGCTCGCATGAGAAAAAAATCAAGTTATATTCAACTTCCAAAGCCACGTAACTGCAACTTTTAGGATGCCAATTTACACATATGCGTTTCGTTGCTTCGGCGCTAAATTTAACTTAACGTTACACCAAATTCTTTATGTATACGATCCCAGGGTTCGACACAAGTTTGATATAACCGAAAAGGCATTAGAGTGTTAAAGAATACCATATTTTTATGCAAACTTATGACATAAGCTGTAGGATTGATAAGTTTAAATGAATTTAAATCCCACAATATCATCTGAGTGACGTGACTATTCACCCTGTCAAGGTTTTAAACTAGTTAAAATATCATGAGAAAATAAAAAACTAGAGCAGTGTGCATGGTCCACATATTCCCCACAGCCCCCCCCCCCTCCCAATCAGTTTAACACGGTCATCAATAGTCAAGAGCTGAAATTTTTCTACGTCCAGCTGGTCCATTTTCCTTGGACGAAGCTGGCCCATTTACAATACAAATCTGTGTTTGCTCCCATAGAAGCTACATACCAAGTTTCATTAAAATCCTTACAGCAGTTTTTAAGTTAACAAGCTCTTGATGACAGACCGACAGACCGACACGCGGTCGATCGCATATATTCCCCCTGTGGGGAATAAAAATTACTGTAAAATAGCTGATAAACTCTTCAACAACAGAACAGAAAATGTGCCTTTTCAAAACTAGCCTTTTGCTGTATCTTCAAAAACGTTTAATTCAACTAAAATCAACCTTCGACAACTAACTTAGCCAACATTGTGTACATGATATGATTAGATGCATATAAACAAAGCGCAATTAAGACAACTTGACTACGTCTCGATGGGTACATCTATCCCCAGTGGGCGATATGGTGTGTTTAAGGCTGTTGCGTGTTGACTACGCCATATTTAAGGAAGGATATTTAGACGTAGTGCCTAACATTTAAACGAATCAATCCATTAACCAGTAGTCGCGTGAGACTACCGTAGGTAGTCCAGTGCCGATTTTCATAAGTCCGTAATTTGGCAATTTTTTCCGATCCGGAAAATTCTTGGTCACTGCACTGCGGAAGTGTCCAGAGAAGCCGTGTACAAAATTTGAAACGAATCCATTAATTAATGTGGCCTGTAGGCGCATGAGACTGAAGCGTGACAGACGGACAGACAGACGGACTGACCGAAAAGTTCAAAACTATATCCCTCCGTTCCACGGGGATAATTACAGTTTTAGGTCTATGTACAGCTTAAATTGGAAAGTAGAATAAAACGATTTTTCCACTTTTCCGGAGTATGTTTCAATCAATTACAAAACTTGCCAAAGATCAATTAGAAAATTTGCTAAAGAAAGATCATTTAGAAAATTTGCCAGAGATAACATACTTTGCAATGACCTAAAACTCTTATTCATAAAATAAACAAGCATGTCCAAGGACATGGCCCAGCCGAGTTACCAAACAAGGAAAGAGAGAAAAACCCTGAAGCGAATACTGTTTGGCCAAAAAATGAAGAACTTTTCACAATTTTAATACACAAAAAACGAGTTTTCCTGGGTGGAACCTACCCGAAAAGGGATGTTTGAGAGGTTGGGTTTTGACGATTCACGTATTTACTTACATTAACACCATTTTATCAAAAATTTTAAAATGCCACCATTTCGACATTTTTTGTCATTTGCGAAAAAAAGCTCACGAAAAAAAGGTCCAGGTGAAGAAGAGAAATAAATGGTTTGACAATTCGGTTATTTACTACCATTTATTCCAGTTTTTGCCAAACTTCGGAGTTCCGCCATTTCGGCAGTTTTTGGCGAACCGCACAAAAAATAGCATGGTAGGCGAACCCCTGTGGAACATCCATGCGTAACATCTAAACGATTTGTGTAAAACTGCAGGAGTAGCATTTTAAAAATGGGTCAAAACGGGCACAAAAAGTACCGCCATTTTATGAGTTTTTCGTCAAAAAAATAATAGCCAGGTGGGCGACCACCCAGGGAACATTCCTGCGTAATGTCAAAACGATTGGAGCAAAACTGAAGTAGGAGTAGCATTTTAAAGGAAAAGTTTAACATACGCACATACATTCAAGCCCCCTATAGTGATACGACTAACCCAGTCCGACAAAGTCGGCTGGGTTAAAAAGGGTATTTTAAGCAATTTCTGTAAGGGCCACAACTTGAGTTCATGAATTAGATAATATCTGAAAAGATTATCTGAAATAAAGAAAACACGTGCATTTCAGATTTCATGTACGTTACAGCTGTACAAACGATTAAAGTACTACTCAGGCCCTTACAAAAATTTGACCATTTCCCCAAATTTATAAGGAAAATACTATTATTAAAAATTAATTGCTTAGCGCAGGCAAAGCAACTTAAAGCAAAGAAATGTCCACCACAAATGTAATAGTATTGAGTGCATTCTTAATTAAGGACATCAAAAGGTAACATATAGGTCATTTGATTATATCTACATATTTTTTTTTCATATCAAGGAAGAATTACGATTTTTCACATGAAAGAATGCACTCAATATCTGTGAGCTCTGGGGGCAACGGTTGCTCAATTCCGTTTTAACTTTATGTGCAGCTGTCTGTTCAAATATCAAAGTCTTCTAAGTTTATTTCATAATTCTTGTTGGTCACAAATGTTTACAAACATTATTCTAAATTGAAAAGCTCACATAAAATTACAAGTAGCCAATACAAAAGAAACAGAACACACAGCACCCAATACAACAGTATAACATGGTAGCATATAACATATAAGGGTGTCACTAAATTAAAGTCAGTCTCGACAGATTTGAAGAAAAGTTGCGCCGAAGGCGCAAAATTTTGTTGTTGTTTTTTTCAGTATAACAATATTTAAAATAATTAGCTTTACAAAATTCCCTGTGTTTTAGGTTGGCAAAATAAAATTCCCTGTATTTTCGCTGCAGGGGTGCACATAAGACCTTCGCATTTCGCCATGGCGAAGGTGAAATCCATTTGGCGAAGGTGAACAGATTTACCTTCGCCAATTTGGCGAAGGTGAATTTTAAGGCAAAAATTATTATAATAAAATCAAAATATGTTTTGTTTTTGATTTTGGTGAACGTGAAATAAATGCACAGCTACCCTATTGGCAAACGCAAACAGTGATGACACTAGTTCAACTTGTCCATTTTTACACACCGTAATTGTACGCATATCAGTTTATACGTAACAACAGATTACCATATTTGAAATAAATTTACAAATTGCATTTAAATACGTGTGGATAATCATCAAAATGGATACCAGGGACGCATGCACGACATGCTGTTTGAAAATGTCAATCAGCATTACGCAGCCGACTGTCCCAACATCCTACGTCTGATCGACTAAGTGCTCTCGATACCGGCAACAAGCGCCGAAAACGAGAGACTTCTCTGTAATGAAGCTTACGAAAAACAAGTTTCGCAGCTCCTTGAGTGTCTTGACGATCGACTGGCTGTATCTTTGCTCACCGACGATATACCAACAGTCGACCGTGCCGGTCCCGTCGAATTCTGGCATGGATTGGCCGACCGACGACCAGGAAAGGAAGAGCTGTCTAGCAAATCAATCAGTCTCAGAGGAAAGTGATTACGGAGAGGATGACGGCGGTAGCAAGGACGATGATGACGAAGTCTTGGAGCAAGACGTTGAGACTTGATGAAAAGTTAAACCTTTAGATGAAAGCTACAAATTGGTCAGCACTGAGTAACTAGCGATGTAGCTCTATACAGACATAAACTGGACAATATAGTTAAGAATATGTATGGTTTAGATGCAATAAACAAATTAGGTTACAGTTTTAGTAAGAGGCTTAATTTGGCGAAGGTGGATTCGATTTGGCGAAAGTGAGCTGAACGTCCTTTATAGTGATATTATAGTTCCGGTGGAAAACTCGTAAAATTTAAATTCTGTTTTTAAATGCGAATATGTTTGACAACCTCGTTCAAAACGAATGAGTTATTAGTTCAAAACAAACTTTTAGATATAGGGAAAACATTTAATCAGTAAATGATGTTTATGTTTGCATGGTATGTGCGATAATTGACTTTTTATTAGCGGCTCTTCTATCGCTCAAGCACGTGGAGAAAATGCCGGAGAGATGTTGTGGACCAGACGGGGTATCCTCGTGTCCAAACGGACCAAATGTTATGACGAACCTTTGCAACGGGGATATGATGCTCTGCAACGATTGCAACAAAGCCCGTTTTAACTCAGAAATAAAAGATGGCGAAAATACCTCATCGAAAGTGACATTACTGCAAGATCGTATAATTGTCGATGAACTCTTATCAGGGTCCGTAGCGCTATCCTGCAAAAAAATTCCATGACTTTTTCATGACTTTTTCATGACCGAAACTGATTTTTCCATGACTTTTTAACCTGCTCAGAATAGCTTGAAAATACAATCGCATTTGGCAGAAAAAGTGACTTTTGTCTTCAAAATGAATATCCCGTAAAACTGAACAAAACCTTGAATACAGGTATTATTATCAACTTACTACATCCTGACTATAACTACAGGAACATCTTAGTTATTATTTTAACGCCTTATTCTTACCCGTACTTTAAAAACCGACTTAACAAAGCTAACCGACGAAAAACTGAAAAATGCACCTAATCGTTTTAGCCACTTTTCAACCAAAACCGCGTAGATTCATTTGATCATCATAGCAGGTGAACGTTTTATTTCTTTTTTTTTGTGTACTTAAAATGATTACTCTACAAAATCAATATCACGAATAATAGTTTTACGATGACTGTACACCCAACTATAATGCATTAACAAAAGATGCTAAAACAAATACTTACAAAATCGAATAATTCATTCATTAATGCACAGTAAACCCACACGTTACAAAACAAGTCATAGTTCCTCTCTCAATTCCTTCATTTTGAGACCAATTTGAGCACTTTTTAAACAAAACATGCTAAAACAAATACTCAAAAAAAGCGAATACTTCAGTAATTAATACAACGAAAACCAGCACGTTACAAAACAAGTGACAGTTTCTGTCTCAATTCCTTCATTCTGAGATCAATTCGAGCACTGTTTAACAAAACATGCTTCAACAAATACTGACAAAAACTAATACTTGAGTCATTAATACAAAGTAAACCAGCATGCTACGAAACCAGTCACAGCTCCTCTTTCAATTCCTTCATTTTGAGATCAATTTGAGCATCCATTTTTGTTGATTCTGCAGATTTCTCCAATGCGGATCGACGCATACTGTTGGCTTTCACAATGAATTGTCTAATATTTTGCAATCCTTTGGCGTTTTCAGCCTTTTCACTGAATGCTGTCGATGATTTAGTGAGTGTCAGGACATCGCTTTCCAGCCGAGCCTTTTTGTTTTTGAGAGTGTTTATTTCTTCTTGGATGGTTGCTCGCTTAGCAGCTTTGGCGTTTTTCGTCTCAGCATCTTTCTTATCTTGCAAAAAGATTTTGTACTTGGCATGAGCGGAGCCACATGAAGCTACCAACTTATGGGATACATTTACATTCAGAGAACCGCCAACAGACTGAATATGATCGTAAATGACTCTTTGCGCAACAAATGACTTTTCGGTGAGATTTGGAAATGACAGCTCTTTGTTAACCGAGATTATTATTATTATTATTATATTATATTAGAGGTATATGAATTATGTTTCTCAACACTATGTAGGAGCCACACAATTTCAGATTTCAAAACGTCTTCACGGGTGACAAATTCCTCCATTGATGACCTTTTGTCATGATCATAACCAGTTTCAATGTTTTTACTAGAAGCAGAGGCTGTAGCGCGAGATGAAGGCTTTAGAAATCCTTCAATGCTTGCTCCTTGTTGCTTTCCTGTCATTTTTGATATGTGCTTTGCCCCTTTCATGTGACTTTTTAGCGCAGCTTCACCCATGTTTGAAATGTCAAATGCACGGTCGCACAGTCCACATTTTGCCCTTGTAGTATCACTGTCCTTTACTAGCCAAGATGTGTAATTTGTGGCTTTTAACCAAGCGTCTTGAAATTTACACTTTCCAGGCATGTTTAGACGTGATTATCTGCAAAATTATTTGGTTAATGCATGCACAAATAGAAGCTAATGGTGCGTCAACTTTCATAGAAAATTAAATTTTCTAGTTAAAAAGGAGCACCAGGAAGCACAAGTGATGTCCGAAATATAAACATTTTTTAATCTTGCGCTTGTTTCCCCCTCAGTTATGCCTCATTGGGGGAATTCAGGGATGTCATTTTTTTATCATTTTTTGCCAATTTTCCATGACTTTCCAGGACCTTCAACGAAATTCCAGGACTTTCCAGGCCTGGAAAATGGTTTTACAAATTTCCAGGACTTTCCATGACTTTCCAGGATCGCTACGGACCCTGTCTTATGCTTCATTGCAAACAAAGTACATTCATTGTCGGCGGATACAATTATACAATTATGTATGCAAAATTTTAGTGACTCTGACATTGAAACATCAAAACGTCGTTTCTTTGTTTCGTGCAACGCCGAAACAAAGTGCAAGAAATATAAAGGAAATGGAAAGGCTCGAAAAAATCTGGATGATGTCATTGGCCACCTTCTCGACAGTGGTGAAAATGTTCCAACCTTTGTTGCTAAAGATCTTAAAAAACTGCCTCCAATAACCTTTGATGATGTCGATCTGACATCACTGCTGAATTCGATCTCAAATACAAAAGCAGAAATAGAACAATTAAAAGAATCGATGAAACAACAGAGTCAAGTGACAAAATGTTTATCGGACTCGGCAGCCTTCATCGAAGAACGTGTAACCAACTTGGAACAAAGTAAGTCGGTTGCACATCAGGATACTTTCGCCAGCAAGGTTATGCAAAACTTACCAAAGCCGAAAAATCCCACCGCTAATCAACCAAACCAAATTAAAATTAACCCATCTGAAAGCACCCAGTCGATAACACATCGCACATCAGTCACACCAATATCTACCTCAAACGATCGCGGATCCGAAACTTCGACAGGAAATTGGACTCTTGTGCAAAAGAAGAAAAAGAAGGCCCAACAATTTGGGGTCGTTGGTACCTCAGATAACAGTGCGTTAAAAACAGTTAAGAAGACCGCCCGTCCACGAACTGCAAATGTATTTGCTACGCGCTTCGCCCCAGAAACTACCCCGGAAAATGTGAAAGCCTACCTTGATGATGTATTAGGTGAAAACACACAAGTACAGAGAATAGAAACTAGATATGACACCTACGCATCATTTCATATCACATGCCAATGTCCAGATCCTGAAAAATTCATGGACGAAAGCGTATGGCCCGCCAACGTTTTTGTGAGATGGTGGCGGAATAAAAAAGTTGACAAAAAAAAATGATGAAAACCAATAAGTTCTTTGATAAGTTATGGCTTTATATCCATGCAGTGTTTGTCTTAAGGATGTCAAATTTGATGCGATTCAATGTGATTTGTGTAATTTTTGGGTTCATAGGTGTTGTGCAAAATTATCAAAATTTGAGTTAAAAAAGATGAGTGATGCAAAATACGACTATCATTGTCCAAACTGTTATGATGTTTTTCCATTTCATAGTCTTGATGACGACGAATTTGCCTTCATTAATGCAAATATGGATATGAGCCAAAATTTATTCAACGTGTATAACAAATACTCAGATTATACATTACAAACTTTTTATGACTATGGTTTGTCTGATAGTAATTGGCAAATTGAGGTTGATCCTGATGTTCAGTATTTTGAAAACTACAATTTTGAATGTAAATATTACACGGACCAAAAGTTCAACGATCGGTCAGAAAATCTGGATGGTTTCACTATGATACAATTCAATGCGCGTAGCTTGAAAACAAACTTTAGACATATCAAAAGCTACTTATCCCTTTTAAATAAACAGTTTCATGTTATCGCAATCAGTGAGAATTGGTTAGATTCAAATACAGATTTGACTGAATTTATGTTACATAACTATGAAATGTTTAATGTATTTAGAGAAGATAAGCGAGGTGGAGATGTTACTCTCTATGTACGGAAAGATCTCAGTTGTATTAAAATAAATAAACTTTCATGTGTAAAAAACAACTTATTTGAAAATCTTACTATAGAAATATCAATGAAAGGTAGCAGAAATATTGTGGTATCCTGTATATATAGAACGCCGGGTTCCGATTTGGATCCATTCATGCAACATATGCAAGAACTCTTGAAGTGTATAAATTCAAGTAAGTCAATTTATATCTGTGGCGATTTCAATATAGACTTATTTAAAAACGATGGTCATCTTATGTCAAAACATTTCATTGATTTGATGTTTGAATTTGGGCTCTATCCAATGATCAATAAGCCCACACGTGTTACTTCTCATTCAGCCACATTGATTGATAATATTTTTACTAACAATTTCTGTAGTAAAAATCATAGTGGCATATTATGTAATGATATCACCGATCATCTGCCTATCTTTATATCTTGTTTTCACAAAGGCTTCTCAAATCTGTACAAATTAGAAACACGGTCAGTCAGAAAAATAAATGGACAGCGTATAGAAAACTTTAAAGAAGAATTGAGTAATGTAAACTGGAACACAGTACTGCTCCAAACAAATGTAAACAATGTGTACGATTCATTTATGACCATAATTAACCAATGCTATGACAAACACTTTCCAAAAGTACAGGTAAGTATTCACCAAAAGAGTGAAAATAAACCATGGTTGACAAAGAGTCTAATCAATGCCTGTCACAAGAAGAATCATCTATATGAAGTGTTTATTTTGAATAGATCTGAAGAGAATGAAAGCAGGTACAAACGGTACAAAAACAAATTGACTTCCATATTGAGATATTGTGAAAAAAGGTACTACAGTGATTTGTTATTACAAAATAAAAGTAATATCAAAGCGACATGGAATATATTAAATAGTTTGATTAAAACAAAAAGTAATGTCAATATACCAGATGCGTTTATTGGTTCTGAGAATGACAAAATTGTTGGTAGTCAGAATATTGTGAATGAGTTCAATAAATACTTCGTAAATGTTGGTCCAAATTTGGCTCAAAGTATACCGAAAGAAAATGATCAGAATGTGTTGAGTTATATGTCGAATGCTAATCTTCATTGTCTTTACATAAACCCTGTAGACGAAGGTGAAATAATAAGTGTCACAAACAGCTTAAAAAGCAAAACTTCAAAGGATTTCAATGACATGTCAATGCAAATGGTCAAAAACATTATTGTTTCAGTTTCTAAACCTTTCTGCCACATTTGTAATTTATCGTTTTCTTCTGGAATATTTCCAGAAAACATGAAAATTGCAAAGGTTTTACCACTTTTTAAAGGGGGAAATAAATCGGTATTCAATAACTATAGGCCTGTTTCCCTCCTACCACAATTCTCCAAAATATTAGAAAAATTACTAGACAAAAGGTTACAAAAGTTTCTGAACAAGTATGAAATACTTAGTGAATCGCAATATGGTTTTCGCCAAGACAGATCTACAGGAACAGCGTTAATGGAAATGATTGAAGAAATATGTAGTTCCCTTGAGTCAAAAAAGTATACAATTGGAGTGTTTATTGACTTGAGGAAAGCATTCGATACCCTTGATCATGATATTTTACTGTCAAAGTTAAACCACTACGGTGTTAGAGGTGTTGCGTTAGACTGGTTCAAAAGTTATCTCACTCATAGAAAACAATATGTTCAAGTTGATGACAAATGTTCAAATTTAATGAATATAATGTGCGGTGTACCCCAAGGGTCGATTCTTGGGCCTAAGCTCTTTATTATGTATATTAATGATCTTTGTGACGTTTCAAAAATATTGCAGTTCATTTTATTTGCCGATGATACCAATGCATTCAAAAGTGATCATGACTTGGTAACTCTTGCAGCGGAAATAAGTTTAGAACTTAATAAGCTGCACATTTGGTTTAATGTTAATAAACTATCATTGAATGTTCAAAAGACAAATTTTATGATTTTCGGAAAGTTTAGAAATGTGCAAAATAATATCAGTATATTTATAAATGGTTATGAAATCCAACAAGTCTTTAATACAAAATTTCTTGGTGTAATAATTGACTCAAACTTAAATTGGCATGAACAAATAAGTTGCGTTGCAGACAAATTATCTAAAGCTTTAGCAATCATATATCGAGTCAGATTTTTACTGGATACAGATTCATTATTGACTTTATATTACTCATTGTTTTACCCACACCTTACCTACTGTTGTGAAATATGGGCAAATACAACCAAAACTAAGTTACAAGTATTATTCACCAAACAAAAACGTGCAGTAAGAATTGTCAATAATGCAGGTTTCTATGATCATACTAATGAGTTGTTTATTAAGTGTAACCTCCTAAAATTCGAAGAAATTGTAAAATTAAAAACAGCATGTATTATGTACAAAGTATTCAATGGTCACATTCCAGTACGATTGCAAAGCTATTTCCAGATTGGCAACTGTGTTAGTTCATATAGCACTAGACAAGGTGATAAATTTAAAACCAATTTCATAAGAACAAGATTGAAGTCGTATTGTATATCAGCTGTTGGTGTTAAAACTTGGAATTGTCTTCCTAACACCATAAGGTCGTGTATCAGTATTAATTCTTTCAAAAAGAATGTCAAAGCATTCTTCATAGCATTGTATTAGTATTTAAGGTATCCATAGCTGCTATGTTTCTAGTGTATTTGATTAGTACAGGCGTGCTCTAGTATAAGTTATTTAACTTCAAGCCACGCCTTTCTTTCTTTTTTTTTCTTTTTTTTTTTTTTTTCAAGCATTACATCAAAAATTGTATTCAGTATTATAATGTTCAGTCTGGTCTAAATGTGCATTTGTGTTGTACATTTTATTGTTTGAAAAAAAAAAAGAAAAAAAGAATGAATGAATAAATAAAATAAATAAATAAAAAATAAAAATAAGGTAAAAAAATCCTTATGTGCACCCCTGTCGCTGTATTCAGGCGAAATGTAAAAATTCCCTGTGTTTTCCCTGTCTGGAAAAGTACGTCGTGATTTTCCCGGTTTTCCCCGTTGTGGGCACCCTGCTCTCGCGGTCTTCCTATGACAGCAGCCTTTCTGTCCTAGGAAGATAGAAAGGGTCCGCTGAGACTAAGTCGGAGCTACTGGGACTTTTACACGTGCTGCGATGAAATTAGTGATATGCCGAAAGATTAGAACTTTAATGTTTTCCTTTATCATCACAATATATAATATATCCCAAGCAGTTGCAGTTGACACGACACATCTACAGAAAACAAAAAAGTGCAAATCGAGTGGTATTAAAAACATATTATCGCTCAAATCTCAATTATAAAATGATCAAGTAAGCCCACAGAACACGGAAAGTAAATTTTTCATATTTCAAAAAAGTAAAGCGAAATTTGCAAACATTGTACCATTTACTTCCACAGGTTTAAGAACGGTAAAGATTGAAATATAACCGCCTTCGCTCAAAACTTCTTTGGACGCGCGAAAACATCCATGTTGGCAGAAAGCTAAAATGTAATGCGCCTTTTTTTTTGTTCGCGATTAATAGATTTCGATAGTTTTATTATTAAAAAAGGGTTTTTCCCACTTAATAACAATAGCTATTGTAAATTTGTAACAAAGAGCAGAAAATCTTATAATTTTATAATTCAGAAAAAGGCTGAAGAACCTTCCTATCCGAAGACCACCATCGAATAACATACCAGTCATATCGTGTTGATGTGATGTGAGACATAAAGTTTCTTTATTTGAAGCTCGGCACATGAATGTGAGACAACAATTTACGAGGACCTCAAAAACCATATGGGGTTCTTCAAATGGGTCCAAACCATGGGTCTGTAGCAATCACCCTGCACCACAAGAGTTACCTTTTTTCAA
This sequence comes from Protula sp. h YS-2021, assembly GCA_949752745.1. Classification (NCBI taxonomy): domain Eukaryota; kingdom Metazoa; phylum Annelida; class Polychaeta; order Sabellida; family Serpulidae; genus Protula; species Protula sp. h YS-2021. Next base: position 62,625,699 of record OX457026.1, read on the forward strand.
GCCTCCTGAATAACGAAAAATATTAGGGGATCTAAGTTTCTATAACACCCTCACAACTTACCTGCTGACGTTTCCCATGCAGTTTTGAAATGCTAAAGCCAAAAAGCTATTATGTTCACGCATTGTGACATCGTTTTGATGTAATGCGATAATGTTTGACCCTTATTAACAACATAAAATGATAAAAACAGCACGAGCGGGGGACTGATATGAAAACCTTAACGCCCTCTGTCGCACTGGTATCACGAGTGTTGTTTCATTTGTATTTAGTGAGTTTGGTACTATATATTCACTTATAAATTAAATACATTCCCTACATTTTTCTGCGAGGTTTCGATGTTTTCTGTAGTGTAGTCGCATTGTTATAGCGACATTAACTACGCACTTTCAGCAGTGCATAGCGTGATTTTTCGTCACTATGAAATAGGTATAAAGGCAGATATGACATACCTTAGTTGCAGTCATAAGATGCAGTCATGAAAACATTGTTCTCGCACCACCCATATGAGATAACGTGAGTGAATAGTAGTCATGTGCGCGGTGATATGGATTATACCGGATGAAATGATGTAAGATAAATGTTTAATGTATCTGTAGAACCTAGGCTGCTTCAAAAGTCTGAGAAAAAAAACAACTTGGCACAATAAAAAATCTTCCATTTGTATTTAATATTAACAGACAAGTGGACAGAACTTTAAACTTTTAGTTTTTCGGTTGTGACCCGAGTTTTCTGAAAGAAATTAGTAATATTTTTTTTAATTTCGAAAATATCGGCTTGTAGACTACGAAGTCATCAATATGGGTTTTCCAATGTATTAAACATTGGTTATTGCGATCCATAATAATAAAAATTCTTTTGAACAAATAGCGCTACATGGGTATCCTTACTATGTGTTCTGTTGCTATGTTTACTATGCCTGTCAACCAACCGACCAATAAGCGTACGCTACAGTTACTATCATATGACTTACCCATTCCCAACTTATCGTGATCCGAATAACGAAAGATTTTTCTCCGGTAGAATTGTGTTAAAATGACGGATTAAAATCAATGTAAATGCATGCTTTTCGGATATTATTTATCTTGGATATTATCTGTACGTATACTGTGATTTTTTACTGGATACTGGTACATTTTGAACGGTTTTGCTGACTTTCCTGATTCCTACACGTCATAGTTCTGGGTTTTGTCAGACTGGCATCCCTGCCGTCAGAACGTAGTGTAGGTTATGTGTAATAGACAGTGAATTGGTTTCTGGGCGATTTCCTCAGTTTCCATTTCGAGGCTTTCCCTCATTGTCAGCAACAGTTTGCATTGAGAAGGCTCTGCAAACAAGAAAGTTTTCATCGTACGGTAGTAACACTCGCAGTTATCACGGGTTCGGGAGGTTTTGGCTTTTATTATTTCGATACTGGGGCAACTTTTCCTTTCCTTGTTTTAACACGCCAATGCTGTCTGCTGCTGCGTTGCTTATCACGGTGCGGAGTAGCGTAGCCGCTTCTGTACACATTTGACTCGGTAAAGAATCGATCATATGGTCGAAACCGCGGCGTCGTACCTGTATCGGATACGACAACTCGGCACGGATCGTCGCAACACCAACTTGGTGGTAGCATCGATCATATGTCGTGGTACAAGGTTAGCATGGGCTATTTTCCTTGCACATTATGACACCGTGTTGGTTATAAGCCGTAGCAGTGATGGGTAAAACATAGCAGGGTGTTTGTGGCAACTTGGTATTTATTTGCCAGTCGTGTTTGCACCGACTCGCTATGATCACGAGTCTTGTCTGCCACGGCTTGAGTTGCTCACTGGTCGTGATTGCGCCGAATTATCGTGTTAACGGGTCGTGTGTGTAACGACTTATTGGGGTTTATGAGGCGTGTCTGCATCGACCAGCTGTATACAAGGATTGTGTGTGCAGCGACTCACAGTGTGCACGGGTCGCGTCTGTGGCGACTTCATGTGATCAAGAGTCGTGTATGCGACGGCTCGTACTGTTCACGGGCTTTTTCAGCTGTGATTGAAGCGACGCGCTGTTATCAAATGTCGTCGTTGTGGCGACTCACTGTGGCGACTCACTGTCGTTCTTGCAGCGAATCCTTATGCTTAAAAGTCGTGTCAGCGACGGCAAGTCGTGTTCACGGGTCGTGATTGCAACGTAGCGCTGCGTTCACGGGTCGTGTTTACGACATCTTGCTGTACTCGCCATTGCGGTTTGCGGTAATTTGCTGCACTAAAAACACAATAACAAAGGTATTTGTGGACACAGTGACTTGTTGTTACAGCGTCTACTGTCTTTCATTATACGTGACTGCCACGGGTTGCTAAGCCACGAGGTTGTGTTTACGGCGACTTGGTTACGTGATATACGTTGCAATGTCGGGTTGACAGTGTTTCCTTGAGTTTTACAATGTGTGCGTTGTTTTTGAAACATTTAATGATGTATAGCGATTACTTTGTCGTATTTTATCATTAATATGCCCTGTTTCACACTTTGTTTTCAGCCGTTATTATATGTTTTGTGCTGTTCTGATTGTAGAGTCGCTTCAAATCCCGAAATCCTGTGCACACCTCAAGCGGACCGGAGATCCGCATTCACAATGCACGGCCTGTTTGCGTCGCTGGACGATTCAACCGTGCACGTTGGATAATCGTTGCGATCGGTGTGCGCATTTGGACGACGCCGTGTGTTCTTTCTGCTACTGTCGGCTAGGGTCCGTGCCAGAGGCCGCGAACGTTCCAAGAGTGATAAGTCGTCTGCATCGATACAATCACTTTCACGGCTTGTGTTAATGACGCTTGTGAGATCGGATACTGAGGCAAAGGATTCCATATCATCAATGAAGGTGAATCCCAAGATTATTCCGTTGCCGCTTCTCGATTCTGGGGTGTCATCGCAGCCTGTGTATATCGTACAGCATGGTCAAGTGGATCAATTTTATCCAAATCCTCAGTTGTTTTGACTGAAACTTTTGTACATAAGTTTTCGTTCCTGAAATCGAAATCGTTTCCCAACGATTTTTCTAGAGAATGGATAGTATACATAAGGACTCTATGAACAAGGTATACTTGTAACATTGGCGTTTGTTCCAGTCATGGTGTCTGGACAGGGGCATCGATCCCGTGGCTGCTACTGCAGTGGGAGTGGCCGACTTTTTTCTGTATTTGTTTGAGGTCAGAAGGATGTCGCTCATTTTGAAGCCAGCATCAGGTTATGATTTGTCATCCTGTGAAGTGTTGTCGGATTTGGTTAGGTCTTGCTGGGGGTACGGTTACGTGGCGGTGTCGACACAGCATCGTTATGCCCGGTCTCCCTCCTACGCGCGTACATGAGACAATCGGCTGCCTATCGCAGCACGTTTCAGCGTCGCTTGTTTATATCATTCATGCGTAGTATTACGGTATATTTGTCCAAAGCGTCAATTTTGAATTATATCAAGAAAACCATATTGTTAGCATATAATGATATAATTAAAGAACCTGAAGAGGTGATTCAGAAGCGGTTGGCAATTAAAGCTCATCAGATTAGACATGTGGTCCACTCCTTGAGCAATGCTAATGGGGTGTCAATGTGTGAATTGTTTCGGGTTGCTTGCTTGGGATTCGCCCAACACTTTTATTAAGCACTATTTGCATGAATATACAACTGATGCATTGAATAATTTGCCTTGTCCTTTTATTGCTGCTGAATCAGTGATTCATAATAGTCCTACCTCTTGCGGGACTCACAGGCAATCGGGTGGAAAGAAGTCTTATAAGAAGAAGAAATCCACTAATTAGACTTCGGCTTTAGGCGCAGCTCGGATTTGCAGAGACAGTGTGGTAACTGATCCATCACGTGACTGTTCTCGTGCTGGCCCGACGCAGTGAACTTTACCATGGTCTGGTTTTTTGGAGAGTGCGGTTTTGCGCATGGTATAATTGCTGCTGCGACGGGTCTGCAATACTTGTATTGCATTGTTTGTCGATTTTCTCAGGCTCCTCTCTTTGTTAAAGTTGGACGCTGGCTCGCATGATAATGGTAGTTTGATCGAGCTACAGTTTGTTTATTTCATAATGGGCACTTCGAGGTGAAACCCCACCGAATATTGTTAATTGTTATTGAATAGGCAGTACGCGGTAGGACCGCGCTGAAATTAAAAGAATAAATTGGAATTATTTCTTTTATTTATGTTTTTTGTACGAATAATGTCTTTTAGACAGTGTGTCAACCAGTTCGTATGCATTGGGTATTCAGTTCCCAACGCCAGTTCGAGTCTAGGGCAACTCCTCCGAGGTGAACTCCCCCGCGGTGAACCCCCCCCCCCCGAGGTGAACTGTCCCGCAGTGAACTCCCCCGCTGTGTATTCCCCCATAGGGTAACTCCACCGCAAAAATAAGTATACAAAAAATAACTATCATAAATATTTATTCACTCCAAATTCAAGGAAGTTCACAAATAAATTATAACTCACACTTATAATTTACACTTAATCATGCCTTAGAAGCTCCTGATAGAAAATGAATAGACTTTAATGTTTTGATTACAGGACACGAATTAGAAGTCGACAACTCAAGTAAATACGAATACCTTTTAGCGTGTTCTTTATTGATTTTAATAGCAACTCTATTCAACAAGTGATATTGCAATTCAGACAGGACTTAATTACATGTTAAGGTAAATGAATGATTACAGTTTTATTAGATACATGTAGCATATTGAAAACAGTTGAAGATTATAACAATCAAAATTGTTTTCTATAATCAATACACAATTGCAACTCAAACACCTTTTTACAAACACGAAACAATGTCTTTTACAACGCAATTCCACGCAAGAAGTTCAAGATTGGTCTATAGTGAAAATCGTTACGCACGTTTCTGTCTCCCTGCTTCCTGGCCACCATCTGGTCTGCAATAACCACATTGGTCATGGCCTGTTCTTTCATCAAAACACCAATAAAGCGCTACAGATTCGGGTGCCTAGCCGTAACAGCAAAGAGCAGCTTTCGATGAAAACCCTCGCAGTGGTTGTTGGTTCTCGGCGTGTGGTCTTCAGCTCGATTGTGCATATTCCATACACGAAGACGAAAACGAGGCTCGACTCGAGTTCGGCGGCGCAGACGGCCACCGTAATTTTCTTCGAAGTAGTTGAGTATGGGTGATAACACATCGATAATTGCATCTTGAAGTGCCCAATATCAGTATGTGGTTAAAAAAATCAGTATGCGATTTGCATCGCCGACATCGCTGTCGTACTGGAGAAAACGTTCGCTCTTAGCCAAAACTTGGTAGTGCGGAGGAATTTTGAAATCAGACCGATTTTGCGGCAATGGTTAAGGCTGGTTGGCGTCTTTGCGGTATACTTGCGAATACTGCGCGGAAAAGTATTCAATTTTGGCAATTTGGACGCCGTTTCTTGATTTAGTGTTTCGATAGTTGATGAAATTAGTTGCTGTGGCGTTTTCTGCGTTTCCAACGCTCTCCGTTTAATGGCTCTTCCCACTTTCAACGTGCTGGCTTTTGCACGGTCGGGGATGGGAATGTTGATCGGGAGCAGTAATAACTTCATCACATTTAATTTTAGTTTTAGCTCGACAGTCGCCTTTTCTTCGCTGTTCGCATTCAAAGCAGGAAACTTTATTTGCAAGGTCCTCTTCTTTATAGAGAGATATCCTTCATACATAAGCTTCGGGGCACCTCTCTGCGATTCAATGAATTTCATTTCGTTAACTAAAGAACTAAAACAGCGCTCTTATATAGTGGAAATTGCAGCAAAAAGCCTACTATAGAAAAGCAGCGGACCAATGTGCTCTATTCCTCAGAGTAAGTGTAATTAATCTGTAAACCAATTGGAGCAAGGAACATATGCTCCTGAGTTATAGCATTTAGCATTTATTATTAATTGCAATTAACAACAAAATTAGGCAGACAACATCTTTAATTTACAAACAATAATTTACAAATATAAATTTAAAATAAATATTATTTTGCAAACAATAATTTACAAATATAAATTTAAAATAAATATAATATACCAAAATTCGAGAGAGTTACCCTGGGGGGAGTTATCTTACTAGGGAATTCACCGCGGGGGAGTTCACCTACATCTACAAGATATTTTACTCATAAAAATGAGTATTAAGAAATTAAATACTTCAGATTTGTATCCTTATTGTTGTGCTAACGAGAAATAATTGTAGTTGAAATGCCATGGAATTTTGCTACTTGTCATATATATACTGTACACCCTATATTCGGTGCCAATTTTCTTCTTCCTATTTCAGGGTACAAGAGAATGGAACCTATAATGCATTTCAGATCTGTTGTATAATTTTTCTAATCAGAGGTTCAGTGAAAAAGAATATATGTACATTTAACATTTTAGTCTAACTCTTCTATAAGAAATCCGTTGAATTTCGATTGGAAATGAGAGTTACTGCATTGCCTTCCACCTCGCGGGTGGGTTGGGGGGGGGGGGTTGGAGAGGGTTAAAAGTAATCATAGGATAGTGTGGGAAGGAAACCGGATATATTAAACATTCCAAGTAGATGTTTCCCCTTGACAATTATTTTTCTCAATAGAATAAAAAAATTTAACATTTTTTCTGGGCCTACTATTATTAGGACGCAGATTCCCAAGCAAGAATGGCTGGTTCATGTGACTTTTTGATTAGCATATTAGAAGTTGTATTTTAGGCTTTGTAGACTTTTCAGATGGAAGAAAACTAGAAAGGCAGACACAGGGTCTTCAGACTAAAACTACCACTAATATTAATAATAGCAACAAAAAAAAAGAGTAGCAATAAATAAAAAATAAAACAGCAGCAACTTCTGCTATTACTACTGCTGCTACTACTGAAATACTATAACCACTACTACTGTTAATAGTACTCTTATTGCTAGTGATGCTATTACTTTGTCTACTATCGCTTCTACTACTACATTTACTACTACTACAACTACCACTACTACTAAAAATAACAATGATAAATCTTACTCCAACGACAGTACACAGGGAAACTAGTAGAAAGATAAAACTAAACTGTATAGTCGTATTTTTTGAGCTGCTTCCTATTTGAAGTTTTATCCTATTGCCCCGACAAAGACACAAAAACAAATTGAACCGAGGTACAAACTCATGCAGTAATAAACAAGGAGATCAAATGGCTTTATCACAATTATTAATACGTCGTTTCTCCCCCTCTAAGAATTATTGTGAGCACTTACCAACACACTTGATGAAGCAATTGATGGAATGACTTCCTTGATAGGTACACAGTAGTGTAAGTAATAAATATTTAAAAAGGCACTAACAAACTGTTACTTTCATAAAAGCAACATAAGCATGTACTACGGAACTATGAACTTCAATAGAAACAGCTGTTGAATATTTCATTTGCGAAGGACTTCATTGACTTTGGCAATTGCTGAAAATAACTCATAAAATCAGAAAAAACTCGGATAAGTTAGTACCATGGTTTAGCCAGATTGTCACATAGTGATTGAACTAAAAGTGACAGCTTGTGAGTACAATATTTTAGCTCTTAAAATATCAACTTCAGATCAACTAGCAGTTATTAACTGGTGTCTCGCATTAGATATGATTTGTTCAGCTGTTTGAAATGTTTTAAGGTATAGTCGAATGCCTTGTCTCTGTGTTGAAAATAGAGATGATATTGTTGTTACGTATTACGCACTCTGAGTTTTTGTATTTAAATTAGTTGCTTGTACATTTCAGTCTTGATGATATGATTTCTTCTCGTTCAAGATGCGGGGTTGGAATAAGAATGAGGAGCCTCTTTGTCGTTATTTGTTACAGGGACAGATCAAGGGACTGTGTGCTTTGTATTTGGATTGGGCAGACGTAGGAGCCCTGTGATCGAGTTCATTACCCTTTCACAAGTGTTCGACTCCAATACAAAGCACACCGGGTGCATGGTCTATCCCTCTTAAAACACAAGCGCCCATAATTTGCCTTAGATAGTCAAACAGAGCGTTACGTTAAGCAAAGCAAAAAAGGGTTTCATCACAAAGCCTTCGCCAGAGTTATGTTTGATTGGAATTACGAAGTCTATTAGGCCGTTAGATAACTGTCGTTTTATTTCGTACAACGAGCTTTTCCAATTGGTGAGAGAATCTCCCTAAAAATGGAGAATTCGAATTACATTTTACTCGTAAAAGCCCGTTTCACGAAACAGAACGACAGTTTTACCTCTCCACTTTTAGATGGAACTAAAGGAGACTGTCATTCTGAATGTGAAAAAGTTGCAAAGTACGATTTATTCGTAAAAGGATGGAAACCTTGCCTTTAACATAATGACCATTTACTGGACACGGACTTCTGAACAGATTGGTGATTCCTGTAGAACGCCCATCAAAGCTTTATTGTCACTCAAGACTAATTAAAGACAAGCACAGCTGGGACACAGTGATAAGGCACAAACCACGTTGTATTCCATAATCAAATTAACTTTACAGGCACGGTTTTTAGCATAAAAACACATGATGTCGAGAGACACGAATACCAGTAGACTGTATACTAGTATACAAATAGACTGTATAACTTGCTTAAAACTAGACTACCCTGAAATCCAGCAGATTGATGTGATCCTCCTGAAGTGACTGCAGCCGCATTCCTTGCCATATCTCTCCTTGAGAGAAAATTCCCCAGCCTGTCAGAGAAGCATCCGTTTGAACGATTAACTTTGGGTTGGGGCTGTAAGGATATCCGTTCGTTCATTTGTTTGTTCACTGTAGTGCCCCCAACTGACTGTCATCATGGTCCATGGGGATCAACCTTAGCCACTGGAAACGTCTGTAATGAAGGACCGCCTTCTCGATAGCTGGAATAGTCAGGACCAGAGTGGATTGGAAGGACTATCCAAAGGGTTATGAACCTTGACAACATCAGTGCCATGTCAATCCATGGATCAAATTACTATATAGCTTGTCTTAAACAGTTCTAGAACGGGTAGGATGGGAAAGAATGGGCAGACAGTCAGATGGACAGTGAACAACCGTGGACAAGAGTATCCAAGTACTTACCGACAAATGGACTAAAGTCCAAATAGATAACAGCCCCAGAATTGCCTGAAAAGGCACATGTCTTCTTTTTGACATATACGAATACTACACAACCTGTCGGAAAACTGCCTGTCAATGGAAATATGGACCATAGGGACCACAAACATAAAACCACATCTTAGCTTTAGCGCTATGCATGAAAAGTTTACTTCTGTCAAATAACCTTGATCGTAGGCCTCTAGGGCGTTCCCGTGTCGAACTCCGCTACCGCATCCATATGTATCGGGGGCGTAACTAGCTCTAGAATTACTGAATTCGCTTTACGCATTGCAGTCTCAGCAAATTTCGAGTCTGAGTCTAAAGCCTCCCGTTTACTCAACACAACCCCTGGTTTTCTCACAGAGAGGGTAGTGACAGACCGAGTATGGGTTGATGGCCGTAGAAGAATTGGTGCACTGCAAGTTAGTACTCACAGATCAACTTCTGAAAACATATCTGAAAGCAAGCAGAAGCTACTGGCAAACATGCAGAAAACATGGAAAGATTACATTCATTGTAATTACATTCATTGTAATGACCCGAGCTAGCTTTAACAATTACTAAATGTAAGGGCCTAACATTGAATTATTTTTTGTGTCTTGGCACATCTGAGCGACAAGAGATTGTATGAGTCCACTTCCCACCCCCCCCCCCCCGATGCCCGTGCCGCATAGATGGTAAGAGATTGCCAGGGGACCAGTTAAGTACCGACATTACATCCCCTTCCATGCCCGTGCTCGTATGCGTGGCATAGGAAGAAGTGGTAGGATATCCGACCAAAGGCCGTGACAGCCAAAGCCCAACGGCACAGCCGTTGTTGTACCTTGTACCGTTAGAACGGTGCACAGACAGTATCGGTCTATATGTAGGGATGTATCCCATGCAGACTTTCTACAACGCAAGCAGAAGAAAACCAGTTAAACTTAAGATGCTCACAGCAAACATGCAGTTACAAAAATGAAATTTAACATTTACTGTCCTTACCTCAGCTATCTGTAACAAAAAAACTGCATGTCGGGTCAGACACTAATGATACCTATTGGTGAAGAGAGACTGCATTAGTACAGTGCTACTATCCCCTCCCACATCTGTGCCGTAGTAACGGCAAGTAGGCAGAGGTTCTCGTAAGACTTCCACTCCTCTCTCAGGCCAGTGCCATGCAGTCGGCACGTGAGGAAGAAGGGGTAGGATATCTCACAGAGCGGAATATCCCATAACAACATAAGGATATCCCACCGATGATCATGAGAAGACGGTACACAGACAACACGTTCTGTTGGTAGGGATGTAGCCTCTGTGGCCCACAGCCCTGAAAAATACTGAAAACATCTCTCTTAACGGGAAATGCGGGTATCTCTGCGCCATCTAACGACCGAAATGCGCATTACATTGAATAAAGCTGAGTTTGAATCAATTTTTGCACAGTATAAATAACTACTAAATCCTTCTTGATCGACACATTCTTTTCAAAGACAAATAGGGTCGTGTCCAGAAATGGTCTGTATTGATATTTTGTTCGCAGAAGGGCCTGTGTTGATATCTTGTCCATTAAAATCAAATTAAACTGTTTTCACCATTTATTCATTGAGTCAATGGGATTTTGTCAAAAAGACTGTATAATTCTCTTATTGATGCGGTGACACATGTTTTTTATTTGCTTAAAACATTTCGTATGACGTGTTCTTCAAACAGTGAAAAAATGAGGCAATTGTCAATTGTGATTATGTGTGAATTTTGCATTATGACTGAAGTTTCTTGGTTTTCGCAATGGTTTCTATAGTAAAAGTACACGACCTTTCAGTGTCTTTATTTCTCTTAACATCGATGACCCCCTCTTTCTTTTCAATTTTTGAATATATACCCTCAAAGCATTAAACTGTGAAAGTATGAAGAAAATGTCAATATAGGTGAGATACCCGAATTTTCCTTTAACGGGAAAGTATCAACAGAAATATAGCGATGCCCGAAATGAAGAGTACTACCCTTTCAGGGTGAATAAGCTAAGCTAAATTAGCCGAAAGTGAGGACCCGAAAGCACAGATAGCTTGACATCAAGGCAGACATCAACACACGGAAATTGTTTATACGACTCCTAGGTATAAATTCTGTTGATAGCTGAATATTGTCGCTCCTGGAGACGAGTGGAGAAAGAGGCACACCTCTCGAAACAAGGCAGGTGTCACCGTTATCCTGTAAATTTCCACCTATACTTCAAGAACTTTAACAAGTGCAAAATCCAAGCTTCTCTTGATTCACATCTATCTAAATTAAAGTTCCTGGTAAATAAGATCATTATATATCAAGCAATGTACAAAACAAACCAAATCTGACCTTTAAGCTCTCTCCAACAGAAGTTCTGCGGAGCTCACAGAAGTACGTGTGTTTAGAAAAAAAACACACACACACAGAAAAGGGATGTTTTGTGTTCCTTATGACACATACGTCCCATAGCTTCTCGTTGGCTGCTTGGTGAGTGGCGGGAAGGGAGTATCCGAACTGCAATGAGAAAATTTTGTTCTATTTCACACATTATAACACATCTAGCCAAACAGAAGTAAAATATTTTTCTGTTTGTTATCCCCCGCCGCCCTAGCCGGGGCGGGGATATAAAAACGCCTCGTGTCCGCCCGTCTGTCCGTCTGCCCGTCCGTCCGTCTGTTTGTCCGTCCGTCTGTATGTCCGTCCGCAATCCTCTTTGTCCAGGCTGTATCTTTGTTACTATCTCTAAGAGATTAATAAAACCCTTCAGTAAGAAAGTATATAACGGGAAGTTGTGCAACGTTAGGTTATTTTTCATTATTTCAACACGTGTAATTTTGGCGATTTTTTGTTGAAAATTTGGACTTCGTTGTTTTTTAGAACAAATTTGTCCATTCAGTATCTTTGCAACTATTCATCGTAGACCAATCAAACCCTACAGGTAGAAAGTATATAAAGTGTACTTGTGTAATGTTAGATTATTTTCATTTTTTTTTCAAAACATGTAATTTTGGCGATTTTTTGTTGTTGAAAATTTGGACTTTTTCGTTTTTAGAACAGGTTTGTCCAGGCTGTGTCTTTGCTACTATTCATCGTAGACCAGTAAAACCCTACAGGTAGAAAGCAAATAAAGTGTACTTGTGCAACGTTAAGTTATTTTTTATTTTAAAAAATGTATTTTTGGCGAATTTCACAATTTGGACTTAACGGGAGGAAATATATATAGTGTAGATGAGAGCGGCGGGGGATGTGCAATCTACGATTGTGTTGTATATCTAGTGTTTAAAAGAAGCTAGCCTAATAATTTTGGAGCAACAATTGTGTTTCAGCAAAATTGTGTAAAATCAAAAGAAATGGAATAAATAAAGAATTGATTTCTTCAAATAGAGTTAATTTTAAATTTTTCAAGCGAAGCTTTTTAAAAAAAATAACTGCTTAAAAGTGTTTTCACGTTTTGACGCCAACACAAGCACAAGTAGATGATATGAATGCAAGGTATCTGGAATGCCATTTTCAAATTTATTAGGGGATTATTTATATCAAGAATTAATTTTTGATCTCAAAAAATTGATTTTTTGACATCAAGAATTATATTTTGCTGCCTGTAATTATATTTTGATATCTCGAAATGTATTCTTGATCGTAAAAATAATTCTTGATATCAGTGAATATTTAGAGGTATCAAGAAATGTTTATTGATATCATAAATGATTTAGTAACTGAGATTGATTTTATACATCAAAAAATTTAATTCTTGACAGCAAAAATTAAATATTAGGCAGCAAAATCTCAATTTTGAGCTCTATGGAATGCCGTTTCAACATTTAATGCTCATTTTTGATATCAAGAAATCAATGTACATCTCAATAATTTATATTTTGCTATCAATAATTGAATTTTAGGTGGCGTAAATTCATTTTTTATATCAAAAAATCTATTTTACAAGCTTAAAAATTCTTAAGGGAGACACACATTTACATAAACTATAACGAATCGTCAATTAAATTTTGAAGATGAAAACTTAAATTATTGAGATCAGTACTAACGACACAATTTTTTTATCTCAGGAATAGCTTCTTTTTTGCACGTAAAAAAATTTAAAGAAACATTCTGTATACAAGGACCAGTCATTATTTATTTATAGATATGTGTTTCTGAATTTTTTATTTAAAAATAGACCGGTATTTTAATATCAGAAATCAATTTTTGAGATCATAAAATCATTTGCAGATTTCAAAATACAAATTAAAAAAGTACCCTTCTGAAATAATGATATCTGAAATGAAAAACTTGATATCAATAAAAGGAAAATGAATTATTGAGCTCACAATTGATATTTTGCTCTCAAATATTTCATTTTTGCTATCAATTTTAGGTATCGTTAAATCATTTTGATATCAATAAATATTTCTTGATATCTCTAAATATTTATTGATATCATTTTTTTTAAAATCATTAATACATTTAGAGATATCAAAAAAAAATACAATTACAGATAGCAAAAAATTCATTCTTGATATAAAAATTAAATTCTTGAGATGAAAAATTAATTCTTGATATCAATAATTCTTTAATAAATGTAAAAATTGCATTCCATACAGCTCAGTCATTTATTTTTCTTTTATTGATATAAAGAATTTGTTTCAGATATCATTATTTCAGAATGAGACTTGAAATTTATATTTTGAAATCTGCAAATGATTTTTTTTATCAAAAAAAATATTTTTTGGATATCAAAATGTCAATTAATTTTTATATGAAATATTCGGAAGCATACATCTGTGACTAAAATAATGACTGTTCCTTCTGTACAGAATCTTTTATTTTTTTTTACTGTACAAAAAAGAAGCAATTCATGAGCTTAAAAATTAATTTGTTGTTAATGATATCAATAATTCGGGTTTCGTCTGCAAAATTTAATTGACAATTCGTTTAATTTTATATAAATGTCTGTTTTCCTTGCGAATTTTTAAGTTTGTAAAATTGATTTTTTCATCTCACCAAATTTTTCTGCCATCTAAAATTCAATTAGATCTACAGTGATTTATTGATATCTTTAATTATATTTTGATATCAAAAATAAAACGGCAATCCATAAAATAAACATTTTACTATATTGAACTTTAGCGACTTGTTGTTACTGTACAGTAATCCCGTTCTTTTAGATATTTCCTAATTTAAGGGGCTGTAAACACAGCAGTTATGTTTGTAATAGTTTGAACAATAAAAACTGCAATTTATCTCTCTCAGTTACCTTATTATTAGTATTATTATTGCTTTATTATTATCATTATTATTATTTATTGATTATCATTATTATTTTTTTATTATCATTCTAAGTAGACGTAGTAACAGCAGCAGTAGCAGTGGTAGTATCGGTCTTTTACAAATGGAATTATTAGCAACCGTAACTTTATAAAGCAAATTGCCATTACACTCGCAAACTGAGTTCACTAAATAAATAAATAAACAAATAAACAAAACCTAGAAAAGACTCATTGAAAACGACATTCCAAAAATTAGCTTGAAAGACTACCAGTGAAAGAACAGAATGAAAAATAGAGTGATCAATCAATTTGAATAGAATATACATATTCATGCATTTATACAGTTATGTGTTATTTAATTGACAATTTACCTTATATGTGTGCTCTATGGCGAAGTAACGAAAAAAAATTTTGAAAAAGTTCGCTGGCATAAAACAATTCTTTCTTTGCAAATCAATATTTTCCATCGACATATTAACGTATCTATATTTTGTCAATGTTTGTTACGCGAAGCAATAGAATTCATCTGTTGGGCGCCACATATCTAAAGTAAAAGTTATGGGGAAAAATAAAAACGAAGGAAATGAGTTAGGAGGTCAGCATTCACATCACACAAGGTCCTAGCATTCAGTGGTTCTTTATAATACCAACGAAAGCATAATTTTAGACTTTCAAATATGATCACTTATTTATATATCTAAACATTATAAAATTGTTTTTGATTACTTAAACATATTTCTAATAAATAATAAGACAATTCCAGATCGAACAGAAATGCACGGAGTCTTACTTACACTCAATTATTTGAATTATCAATAAATAACATTTGATACTGGAAATTAAATTGCGGACAGTAAAACTTATTTTTTTAATATCAGTATTTGTATTTATCTTTCTAATAATTCAAATACTGGTATTGCTTTAATAATGTTAGTTGAAGACGTAGTGATATCATAATCCACATTCATGTTACGATCTCAGTTATTGAATTTTTGATATCGAAAATTCGAGAGTGGAATTTTACTTCTGTTAAAATTGGTTAAATTTGACAATTTTTGATATAACATCATTTACTTATGTAAAAAAAGGTTTTTTTATTATTATTATTATATTATTGTTATGATTATAATGATTGCAATTATTATTATTATTATTATTATTATTATTATTATTTTGTTAATATGGTTATTATTAAATTATCACTTCAGTTAATCGATGTCTGATATCAATATGATACAAAAAATTCTGTCACTTTATGACACAAATGGATTTTGATTTAACGGTATCACAATTCAGTTATTGTGTAAGTGATTGAGCATTTTTACTTTAGTAATATTTTCAGGTTGACGTTCATGATATCTTAAATATTTAATTTCACATTGAATATTAATATTAAATGTAAAAACGGAATAACATAAAACTGACGCCAAGAAAGAAAGTAGTTGTGTCTTTTCCAAGCACCTTTTCTGAGAAATTATCAGACATATCTCCTTGAATTTATTACCTTTAAAACTAGAAATATAGTTTATTATTTTGAAATGTCTGTTTAATATCAAATATAAATATGAAAATGAAATTTCGGTTTTTCGATCATCACGAAACGGAATTTCGATGCATGGTTAATACAGTTTAGGAAAATTGGTTAATAATTGGAAAAATTTGAATCAATATATAGTTTATAATATTCTCCACCTGAAATTTCTGCTACGTTGCTGGAGAAATGGTAAACTGAAGCAGATAGTGTGTGAAATCTCTCACTTTTATACCATCGATTTCAGAAAATCTCTTTTGCCCTTTTATGAAGATATTTAACACTAGCGTGCTTGGGCATTTTTTTTGTCATTTCGAAAAAGACCCATAATGATCTTAATTTTTCTTTGGGGGTTATTTTAACTTTCATCAAACCGTTTCTATAAATAACCAAAATAGAAAAGAGTCCAAAGCGTCAGTAGTATATGTAAAACCTAGAGATGTTCGGCTTTTTGACGACAAGGGCATTTATTATTGAAAATTTACCTTTATCTACTGCCCTTATCGACACATTAAACCGAATATCTTAAATCTCAAAATCTCGTTATTATAGTTAGCAGATTCACGCTATGTATGTCAAGCAAAGGACAGATAACAAGAGTCATAAGTGTTCGGGGATATGCACAGGCCCTTCTTCCTGACAGCATTAGTCTTATCTCACTCATTTATCAAGCTATAAGTTTCAGCTGAAAGATCGGATCTGTACCAGAAATGGAGAAAAGTTCCATTTTCGCTGCCCCATTCTTCACTGCCTTTATTTCTAATAACATGTTAAAACAGCCATTATACATAACGTGCGGATGACTGCTTGAAATAATTTCTTACGGCTATAGCGCGGGGTTCACCTTCTCCAGTATGAATGGGTCCGGGGCGGGAGACGTGAGAGGCCTGGATATAGCGCGGGGTTCACCTTCTCCAGTATGAATGGGTCCGGGGCGGGAGGCGTCAGAGGCCTGGATATAGCGCGGGGTTCACCTTCTCCAGTATGAAGGGGTCCGGGGCGGGAGGCGTCAGAGGCCTGGATATAGCGCGGGGTTCACCTTCTCCAGTATGAATGGGTCCGGGGCGGGAGGGGTCAGAGGCCTGGATATAGCGCGGGGTTCACCTTCTCCAGCATGAATGGGTCCGGGGCGGGAGGCGTGAGAGACCTGGATATAGCGCGGGGTTCACCTTCTCCAGTATGAATGGGTCCGGGGCGGGAGGCGTCAGAGGCCTGGATATAGCGCGGGGTTCACCTTCTCCAGTATGAATGGGTCCGGGGCGGGAGGCGTGAGAGACCTGGATATAGTGCGGGGTTCACCTTCTCCAGTATGAATGGGTCCGGGGCAGGAGACGTGAGAGACCTGGATATAGCGCGGGGTTCACCTTCTCCAGTATGAAGGGGTCCGGGGCGGGAGGCGTGAGAGACCTGGATATAGCGCGGGGTTCACCTTCTCCGGTATGAATGGGTCCGGGGCGGGAGGCGTGAGAGACCTGGATATAGTGCGGGGTTCACCTTCTCCAGTATGAATGGGTCCGGGGCGGGAGGCGTGAGAGACCTGGATATAGTGCGGGGTTCACCTTCTCCAGTATGAATGGGTCCGGGGCGGGAGGCGTGAGAGACCTGGATATAGTGCGGGATTCACCTTCTCCAGTATGAATGGGTCCGGGGCGGGAGGCGTGAGAGACCTGGATATAGTGCGGGGTTCACCTTCTCCAGTATGAATGGGTCCGGGGCGGGAGGCGTGAGAGACCTGGATATAGTGCGGGGTTCACCTTCTCCAGTATGAATGGGTCCGGGGCAGGAGACGTGAGAGACCTGGATATAGCGCGGGGTTCACCTTCTCCAGTATGAATGGGTCCGGGGCGGGAGGCGTGACAGGCCTGGATAAAAAGTGTCACTGAATTTGCAAAATATGATTGCAGTAAATCATTACTAAAAATTGTCACTTTCGAACAAAAATTTCCTAAATAGGTTCTGTATTGATAATTTGCACCCTATTTCGGTAGAAAACAAGGGTGAAAAGAAATTGGTGGCGTTTTTAGATATCAGGAAAGTGAAATACCACGATTTGTCAATAATCTGCAAAAAAAAGGTCTACTCATTAAATATGACTGACGATACATAAGAAAAGTTGTCGATACCAAAAAGTATTTGATGCCATAAAAAACTGAAGGTAAAGAGAATTTAGATATGTTGTAATAAGGGACAACATAGACGTGTTATGTTCCTAAGTCTTGACAGATGTCAATGTGTCTCCGACAGGGTAGGTCCTACACTATACTGTATGCTTATTCCCTTTTAAAACAGCGATAAGCCTTATACATTAGTTAAAAGCAATACTTAGAATTTTTCATCAATAGAATCCAATTTGAACATGATACAGTAATGGCTAAAGCTGCTTTTCATATATTTATCCGACTTAATTGCTGTATTAAGTTACCCTTATCATATTCGATGGTACAATTATACGGTATAATAACGCAAAGTAAACTTTCGTTAGAAACGTGATAAATACTCTTAAAAACATTGGCACGTCCTTTAGAAATCTGGAAGGGTATCAAGCTCGCACAAAATCATGGTTTATGCAAAAAGAACAATACTTTAAGGACAATTCTGATTTCACTTGCCCTTAATTTGATGAGACCTTAGTTCCTTTCATGACGAAGAAAACAATTCAGTGACTGCGAGAAAGAATCTTAACTCGACTTAGCGTATTTTCCCACTCGTTACATAGTTTTTCGGAAGTGAAAAGTTATCTTTTCTTCAATTTATGTTTTGGTTGAAATTCAACAAAAAAAAACAAACAAACATATTCTCTGTGTGAAAAGAGTGGATCCCTCATGGGACTACGCAGAACTGGTCCTTTTTTTATAGTGCTTCTTTTTGTGCTTTTATTTTATTGTAGAACTAAATTATCGTTTCTGTTGCTAAGCTGTCCTTGTTTCGGGGTCGTCCGATTTGTGAGGTTCCCCTGAAGACGCTTTGTTTGTTTTTGTTGCTAAGCTGTCCTTGTTCCGCGGTCGTCCGATTTGTGAGGTTCCCCTGAAGACACTTTGTTTGTTTTTGTTGCTAAGTGGTCCTTGTTCTGCGGTCGTCCGATTTGTGAGGTTCCCCTGAAGACACTTTGTTTTTTTTTTTTGTTGCTAAGTGGTCCTTATTCCGCGGTCGTCCGATTTGCGAGGTTCCCCTGAAGACGCTTTGTTTGTTTTTGTTGCTAAGTGGTCCTTGTTCTGCGGTCGTCCGATTTGTGAGGTTCCCCTGAAGACACTTTGTTTTTTTTTGTTGCTAAGTGGTCCTTATTCCGCGGTCGTCCGATTTGCGAGATTCCCCTGAAGACGCTTTGTTTGTTTTTGTTGCTAAGTGGTCCTTATTCCGCGGTCGTCCGATTTGTGAGGTTCTCCTGAAGACGCTTTGTTTGTTTTTGTTGCTAAGCTGTCCTTGTTTCGGGGTCGTCCGATTTGCGAGGTTCCCCTGAAGACGCTCTGTTTGTTTCTGTTGCTAAGTGGTCCTTGTTCCGCGGTCGTCCGATTTGTGAGGTTCCCCTGAAGACGCTCTGTTTGTTTCTGTTGCTAAGTGGTTCTTGTTCCACGGTCGTCCGATTTGTGAGGTTCCCCTGAAGACGCTTTGTTTGTTTTTGTTCATGTACAATTCTCAATGCACTGTTTTGGAAAACACTGCCATACAAAAAAATACATGTGAAGTACTGCGAAAAGAAGTTCATAATAAATGAAACATTGACTGAAATTCAAATATTGGGTCGATTTGAATGCAGTCTTGGCATTTCTTCACATCCAAGTATAACATGTTTGTGTGATGCACATGTTCTTGTTTGTAAACAAGCCAGTTATCATTTATTAACAAGTCCGAAGAAAATTTAAAAGTTAACCTAATGCTTGCATCTGATCGAAGATTTGCCAGAGAAATTAGGTCAAATTTGTCTTTGTTCGATAGAAATAATAAAGACAATACTGGCGTTTTTTTTAACTTTGAAGCCATGTTCTGAAATAAATAAATAAATAAAAATAGAAAAATTTAAAAGGGGGCACGGAAGAGTTTTTTCAACGGAGTTATTCGAAATATTCAAACTTTCTTGTGGATTCTGCTGACATTCTGATTGAACGTTTCACATGGCAGAGCCCCCAAAAAGCATTGATCATAATTACACCACAATTTTGTCATTGTTCCTTGGCCTGTGTTAAAAAGTCATTATCATTATAGAGAATGTTTTATACCAGGCATTTTTTTTTAATATTTTTTTTGCTGAGCTTTTTTTCAAGACGACCCTGCTTAACTAAGCAAAGTTAATCTGCTTTTCATGCTGCCACCTTAAGAATAGGCTTAATTAATCCTACCTGGCTTAAATCCGCGCCTTTTGATACTGCGGATTTTTGTAGCATTAGCTTACGCACTGTGCATCAGAATATGGTGTTACTTTTCAGCATGACGTCATTACGCTGATGGGAATGAGCTAAGCAAATCCGATGATGAACATTCATACTGAGGCTCTGCTTAAGATTAAGTTTAATAAAGTTGTTTAACAGCTCGGGGCATTTGGTTTCAACCTTTCGAGTAGGCTACGCGTGTGTATTTCAAAACCAACAGTATCTTTTTTTTTTTTTTTTTTTTTTGCATTTCAAAATAATCGGAATGTAATCAAATGTCACAACAAAATGAAAAAAAAAAAATGTCTAGTTGTTTGAGGTCCTGTGGTATTAATTTGGATGAATTTGGTGTAATTCGGTTTTATGTAAAAATGAGTCCTTTTTGTGTAAGAAATGCAACATAAACATGATAACACAAACTTGACAAACATAGCATCACCTGCTGTATACTTTTTTGATATTGTCAAAATAGTCGTGACGTAAATATTCGTCTTTCAAATTCAAGCACCATCACAGCACAATATAAACTAAACTTTTCCGAGTTCCCTTTCCCGGGGGTGGGTGACGTACCAACTGGTCACCGTGCGTGTCCATTACTTTTTAAAGATGCCCCGCAAACGCGGAGTGCTAATTTTGAAATAACACCCTATTTTTTTTAACAAAGCAGAGTGAAATTCTGAAAGAGCTCCTTTTTGTGAAAAACACATTGTAATGAATGAAACTGACCCTCCCCCCTTTTAAAAGAAATTGGTATTTCGCCTATGGCCTCAAGATTACGCCCGTTTCGCCGCGTTTTCGTGGAAAAGCATAATAATCCGTATGATACCAAGAGGCTCCTTTCTGTCCGTCCGTCCGATCGCCGATCGAGCCGTCCGTCCGTCCGTCCCCCATGCCTCCTTTCCTTCTTCCTCCGTCCCTCCGTCCCTTCGTCTGTCCCTCACTCCCTCCCTCTTGGTGCATAATCTTTTTGGAAATAAAGGCAATTTTCGCAGGATTCTGTGTGTCGTGTGAAATTATACCTTATCCCATCACATGTGGCGGTAAAGGAGACAAATCCAGTCCGCGATTTGTGTGAAGACCTTCAACTGGGACATGGTATTTTCAAAATCCTACTGGTCCATTTAGCCAGCATTTTCGAACAAATTTTGTTGTCAGCGGGGAGAATTTGACACGATAATAACTGCCAATAATTAACTTCGTTTATCGGGGGGTTATGCATAATATATGATTAATGTTATTAAATTTCTCCGTAGAGAGAGGGCTTTGCTGGGATAAGCGGGTGCAACATTGCGTGTAGCGGAAACAAATTGAGTGTTCTTCAGAGCTAAGGCCTTGAATTAACTAGTGTTTCTTTTATAAACTTATGTCACAATACCACACATGTCACGACGAGAATTCATCCGAAAGTGGAATGACAAATTTAAAAGAGACTTTATTCTATTTTTTGTCAGTCCCTGATCTCCAAGTGTATGAAAATAAGTAAAAGTCTTTGGTACAAAGATCGAACATCAAGAAAACGCAAGGCGTATAGTTTTCCTTTGCGCAACAATAAGTGTTGATGGAGAGATTTCAAAAGAGCTGTCAAAGACAAACAAGCTTTGACGCATGCAGATATGTGCTAAAAATAAACGTCTCACATAGCAATGTGACATAATTGTTTGAATAGAACGTGCGTATTTTTAAAGAAAAAATGTAAAAATTTAACTGTTCCTTTTTTTGGTTGGTTGTTGGAAAAGAAATTAAGCCATTATGTTCTTCTGGAGATTTAAATATATAGGAGCCTTTGTAGGTGGAATATTGTGCAATAAGCACTTGATTAATGAGTAAAACTTCACAAGTAGGACTGGACTGAAGAGCACTTCAAAGTGTTTTAACTGAACGAGCTTTAGATTCCTGGAAAGTCTTTCTATGGCGGCGGCGAGCGGCGTGCTGCTGTGTTTTCATATAACTGTACTGAGATTACAAGATGTTCCATCTCAATACATAATGAACACTGATTTATAATTGACGTATTTTCTAAAGCTTCTATAATCTCATCAAAATAATTTCATGATTATTTCTATTATTATTCCATTTAAAAGTTAAAATATGTTGTTGTTTCTTTAAAAAACAAGCACAAAATAACAAGAAAACGTGACTTAAGACATCGTACGGAAGCCATCAAAGGACAGTGTATTTTCTGGAACAGTGGGTTGTAGTCTTTCCATGTTTTTATACTAAATTGAAGCACTGAATAATCATGCGCAAGGGCATTGCATGGTATATTTTGCGTTCTTGAAATATCAACCTATACCAATTCTAATCGCGGACATTCTGTGTGTGCGATTTAGTGTCTTTTACGTTTCACTTTTGCAGACACTGATTAACATCTGGAATGCTTTTAATACCACAAAATACACTGAGCCTTCTTGTACCTTAGACTGGACTACATTTTTGTTGTGTAACTTACAATAATTTTCTGTATGTAATGTTGAGGCTTTAGTACCTTTATTATTACAAACCAACTAGAGTATATTTAAGAAGTGAGATGTGACACCACAAATGTGAAAGCGGTCTTGAAAGAACAAAATTCAACAATAAAACCAAATTCAGAAAACTGAAAGAAAACATAAAAGGGAAAAGTTTGCACGAAACATTTTGTGAAGACATCGTAATTTTGATATTCAAAACTGGCCCTCGTCGAAGCGGGAAAAGGAAGGATTTGAAGTGACACTTTCGTACCACAAGAAATAAAGAAATACCCCAGGCCATACATAGAGCCATCAAGAAGGCAGTTCGGATTGGATTACATCTCCTTCTTTGCCTTTTCCATACCTATTTTTTTAATGGGTCGTGTGTAAGAATAATGTCAAGTGACACCTGTTGCATGAGAAGATGCATCAAGTTTTGAAGTGGCAATACAACGCAGTCTTGTTATTGCTAACTTGAAGAACTCAAAACGCCTTCTTGAATTTTGATAAGTCATTCAGTTCAACAGCCTTGAAAGACATATTCGGAGACTGCATAAGAATGTATTGGTATCTTAAGAACGATTAAAAGCATCGCGTGCGTATATGACTGTCCCTTTTAGCAAAGAAAGATGAAGTCTGATAGCGTGTTTTAATAGCTTGCATATTTTGTAGATATCAAACGATTATATTTATATCAATAGCAAGGTGTGTTTTCTTGAAAAAAGATTTTGTATATAGAACGCGCCGTGTGAACATAAATACACAGGAAAACAGGAAATAAATATAATATATCTAAATAATAAAACAATAAAATTCTTTGGATATTACCAGTAAAAAGAGTAGCTGAATTCACATTGATTAATACAAAAACCACATGAAAGAAAAGTAGTTAACACATGTGCTTCAAATTAAAAGGTTAGCTTTTTTCTGTAAATATTAGGCTTGCAGTGAAAATGATTTTTGGGGGTTTTAACACCTCTGTGCTATACGATATGTATTCGGATATTTTTGCTTACTTAAATTAAGACATCTCTGATATGGTGCTTACGTTATATGTGCGTGGAGTAATTCGAATAATTACTATTATAATAATAAGAATGAGATAATTGATCAGGTCATATTATATTTTGATTCTTTCAGGTATGTTTAATTGACATGCGTCTCTTTTTTTTTCTTTCGCATAGGTTTGAAGGAACACCACATTCGATGAAAAATGGATCCTTTGTCAATAAAGCAAGCAAAATGGTGGCTATAGAAAAGTGACATATCCGGATTGACGTATGGTGGAATGATGTTTGCTTGTGCATAGTTTAGAACAAAGCCTCCTCAATGCTCAGCTTCAATGCAGGTCCCAGCCGTGTCAGGATACAATTTTTGTGCTTTTTGGCGGATAAAATAATTAATCACAAAAGACTTTGTTTCCACAGGGGAGTACAAGAGGCAATAGCTACAATAGCACAAGACGTCAAGGAGTTAGTTAAGAGTATGCGTGGTATATTTTTGAAATACAGTAGTGCTTGGTCTAACGGAATTTCGTGAATCCAAAGTGAGTAAAGTTATATTTATTTATCCGTCGTTAATGTAGATCATACGGGATAAAAAATGGAAGCTTCCCAATACAAGCTAGAGGTCAGCATCGCTGGCACTCAAACCTTATTTCATATACTGGAAACAACACTGCAACTGATGACTTTAATGGAATATCGTAGATTACTCTTGGCCATCACTGGCGAGAGTAGTGTTACCTGCACTGTGTTACTTGCCATTATTTTATTTTTGCAATTGTTTTGCAATACAATATCAGCAATACTTGTGAAAAGAACCATGAAGTTTTCTCAGGAAAAGAAATATAGCCTGTGCATCTGCGCTTGGTTGCATTTTATTCCACTTGGCCATGTGTGGCGATTTTTCAAGTTTGTTTTTACCAAAGATCCAGATGATGTACTTGAATTTGTTGTATTACGAATTTTGCACACCACAATCCAGACTGGGTGTTTTGTGTTTTCCCTGGCTTATTTGTGGACAGATGTTGATGCGAAGAGTACACTATCCATATTCACACTTATCATATCACTGGTATCTCTGTCATTTTCTTACGCAAGCTATGACGTCATTTATAAACAAAGGCAGCAGACTGACCAATCAGCCTTTACTGATTGCAATGATAACAAAGTGTACAACAATAAATCAGCGTTTGTTGAGTGTTGCTTGACGGTGCTGTCGAAAGCTTTACTCATATCCAGCAGATGCATTGCCTTGTTTCTCTTCACACTAACTCTAAGGACGTGGATAATTCTAGTCATTTCGTGCCATTGTATTGTGTTCAGTTTATCGGTTTATATCATCAGGTCGCAAACTAAAGAATTTATTGGAATGAATTTCAAGGATATTGTGAAGAATTTAATACATGTCTTCGATTTCATTCAGATTTACCCTTCAGTGAGTAAGATGGAAATCATAGCATTTTATATCGTTTCTGGGATCGAAATAATCTTTTCTTTGTCAGTTTGGTATGCAATATCTGCTGTACTGCCAAATCAGCGCAATTTTCTTCTGGTTCTGACCATAGCATTTTGGATTCTGGGACTAATGTGTCTGTTGCTTCATAAAGCATATTTAAGTAGCTATTGCTTTCTAAAAAACACCAGAAATGGGTGTCCAGCCTTTCCAAGGCATTCCGTTACATCACTGAAACAAGTTACGCCTGAACGGTCCTTTTCTGGAAAGTACGACACACCAAGAGCTGGCCGCGAGCTTTGGAATGAAAATGATCAAGCCACACAAATCAGCGTTATTGGAAAGTTACATGATTATACTCAGGATGTGGATAATTCATCTAGACAACGAACTGTTTCAGAGACTGTTCATCTCAATACGGGATTGCATATTGCTCCACAGAATGCGCCTTCGTATTCCTATGGCAACTCTGCGGAGAGAGACGATTCTCCGATTGCTGGGAATTCGCATATTACCACGCTCGATAGCTACGATCGCAACCCTTGTGCCGTTAATCTTTGCATAAATCAAAAAGAAAGCGGCATAGACCCAAGTGCTTTTTCGCGCGACAAAAACACTTCACTGAGCAGCGGCGAATGGACATCCGGTATTGCCCAGAGTGAAGGAGTAGCCTCTTTAGAAAACGATCCGGCGGGGATTACAAGCGAACAACTCTCCTCTACGTCTGTGGAATTTATAGAACTGGACATTGACCCGGTTTACTTCATGGGTTACAAAGGCATAGACGATATAAACTTGCCCATCCCCTTGTTGCCCAGTAAACCAAAACGACTGGTAAAGAAACGAACGCAACAAAGACACGGTGTTGCAACGACAAAACGCACCGTGAAAAACAACAACGCGGTCCTTCGAAATCGTGTGAAAGCTCTGAGAAGACACGGCTCATGCTATAGCACGTTTTCAGAAACAACAATATCTTGTGGTAATCCGCGTGGCACTGCGTTTATTAAAAAGACACAGCAAAAGAGTTTCCCATCAGACACGTGCTCTCTTACATTTTGTGACGAATGTGATTATAGAACGTATTCGGAAAGTTCGACGTCATCATGCTCTGATTCCTTTACAATGACATGGCCGCCTGCAAAATGTATACCCACTCAATGCGGTCATAATTTACCATCAGAGAAAATAAAACCGATGGATAACGTTGCTGCATGGCTTGACACTGTATCAAGTGCTAAGGGGGAATTTGAGATCGACCCAAGTAGTACTGAAGCCTGTCTTAATTGCAGTCAAAGCAATAAACGTTGTACTCACGGTAAAACAAGGATTTATAACGGAAGTAACAAGTATGTAAAAAAATCCATGTATAATTTTCATAGGTTTGGGTCACCTTTGCCGTGGACACAACATAATCATCTTCCTCAGCGAATAGCCAAAGAAGTGACGAAAGCACATCTTTGGCATAAACTTTGCAGGGTTACACATGCCAAACCAAAATCCATGTTTCCTTACAATGTCAATGGCAGTTATGGTTTACACTTACAAGATTGCTAACAAAGTAAACACTGCAACGTTGCATCAACGTTGGACAGACGTCGCACCCGGCGTCAGATCAACATCGGGTTTTGGTTGTTTGTCGAAGTCGAAACGACGTCTATCTTTCTGTAGTTGGTTAGACGTGGATTATTCGACGTCTAGTTAACGTTACTGATAGGTTAAGATTGGACGTCGAAACAATGATCTCCTGGCGTTGTGCTAACGTCGAGAAAGCTACGTTGAATTGAAAATATCGGGAAAATAATGACCTAGAATCGCCGCCAAGACAGTGACAGTCACAGTACTCTAACCGTCAAGTCATTCGGTCAAGCAGGATATGTATGAAGTCGATTTCGATGAATAGTTCTGAAAATAAGGCTGAAGAAAACTTGAAATTCTCATATCATATTCGTTTTGGTCTGTTTTCAAAGCGACCTGTTTGGACTACATTTCCGTTGGATCCAACGCCAGGAGGTTGTTTCTTTTTCGACGTCTATATAAGGCCGACGTCTATATAAGGCCGATGTTTCGACGTCGATTCAACGTTGTACCAAAGGTGTTGATTAGATGTCGGAGAAAACTGCGTTTTGGTTGTGGCCAATAGTAACGTCTAATCAACGTTGTTTTCCCAGCGTCTATTTAATGTTGTATCAAAGACGTTGGTAAGACTTCGCCACCAATCTCAACCAAAATTCAACCGGAGTTATTGTTGTGTTTCGGTCGGACCGACGTCGCAGCCTCAAATAGATGCTTGATCGACGTTAAAAAGTTTACTGGAAAATATACACTTCTGTTATGCATATTAATCTCATATTATTTATTAAAATAATTTGTGAATTTTAAAACGATTAATTCTATACTTAAAAATCGACTAAATTCAAAAATACAAACAAAAATTTGGACTTATATTCTATTGGGATCACTCTTTTTTTTTCAAGTGTTAATCCACTGAACGTAATTTAGTTGTGCTAACATCAAAAAGTATTCGCTGAAATATATGTCGTCGCGAAAGTGTCCGGCGAACGTATTCTTTTTCGAGCATTCCGCTATACTGTAGTAGCGTCGATTTCCCCTTCTACTGTATAGCTTGCCACTATTTTTTAAAAATTATTTCAAGTGACAACTTTCGGTTCCTTCTGTTATCTGAATTATTTCCCACGAATCTACAATAAAACTGGTGCAGTGTTGATTACATTTTCTATCTTACATTTGAGTTGTTTTTAGCCGCGAGGATTAAAAGTAAAAAATCACATTCGGTCAAAAGTCACACAGGGGTATTAAAAAAGAGAAGAAAAAAGAACTCTCGCTAAGTGTTTCCGTTACTTTAAAAAAAATGCGCTCGAGATTGCAACGCCCATATCAATCCCCCATTCCCCTCCAAAAAGTTTTGACTGTTAAATAAAGAGTTTTATTTTAATATAGTTTGACTGAAGTCGTGTTCTTCACAAAATGCTGAATGCTCGTACGACAGTATGTGAAAAAGTAAACTTCAAAGTTTCATGTTTCAGAATGAATTTTGACTGTTTTGTCTATTTGGAAAATATATTATCCAGGAAGACGGGTGAAAATTTTTTTCAAGAAAAAAAAATGGGACATTGTCCCAGTTGATCTACCCGAGGGTCATCTTTCCTCAGGACTTCGAAAAATACATATGGTATATTTCTTCTAGACTTCAGCTGTCTAGGTGTCTTTCTTCCATTTCTAGCCTTTTTTCCTACGTGCATATTCGGTCTTTCTTCCTATGCTCCTTACTGCATCTTTCTTGGCTCCTTACTATTGTTTTTGTTAATACTTTTTTTTTGGTTTTTTCCCCTTTATTCCTTTGTTAATACTGCCTTTCCCAGTTCTTTAGTATTTCAGCTCTTGTTTTCAGTCACGCTTGATTCCAACATGTTTACTCCACAACGTGTATCATTTTTAAGGGAAAAGGAAGACAATCTACGGAACATTCACAAACATTTCACCTATTCCTTTATTAACTTAATTTTCTTTTCTTCAGTTATATCAGTTATGTCTCTGCAATTTTCGTCCCAATTATTAATTCGTATGGGGACGGCGGGGGGGGGGGGGTGGGGGTGGGGGGGGGGGTTGGGGGGGGGGTGGATGGCGTTGGTGATATGGACAAAACTAGGAAGAATAGCAAGGAGCCTTTCCCAGCTTTGGGGAAGTCGACCAGAGCTCGGAAGATATGTGGGAGTGACAAATCGAACACGCTTGACTATTTATTTGACGGATTGACGGAATCGACTGGTAATTAGTTGGTGTGGAAATTCCGGTGTAAAGCCATTTTATATGTTAGATTCTTTCATTCAATGTAGTTCATGTTCAATATAACGTCTGTTAAACATTAGATATTAGAAGTTAAACAACACATTAAATCGCTAGACTCTTTCAAATGAATTCGGCATTGATTAATGTAGTTTAAAAAGAAAGCTAGTTTCAGACTGAGCAGCAGTTAAATAAAAATAAATATCAGTTTCTGAGTTTAATATTTTTATGTGCTTTTGTTTTTGAACACCGGGTATGAATCAAAGATCGAAAAGCGGGGAGCGGTTCCACATGTTGATCATTCTCCATTGCTGTGAATGCTCAATCAGCTTTCGGTCACAATAATCTATTTTTTTTTTAATATGCAGGAAAAACCCAAGATCATGTTTGGTTTTCAGTCTGTTTTAAATTCCACTTCAAACAAAAATAACTTTCAGACTGCAGTGCTACAGAAACCTTTGCACTACGACGAACTCAACTTAAGATTAAAAAAAAACAGCTAGATCGGAAAGTGAAAACTAATTTCTCCATACCTTTCGGCTAAAAGATTGAGTCTTTGAAAGCGGTTACTATTTCAGCGTGTATACAGTAACAGCTTGTGTGTATGTTGTATTTCAAAACAGAGTTTACTTTCAAGTTGTTGTTCGTCTAAGACCAAGAAATGCACTAAAAACGAATTGCGGTTGCACATGTACATTTACAGCTAGTGTAAATATAATTTCGCAAGATTGTCAATTGTCAAAAACCACAACAGTAAACTAACAAGTACTAAGTGCGTTGTTAACTTCGTGATTCAAGTTGCAGTAAATGGTACCAAAAAAAAGAAAGTGAATTAAAAGCTGCGTAAGTTGTTTTCCTGTCTCAAGTGTTATCCCTTGCAGTAACTCACAACCTTATTCGATCAGAAATTAAGAATTTCTTAGTAACATTTACTACTGTATTTAAATATGTCTTCATTATAACTGCTGGAAACAGTTGAAGTGGCTTTTAAATTGACATCGGGGTATATTTTGCAAGATCATGGATCACTGCAACACCACGAGACACTTGGACACAGGGGGTACACCAACACTTCGCCTCCTCTTCTAGTGCTATTGTGAAGAATGGGAGCAATAGCGTACAAATAGCATCTTCGGTCCGTGACCACCGAGACAGCCTCGTCTGCAATCTCCATTCTCCCGTCCCGCCCGCTGCAATTTCGAGATGTTCAAATCTAAAGCTACAATCTTAAATTATATGCAGTTATAACCAATTAATTTTACAATCGCCTTGCTCGCAACAATATGTTACTTCTCTCGTTGAAGAAATTAACCCGAAACTCTAGATTTTGAAACTGTTGTAACATGCCTTCAATTTCAATAGCAAATGCGTGACACTTGTGGAGAATTGTTTTTCTTGTATTCACTTGCTATTGTTGGTGAAATATAAGTAAAATTCTTGACATACACCTGCATTAATTGCAGCACATAATAGCGTCGACTACAAGTTTGCTACGCGTACCAATTCACACCAGGAAAAACTTTCACATTAAAAGTGTAAAAAAATTTTCATGGTATAATGTAAATATACCATGAATGACACATGCTATTTTTTCCATAAAAAGGTAGAAGGGGAGTGACACATGGAGCTTAAATTATTTCAGTTCTTAACTACTTGTAAATTCATATTGCTTAAACAGTACTGTGTACAGTGGAACCTCGGCATCGGACCACCTCCTTCTTGGGACCACCTCTGAATTAGGGCACATTTTTTTCGGTCCCGAATGCGCTCCTTAGACTTTAATGGTTACGAAAACTCCCAATTGGGACCACCTCGGATCGGACCACTTCGGACCGCTTTTTTCGGTCCCGAACCCTCAAAATGCCTGAGATCGGACCACTGTCAGCCACTGTGGAATCCACTGTATTTTTGCGGCACATTACTTACAACACTGAGCATGTTGCCGTCTTAGATATTGTTGCTAGGGATTATGGTAGCAAGTGTGTAACCAAACAGAGGCTTAGTTATATTATCTATACTTTTGTACCTTGTCTAAACAGTAGCGGCTGACAGAATCCCTGTCATCTGTCCCCCGGTCAACTGCCCCTGTCATCTCTTCCCCTTTTTTACAACCCGGTCGGCTGCCCCCCCCCCCCCCCACCCTTCAGAGTGGAGGGGTGGTCGCTTGCCCCCTCCATATACTATTTTTTCTGGGTTCTTGGCTTACAAAGACACAATAAATAAAATTATATTTATATTATTGAATGTATTTCACCTCGGTAAATCGCAGTTCACCAATAGGAAACTAATTGCAATTAGAATTGCAATTAGTTTACGGATCAGTCTCTCCTAAGATCAATATTGGTGAATAGATCAATGAAGATCAATTGTTTCAGAGATGAAGTAGACAGGGACATCACAATTGCCTAATTTTTGAAAGACTTTTTTCCACTAAAAAAAGGAGGGGGGGGGGGGGCAGATGACGACCCCGTTAAATTGCAGGGGGGGGCAGTCGGCCTGGTTGCAAAAAAGGGGGCAGTTGACTGGGAGGCAGTTGACCGGGGGGGGGGGCAGATAACCGTTTACCCGGCTGACAATATACAAACCCGAGAATCTTAATTCATGTTTTGTCTATTCTTTTAGTATTTAAGCCGACCCAATTGCCACCAAGTTCATAATGACAATTAAATTTCAGTTTAAGCACATAAAGGTACTTTAAATAAGAAAAAGATGGTTAAAACTTTCTCAAAATGGAAAGCAGAGAAAAGGTTAATAGAAACGAATCCGGGACAGAAGGGCCCTGGACAAAAGGGCCTTGGACATAAGGGCCTTTCCCAAAACGGCCTTTTCCAAAAGGGCCTTTCCCAAAACGGCCCTAAATGAAAAGTTGGACAAAAGGGCCTTTAGAATTTTTTTGGATATGGTTCTGAAAATTATTTTTATTTTTTGTGTAATAAAATAACAACTCCAAAAACAAAGTTTATTGGTTTTATTGCCTGATTCATCGAGACAAATTTTTTCTTTAACTTGCATCCATTGTTGTCCAACTTTTCATTTAGGGCCGTTTTGGGAAAGGCCTTTTTGCGATAGGACGTTTTGGGCAATGCCCTTTTGTCCAGGGCCCTTCTGTCTGGATACCAATAGAAACAGAAAAGACATTAGCCTCAATGATAAAATTGAGATAATTAATGTGTTTGGACATCAAACTTGAATATGTGGTCAACCCACAAAATTCTACCCAAGTAGGACCAAGTCTCCCAAAAGGGACCACCTCTGAAATAGGGCACATTTTATCCGGTCCCAATGGTGGTCCGATTTCAGAGGTTCCACTGTATATGTGAAAAAGCCACTTTGTGAAACCCGCCTATTCGTAAAATGCTTAATTTGTCTGAAAACCACTTCACATCTGCCCTGAATTGAACTGCAGAGAGGAGTTTCAAATTAGGCCAGCGAGATAGAAAGCTTGCTTCTCTTCCCAATTAAAAAAAATGACCGGGCCGGCCGCCGAACTTAAAAAAAATCTAGTAAAAATTAGATCCGACATGGATTGAACGTTTTTATTTTTGCCAATTTCGATGACCTTGCAGTTTAACGGTTTTATGAAACATTTATGCGGCATAACACCGATATTATTAATTTATGATATTGAATTGAAGCGTTTGAAGTGTTATTTGTTTGAAAATGATAACGCTGTCGGCTCGATCGCAAAATTTCAGTGGACATTACTCCCCTAAAAGGCTATTTCCTCTATTTTTCTGACTTCCGGAAAATTTTGTACACCAGGCCGACTTCTTTTTTTTTTACTCGAAAATTTAGATCTGTTACATGCAGAGCCAAATTTTCAGTTCTGTCGAAAAGTGGTCCCTTTTCTGCGATGTAGCCCGATCCCAAGGCCCCGCTGTGTACCACAACCCACACTAAACAATATCACCAATAAAAATAAATACATTACTATGAAATAAATAAAGAAAACCTCATCTCGCCAGCTTCGATCGGCTGACAAACGATTACTACTCTCATCAGCTATAGCAGATTACTTATAAAAATAACAAACTATTTCCTTCACAATTTCAGTTAGTAAACTAATTACCAATTATTATTGCGAATAAATAACTTTCAATTGCTTACAATCTGTGTAACTTTTAAATGTCTAAATTCTTAGTGGACCGGGATGTAGACTACCTGGTACTCTGTGATCTGTTGCTGGGTGGGGGTGGGGGGGGGGGGGGGATGGGGGTGGGAGCGGTGTCAGGAGGTTAGTGACTTATTCAGTGATTGCCAGTACGCGAGTGCGCGTATAAAGGTTTTCCGTATCAGTCATCTCGCCCGTGTGGTAGTGACTATTGCCACAATAAATAAATAAATATTTAAATAAATAAATAATGAACTGAAATAATCCTTGAAGTGATCCCTGAGAAATTCAAATACGCAACTGTTAAAACGGTTCCCTTAAATTAAAATTATTTATTTCGTCGTTAGTAGTTGCTTAAGCGGGCATTAGCCCTGCAGGAATAACGTTCACACAACAAATACCCCCCTGGGTTTAAAAGCCAAACTGGTATAAAATGACAAATAATGTATGCAAAAACATTTGTTGATTGATAATCGAAGTACAATGCCAATCAACAAAAAGAATATTTAAAAAACGCTGTGACATGCACCCACATACATAGTGACGCATACATCTTCTATGGGGGTTCCGATTCTATCAATAAATATCCATTATGAGACTGCGGTTTTGTTCTTCTGTCAGTTAAAATTACACTGAAGCAAAGATTTGTATTTTTTGTTGCTACCCCAAATGCATTTACAAACTGATATGACATGGAGGAGGGGGGTATCATTGTTATCAGAATAAGTTTGGGTCAAACTAAAGATTGAGATATCATAAAAATATATTTTTTAAACCAAAACATTGACAGATTACATTTTTCACGTCTACAATGAGAGGCATAATTAGAGACATGATTAATGTCATAAAAGTTGTCAATTATCATGCTGTAAATGAAGAATAATGTCAAATAAATTTGTGTTTTGTTGCTTTTTATGTGCTTGTTGTGGCTTCAGTTTGTTTCCCATTACTGAACAAAGCGCACGTGGTGGGGGGGGGGGGGAGGGGGGTCCCCCATGTGCGGAATGTTTTCACGTTTTTTGTTTGTTTGTTTGTTTGTTTGATTGTGTGTTTTTGTGCGGCATAATTTGAGGTCAAACACGTGTAACTTGTTGAAAATTGAAAATTTACCAGAATTATTTAATAAAACTACTAAAATTATAAACAAATTACTTAATGATGTCGTCGTATAATGCATTATTTCCACTTGGAAATGTCAACTGACATTTTCCAAATGGGGATGAATTGCCTCGAATTCTTCACCCTTTTTTTTTTAACATTTTTTAAAATTTTATTTCTTCTTCCGCCGAATCGGTTTCCAGACATCTCCTCCAAGACCGTTGAAGCTAGGAAAACCAAACTTGGCACATGTATTAAGGGTCATGTGAAGTGGTGCACTTGATAAAAATTAGTGACCTTGGCCTTACTGGTCAAGGTCAAATCGCGAAAAAAGGTCAATCGGTTTCCAGACATCTCCTCTGAGGCCGTTGAAGCTAGAAACACCAAACTTTGCAAATGTATGAAGGGTCATGTGAACTGGCGCACCCGGTAAAAATTTATGACCTTGACCTTACTGGTCAAAGTGAAATCTCGAAAAAAAAAGTCATCTAAAAAAAAACAATGATTTATCTCGAAAACGGCAAGAGATGAAGCAATTCTGAGCTCATTTTCGACCTCCAGCCCATCTACGACGTTACATAAGGTATACCTTCCTGTGACCTTTATCTCAAAGGCACTTTCAAACAAAAAAACCCGGAAGTTGCCCTTTATCTCGTTATATTATAGCATGCATCAACATAAATGTACATAAAACCCAGTGTGATTGTCACGGAATAGCTCGCTACTCTAACTTTTTAGGTAAGGTTTAGAGCGTTTGGCTCCGTAACGAAGTTAAGCAGCGTTGAGGGTGGCTAGTACTTTGAAGGGTAAACAACTATATAGTTATAGTGAGAAGTAAATTGATAATGAAAAGTAATCATATATCATTTAAACTGGGTATGAGAAAAAAAGCAAATGCCTCTTGCGCAAAAAGGAAACATGTCTTACATGGCGTCAGGTAATACTTCTCGATAAGTGAATATTATAATAATACCTTACACGCTAAGTAACAGGAAATGTTCACATAAAGAACTAGAACCTTATTTCGCTATCGAAATGTTAAACACTTGACAAAAATTAAAACCCAAAAGTACTTCCTTCAATGGGTTATTTCTTGAATAATATATTGCAAACAACACAGCTTGAATACGTCTTATAAGCCGAGTAGTGTTTGGTTTTTGTTGGCTTAAGGTTTTATTGACTGAGCAGGGATACGCCGTGTTATCTATTTACGCAGTGACAGCTCGCACAAAGCTCAGCAATTGTGTTCTGTGATGTGCGTTAAATGCACTGCATTTACTTGAAAAAAATACACTCTTTTCACACGGCGTTTTAACAAAGAAAACGAAATCGAAGACGAAAATAAAAAGTGACATGCACACGTTCATATAAAGTTCTTCATAGGTCCCAAGTTTCATGGTCCTAGGGCCCATAGTGTCAGAGAAGAAGAAACACAAAAAATCGGAAAAAAATGTCAAGAAAAAAAAAAGGATGAACGGCTGCTCGCACAAATTCATATAACTCTTGCAAGCCAAAGGCTTGTCAAGTGTTAAATAGCTGGAATTAAAAAGAAGTGGATTTCAAACGAGACCGTTTTCGCAAAAGAGAGCAAAAATTACACTTGGGATCACAAAAATTGCTATCCTGAAGTCTAAAAAATTTAGAATTCCTCAAAGACCTTTGTTAAAAGTAATGTCACGGTGCCAGGTCCACCAAAACTCTACGCAACACAGCTGTAACACATGCTGTATACCAGTAAATGTTCCAATGTCAATCGAACGGCAACATTTAAGGGAAATTGGGGTATCTCACCCACAATTGACATTTCCTTCATACTTTCACAGTTCAATGCTTTGAGGGTATACATTAAAAAATTGAAAAGAAAAAAGAGGGTTACCGATGTTATAAGATAAATAAAGACACTGAAAGGTCGCGTACTTTTACTATAGAAACCATTGGGAAAACCAAGAAATTCCAATTAAAATGCAAAATTCACACATAATCACAATTGACTATTGTCTCATTTTTTTCCTGTTTGAAGAACACGTCATACGAAATGTTTTAAGAAAATAAAAACATATGTCACCGTATCAATAAGTGACTTATACAATCTTTTTGACGAAATCCCATTGACAAAACGGTTAAATGGTGAAAACAGTGCAATATGATATTAATGGGCAAGATATCAACACAGGCCCTTCTAGGAACAACAAAATATCAACACAGACCATTTCTGGACACGAATCTATTCGTCTTTTAAAAGAATTTTTCGATCTAGATAGATTTCGTAGTTATTTATACTGTGTAAACATGGATTCAGCCTCAGCCATGTTCAATGTTGTGCGCATTTCAGTCGCTAGATGGCGCAGAGATACCCCCATTTCCCTATAAATCTGGTTGTAATTACTTTTTCGCTATAGGATGACGTTTGCGTTGAAACGTTTGTGCGCTGTTTTATAAACAATGCGACAGACTATAGAAAAGAAAATACAACTGCTCCTTCGTTTGGCGGAATATTTTTTATTGAAAATTCACATTTTAAATAGCATTGTACATATAAATTCCACCATTCCATCTGAACATACAAACGCAGATTTATTGGGTGGGCGTGGTGGGAAATTAAAAATAACCGTTATTTTAATAAAACTGTACATACATTAAGAACAAACGACTATAACTTTTTTATTTTTCACTGTGGGCACGCCCCTTTCTTACCAAAACGTTTACAATGAGAGGAAAAATGCGTTTCCACACAATGCAGATAATAAAGAAAGCGATGGACTGGCTGAGGCGTTTGCCAATCCTGAGATATCGAAGTTTCATTGTCATAGCTTTAAGCTTTTTTTATTGTTTCACTGTCTATACTGACTGAGCAATTATAGCACTGTGCGATGTGGGCTTGTATGTAGGTCAATGGTCTACAGTAATGCAATGTGCTCTGTATGGCAATATATAACCTACAAAATGCTCATGATTGCACTGAAGCTGTACTCTTTGCAGTCACGGCCATGACCTCGTGTATTACTGTCTGTTCTTGCATATATGTCTGTGTTACATTTGATCATCGTAACCCTGACCATCTCAGACCTGTTCGCCTGACAAGCTGATGACAGACAAAAAAAGGAATCAGAAAGGAACACATTGCCACATCGTACGAAACAATAAACTACAGGATTGAAAATCTGCAATTGTAATAAAACAGTAAGACAAATCACTTACAAATAACGTTTTTGATATGATCCTATAGATTATAGTGATTAATTAAATATTAAATGGTCAAAAGAAAACTATTAACCTCAAAACAGGAAACTAACCTGTAAACAGTTAAATTACAGTTTTGTTCACCATCATTAGCAACACAACCGTAGATCGTATGAATATGTGTTTGTTGCGGAGAACACGTGTTACAGAACCTGCCGGCTGTAGGTTTCATGTGTGTTGTATAATTGTTCGGTTAGAGGTAATAAGTAATTTGACCTGTAACTGATATTTTGCTACATCTAATATTTATATGGTATAGATAAAGGAAAATAACACATTATAAATAAAAGACTGAGTAGTTCAACTGGCTGTTTTATTACTTGGTCGATAGTTATTATTTAAAGTGATATATAACCACAGCATCTAAATAAATCTTTGCGATGGGGTAAATGCAGAAAAAGGCTGACATTTCTAGGTTCATGGTAAAATCCCGTACTCAGTTCAATAAAATAAAACTCTTGTTTAAGTTGAATTATGGCTGTTGGATTTAAGGATGAAATTACCTTTACCTTTACCATGTCACATTAAACAAGTTTGCTAAATGTTAATGGTCGTGGTTAAAATCTTTATAAAAACCAAAGTAGCATATTTCGAAGCTAGTAACAAAAATATTTGATTATCGGGCCTTGTATTACGAAACGCGATCTCGCATTGATAACACCCG
Source organism: Protula sp. h YS-2021 (assembly GCA_949752745.1). Classification (NCBI taxonomy): domain Eukaryota; kingdom Metazoa; phylum Annelida; class Polychaeta; order Sabellida; family Serpulidae; genus Protula; species Protula sp. h YS-2021. The sequence continues at coordinate 62,663,714 of OX457026.1, forward strand.
ACCAGAAATACAAGAATATTTTGTCAAAATTTGGGCCTTACGTTTTAGCTTAAGGCTCAAGGAATAATTTATAACGCAAGCAGAAAGTGTGGGGCCCCCTGCAATGCGTTGGCTATAGTCTGTGAAATGCTTTGTTTTTGGAATTTAAGAAATTATTTGAATCAAAAGAATTTGCAGAAACAATACAACATAAAGACTTAAAGCTCTACAGAAAAGCTTATTTGAGGTATTATGTATTAAATGTTTTTACGAGCAAAATATTTATGAAGGTTTGATATTAGGCAACGTACGAAATAAATAGCTAAGACATACCAGGACGTAAAATGAATACCAAAGACAGGAAATGAGCACTTGACAGTCCAGTCCCTTCGTTTCTAAGATATTTTTTTCAATTTCTGATATTAGATATATACACTCATAGACAATACAATCAGTAAAAATTAAATCGCTTTATTGAGTAACATTTGGTCATGTACTGTATTAACTTTGGAAGTGTACTTGTTCTTTTCTAAGTATTTTCAAAAATGTTATTGGTAAACGCAATTTTCTAAGAATATTTTTACATTTTATGCGGTGTATGGTAACATAACGAGTAATAATTCTAAACATAGCAACACTTTTACTAATTTTATTTATATCTTGTAATGATTATAGTAAAGGTTTTTAATTTGGAAAATGTGTTGAGAGCTTGGAGAGAAATCACAACATCCAGTACATTGTTAGAGGACAGGAAAATGGTCTCCCTTCTCATCCTATTTTCAAAAAAACCAACTTTTCGGCTGATTCATTTTTTTCACTCTCAATTATTTTATAATTGGCCAGGTTACCTCTTTGTTATCTCTGACCTTAGTATCTCGATAAGAGGGTGAAAAACCGGTATGTTTACCGGCATAAACAACAAAATCGATTTTTGTTACCGTTCATATAAACCGTTTGATTCTGTAAATGCTCCAAATAAACCGTTTTATTCTGTTAATGTTAAAGAGAATTATTGAAGCATATCTGAATTGTTATTTGAAACAATTTACATTAATCTATGACTGCAAAAATATTACCTCTTTTTTTTGTTTTAGTACACAATTAGATGTTCCACTTGAAATGGCAGAAGTTTTATTTCAGAACTGTGCAACTGGTTGTACACTTTTAAGTTACACATGGTAAAGGTTCTACAAACCCTCTTTTATTACAATTTTAAATAAAAATACAACTTAACATGTAACGGCTAAAAAGTAAGTCTAGCCGTTCGCTTTAAATGAAAAAGAATATTGATCCTAAAGTATTTTGGTGTAAATTTTGTTAACATGTTCTGTATTAGAAAATAAGTAAAGCCAACTTTTAAAGTGGGTGTGAAATAGCCTCACTCAGCTATTATTACAGTAGACGTGACAACTGTCAGGTAATTTTAGTGTGCCATGCTTTTATCACGGCTGTCTCCCTTTATTTTTATTCCAGTAAAGCATTTCATACTAATGTTATTTTTGTGTCACCTTTTAAGACTTACGAGGTTGAACGACTGATAACAAATGCAAATAATATACAGAATACTTTTAAAATAGTGTTCAAATTACAGTTAATAAGAACATAACAAGAGATCTGGTTGATCTACCAAAGTCGCGATTTTCTTTATAAATGTCATGCATTCATATTATGCAGGTTTGGTTCGAAAGATTTAGGCTTAAAAGTAAATGGAGGTTGTCACTTCTTTTATGGTGTCTTTACATAGACAAACTAGAACTTACAAAATGATCATGATTTGGTTTTGCATGATTTGGTTTTACTATTGTGTCTTTAAACGAGAAAAAAGAAAAAAAACAATTGCTATGGCTATTTCGAGCTTTTTCCACTCATTCAATTTTTGCAAGCAAACAGAACAGAATCAGTGTTATAATCTTAGTTTGTAATATTAGAGTAGTTTTTGTAATATAAAGGTGGTTTTTGTAGATTTTAAAATACCTTAACCACAGTGTTACTTTAACAAGTCGTTGCTTTCATAATTGACACAGAAATAGTAGTGGTAATTCCCTTACATGTCAGTTGAACATACAGTTGAACCTCAGCATCGGACCACCTTCCTCTTGGAACCACCTCTGAATTGGGGCACATTTTTTCGGTCCTGATTGCGCTCCATAGACTTTAATGGTTAAGAAAACTACCAATTGGGACTGCTTGGAATCGGACCACTTCGGGCCGCTTTTTTCGGTCCTGAGCCCTCAAAATGCCTGAGATCGGACCACTGTCAGTCAGTGGGGAATCCACTGTATTTTTGCTGCACATTACTTACAACACTGAGCATGTTGCCGTATTAGATATTATTGCTTAAGATTATGATAGCAAGTGTGTAACCAGGCAGGGGCTTAGTTTTGTTATCTACACTTTTGTTCCTTGTCTAAACAATAGCGGCTGACAATATACAAACCCGAGACATCTTAATTTATGTGGTGCCTATTCTTTTAGTATTTAAGTCGACCCAAAATGCCACCGAAATGTTGCATTTTGGGTCGAAAGTTTGGAAATGGTGCAAAATGTGTCGAAACGGTAACATTCCTATTTCTGGATCTATGTTCCAAGAAAAAGCGCTAAAATTTGCAGAAGAACTGTCCATTACAGACTTCAAAGCTTCAAACGGCTGGCTAGACAAGTTCAAAAGGCGGCACAACAGTGCCTTCCAAACCGTCTGCGAAGAACTTGGATCCGCAGACAGTTGCAATGTATTCAAAAAAGAATGCTTGTGTGTCTATAACATGCAGATTGTTATACAGTTGAGACATAAAAGATGTTAATATAAAAGAATATTACTTTCTTTGTATTTGTACATCAAACTTGAATCTGCGTCAACTCGCAAAATTTTACCCAAGTAGGACCAAGTCTGCCAAATGGGACCACCTCTGAAATAGGGCACATTTTATTCGGTCACAAGAGTGGTCCGATTTCAGAGGTTCCACTGTATTTGCAACATCGTTTCACCATTTTCTAGTTGCCGAATGTACAGTTTTCAAAGACGATGCAAGTATTCTAATACTATTGTTTCATAGTATAGCTTATCCACCGTACCTAGGAAACCTGGTGATCTCAGTAGAATGGAATATTGATTAGTTCCAAAACTAACAGAGCAATAAGCTGTTAAACTATTAACTAAGGGTTCATCAGCACATAACTATCACATCAAATAGCACGGTTAATATCAAAGATAACAAATTTCTGTAATTTAAAGTGCTTAACAAGTGAAAAATATCGTTTCGATATAATTGTTTAGCTTTAAATTGTCCTGCCGAATTAGATCGTATCTAATAGATCTCTGGTAAGTTTTACCATGTTTTCTTTGTTAAAATTTGGTGCAGCAGTAACAAACAAAGGGTTATAGTATTCTGGGTGGTTTTCATCATTTTATATATCCTTTGATTAAGCACAAAAACACTGTGTCCATTTTACTGCCTATTCTTTTAAATAAACAAGTACAAAAGATCACGTACAAGAGTAAAACATTGGCCGAGCTACCCACCTTTTAAAAGGGTAGTCTTGTGTAATTAATGACCTTAAAATAAACAAAATCAGTTTATTACTTATTAAAAAGCCATTTCAGTTCCAAACATGAGCCAAATTGGTTCGAGTGTATGTTTCTTGTCAATAGAAGCCATCTATGGGACACATTTTATGCGTCTCATTATTTTTCTCTGCATATTTAGCCAATCCGAAAATTCAGTACAGGGAAGCATAGCAATCAGTTTAATTTTTAAGTGGAAAATGTTTTTAGTCCGTGCTCTGAAATTGTTAAAAGCAGCGATTGAAAGAAGAAAACAACCTTTTCTTGTTGCAGTGGTGGAATCAGTGTTTATTCAAGACAAACCATAATTCAGTCCTAATGTTAAGCATTACATTTCATACGTAGGTCAAATCTATTATAAATGTCTTGAAAGTGAAGTCTTAAGAAGTAAACCGCATATCTCTAGAAAAAACTTCTTATTATCAAGTCAGATAAAAAATGTACAAAATTGTCTTAAACACTTTCAAAATTATGACTATTTAGAGTTTCTAAATCAGACTGAAACTGTAGAAAATACATATGAAGTACACCTGTGTTAGCCGTTCTGACTCACAGTGGGGTAATTTAAAAAATTAATTTAAAATAGTTAATGCTTATTAAATGATAAAATGCAGCGGGGCGATTCCGTTCAGGAATATATTACACAAAGAAACTCATTTATTCTATTTATAAACTTAGAGTTATTTACGTTATTCAGCTATTTATATATAAAGTATTATATACAATTATAATTACTACGTACCCCAACTTACCGAATAATATATCCTCGATGCTATAAATATCTTTGAATAATAACTGTGCGCATTCTAGAGAACTCTATCAGACACATTATTTCAGCAGCATATATACCAATACAAGCCAACAAGGACACTTTTCACCGGACGGAGAAACAAACATCAACACAAGATAACAAATGCTTAACATATTGTTTACCTATTAGAGAAAAGCGAAAAGTACACACCGGAGAAAAGCCCCTCCTTTTTTGCACCCCTGTCGTTAAAAAGCCCCCTACTCCCCCCTCGCGAAAAGTCTCCACCCCCGACGGTGAAAAGCCCCTCCTCTTCCTCATTTAGTTCTTTCACTGATGTTTCTATTCTAGAAATTTAAACCATTTTGACATCAGTTTATGGGGGAAGGGCGGGCTTTACGCCGTAGATGAAACACTCCATGGCGCTGCATATTATATACCTACCATTACTCAGGATCGGGACATCCCCTATTTTTTGTTTATTGCGGGACAGTCCCCTTTATTATCATTTCATTTCATCAACATTCCATTGCACAATTTTTAACATTTGCTATAGGATAATCACTGATATATTATATTTATATAAGTCACATTTGTATTCAAATACCTCGAACATAAACCTTAATTACTATTTCGACTGACATTTTTAATTATGCAAACCCTAAATATTACATTCTATTAAAAAATTTTAATCAGTATTGATCTGCCTACCGAAATAAATTCACAATAGGTCCAGAATGATTTTAAAATTCCTACCCCTCCATTCTATTTAAAGAGAAAAATAGATAAAAAGGAAAAAGAAAAAGAAAAGAAAAAAAAACTACGCTAAGAAGTAAAAACGAAGATGATGAAGATACTCTCACTCTATGCTGTCGCACAACTTTCAGCATCACACTTTTATATGTATAAGTGTAGTTAAACATTCAATATTTCAAAGAATAGGTAATATACAGTTCGCTGTCTTTGCGCTGGCTATCATACTCTCCCTACTTTGTACTTGCCACACATGTTTTTTTGTCTATGTGAATATGTTTGTATAATTCTTTTATTATTACTGAAGCAGAAAAAATTTCGCTTCTCCCTCTGGATTTATAAATGAAATATTTAATGACTGTAAAAATTAAGTTTAATGCTTGATCAGTTACGCCAAAGACAAACTCGTTTGCTGAGATATTTGTAATATGTGGAGGTTCAGGAAACGCAATTAAATCAAAAATCGCATTTAGCCAAAGTTGGGTAAAAAGCACTGTTTGTGCACGGATTAACAGATGGCATCAGGGATTACATGCGACGATAGGAGTGGTCACCGGAGTTCAAATATACATCGGTTCAAAAGTTATTTATATTTGTGTTTAATGTGCTGTGGATTTTTCAAATGAGTAGAAGAAAGAAAACAACAGTACATGAAATTAAATAACATTTTACAGAATTTTACATGCAAAAGCTATTCCTTTGACCACAATTACCCAGTTTAAGTTTCAGTTTTAGTATCACACAAAAAATTACAGAAATCAGTAATAATAATGAGTATGCATTTCTACAGTAAATTAACGTAACCTATTATGGACCCTAAAATGTTCCTAGGCAGCACGGTTTGTTTTAGACAATATTAATCAATTGTCTGTTTAATTAGCACAGAATATTCACACATTGTCACATAAACACACCATAGGCGTTCAATGGTCAGTTAGAAATATAAATAACTTTTGAACCGATGTATATTTGACTATAATAATAATATTTACGCCGTTGATGAAACACCCCGTAGTATCCCACTTCATATACCCTACCGTAGAAGTGGCCTCAGGAATTCAAACCTGTGACTATAAAAATAATTATGAATTAAAAATTTTAATGATTAATAAAATGCTGGCTGGGGGGGGTGTTCTTTTCGCCGGCAGGCGCATTACGGCAGGGGTGCAAAAAAGGGGCTTTTCCCCCGGGGTCGGCTTTACGCCGTTTACCATCGTGAACACGTGGATCCGCTTTCAGTAGTACCTGTGACGTATACGCTATCTTAGTGCTTAGTGATCCAATATAAACACAAATTTGCATTAAATATCGATTTTTCTGGTTTATTCACAGAAGTATGTTTCCGGGAGACAAAAATGTTGTAAATGCTTGTCGAACCTTTGCACCGACTTAGTTTTATTATATTCTCTCATTGGAAAAAATTAAGGGCTATAATTGTACTTAGGTTTCGTTTCTAAACCAAAATACAGTTACATACAATGTTTTAGGGAAAATATTTATCACCCAGCATGCTTTTAACCGCTTCAGGAATTTAGACAGTTCGGGAAAGTTTCAAAGCGATACTGAAAACGAAACTTTCTGATCGTAAAACAAGGAAATGGGACAAAATAAATTTGCCAAGAGTTACCTAACTACCACATAAATATTATGTGGTAAAAGTATATTTGTACGGAATGAACTTTTCACATTTATACAGAGCTCAAAAATAGCTGTGGAGTTTCCTTTAAATATTTAAAATAATTTTTGATCCCAAATAATATTAAAGATATCACTTAATCGGTGTAGATTTCATTAATTTAAATTAAGAGGAAAAAGTTATTTTAGAGATAAAAAATCAATTTTACAAACTTTAAAATCTTAAGGGAGGCACACATTTAAATAAAATTAAACAAACAATACTAACAAAAATATTTTAGAGTTCTGAAAAGTATGGAATGCCGTTTTAACATTTAATACTTATTTTAGATATAAAAATATAATTAAAAATATCAGTAAATCAATGTAGATCTCATTCATTTATATTTTGCTATCAATAATTGATTTTTGATGGCAAAAATATATTTCAAAAATCAATTTTGCAATTTTAAAAACTCTTAAAGGAGACCCATATTCACACAAGATTTAATATATCATCAACTAAACTTGGAGATGAAAACTTGACTTATTGATATCAATAATAACAACACATTTTTTTAGCTCAAGGATTGCTTCTTTTTGTACAGTAAAAATGATAAGACATACTCTGTATACAAGAGCCAGTCATTATTGTATTCACAGATGTGTACTTCTGAATTTTTTATATAAAAATAGACTGATATTTTGATATCAAAAATTAACTTTTCAGATCAAAAACTCATTTGCAGATTTCAAAATATAATTTAAAAAGTCTCATTCTGAAATGATGATATCTGAAATAAATTTTTATATTAATAAAAGTAAAATAAATCATTGACTTCAAAATTGAGATATCAAATATTTCTGTTTTGCTATCAAGAATTGAATTTTTCATCTCTAAATATCAATTTTAGATGTCATTAAATTATTTTAGATATCAATAAATATTTCTTTATATCTCTAAATATTTATTGACATAAGGAATTATTGTTTTTAAAATAAAGAATACATTTAGAGATATCAAAATGTAATTACAGATAGCAAAAAATGATTCTGGATGTCAAAAAAAAAAAAATTTAGCTCAGAAATTAATTCATGATATCAATAATTCCCTAATAAATATGAAAATGGCAATCCATAGGGAAATGCTTCATTTATGTGTAGTACAAAATTAGCAGAAATGTTCTGTATACCTGTTCAATTAATTGCTTCATTCACATGTGCTTCTGAACTTGAGATATCAAAAATAGACGTTCTGATAGCAAAAAGCAATGTTTGAGGCAAAAATCATTTTGAAATTTGGATAATTTAAATCACTCAGCTCAAAATTTAGAATTCACTAACAATTGAATGCCCACTTCCCATTTATTAGGCAATTATTGATATCAAGAATTTTTTTATCTAAAAAGTTAAATTTTGATATCAAGAATTACTTTTTGCTACTTCTTGCTAATTTTATTTTGGTATCTCTAAGTAACTTTTAGATGTGAAAAAAATTATTTTTTTTATATCTCTAAATATAGTTTAATCTTAAAAGATATCACTAAATACTTAGAGAATATTTAATAATATTTCAGATATCAAAAGTTCAATTCTTTTCAAGTTTAATTCAAGTGGTCAATAATTTATTTTTATTGGTCTCAAGAATTACTGCCATCGTTTTTTTCTGACTCAGATTTCTTTATTTATATTTTTAAGTCTACAAATGATTTTGATCTGAAAAAATGATTTTTGATATAAAAAAGTCAAGGTTTATTTTTAATGTCTAAAGTTCAGAAATAAATGCCTGTGTGTGAAATAATGACAAGCACAGAATATTTCTTTTCATTTTGTGCTAAACATAAATGAAACAAAGATTTTTCATTTTTGATCTCAAAAATAAATTTTTGCTATCTAAAATACAATTGAAGGGGTCCATGCATAAACTTGATAACTCCACTTATCAGGAAAATGCACCATTACCACCACGGTATTTCTTGGCCTCTGTTCTATCACATATGTAATTCTTACACCTCAAAACCGATTAGAAGGTGATGGGAAAAGGCGATGGGAAAAACCTATGTTTGTTACTAAAATTACAAACTTTAAAAGCGTTTTTCTCCACTGCTGATAACTGCAGTTTTCAGGTTTATGCATGGACCCCTTCAATTATTGATGGCAAAATATAAATTAGTAAGATTTACATTAATTAATCGATATGTCAATTATATTTTGATATCAAAAATAGCATTAAATGTTAAAAAGGTATTCCATATATTTGTGGGAAATGGTACTTGAAGAGCTTTTTACTACAACCAGGAGGGGGGGGGGGGGGCTGGTTTGCATAGGGGGTGTGTTTGTCTTAAACTTGATAAAAAAATTTCAGTGAAAAGCGCTGTTAAAACTGAAAATGAAATATTGCATACCGGAAGACCAAAAATGTGAAGCTGGTCTTTCTGAGGGCAGAGGTTCTGTAAGGTAACTTAATGTTGCAGCAGCTACGTTAAACAGAAACGAAGGACGGAAGCGAGGTTGAGGCCAATGCCACGTCAACCAAGTGTTGACAAATAAAGTAGTTCTTTGTAAATAAAAACCATCCTGTTGTACCCCTTGTGTAAGGTTTCAAAATGTAAATATCTTTACCATCTACAAAATAACACAGAAAGAACTCTTTCTCTTAAGGCTTGATATGAACTGATTTAAAATTCATCAAAAATACTAACCAAAGAAGCACTTACTATTGCCTGTTTGGGAGACAGTTTTTGAGTGCGTGGACACGAGTTGTATCGTGCCCCCGAAAAGTCTATTTCCTAGCAAAAGCTGTAGGGTGTATTTAAATGAACAGTCTAGTTTGAAGCTCTGTAATGGGGTTCCAAAGTGCCTCCCTTAAGATGGAGAAGGGTGGATGAAGGGCAACACTTTTTAAACATATAACATAAAACTAAACATGAAGGTTCATCGGTTTGGTTTGGCATTAGCGAAAAAACCACAAGCAGCTGAAACGATTCGGGGTACTTTTGTCGTAGCCAAGACTCGGTGACCCTCGGCTGTTTATTTATGAAGACCTGCTTGTCATATTCTTCACGTCTATGATGTTTTAGAACTGTGGAAATATCTCGGAAATATGCTTTTTTTATAACGACAACAACAACAATAACAATAACAATAATAATAATAATAATAATAATAATAATAATAATAATAATAATAATAATAATAATAATAATAATAATAATAATAATAATAATAATAATAATAATAATAATAATAATAATAATAATAATAATAATAATAATAATAATAATAATAATAATAATAATAATAATAATGGTGATGATGATGATGCAAAGGTGCTAGATGAAAGAAAACTACAATCCTGTTTGAATTTTTGGAGGTGGAAACCTGACAGGTTGCTGCATAACTGGATAAATTTGAATTTGATTTAATTTTGGTATGCGCCTTAGTATAGCCTTTATTTATTGCCAGTTTTTCCCCATTTTTATGTTTTACTAATACAGACTGCACACAAAATAATCTGTTTGAAGACATGCGGAGGGATTCTGGCCAATATTGTGTTAAAATATTTTTGTGTCGAAATAAAGGTGGGCGAAGTGCCAACACCTGCTACTTGTGCACGCATGTAATAAAAAGGGCATCCACAAAATACATACAAATGCCAGTTTTGCACAGCTTCTTATGAAAACAGTCATTGACCATAAAGTTGGAGTGTGCATAAGACATAATCATTTATGGCCTCAAATATAGGGATAGATCATGGAGCTGGGGGCCTTGTATTGAGCACGGGCATGCGCGGAAGGACTTGAGGACAGTGAGTTCACTGGCCTTTCACAACTGCCGAATCCAATACAAAGCACAACAGTCCCATGGTCTATCGCTATTCTAACCCAAATATACATATTCACGCCTAACAATAGCCAAATAGAACGGAAACAAATTGCTTTTCCCTTAGATGCTTCACAGTACCGTGTCGTTACTTCTCTGTCGCACAGCAACGTTCGTTATGCAAGGCAAAAAGGGCATATCCGTGCAGAAAATCAAATCATACCCTCTGTATATTTTATTTCTTTCTCGCGATCATTTGAATGGCCTTGCCACAATTTCTGTTGCAGCGCAACTTTTTTGTTTTATAATTATAGTTATTATTTATTCGCGCTGTCTTAATTCGCCAATTTTTTTTCGCGCACCACAATTAACAGTAACATCTGTGACGTCAGTGAACATACACTTTACTGCGAGTTTGTAAAACCTCACCTGATTGTACGATGTCACATCCGTTCGAATAAGATTTCTTATTTTGGAACGCGAACAAATTAATTATCGGGTGAATCAAATTTATGCATGTCAGTGCAAATTTATTCTTAGAATAATAAAAGCAACGTGCTGAAAATGATAGTGGCATGGGTAACATTAAAATTGGTTAGAGAAATAATTAAAACTTTTTTGGTATATTAATTGTACATAAATACCACGGTGACAAAAAAAACCTGTTGCAGCGCGAAAATTGTGAAACTTATATACAATTATACCGCCATACTATCTAAAAGAGTTTTATCACAAAGCCCTTATACCTATAATCTTCGTGTTAATTTCCTCTTGGATTTCAAGATCTTTTCGTTGGCGGTTTGAGAACTCCGGCGATACACATACCAGCATTTCTTTATGTGGGTGTGCATCGCCACGCGTTCGTGTTAGAATAATTATTGTGTTTCTGTCATTCACAACGCACTCGTATATTCTGTACTACAGTCGTTTTCTGTGTCCATTTTCTCGCTTAAATGTTTGTCAGATCTTCCCGCATGCAGAAAATATTAACGACTAAGCTTTTGTCAATATCAAACAATGGGATAGCGCAGCAAGCGCATAGTTTGACCAGTAGTGTCATCAAGTTTTAACACAAACTGTACGATTTGACACAGAAAAGCAAAACCAATGTCTTCTTTTAGCCATCTAGATCATTTCAATGACAGATTTAAGTTGCACGATATCCTCGATAAGCTTCTGTGTATCGCCAAGAAGTGTATCGACTTCCGCCTTAACCCTACTTGTCATCGTTTTCTGCCCCGTTAGCATTTTCCTGGTTCCCTTGTCTTTGACGTTTGATAGGTGACCCAGTCTTGTGCAGACTTCTTCAACAGTTTCATGGAAGTCTGAGACTGATCGCTGTTGGTCTGCATTAAAATTAAGTGACTCAGAATGCAGCGATGCTAAATTGATGACCGCGCACATGATGTGTGATTGTATGTGTTTATATGAATCGCTCGTGCCTGGAGATTTCGTCCTGTTGGTGCAGAGGGCCAAGGCAGTCTGATTGCGTTTGTTCTGGATCGTCAGATCACACGCCGGGTGAAAGGCGATTAGTTTAACCATATCAATATCGCCCCATGACGTTGCTGTATGGAGGACAGTTTCTCCACTATTGTTTCCGATGTTTATATCGCATCTTGGATCTAGAAGTAGCAGCTTAACCGAGTCCAAGTTCTGATAAAACACGGCAGTGTGAAGTGCAGTCTGACCATTTATGTCCCGATGATTTATATCGACGTCGCTTTTATTCAAGGCCTTTACAATTTCTACACAATTAAACTGAGCTGCATGGTGCATAGCTGTACACCCCATATCGTCGGTGCAAGTGGAATCCGCTTCTTGGTTCAGTAAAAAATGTACAATTTCTGTATTTCCCTTTTCTGACGCAAGGTGTAGTGGCGTTTTTCTCAGCCACCCTTCAAGGTTCACATTTATAGGATCATTGTCCACCAATGCCTTGATTTTAGACGGCGCCTCCACGGAACTCCTGCATACCGCATGGATTGCAAAGTCATTATTGCTGTCTTTGATATTACTGTTTGCGCCATGCGCTAGCAGTGACCTCACAATGCTACACGAACTAAAAACACACGCCACGTGCAATGCTGTGGTCTTCGTTGCCACGATCAGTTTATTATCATACCGAAGCTCACTGCTCTGGATAAACTCGTTAATATGCCCTCTTATTACGGGAATTGTCATCATTCCTTCTATCCGAGATACAGCATTGTCAACCAAAGCTTGGGCTAAATCTTTGAGTTTCATTCTTGCTTCTTGTATTAACAACGTCAGAAGTTTCACCTGGAAATCAAAACTATCATACTTTCTTGCATATTGCTCAAGTTCTTGTTTCGTAAAATGACTCGTTAACATTGCTGTCTTATAGGCTTAGAATACAGGGGAACCCCGGGACCGGACCACCCCGGATCAGTCCCAACCGCTAGTAGGACCACTTATCCACAGACCGAATTTTAATGTATTTTGGAGCTAATTTAATCCAGCAGTGCTGCCAACTTTGATAATACGAAGTGCACATGTACTTCGGCGCGCAAATAAAAACAACGAAACAACGTCTACGTGCTTCTCTTGTTTATTCCTTCACCCAATGAGGTTAGGTTAAACTACAACATAGGAAGTGACGTCATATTCAATTTTTGAGCGCAGAAATTCAGAAGCATTTTGTGTCTAGGATATCTTTTCGTTTTTACGCGAGATTTTCGGATATTCTAACTGGATTGTTCAACGCACCTTACAACTTTTCTGCTTCGTTTGACACCTAGAAACCTAAGTTTCTGGCACTTAGTGCCTACCAGATCCAAGTGTCTGCTTATTCGGGGCTATTTTTGGGAGCTATATTCTTTGCCAGGCAGGGTAATACATTGTGATCCGGGTGCTGGGAGAGTCTAGAAATGATTTTCTATCGCAACTGTCTGACAGCTCGCAGGGCCAAACTTGGCGGGCTCGCATACGATGTCATTTTCCAAAATCACATCCCCCGTCAGAGCTTGCGTCGACACTGTGTACTACACATCCTGGCCTTGCTGTCCACCACAGAATTCACACCAAAACTGTGGTTACCCGCCGTTTTGGGCGTTTTTTCGTCGCCTGACAGTATCTAGGTCACGGCAACTGTCACGGCAACCTCAGCCGCTGCGGAGGAATGGAGAGTTCCCAGTCGTACGGGAAGTGCCAGTGCCGCTTAGGCACTGACCGCAAGGTATAATTGGTCTGTGTACTCCCTCTCCACTGACCACAGACGAACTCGTCCCGAAGCACACGGCTTGGGTGTTTTTTCATGGGGATTTCATAGGGAATGCCCTGCGGGGTTTTCCCCGTGTCTATACGACGTAATGCGACTTATTGTAGTGGCAAAAGCTGACATGGCGTACGATGGCACTGCAAGATATATTTTTCACTCAAACGGCCACAGCAACGGGGTTGGTGTCGGACTAATAGAGGAAAAGTTACTTTATAGTCCTCTCCAAGACATAATTAACCCTACTCCTGGAATGCCCTCGTTTGGTCAAGGTTGGGTTTTTATATAGAGACTTTTCAGTTGAAGCAACTGCTCAAACCGCTTTACATCAAGTTTTGAACAAACATTGCAGTCACATTCATTTTAACCCAAGATTACTATTAATTCAATGTGCCAATGCAGTGTTTCTTATAGGCCCTATCTGATACAGCCAATTTGGCGCTTTACAATATTCCTAAGCAAAAAGGCAGAAAACTATATAAGCACATCGATATCCCTAGGGGTGTAACGTTTGGCTGTGACAGCGGCTTTAACCACTCGGCCACACCATCCCCAATGGGTTTGGTCATGACGCAACAAGTGTCATTACAATCTGAAACTCACCAAGGGCAATCTATGCTTGAAATTCAGGTCGCAGACGGGGGAGAAGTCGTATTACGTGGTGTCAGTATGTGAACATCGCACGCCGCACAATGACCCACACAGCTCATGCCCCAAGTGCCGTGAACGTGCTACGGAAGGTTTGCCACCGTCCACTCCCGAACATATGTGCGACGAGTGCAGCGGCCTCACGGCAGGGTAATGGCACGCCTTATTGAAAGTACGACAACATAATGCAGGCCGACGCATTGCATGTGAGACAGACTCTGTTGTCAGTACATATTCGAAAGCTGAACCGGCCTTACCAGCGGAGGAATTGGGAGTGTTAGACGAGACGACCATTCGCGAACACCGCTATACCGGACGCTGATGCAGTAACAATGCCTATTCAAAGTCCCTGGGAGGCTTCACTCATTTGGCCCCAAACTACGGCCACGCTCCTACCTACACCTGGTACAACGACGTCACTCCCCGTTACTACAGTGTTGCCACCCAGGGACTTGATGAGGAACTGGAATGTGTTTACGTCGTTACATCAGCAACCTGCAATTCATTCCCTCATGGGCAGTTCAAGGGTTGCTGACACTATACTAACAGACATCGCAGCGGATACAGTAACCGCGAGGAAGTCAAGTCAGGACAAAAGACGACTAAGGGATACTAAGTGAGTTTCAGCTCTGCAGAAACTGGAAAAAGTTACGCTGAGGTCACGTGACGTGAAGGAAATGCACAGCACAACCGAGTCCATACGCGAGCGCAGCCGAAGTCGTAAAGACAAGAGGTCGCGTGACGACACCAGAAGCTCTGTCACGCGAACATCCTCACCACCGCGCCGCAAGCCCACACAGTCGTTGGACAAGAAAACCGAAAATCGGTCGTCCGCCGAGTCCGACAGTGTCAAAAACACAAGATGCGCGGGTGTATTCGGTTACGTTCCAGCAATTCCGAGCTGCCAATGCACCAGACTACCCCGGAGCGAGCAGGGGGAGAAGGGACTTCGTCCAACCAAAATCCCCCAACCGTCGCCGAATATGCTTGCCGGCCAAAAGATCCCCATCGCCCTATCACCGAGGTTTATACATCAGGGGACGACAGTGATAGTGAAAGTGACAGTGACTATAATCCCTGTCAGAATGCATCCTATGCTGAAGATTCTTCTGAGCAGCAAGCATATCAAGGTTTGGGGCACGTGCAGGATACCCCGCCTACCACCCCGTCATGACAGATCGACACTATATCTTGCCTTACGGCACCTGGATGATTTTGCTGAGCGCCGACGAGTGCGCACGCCCTCTCTGTCCAATTACATTGAATCAACCACCCAGTCGGAAGCGAGATCCGACGATAATGATTCCTCGCTGTCGGGGTAGCCTACAGATATGCCGTTCACCGACTTATTGTGCATGATCGTCACTCACGACAAAAGTGGTGACCAACTGGAGCCGCCGCAGTCTAATGTCACGCGATTCCACCTTCGCTTCGTGTCGCAGAGGGAGATCGAATCCTGCCCCGCACGATTAGCGCTACCTACGGCGGATTTCATTAAGCAAATATTTATCTCGAAAACAGAGTATCATGCCGAGAAAATTTTGCAACGCAACCATGCATATCACAGGATCGCCAGTCATCGTTTGCTGGACGTGAAGACTGCGCCTTACGTAACCCACGACCAATTTCTACCCATGACAGCATTACAGCCTCTAAAATAACTCCTGCCATGGATCCAGCGGGGTCGCACTGACACGGACGTGCCTCTAGTCGACGCCGATGCCCGGAAATTTCAGGAATGGGCACGTCGTTCACTGAACATTCTGTCTTTCCCTGGTGGCATTGGAAGACATTCTCATGCAAGCAATACCCGCCGATGGTGCCCCGGTTGTGGAGAACCTCATTCACTCCATCGCACTGACACGGACGTGCATCTAGTCGACGCCAATGCCCGGAAATTTCAGGAATGGGCACGTCGTTCACTGAACATTCTGTCTTTCCAAGACTTTGCCCTGGTGGCATTGGGAGACATTCTCATGCAAGCAATACCCGCCGATGGTGCCCCGGTTGTGGAGAACCTCATTCACTCCATCGCACGAGTCTTATGCAACATTGCACAGTTGCAGAGTGAAGCAGTGGTGGGCATAGTAGGACTACAGCGCGACACTTTGCTCCACTACTGCCTGCTGTCGTTGGAAGACGCCACGGCACTGCGAGGTCAGCCGTCGCGGGGCAAGCAGAACTGTTTCCACCTGATGTAGTGGCTCGCCTGACGAATGATTTGAAGGATTCCCTCAAGGATAAGTTTATGCAACAGGTCATTGGCCCTGCAGAGCGGGATGTCCACAGCAGGGGGCCAAGGAAAATAAGCGGCTGGCACCACAGGGGAAGTGGCAACGGTGTCAAAGCAAAGAAGGAGCACCAATAAAAGTCGCCCAAGCCGCGCGGGGCCAACCAGAGCATGTTCATATCGCATTGGGAGCGGATATCTCGATCACTCGCACGGTAAGGCTGGATATTGATCATCGACTGGTCGGCACTAACTCGATTCCTACTCGTACCGACATTTCGGATGGACACCAATTACGTCATTCGCGAGGTGCTACGAGAAGGTATGTTGGTGACATCAATCGATCTTACAGACGCCTATTTTCACATACCAATGCATCGCAACAGCTGGCGGTACCTCTGCTTCAGCGTCTCCGGAAAGAACTACTAGTTCTTCGCCCTGCCCTTTCGTCTAGCATCAGCACCATGGGTCTTCCCAATGGTCATGACTCTGCTGAAGAAGTGGGGTCTGGAGAAGCACTGTCCCGCGAACTGGTCGCGCAACAAATTGAAGCCGCCGTCATGCAATGTATGGAAGTAGGACTGCAAGTGAACCTAACCAAGTCAGAATTACAACTCACGCAAGTCATCACTTTCCTAGGGGATGTGCTCGACTTCCAGCAGTGTATGTGCTTCCCAACAGAAGACCGAATACAGAAACTGACAATGCAAATCCGGACGGTACTCGGTCATGTACAGCCGTCTATGGAAAGGCTCGAAAGCCTACTTGGCCTACTCACCGACACAGAGACTGTGACTCTTGGCCACCTTCACTTCAGGGAATTTCAAGCTCTCGCCCGCCGAACATTATTCCAGGGTCGGACGAGAGCACATCGGGTTCGTCTAACGAAGGAAGCAATAGCCAACATGACCAGGGTTGGGTTTTGGATGGTTCTAAACCTATTTCGGACAAGACAGTGTCCAAAACATGGTAAAAACCACGCAAAAGGGTTTTACCTCTCCGAAATGGTCCGAAACTAAAACAACTAAATTTCTATGGACAAAAGACACTTATCCGAGGTGCTTATTGCCATCAATTAATAAAAACTAACCTTGATGCATTTGATTTTGCCATTAATATTTCTTTGACTTGTTTATCATGTACACAATATTTAAACAATATTTCTGCATAAGTCGTATAATTTCACAGTAAAGAAACTCATCTAAAACACAATAGCTACGACACTGGAGCATCAAGAGATTAAGCAGATATCGAGTCGTCCCCGCCACCCCCAGAGCAGTATACGGTAGCAATGGGATTATATCGCACAAGAGGCACTACGAGAGAAGCCAGTGAAGTGACAGTGAAGCGCGCTCTGAATTTTGGGTGTTAGGTAAACAGAAATCGAACTCTTCAGGCACGCATTATTTGGATAGTGGTGAGTTGGACTGCTTGCTGATGTGACATTTGCGACTCACACAGCAATGTGGACTGAAAGTGTTGCCCGGAGCACCATTCACCACGCCGACAATGGACGGCCATGTGCAAAACGATGCATCGACGACGGGGTGGGGGTATTTTTCAAAAGTCAGACGTGGTCTGGAGTCTGGGAGGGCGACCTCCGCGATGCACATATAAGCGTCAAAGAGATGTGGGCTGTCAAGAATGCCTGCTTACTGTTGTATCGACAACTACACAAACAGACCGTGCTATTTCTGATCGAAAACATAACGACTGTTGCCTGTCTGAAACACCCAGGGGGCATGCACTACCGCGAACTAATGTTACTATGCTACTACTGTCAGCGAAATTAATTCCAGATCGTTTCCTGGCACATTCGGGGTCTGTTCAATGTGGTAGTAGACTTACTCTCCAGCCGAGGGATTGTGATAGCGACAGAATGGACACTGACTCGACAGACGTTCTGGTGGACACAAACACAGTCCCCATGGGGGCCCCTGCAGTTGGATCTGTTTGCGAACAACCTCACAACCCAGCTCCCACGCTGCGATTCTCCCTGCCTAGACGAAGAAGCGACAGCATAGGACGCGCTGCAGTGGGACTGACCGGATGAGATCCTGTATGCTTTTCCTCCAACATCTCTCCTCCTTCTCACAATCCAAAAGATACGGGGTCAATCAGCCCGGCGCTTCTTATTTGTGGCACCCCTGCTACCTGAATAACGCTGGTATCCTCCGTTGCTGCAGTGCCCACGCATCAAGCAACTCGCGCTGCCAGTCCATCCAGGGATGTTAAGACAGCCCCTCTGGGAGTACCACCACCCCAACTATTTAGAGGCGTCGAACAAGTACAGACACCCCGAGCAAAAACTCCTTATAATCTTCTAAGTGGCAGGACGATACAAAGACATGGGGAAACAGACGATCTAAAATTACATAAAAATGCGATCGTAATGGCTTATCAGAAATCTGGCTCTGAACCGGCTACGCTACAGGCCCTCAACATGATAGCTCATCAGATCCGACACGTCGCTAATTCACTGGCATTCTGTAAAGGGGCATCATTAGAAGAACTACTCCGTACGGGCTCCTTGATGTCACTTAATACATTCATTTCGCACTACCTACAAGACTTTTCCACCGACTCCTCCTCGGGTTTGCACAGACTGGGACCATTTGTGTCGGGGCAAGAGTGTCAGTACCTGACAAATAATGAATGCTTGTTTTTTTTCTTTATTTGATTTACACAGGAAGCCGAGGAAAAACGCGACAAGAATAGCCACAAACAGAAAAGTCGCCCGAAGCAAGCTCCCAAGTCGTCGGCAGCGCAGTAATCTCATACAGACGAACTGGCTTGTCATGACAGTCTTGCCAGCGTTTACATATTCAAGCATTGTCATGACAGGGGACGTTGTGTAATGACAGCGGTTTTAAGCTCATAATGTACTCAGACATTACAGACAGTTGCGTACTCATGAATGTTTGGTTGAAGTGTTCTATGTTCATCAGAGGTTTTGATGTTCGCTTCGCGTCCGTTCGTCGTCCAGTCACTTTATCTCCACTGCTGCTTCGTGTTGCGTTACTCAGATCTGAATGCAGTAGTGGTGGGCCATGAACTGATTGAGTTACGCATTCAAGAGAGTTTCTTTTTCACCGATTTACTAGACATTAAGGCTAACAGTCGAGGGAAAAGGAAAAAAGGGGGAGCGTGTAATGAGCTTGAGGACATCGCTACTGACCGTAATAGGTCGTAGTAACGAGGTGAGAGCTGCGAGGAAGAAGGAAGGGGTGAGACAGATTCGTCAGGAAGTTATGAATATGCTACTCCAGATCTCTGGAGGTGACAAGAACTCGCGAAAAATAAATTCGAGCGACATGACGAAAATTACTCTATGTCCAGACAAAGACACCCACTTGCATTAAAAGTGACGTTTTAAGGAATTAAAACGCATTTTAAGAGTCTAACCTAAGCAATGCTGCCAACGCAAGGAATCCCCCTCCAACCACCCACTCTCGTCTTTGGACCTGGAAAAAGTGGCTTCAACAAGTTCAAAAATTAAATGTGACGTCACCTCCGTTGTTGTAGTTTAACCTAACCTCATTGAGTGAAGGAATAAATAAAAAAACACATGGAAGTTGTTTCATTGCTTTTATTTGCGCGCATATCCACATCGTATTATCAAGTTGACAGCATTGCTTAGGTTAAACTCCAATAACACATAGGACAAATAATTATAATAAAATAGGATCATTCAGATACCCAAAAAGTCTTCAAAATGCCCGACTTCCGTAAAAGGGACCAACTCTAAATAAGGTCCACTTTAGCCAGTAGCGTCGGTGGTCCTAATTCCGGGGTTCGACTATATTTATATTAAGCTGTAGTGGAAACATGAAGTTAGTGGTCATTAAAATATGGGTTTGAAAATATTTTTTATCACAGACTGCATGCCTCATTGCAGCAGTCAACAATATGACAAGACTATGAAAAATAAATTTTTAGTACTTGCCTTGTGTGAAAATTATAAAAATTGCAAGCAATGTTATGCGCTACAGTCTAAATATTCACATCAGGGCTCTTGCAATATGTTATATCCTAAAGATCTCACTGTTTTTTATCTGGGTGTAGAATAATATACTGGTGGTGCATTACTATTACCATGCTGTCATATGACTCTTACTATTTACTATACCGATTCACAAAAATGGTCGCAGATCAATAGCCCAAGATCAACATATTATATGCCAAGCATTCTTGGTCCAGCACAATATATTTGCACTTGGAGATTTCAGTCCCCATGGTTTATTGAGCTGGTACGATGCCTTTCCCCCTGATCCATTTTTGCTCCTTACATACAAGGAAAGGAAAAAACTTTTTACGTGAGTAAATTGTCTCAATGGAATACAGGGAAATATCTAGTTGATCTCAGGTTCTCAAAGGACAATTGAAGAGTTAATTTTTAACTAGAGATGCCCTTTTTATGTGTTAAAACTTCACATTAAAATTCAGTTCCCTGTTATTTTTCTATTTGAGCAAGTCATTTCCATACAGAACATGCTCCAATCCTTAAAATTACAATTCCTATACTAGGAAATCACAGCACACTATGTTTGTTTCAGCACACTATGTTTGTTTCAGCACACTGTGTTTGTTTCAGCACACTATGTTTGTTTCAGCACACTATGTTTGTTTCAGCACACTATGTTTGTTTCAGCACACTGTGTTTGCTCTTTGGCCGGTCCTGTTTACGGGGTTCAAAATGGCATTTTGGACTAGCAAAAGTGGTCCTTTGGTTCGATTTGTGGGGTGATCCCATTTGCGGGGTAGCTCCGGTCCCGGATTCCCGGTGTATGCTGTGACAGGTCTAATTTGTTCTGAAAAACCATTTGCAATGGCACAGAGGCACATTGTTTGCTCCATCGTGTACGGTTCTATAACCCTCGATGGAACCTGCTTTAGGTGTTGTTCCGAGAATAGGCAGTCTAAAAATACCGCTAGGAAAGACTGGCATGCGTTTGAAAAACCACTCAGAAAAGAGATGTGTAATTTTCGTGACGTAGTACACTGGATCTCTTAGCGTGTGGTTGCATGGCTGATGTAAGGTGGTGGGGGGGGGGGGGGGGGGGGGCTCATTCGAATTGCGACCAGAAAATTTTGTTCTTTTTCTAACTGCGTGATCATTGAATATTTCAAAGGAAACCTATCTAAAATGGAGATAGGCGAATTCGAAGCTTTGGTTTGTGTGCTGTAAGTTTGTTACGACATGCGTTGTGTTTACATGCTTTCATTTTTCCATCTTTACTTGTGGGATTTATAAATCTACATTTGCTAATAGGTTTAACAAGTATTTATAAATTTATAAATAGGTGACGGGAGAAGTCAGAGAAAGCGGTGATTCGAAATCAGCAATGGTACGAAACAAGGCTGTGTCTTCGCTCCCACTTCTGTTCAAACACCGAAGTGTTACGATGAACTGGCAGCGCAGGTATAAGAGCCAAACTGATTGGTAGCCAGTTGCTTTTGATGGGACACGTGAGGCGCATGGACGACTCGTGCATTCCGAAAGCTGTGTTCTAAGGCCAGCTGTAATGGGAATATCGTCGCAACGACCGTGCGTTTCTACGATGCAGAGACACGTCCAATCTGAAGTCGTGCCACATAGACACCATAGACACAAAGGAATGTGAACGTAGTTTGTGAAGACATATGTCCCATGTAGTAGTGAAAAGCTTCGAGCAGAGACTCACAGATGATCTGGCGGAGAAGCGTAGACTGAGGTACAGCCGACCCGAGCCAATGACAGACGGTTACATGTGCCACAAGCCCAGGAAGTTGTGTACATCCAGAATAGGACTGACGTCACATCACCGCGTCTACAAAACTGGTGTTGCCAGACGCTCATTCATCGAAAACGATGAGAAACACCATCACTTAACATTGCTCTGGTGGTCAAAATGTAGCATATTTACTCTACTGATTTGTATTGAAATTCGTGTAAATATCTACATTTTAGATGCACCACTCACTGCCCTTATGCTCTTTTCATGCTGCGGATTTGCTTGAGATTAGCTTACCTAACCTTGAGCAAATCCGCAGTATGGAAAGCAAGTCCTCAGATACACTGGTCCTGCCTGGGTTATTCCACAGTGTTAAAACTTTAATTCGCAGTATGAAAAAAAAACATCTGCTTTGCCAGTAGTGCCCATTTACTGCTGAATTAGATATACTAGATAAGATATATATTAGATAAGATATCACATAGGACCCCCCACACAAAAACACATTTACTGGTTAAATTCTCACACTATAATTATTTAAGCTTTTTCGTTTGCTACTTATCTTTTTGGACAGCTCGGTGCTATTAAACTAGTTATTTTTTCTAACCAAACTTTGATTTCGTTCTCGGCAGCGAAATTAGTCTTGTTATTGTGCCAGCCTCAGGCTATTTGAAGAGCATTCAACAGCTTGGAAATATCCGGGTTTTCATTTCGTGTTTTTTTTTTTAATTTGTATGTTTCTGGAGCAACTCTTCTTATAGCGAAATGAAATGAGAAGAACGTGTTGCATAGTCAGCCATAGTCAGTTACACATGGCATTTGATAGGCAATATATTGCAACCTAATATGGTCCCTAATGTGACGGTGCTCAGATTGCGAACATTTCACTCATGATCAAGGTCATATGGCAGCCCTTAAAATTTTAGAATTAAATAGCCACAAAAAGGCTGCTTCTCGATCTATATAGAATGATATCCTGATGCTAGACTTTTGTGAAGAATATTTTTCAAGAAGTTCATGATTTTTTGGCTCACTGAAGCCTGGTACAAACGCTGGCTAAAATATTTTCGAAAGTGGATGGCGATTTTCTCTAGTTTGCTGCACATATTCTAAAAATATTAATGATATACAGTTGGTCCTCGTTGTCATAGCTCTCGCTGCAATAAACCTCTGTTTTTCAACATTGTGATTTGTTCGCAAAAAAAGTTATTTTTACAACAAAAAAAAGGATCACACGATGAGCATTATTCTAAAATTTTTAATAAATCTAATCAAATTACAGCAGGCAACGTATTTTGGAAAAAAAGATTTAAATGCCACCGATTATATGCACTGTCAACTTGTGCAACAGTTGTTTTAAACTTTTTAATGCAGTGTATTTGTGCAACACTGGAAAAAAAACTTCGAGCAAACATTTCTGCCTTCGACTTTACAGGAGTGCATTGTGAGAACCGCTTAAAAGTTCGTTTTACGACGGTATAATTCTAAGATAATTTTTTATTCTGAATTAAATTTGTAACAAAGAACTATTGAAGGTCTATTCACATTGCTGAAGTCAAAGTGACGAGCATAAGGAAGAACACTTGCAAAGAAAAATTTCAAAAGTGATAAGGAAAAACAGTACTTATTTGTAAGACAAAAATTAATCAATGGAGCTAAAGGCGCAGGTCACGAGGTTCGCCATCGCCTTTGCTGTCTCCTACCACATGACGGCTGTCGAAATGGCATTGGGCACTTTCGTCACCGCATATCTCATGGCACTCCAGCAGGCTCTGGCGACTTAACTTAAAAATCGAGAAAAAAAAAAAACATTGTCAGAATTTATTCACCAAACAATAAAACACTGAGAATAAATAAACTCATCATTTCATTTCGTAAGACGAGCTCTATGAGTACAAGCGTTTTCCACTTTTAGATAGGTTTCCCTTCCAGAAAATAATCCCGCCTTCAAACAGCCAGCCAGTCAGAAGCGAGAAATTATATGTGTACTGTCACTTGTGTTATACCCACCCAGGTGGGATACAAACCCAGTCTTATTGTGGGTCGGTGGGAGGGGATCATTAAACTAAAACCGGCGAACCCGAATTACGGGTTTTACTCGTTTAAGATTGTTTTACCAACCAATTCGATAGTTTTAATTCGCTTATTGCCACTTTCAGAGGGGACTGAAGTCCGAAGCAGGGAAACTTACTATTCTGGGCTGTGCGAGAATTACGCTGTTACACGTTTGCCGGGGCAACAGGTAGGGATAATTACAGTAAGAGTTAATGAAACTCCGTCGCTAAGTTTCACTTCCTTTGAATTTCCCATAGAAGTGGGTCAGGGGCGTTAGATATTTCCGATAATAAAATATTTACGGCCTAAGCGACGCCGAGTGTTGCTGATCATGCCCCTCCTAACCCCCGCTGGATGGGAGCCTAACTTTGAGTAACCTACGGCTTTCAACAATATATATAAGAGTAAACTTTTATTTTTGGTTAAATGCATCGCCAAACATCATTTAACTGAACCTCACTTCAATGTCGGGAGTTTCCCCTCAAAACGCACAACTAGCCATTCTATAGCACAATACTTAATAAATTTGTGACCAAAAAGTAACAAATTTAACTTAAAGCCCTGTGAAACATCGTGATTAGCCTAAGTCGACCCAAAATGAGAGACAGCAATCAAGACACCGAAAGACACAGTATATGTAAGTGAAAATTAACGTTAGGTGAGCTGACGGCCGATTTTTTTTATAAATTCCGCTGTTTCTTTCCCTTGAAGTTGACGTTCTGGAACTTAGAGAAAGATCCTCATTAAAATTAGGCACAAAGGATACAATTAGAGCCTTTTGATTCTCTTGCCTGTATGCATTCGAGATCTTAAGGTACTGTTGCAACACTTTGACAGGGTACAGAGATAACAGTATAACGATATGTTTAAATGTGCCCATCTCTTGAGTGACAATATGAATCTTACCCATGAAGGTTGCTCTGGGGACAAGAAAGGCCTTATTCCGCTCACCGTTCTCTGTCCTGATCTCTCTAGAGCATGAATTTCACTTCTTTTGACGGACGCTAAGGCTAAGAGGAAGGCAAACTTTATTGTATACTCTGTTGTGTCCGGGCATGGGAAGATGAATCTGGGGAGTGAACTAGCAAACAGATCCAAGGCAGAGAACCCCATGGGTACTGATGCACCAGCCACTAGAAGAGGACTTGTCGAGGCACCACTGTGTGTGAACGACTTAGCCTGGTCTGGGGGCCAAGTTAGCTAATACATTGACTTCTGCTAGGTTACAGATCGTGATATGCCTCTGGGATGGCCAAGAAAATTACAGCATCTGAAACCTTAGGGCGGACAGCTGGGCTTGCTTTGGTATCAGTTTGGATTTGGACAGACTGGTGACAATGCTTACCTGTATGGCCTTTTTGACCAACAGGAATGGCTGACGACACGCTGTGCTTAAGTGTGCAAGACAACAATCGCCCAGGTACTGAAACACTAACACGCATTGCAGACAAGCCAACTTTTTAGCAACATCATGACCTTCATGAAACACATACGGGACTGTGGACAGACCGAAGAGAAGTGCAATTTTCTTTTCCCGTCTGAAAAATGAGGAATTTCAGGTGGACTGATGGAGTGGGGTGTGACGGTAAACGTTGAACAGTCTATCGAAGTTCCCACATCTGATCCTGATCTATGCAGTGCCCATCTGGAACGGTGTTACGTGAAAAGAACTCTACTGACATACCCGGTTGGTTTCTTCACATTTCCTCACTTTTTCATTGGCTTTGCATGTCTTTTAACATTTCTTATAAGGCTGTTCGGTCTCTAACTGATAGGGTCCGGCTTTTCAGATTCACTCTTTCGATTTCCGCTTCGGGAAATGGCTCCTTCTCACCTAGAGAACATGACCCGTAAGTCCTTGACACTTGATGAACAATGTTGTGGAAAAACGTCTCTCCGTAGTGAATCATAGAAAGCTTAATGGCGTCCCGTGAGCCACAGATCCTTCCCAATCGTTTTCATGGCCTTCAGGATCCTGAAACAATATAACATTAAGAATATGCCGTAAGGATGCCTCAATAATCTTAGCATCTTTTCCACTACTGGAATTTATGAGTCGGTCCACACCGATGGCATCCAGACAATGCGTTTCACAGTCTGCTTCAAGGCCTCCAGCGGACGGTCCAGGGTCAGGATCCGAAAGGGAAGCCAAGAAGAAGGGCAAACTGCCAGCCAAGGTTTTGTGTCTTCAGTGTCCTCTGCACAACAAGCAGCGCAAATTCTCACCTCGCACGTGCCTGCAAAACTAGAGCCATATCGACCTATAGAGACAGTCACAGTTAGCGAAGATGAGTCAACAGGCTGAGGTGTCCGCATTACACCTGGAAGACAAAAACGCCTCAGTAACGACAGAGACAGACTGACCAGACTGACAAGTTTATGGCGTCCCAGAAACGGAAGAGATAGGCGAAGCGTCTACTGACAGGGAAGACTCCCCTTATGTGCGGATGCCTAGCTACCTTGCCGAAGAGGTTGCTCACCGACGCTGGCACAGGCTTAGTAGATACTTAGTCCGAAGACTTCTGTTCTATCAATGAAATTGGGAGATAGCGTCGTTGGTGATAACATCAACGAAAACCTCGCACTATCGGTCTTTCGTACAAGTGACATTCCCTCTCTTGATCGTTGTTATAAAACACCCGACCTCTGATGAGCTCTATCTGTTATGTATATCCAACGCCCAGAGAGGATGGATAATTTAAAAATTGGTATCTCTCTTTATAGGTACTACCCCCAGTGAGTCTACGGAGTAAACACGTGTTATGCACAACAGAGAGAACCATCGTAGAGGTTGGCTGTGGGACAGCATTGGCAGGTTGATGGAAGGTAGGATGGGACTTTCACTTGAGCCTTGAAATTTGGTTTTATTGCGTGATTATTATTTTCCGGAATGGAAATCCATTTACAAGTGGAGATAAACGAATTAGAACCTTTTGCAAAGTAAAAACAGTATTTACCACTTAGGGTACTGTTTATTTCTTCTAAAGTGTAGTAAGTGAAATTTTGGATACTGTCGGTGCGAGGGCTAAAAGTGAGTTGACACACTATGAATTGGCTACTGAAAAAGAATTTCTTAATATTATTGCTCAGTCGTCCGCATCAACTTGCGAGCTAGATCCAATGCCCTCAAAATTGCTCAAAAAATTGCTCAAACATTTGGCGGATACAATTCAGGTAATTGAAAAGTGTGTCAAATAAATCAAGATTTGTATGACTCAAAATTTTCTGGAACTCAACGACAACTGAATTTTTTTTATTTGGTTCAAGTTTTAATATGAGAAATTTAGATTCGGTTACAGTGTCAGTTGGAAATTGTAAAATCAATAGTGGTAAAAGTGCTAAAAATCTAGGCGTCAATTTCGATTCATGCCTTACAATGGACAATTTTATTTATTTTATGGACAATATGCTGCCCGACTGATAACTGGAGTGGACAAATGCATACCGATGACCCCTGTTATCTATTTTTAAGGTTTTTTTTTGTTTAGGTTTAAGGTTTTAGTGATATGTTATAACTGTGTCAAAAAAAAAAACTCCTGAATATTTATGTGAACTCGTTGAAATGTACCGACTTATTTATTTATTTTACTTATCTATGTTGTATCTCATTTTACCTTCACTAATGTTTTCAACTGCTTGCGTAATAATTTGCTGAGCAGTTTCTTGCGTATCAACAGCTTTGCGTTTAATGCTTTCTCGCACTTTGAAAGCTTCAGTTCGCCCTGTTTCTGGTGCGTGCGCGTGCATGCTCGTTTGCACGTTGAGGTTTGCTTAACATTGATCAGCTGAATCTCTATCTCCCCTCCGTTTTTCACATTCAAACGATATCGCCCCATTCGCTAGCTGTTTCTGCTGAACGTACAAGTATCCTTCGTAAGAGAGATTGTCCTTCCCTCGTTTTGTCTTAATGAACTCCATATTGATTTGATATAGAGTGTCATTTCTTACCAGTTTTTATACAGAACGTGCCTACCTGCTCTGGTTCTTTCTTAATTCCTTTTTTTAATTCCGTCATTGCAATTAATGGAATATACATTAATCCATCAATGATATTAAATGGATCTCATGATACCGTAACTACTCAGTGCAATAATTGATCAAATGTGCAATCATGAAGATCTAACGCAATCCTTTACTGGAATTAAATCATTAAAACGCTTTCATCAATTTCATCAATACATCTCTTAAAATTTGAAACACCATTTTGAACAGTTCAATCATTCAATAATCTTTCATTAATTTCATCAATACATAAAACTTAAGCCCTTTGAAATACCCTTTTGAACAGTTAAATCATTCAAATATCTTCCATCAGTTTCATGAATAGATCACATTACTCTTTGATAAAACCCTTTGAATATTACACAATAAATAATAAAATAGTAGAAAACATTTCTGGTTGGAAAGGGCCGGGGTGGAGTAACCGGGATAAAGGGCCGGGGGGGGGGAAGCACCGGGGGAAAAGGGCCGAGCGGGAAGTAACCGGGGGGAAAGCACCGGGGAGAAAGGGTCGGGGGGAAGTGCCGGGGGGGGGGGAAGGGCCTGTTCCCGTTTTACATTATTTTTGCTTTAAATTATTTTTAATGCAATTGTAAAGCGCTTAGAGCTTTGATTAGAATAAATGCTTAAGAAATTGATTTTAGTAATAATAATAATAATAATAATAATAATAATAATAATAATAATAATAATAAGGCGGCTACAGATGGACTTGTTGCCTTTCTTCATGTGGGAAATCCGGTCTGGTTTCATCTTTGCACACTTACCTCAGTCTTTGGTTATACATTCTTATGCCTGTCTCATGATAGTCAATTGAAGGTACAACCATTGCTTAGCGGATCCAGGTAGGACAAATGAGTGTCTTGTGAATAGGTTTGTACATGATACATTTCATAAAATAAAAAGCATGTTTAGAAAGCACTTAGAAATCAGCTCTGCTGGAAATCCTGCAGCGTAGCAGACCAGAAAAACCGAAGCAGGTAGTATGGTACAGGAAGTGATGTCAGACACGGGAAAAACGGATGTTTCATCGGATGTGACGGCACTTCCAATATCGTACTTGCTCATGTAGCAAATTTCCTACTTCTGCAAGTAAACATTTCGTTGTTGATCCATTCTTTTTCGAAGTCACGACGTAGTTCGACTTAATTGAAAAATTTCTAAATATTGCGAGTTGCTGCTTTGTATTTTGCTACGAGTTAATCTTAACGCCTTGCCAACGCCTATGCTGATTAGTGTAAAATAGATGAAGACGCAGAGATGTCGACACATAACCACTGTTCTATATACGCATAGACGCTGTACGTTCATCGAATAGAAAACAAAATGGCACTAATGTAACCACACCCCAGCAATGTCTTTTGTACAACGCTGCATAACGGCGAAAACGGCGATGTGGTAAAAATTGCAGTTATGACGTCAGTAGATATCAGGCTCACAACAAAATCAGGATCATATTTTTGCAGCGGACAGCAGACGGAGGCAATTAAAAAGACGTCGCTGAGGCTAGAACAATAAGGAAGAAAACTGCAGCTATGCAACACTTTGAAACACAAGTGATTGTTATTTTTGTGTGAAAAATTTTCAACATAAAACTGAAATTGTTTCGGTATTTTGACTGAAAGTTTTCCGTTACTGCCCCAATTAACCTCAAAAATAAAATGTCTCCACACTAAAAAAAAAAAAAGCATCCTAGGAAAACAAGCAATTTTTTTTTAAATTTTACAGCCTTTTGTGACAAAAAATCATGCATATGAATCAAAGTGTTGGAATGGTTTAGAAAAATAAATAAAATCACCTGTCTTGAGTGATCTTAAATTAATTAAACAAACAATTTTGAAACATTTAAAAAATCTCAACAATCTGCGGTTTTTATTCTTAATGTTCATTTTTTATCTTCTTACCAACAAGACATGAAAATAAAGAAAACAACCCTTTCATTCTAAGTAGATGTTTGTCTTACACCCATTGAAAATGTACAACAAGGAATAATTCTTTATGCATTCATATTAAATGTTGGGCTTAAATTTTAAGTAATTAATATTCTTTTGATTCGACGATTTCTTTGGACTCCACCAGAGTAGCAATGTTTCTGGTTGACACTGGGTTCAAAGACCATCTTCTTACCCCACTAACCCCTTTTCACACAATTACTTTCAACAGAAGGGTTAAGTGAAAAAGATGAAGAATAAGATACCATTGTGATAGTGAATGGGTTGCATATTTTGTGGATATCAACAATGCCCAAGCTTGATATCCTGCAGGACTCCATTGACAATCATGTGGTATAACTTTAAAAAGGGTGCATTGAACATAGCAGTGTATTCTTTTTCTTCTTACCATCTCAATGTCTGCTTATTCAACCTGTACTCCCCCTGCCAGTCAATTCTACCAGTTTTATTGCGAAGCATTCATTCTTGTCGACATATATGGGGATTCATTAAGTAGAAAACTGACTGCCTGGGGTCAATGTTTTCACTCGTTTAGTTCCATTATTATTCGGTGTGCAACCCACATATGAAAATTTATTCAGCCCGAAGGGGTTTCAGTGAAATGTGGAGTTAAGACAAGTTGACAAAAGTGTGACCATAAAAAGGGACGGCATAACAGGCAGGGATTATAACTGCAAAAAACAAAATCGAGGTAGGAGACCTGTATAAAGCATTAATCCGTAAAGTATATAAAAGAAACGCGAAATCGGACCTGCTCAACTTGTCAGAGATTGCTCCTAAAATTTGGATTAGCTGCAAACGTGTTCCGTTGAGCAGAAAAATAGCGTGTTAATACGAATAAAAACCTATATTGACGGCCATGCCTATACGGAGAACAATCTATTTCTATGTTATGTGTGGAATGTACTCCTATTGTAAATCCTAACCCTTCAAGCTCGCTTTTTTTCATACCTGATTTTTATTATATAAACGACAATTGCTGGCAAAGTCTTGCAATATGGTATTGTAGCGCTGAAGGATAAATAACAGTTCTGTGTAAACATATGTTAAAAGCTTTATTAAAGCTGTAATAGCCCGGGGACTACACTTGAAAAGAACCACAAACCTTTTGGCATTTTATTATGAAAGAACAGCCAAAATATACACGTCGCGCTGTATTTTGTGCAGAAGTAAAATGAAATAAGCGGTAAAGAAGAAAAAAAATTCAAGTGCTAGGAATAGTGCCTTCTTTCGAGGTCGCCTGCCGTAAAATTTGAAGCACAACTACAGAAAGGGCTTTGATATATAAGAAGAAACTGAAGTGAGGGGTTAGCATTTGTGTGTCAGAGAATTGTCGCTTACCCTGTTACATGGGGATCGGTGAAGGAAAGACTACATCACTACCGAAAACTATAAAAGTCGTCAATTGATAAATTGGCTCTCACTCTATGGGGAACGTTTCTTTATAGTGAAAAAAAACACTGATGCAAAGTCATGTTCGGCTTGACAACAAAGGAACTATTTTGCCTGCAAGATTTAAATAAAACTGCATAAGAATGGACTGTAATGTCTGCTCACAGGCAAACTGTAACAATTTTCGTGTTCAAGAATTAAAACTTGAAGGATAATAATCGAATCTTTGGCGTGCCATTCTTAAGTTCATTAAAAAACAGCGAGCAGTAAAAAGAAAGTAAAAATACACCAACAAAGAAAACAAAATAAAAAAAACGCATAGCTAATTGCAGCGATATGATTCCGTTTAATGTGATACAACTTAGACGTGCTGTTCAAATCCTGGTGTGAATTGCATATGTTGTGTAAAAACAGGAGCACTGCCACACGTGAGACCAGAATCTGACCGCCCAATGGATAAATCAGCTAAGAATAGCCAAGTTATAATTGATTCATGACATGGTGGATAGTTTACCCGTCTTTTGATCGTAAAGAGTAAATGAAATATGACAAAAGTGACCTACATACCACTTGCAGGCTTCATTGAAAACAGAGACCGGTATGTCAAAGGACAACGGTTTTAAGCAAGTAAACGGTAACTTGATATAAAGATAATAATTTAAACGATAAGCCACACACAATGGATAACACTTCTAAAGAAGCGGGGTACATTTTATTCCTTCTCATATCGCTGTTGACTTTCCTTTCCGAAGCAGCTTTGAATTGTATCTTAGCTGTGTATGTACACCAAGAATTCGGCACGACATGCCTGACGCTATTACTGTGCCTGATAGCATTGCCCTCAGCTGTTCTCCAGTTTGTTTCATACATCTTTCAGCGTCGAAGTGGCCATCCAGAAAGAAGATGGATGGTTCGGATCTTTGTTGTTTGTGTTCATATTCTTCAGCTGGGTTTACCCTGGCGATACGCTCGTATGCTTTTAAGCCACTATATCACAATGGATGCCAAAGAAATACGAGACAGTTTTATCCTGCGCATATTCAGTACTTTCGCCAGCACATTACCTATAATCTTTCTTCAAGTGTATTTAATGTTGTTGAAATTAAATGATTTCTCAATGACGAAGGATTGGTATTTGGTAGCAGCTTGTACGGTATCGCTGCTTTCGGTTGCCTGGTGTCTAGCCACTTACCAAAAACGCCAGCAGTACTGTTGTGCAGTTGGGGTCACGCCCACATGGACTGCAACGTTAATTCGCTTTCTGTGGAGGCTGGGTGAAATCGTGTCCAGGATATTAACGCTTGCCCTGTTTGCGCTTGCCCATAGATTCTGGATCTTCCTTGTACTGGGATTTCATTGGCTTACTATGCTTTTGCTATTATTGGTGGATCGTGTTTTGCAAAATCCAGAAAACGAAAACAAATTGAAATCTGGTTTGAGCTTGTTGTTAAAATCATATATTTACATATTTGCACACCTCAATTTAACAGCAAAGAAATCAAAATACGGATTTGTCTTCTTTTACATTATATCGTGTTTGGAAAGCATAGCATTGTTAATCTTGTGGATAGTATTTGACAAAAGAACGGAATTTCATATGCCATTTGGAATAACCGTGGCAGGAGGGTACGTTATGGCTTTAATATTTGCTTTAATTTATTATAATTGCTTCCATGCGAAAGGTTCAAAACACGAACATATACAGGCACAGAGGCCGAATTCCTCCTGCGTCCACCAGTGCGCTGAATGCCGGTTGGATGGTATCCCCAAAAGCCGACCCATAGAAGTGGATAAAAACAAGCCCTGGTTACAAGTGTCTGCTTGTCCCAATCCGAACTTCTTCACCGACACCATTCATTCGGACTGCACATCGGATAGATCGTCTGAAATTTTAGTGAGTCAAAGTCATCCACACATCCACACAAATGGTAGCCTCGGCGTTGCCAAACCAAAACACCTCCTGCGATTAGATGCTCGCATTTTACAGCCAGGACGATGCAAGTGCGGCAGCGACGTGATAAACGGAAGAAGCGGCTCCCAACAGAAAAAGATACCAGTTGCAGGAGTCCCCAATTCTGCTTTAGAGTGGGACCATTACGATTTACAAGTGAGAGAAACTCCAGAGGGCGCCTCCAACCCAGAAACGCAATCCAAAGAATCGCCTCGCAGTAATAACACGCCCTCTGTTGGACGCAACAGTAAACAAAACTCATTTGATGGCAGCAGTTTACCAAAAGAAATGGATTGCGCACGCGCACCTAGTGGTATTGTAGATCAGGGATACTTCTCCACGCTCAGTTCATCTTCAAAAGACACACACAAAAGGTTGCCAAAGAAACCAAATGAATTGCCAATAAAGTTAATGAATCAGGGGCTCACCTTGGACAGGGTGGGGGAACAGCGTGGCATTCCTCGTCTGTACACAGGCCTTCTGCCCGATGAGACGGCCTCATCTTCATTCAGCACAACCTCTTCCAGAATCCCAATCCTCAACTGCCAACGCTGCGGCCATTGTGTTTCAATAGACAGTGTATCCATGTATTCAATGACGTCTACCAATACGAGTATGACGTCATATCCTACTAAATTGCACCACTACGGTTCTATGGACTACCTGGATCCTGCAAACAAGTGTTTAAGAGAACAAAGGAAGGTTGATAAGCGCCTTGCAGCTGGCGTAACTCAGGGCAAACGGCCGCTGTCCAGGCGATGTGCTCACGGCAATACGGACCTGCAAAGGCCAATCGCAGCGCAAGAGCCTCACAGATCTGGGTATGCGCATAATAATCCTATACGACTGTTATCCAGTGATGCTTCTAGTGCTGGTTGGGATTATACGGATTCCGAAATGTGAGCCATGTGATGTATTTTCTATTGCTTCTATTTTTGTAACTTATTTCGCTGTAAATTTGTTAGTGGCTAAAATAGTTCGTTAGGTTTTGAAGTTGACATATAAAGACTGCAACTGTGGTGCATACTTGGGGTGTGTTCGCATGTACTGTATTTTCCTGGGAATTGGTATGGTATTTAAAAAAATTTATACCTCAGTTTCGAATAAAACAGCTACGAATATTTGCAAGAATTCACTGGAACAATGCAGCAGTTTAGGCGGCCCTAAAATATGACGCCAATATGCCAAAATTGTGTTAATTTACACCAGCCATTTACTTAATGCCTTTATCTAAGAGCAGCCATATTTAATTATATTTTAAGCCCAGGCCCGCAGCCAGGAAATTTTTAGGAGGGGGGGGGGGGTTCTAAAATGCCAAAGTCCCAAGTTTTCCAGTATGATTCTTTTTTGCGAAAGTGCAATTTTTTCCAGTCTTTAATGACTTTCGCATTTAGGGGTGGGGGTTCTATAGAGCTCATGGAAGCACCCCCCCCCCTGGCTACGGGCCTGTAGACCTAATGCATACTCTGAATGATATTTAGTCTCACAATGTCCACTTTGTGTGAATTACTGCAGGGTCTGAAGTTCAAACAAAAGTATGGAGAACGTCTTTTTTTGCACGAGTGAAAAAGAATAGCCGGTTTTATAAGAAAGTGAACGGTGGTTGTTGTATATGCACGTATTTTTCTAAATGTAGATTTGAACTCAGATGCAGGGTCACCTCTCGTAAAAGTTGAGGAAAAAAACGGTTTTCATCATTCCAAACATGGCAAAGGGGGTTATCAAATTTCGCCTAAAATTAATGGTGGTGCATTGTCTATTTTTCATTTAACGGGCAGGGTTGTCTTTATTGTCCTTGTTTATGGAGGAACTCACGAGATTTCGAAATGAATCTTGTGAAATCGATGCGAAGTTCAAACGATTAATTTAAAGCATTTGTTATCCTTTTTTTATAACTTGCAAAAATAACCATGTAGATTATTCATAATATATATTCAGGTATTTTTAAGCAAAAAAATTGTTCTCCAATAAACTCTACTTTGCTTAAGTATTGCATCACCTCCCGCGTTTGCCAAGAACATAGTTAGCACTACTGAATATAATTTCAAAAACAAACATATACTACTACACGATAAATCATGCAGTTAAAAAAAAACTTTTTATAGCATTATCCATAGTAGCAAACCATCTAGTATTCATCTCTGTTATTTGCATGTTTGTTTTTTTTTATCTGACACACAATAGCTATACATCACAGCCCTTGCTTTTTTTGTCACGGACCCGATTCATGTATCCAAGGGTTGCCCTTACCAACGCCGAGTAGCCTGAGAAGCTTGGAAAAGGGGTAGCGGGGTGCAGCTGTTCGACTAATTTTGTTTCATGGTTTTCGAAGAAATATCCACCCGAACTCTTTCTTTGTTGCATGCTGTTTTTGACGATAACATCCCTTTACCATTTCAGACCAGTCGATTTATCATAAAGCATTACCAATTTCAAACACTTTTCGTATAAAACTCGTGATGTTTTCTTCAGAGAAGGGAGTCAAAATGGATATCTACTTATTAAACATTGTCCCACCGCCACCCCCGCTCTTCAACTTGAATATGTGAACTCAAATTTAATAAAAAAAAAACATTGGAAAAATAGACTCGCAACTGGCTCAATGATTTCTATTAACATTTTGTTAAAAAACTTACGCGTGAGTTTACATTTTCATATTTAATCACTTTGTAGAAGCTTTTTATGAGTTAAGTATCATTGCTTGTCTTATTGATTAGAAAAACACATATACATGTACAGAAATACATATCTTTTTCATTTTATTTTTTTGCTATGAAATATGACGTGACAAATGTTTTGTTGTTTTAGTTGATTTGGGTGGTCGTAATTAGCTCAGGCGTAAAATTCTATTGTTCTGTAAAGTATAGTATAGAGATTTAGATGTAGAAAATATGGTCTTCCCGCCATCAGAATTCTCCGCCTTAACCTTTCATCGAACCATGAAATGAATAAAATTGTAGTGAGAATCTTAGCGGTGAACTACTGATCTGGCTTCTGTAGAATCCTTACTATGTCTCATATTTTTAATTTGTTCCAATGTCTTTGATGCATTTTCAATTTGAAGATACACGAATCAGTAAAGGAAATACGCCACCACGCATAAGTCTTATACAGACAGCCGAAATGAGTTATGCCCGGAATCCTTTAATACAATGCGATATGAGGGAAGGCCATTCTGACAATATCCATATAATGGATGATGATTAGGCAGCATTGGTAATGTTTTAAAGGCAGGGCTACAAGCGTAGGGTGCTACTTGGACTATATCAAAGGATGTAAATATCGGTATTTGCATTCTTTGACTATATCTGTAAAGTGGGATTTCTTATGTTTCTTCTAAAATATGTGAGGTGACAGTCAACGAATCGAACAAACAAACAAGCAAATAAAAAAAAAAACGGAAAAAAATACGCATGCAAAACTTTATACGTAAATCTATTGGTATTTTTGTAGTTTTCTTCAAAAGACTGTGGGGACATTATCAAGACTGGATTCAATTTTCCTAAGTAGCAACCCTATGGATTGAACACTTTCATAGCAACAAAAGACTTCGCTAAAATCTAGCTTTGACGATTTTACGCTGTTTGATTTATTTTGTAAAATAGCATTGCTTTTTTTTATACAAAAAGAATCTTATAGAATATCACATATAGCTCTGCACAGAGTTCATAGTTACGGCGTATATTTGTTAAACACCTTGCATTGATTGGATAATAATCGATATTGGTACTTGTTCAAAATAAACAGAAGAGAAAAAACTGTCCTGATGTCTTAATTTTCACTCGCAAGTGAACCAATGGTTCCGAAGTAGCGTTCGAAACCACAACAGGAACAACAACAACAACAACAACAACAACAACATAATAATAATAATAATAATAATAATAATAATAATAATAATAATAATAATAATAATAATAATAATAATAATAATAATAATGCATTAGCATTAGTAAAATGAACATTATGACTCTTTTCATATAGACATTGAAGAATCGCAGAACAGAAAACACATTAAGCATAGTCTCTACATCACATAAATTATATTAATTGATAAGGGGCAACGGTAAAACCCCTGAAAATGATAGCACACAATGCTCGGAGAATTTTCAAATATATCTTCGAAAATAATAACACCTTTGCTTTAAAAAATTAAATAAATTTATTACTTCATTTTCTTGTCAAGGCTGAAAAACTATTTCACGTGTTTGAGGACTTTGTAAGAGCGTTGCAGCCGCATTTTTCAAGATGACGGTTGTAGTTTTTATGAATAAATAAATTAGTTCAATTGAAAGGGATAAAAAAATTCAAAGTAAAAATAGTTAAAGATTTAATATCTGGAAATGACCTGTTGTTGTCACTAAAAATCAATTACGAAACTCCTTTAAAATAAAAACCCATAGACAACTTAGGAAAGGAAATACGTGTACTGAACGGTGGGATTTATTTACTGACATCCTTCCATACCTTTTCGGCAATAAAACCAAAATAACAAACCTGGGATTTAGGTTTCGGAATTCACTAGGCGAGGGGTTGGGTGTAACTTAAGTCCAAAATACTTAGCTAAATTAAAGAACAAAACTCAGCCACACATTTCCCCATGTGGAAAGCGAAAAGATCTCACAGTTTACCATTTGAAAAGCGAATAGATAGGGAGTAAAGGAGTAAGGGAGAATAAAACAGCTATGTTGGAAGCAAAAGCTGAATTTTTAGAAAGCAAAAGATAAACAATCGCACATTTTAAACGAAAA
The DNA here is from genome assembly GCA_949752745.1 of Protula sp. h YS-2021. Lineage (NCBI taxonomy): Eukaryota > Metazoa > Annelida > Polychaeta > Sabellida > Serpulidae > Protula > Protula sp. h YS-2021. The sequence continues at coordinate 62,702,122 of OX457026.1, forward strand.
TAGGCGTCAATTTTTTCCACAGCTTTCCAACGTCGATTATGTTACTTCTCTGCAATATTGTAAGAAAGATGTTGGTTAGACGTCGGAGAAAGCTGCGCGTTGGTTGCACCAAAGACAATGTCTAAACATCGTTGCTTACCCAACGTCTATCCATATGTGTATCGAAGACGTCGTTCTGATGTGGTTAGACGTCGCTCTGATGTGGTTAGACGTCGCTCTGATGTGGTTAGACGTCGCTCTGATGTGCTTAGACGTCGTTCTGTGGTTACGACCATTCACAACCAAAGTACAACAAAAGTTTACGCTGTGGTTTTGTCGGATCGACGTCAGTCGTTGTTGAATCAACCTTAGAATGTTCACTGGGTAGCAAGGGACGTTTGGGTTAAAGGTAGAAGAGAAAGATTCACGTTCCCGCAGCGTTAGGTACGGCCCAGGCCAAACTACAAACTGCCAGGTACCTGTAACTTGTACTTTGAAATACAGTTAAACACTACCCCACACGCGTGTCTGGCCATTTGTTGGAATGGTTAAATATCTTATAATAAAGAGACGAATTTGTTATCGGAAAGACAACACAAAGTGTACACTATGCACAAACCAGAGGCAGCGACCGTTTTAGTGGGTGTTTTTTTTTTAAGTTTGTTTGATAAACGCGGTCTTACTGTATTTTTCACATTGAAGACAGAAAAGGATAAAATGGCTTTTGTTAAATTTTACATTATGCTGTCACTCAAACAAATTGACGGGGACAAGGTGAAAATTACGGAAATAATTGCGTTGGAATTCCATTGAGAAGCTATGTCATCCATTATCGTTCCTCAGTAGCATTCCAGCACAATCATTTTGATATCAAAAAGAGGTCAGCCACTACCATCACACTTTCTAACGCCAATACAATTAAATTTAATGAAATTTTTCTTTTGGTTTTGAAGCAGCAAAAGTTATTACATAAGCAACCGGTTGCCAGGACGGTGTCGGAAATATAAGCACATCCTGAGTGAATTGAGTATCAACGGTTGGGAGGAAATACTATTGTTAGCAACAGTTGGTCTGAGGCATGTATAAATTTTCATATATTTGGCAAATGACAACTTTAAAATATCGGACACAGATTTGAAATTTATAAACGTGGAATATGTCACAAACTACGACGTGTTTTTACTATTGGAATTTGATAACAAGGCACTATTGAATTTAAAAATATGATCTTGTTTTTGTTATTCCATATGCACCCGTGATGATTTTTCAAAGCAATGCAGGCCACTTTTCATAACGTTAAAGAAGCGGAAAATTTTAATTACTTGAAAGACTTAAAATGCTTAGAGATACTTCTCATTTTGAGAGTGAAATGTGACGCAAATGTGAATGGTAAATGATTTCTGAAGATCTCATATTTTTAAAAGATAAATTAGGGGCCCCCTTTTGTGATATTTTGAAGTAGTTAGGATTGATGGAATTTTTATTTTGCTAATCAGTTGTTATGAAACAGCAATGCTATGGAGGGGAGACGAAAAACACCCGGGTTTGCCTCTCATCTCATACACTTCAATGACAACTTAATTCCGCCTTCTGAGCAAGCATTTAAAGCGTTTAAATCATAATGCATAATTTGTCACAATAAAAAGGTCTCCAACAAGAGCGTGTTTTGTTAACGTCTCAGTTCTACGCACCAAATGCATTAAATCACTAGTGGATTTTTAGGTTTTTTTCCTTAGCCCCGGTAATTTTGTAATATAAGATTTGGGGTTAGAACGAATCAAGTGTTTCTTGTTTTTATGCAAACATTCATCCGTCTGTTAAGATAAGCCTTCTTAACATAGCAATCGAATAAACAAGTCTAAATTTATTGATATTTTTGAGAGCCATAATGTTTTTTTTCTTGTTTTGAAGTCTAAAATATACGCCCTTTTGCCTTATTTCGCGTATAATTCCTCAAAGGTTAAAGTTTTAAAGTATAACTTTGTTTATTTATTATTTTTTTTTCTAATTCTGTGATGATGTATCAGAACTATAAAATAGGACCACCTCTGAGACTAGCAAAAAGTGCTTCGTTCCCTGATGGTCTTTTTTCGTAATGATTAACATGGTTCTTAATTAGACAATGATAGTGTATCTGTTCCTTTCTGCTCTAGATCGAGGTTACACATGCGCAGTTACACTTTCAAGTTATTTAGTAAAACAGTTTCTATTGAAAGGTACAAATTCCATATCCAGCGATTGCGGGTGGACCAGGTGTGTGTGGGTGGGTGTGGGGGGGGGGGGTGTGCCAAAACACGTGACTGTGATTGTGCAATATGGTCTAAGTTCATGCTCTGTTTTTTAATAAATAAATGAATAAGTTAACAATATATAAACCTTCTCTAACAACCAAGCATAAATAAAAAATACACAGCATTCTTCAAAGAGCTCGTTTATAGAGCAATTGAATGATAAATATTAAGTTAAAAACTTACAAACCAAAGGTGCTCAGAGAAAAGCGTAAAAATTGCCACCGTGTATGAAAAGGGTGAAGCTCTATTACATTGTAGTTTGGAGCTGTTTTTTTTTTTCAAACAACTAACATTCACCCCTGATTACATTTAATAAAAAACAATAGTTATTCCAATTGCCATTAAAACGTATTTCTCGAACTTAAGGGTTGTAGTGTGATTGTTAAGATTTGCTGCCTCGTTTTTTTTGTCTCGCCACTCTTTCTAAGATATCTGGGCAAGATTTTTGGATTTTGGATAGAGTGGAACCTCAAACATTCCGTTCCTGTAATGTAGTACTTAATTTTCAGTTCTATTGGAAGGTGGTCCATTTTCCGAGGTGATCCATTTTCCGAGGTGGTCCATTTTCCGAGGTGGTCCATTTTCCGAGGTGGTCCATTTTCCGAGGTGATACTTTAGTCAGATCCAGTGGTGTCACTATGTTGCAAAAACCTAATTTGTGAAATTTTGGAACTGACGCTGATAGGGAGAAATCTGGTGAATTGATGAGATCAGATGTTTGTTCTTGATAAGAAAAAGTATAAATTGCACTTTTTCTACTGTTTGACACTCAACCTTTCCGATATAAACACAAAAATTCTTAAGAAAATAAAAAGAGTTTTCTTTTAGATTTATTGTGTACCACACCAAGATTTAAAACTGTTCAAAAGACATTTGTAAGCCATGCATCAATTTGAATTTATTTTGCCATATTCAACCGTTCATCTTTATCACGTTTTCAAAATTCCGACCTTGGAGTGTTATGTCGGTGTGTGATGGAAATGTTTATAATTTCCCTCAGTGTTAGCTTATACAAAGCAATAACGCTATAATTTAAATTCCATATCAATTTAATTTATAGACAAATGCTGAACTGAATAGCATGCATATTATTTAGTTCTCTTTTTTTCGTTGGTCATTCCCATAAACCATCTCACCGAATCACCGGTTATCGTTGGTAATTTTACACTGATAAACGGTGAGCTATGGCACGCAAACTTAGATTGTGGTTGTTCCCTAATAGGTCATTTGACCGTCACAATGGGATTCACGGGGAAAAAAATGCCTCACCTCTAATTTTCTTGTTTTGTTGACGTATTGGTCTGGTGAGAGAAAGTATGATATACCCATTACAGCGTCATCACGATAAAAAATATTTGAAGTATTATGTACGCTATGTTTTGATTATAGTATCTGCCACTTCCGAGTTTCTTAAAAAAGACTCATTACGGACATAAATCGGCGGGGGTGGGGGGGGGGGGGGGTTGACTGGCGTTTACGAGAAGGATGAGTCAGCTTTTATGGCTCATTTGATCAAATCTTCCTTTTTCCATCAATCATAAAAGCATGAGCAAAAATCACCCTCTCCCCCCCCCCCCCCTCAGACAGACAGGATAAAATTATACATTTGTAAGCAGAATTTTGAGCTTTGGGTCAAACTTCTCACCTTCAGTCTGCACAGAAAAGGCCACTTCGACCATTGTCTCGTACCGTGACTCCAGACCCGGAAAATACCTAATAACCTGTTCTGTGCCGTTTCGGGTCGAATGCGCACCATCGCCCACACAACAAGTGCCCCTTACATTCAACATGCTGAATCGACTGGGGTTGTAAAATAACGTTCGATTCATCATTTGGTTGAGGCTCTAAAATGCAGATCATCATTGAAATGAACAAACGATTTAAGTAGAAGTTTATACATTTATGTCACCATAAAAGACTTGCCTTAATTTAGATTCAATTTGATAAAGTAAATTTTGTCTGGGGAAACTTCTTTCTGAAATTGGCGGTATACATTATTTAACTTGATATTTTTTTTACAATTTTTAATGAGAAAATATGCCCAAGGTAAAATTACTGGGGTGGAATAGCCCTATACCAATGTTGATAAAAAGGTGTTGACTAATACATCGATACAGTATATAGCATGAGCTTAAAACACTTTAAATAGCGAGCTCAAAGCTATTTCATTTTTACTGTGTATACAACTGTGTTTCAATTAGCGAGGTTCTCCAGTGGTCTGAATTTCTTTATAAAAGCGTTTTGGAAGAGAGTTAAAATATTAAGCCACTTGAGCTGGCTCAGACTATTTTGGCTGACCAAAACAAGCAGAAACTCGTCCAGATTCTCGTCAGACAGAAATATGACGGGGAAGTAGATAAGACGATACAATGTTGATGTTGAAAACATCATTATTAAACACGCATCTGTCAGTTTTGACCCCAAAGAAAAATACATTTCTTTATTCCCTTTTGATCAGTTTTTGTCAGCAATTAGCGTATGTTTATGAGGTGCAAGGGAAGGCTGGTCTAGTCCTCCTCGAAATTCGTTTTTGTTTGGAACATTAGAGTGTCAAAGAAAACGGTGTAGTTTTATTTAGATTACCCCCAAGGAATATCAATATACGTGTAATTGTTGTCACAGTGTGTTAGATAAAAGAACTCAGTACGTTTGATTAATTTGCTCTAGTTCATGTCTACGTTTCACCCATACTCTGAATCAATTTGCTGGCATTTTGTTTGCTGAGAAAACTCAGAAAATTTCTCTCCATAGTAAACCTAAAACCGGTTTTTTATGTTTCATAATAACATATTTAATTATACAACATAACAAATTAATTATTCCACGAGGTCCTACTTGTGAGCAAATCTGTTATAAATACAGTAGGACCTCGGGAATAAGACCACCGGAAGAGACTGAACGAAAAGTGCTCTTGTGGTGCTTCTAAAGTGGTTCTTCAGATCAGAAGGGTACAAAACTAAAGCAGAGCATATCAAAAGCATAGAAAACGCTATCAAGAGCACAGAAAACACATATCAAATGCACAGGATATTAAATGCACAGAAAATGCATCAAGGATCAATTATTTTATTTATCTAATTAAACTCAAGTGGTCTATTACATCATCGATGTTCAGCTGTTGTCGTAATCGACAGGCAGAAATTTAAATGCCACAATTTTAATGTACTCTTTGCGTTCGAGGTAAAAATAGCAATATTTTTGGAACATGTCATGGAGAAAATCTTCTTTGTCATAGTTTGTCGTTGATAACGGGACGAATTGAAGTCTTATAACTTGATGTGGGTCTCCTCCTGAAGCAACATGATGTTGGAAACGAAGTAGTTAGTTGGGTTTGGGCCAGAAAATGACTTCTTCATGTGCATATGATAGGATTCGGCTGCAATTGTTCGTACGCGGACCGTCATCTTCCGATGGGTAGCTCGCCAATAGCTCTGGTGGGTGGCGCGAACTACTATCGATGTACGTGTCAACCATGTAGTCAGCAAACACTGAAACTCTCGGATCTGCGAGGATCGAAGTAAGAAGGTCAAATGCAAATGCATCTTCTACCTCAGTGGGTGCGAGAAATGGAAGTCCAAGCATAGACTTTAACCAGTTCCTGATGTGACTCTCCAAGTTTTGATACTAATTATGCAAGCCTAAATCCCGCACTCCCTTCAGTAAGGCCTGTCCAAAATGAAACCGACAGCAACGGATGGTTGCTTCGGGCAGGACTTCCATAAACGCCGCGTGGGATGCCATCTCAAAATCCAGCAAGACAATCCTGGATTAAAACGTCTAACCAACAGCGTAACACTGCTGCGCGATCAATCTGAGCGTACGAGTGTATGAAAGCATTGTTTTGTCCGGAAGTAAACTGAACACCAGTGGAAGGTAGTGACCATTGACGTGTGTGTGTAGTGTATATAACTGATAGAAGTATGGTGGTGTAACGTACAAGGTTCCATGATCCAAGAAAAACCAAGACAACCAAATGATACTTTTAGCGGGCCTGGATATTTCACAAGGAGGGTCAGTACGGAAGTTACTGGGGTGCGACAAGATTGGTTGAATTCTGTGTGTTTTGCTTAGATACCTCACAAGTTTGTTTTTTTTTTTTTTGGCAGTGCCTGGGTCCACCTTCTGGCCGAAATCACAGAGAAGTATTGCAGAACTGAAGCTTTGTTTTAATCCGGGCGATTAAAAGTTGTGCTTATGATATCCTGTCCATTTGATAAGGTTATGCATTTGTTGAGTTTTGCTTTTGATATGTAGCCAATTAAAGTACTGAAAAGGGTATCCCTTCTATGAAATGGTCCCATTTGGGGTTTGGCTGTAACTGATAATACTTCAACAGACGAAAGGTTATGCTTTACGTCTTCTTTTGGAAAAAGACAAAAACATAGGAATGAATGAAGATTAACATCCAGCCAGCATTTCGTATAAACACGCAGCCCTGGAAAAGTTCATACAGAATTATGATCCCTACATGAAAAATTGAGCCATTCTAAGCCATTAATCTTTTCTGATATCTTGCACATTGAATAAATTGAACTCAATATGTGTTCAGCAGTTTTTACAAATGTTTAATTGCCTGTTCTGTGTTTTAAGCTGTCACTTTAGCCATCTCCATCTCTCACCTCTATAAACAATCTTTTTGTTTTGCCCCCATTCTTTAGAACTACATTTTGATATTTTCTAGGCTTTGAATTTTACCTTTGCTCTTCATGTCATCATATCAGTAATACTGCCTGACTATACCGAACCGAGGGCTTGGTAAGAGCAATCAAAGAACACTCGCTGGTGGAGACACACGATATGACAAAGCTTCTTGTCGCTTTCTTCAGTCATGCATTAACAAGTTTTTTTTCAAGCATGGAATTAATAAAAATGAAATTTTAAAAAGTTTTCAATGGAACTGAGATTAAAACACCAATACCAAAAAGAATTTGGTGATAAACATTGAATATGTAATCTGTTTCTGCAAGCTGTTCGTACCAAAAAACAGTGTTGACCTGCATAAAATGCAGTACTTAATTTGCAGATTTTCGTTCACGTTTGTGATTGTATGAGATATCGCAAAAACTGGATACTCCTATATTTTTGCAAATATTTCAACAACGATGAAAAGAATATGAAAGCGAAAAATGTCAAGTGTTAAAAAAAATTGGAGAAATACATTCACATTTTTAAAGCTGTATGATCAGCATTAACTATTTTCACGGACGCGTTAAATTGTGTCAGTGTATTTGTTAACAAAGCAGTAAAACTCTGAACAGAAAAATGAAGACGAAGAACATGAAAGTTTCTCTTAATTTATATGTGGGTGTTCCATATGTAACTTATACGGCCTTTAATAAAACCAAAAACATAATGATCTGTATTTATCAGGTGATTGTAGCCACTTAGAAAGGTCGCACATTCAAAATTTTCTGTACAGTTAACCCTACTTTTACTCCCAATATTAGAGAAATCACCCATTTATGCAAACACAAGGAAAAAGTTGTTGTTACCTATCTTAAACATCTGAAACATAGAAAATACTTGTCTGGTTACTTATATTCGGACACCATTTTTTATTTAAAATCCAACGTATGTGGAAAACTAGACCGATTTCATTACCGAATAATGAAATTTACACGTGGAAGAACAAAACAATCTGAAAGCTCAGATGTACAGATCTCAGCTGAAAGTAATGTCACCATGACCAAATATTCAAAATAAATAGCTGAAAAGCCTGCCATTAACTATCCTCATTCAATTTTTAAGAATTTGGAAGAAGAGACAAACGAGCTTTCGCTTCACCAAACTGTCGAGAACTGCCGAATGGCCCAATAAAATAATAACGTGCCCCCAACAAAAAAAAACAAAAAACAAAAAAAAACAAAACAAAAAAAACAAAAAACAAAAAATAAACATAGACTAACAGAGACAAATGGGCCATATTTGCCCAAAATTTTATCCCGCTCTAATGAAAACTGTAAGAACGGTAGCATATAATCGCATTTTATAAGCGGACGGACATACGTAAAAAGTGGTATTGTGTGAACAGTGGTTACTGCGAATAAGCTGTACTGTACGTCCTATTGTGAAATTAGACACATCGTCCTCCACATATATGTTACTGTGCCTCCCCCTCCGCCCCGTTTAAGCGTGACCATCCTCTACTTCCAAAACATTCAGTCTTATTTAAAACTGTCGCAATACATATTATCACAATAACTCCTGTGGAATGTAAGACTCCATTGAACAAAACTAACAAATAGCAATAATAGTTAAAGAAAACTGCTCATTTTTCTTTGTGGGAAGTAGTAAAGAACTAAAAGTTGTCAGCTGTGCAAATAGTTAAAGAAAACTGCTCATTTTTCTTTGTGGGAAGTAGTAAACATACGAAAAAGTTAAACATTCCTAGCCGCAAATAATCTTTCGGGGGCTGAGCTGGTTCAAATAAGCATATACTGGCCGAAAGAAGGGGCTCTCAAAGCAAACAATTATGAAGCCCTAAAATACAATGGAACAACCCATAAACTCCATCACTTATGTTTTGATCACATCAAAAATGGAGAATAGGACAAGTACTTTTGTGTTCTCTGGTAGACAGTCATGTCTCACACACTGAGCATGCAGGCCAAAGAACTACATTGTAGAGCATGGACCCTGTCTGAATCTATGTCCAACTCGGAAGTACTGCCCGTATGCTGATCTCTACGCAAAAACTGCCTGTGGAATTTGCAACTCGGAATGTTTCACGGTTTAGCATAATTAAAATGCTGTAAAATGTGACTGCTTCAGCAAAAAGTTACGAAAAACGCAATTTAGCGTCCTCACTGCTAATATAGTTGTATTACAAAGTCATATTGTTTCTAAATATATGTTATTTTTCTCTTTGAAACCTTTACGTTTTGATATGTCAATCCTGTTTAAGTTTAATTCACTTCTGTATTGTTTTCTTCATAGAGATATTCCACTAAATTGATTGGATCAAAGCAAACAGTACAAACCTAAGCTGGGATGTAATTTTTCGTGAGACTTTATGTTGAAGGAAAAAGCTATAAGTTTTTATTATCATTCTGCTAATGACTTTGCTAGTGTGACTAGTTCTTGATAATATTGTAAAATCACATTATCATTTTGACCTATAATTTTACACATGCATTCTGTAAGGGAATCTTAACCTTAGTACCAAAGAAAAAAATTATTCTGTGAAACTATTTGAGGCTACTTTAATGTAATTGTAGAAATTTGAAGCATTTGGTGTTAACTCTACTTTAAAGATGAAACTTCTTGTATTATCTGTATATCTAAAATGACTGGTGTATCACAATTTAATGATTTGCAAATATCTAGAAGTTAAAAGCTAGCCTGCAGTATGCAAAACCACAAATTAAAGAATACAAGAAGTGGATATGCTTTGTACGTGACAAATGAAGGACATAAGGAAGAAGATATTTATTTGTGAGTCACAAATTGATCAAATGTTTTCAATACTTTAACAGAGAAAATTTAACACAATATCTGAAATAAAACAGGGGACCCATTTTTACAGTTTACAAAATGTTACACAGTCTCATTCAGTAATGCGTATGCGAGCCGTTTGCTTGAGTACAAATTTTCATTGAATATGAGCAGATGTGAGCGCTATATAAATCATATGGTGCCCGAAACCATTACATCAGCAGCACTAAAATGATGCAGACCGGTGTATAACGTTAGAGGATACGTAGGTGTGGACATTTGCAAGGTTCCTTTGACTGTGATTGTTCGCTTCAAGCATTCGATTTCGATATTTTCACTCATTCAACACCATTGCGATATGTGGTCAATACGTCCAGCTCTCGGTTTAAGGAGGCATTTAATGACTAGTTTTGCAGTTAACCGACTATTTATTCTTCCGGCGGATGTCTCCGCTGTGGTCATTGTGGATGAGGAAAACCGATGACGGAGGCGCCGATCCTGGCTAAGTGTAGTACTACAATGACGACCTTTTCGATCCTAGGTGTGGCCTGTCATAATAATGCTCCACAGTTTACAACCAACAGTTTTGCATCATCCGAATATCAAGCACCGCTGCTATTAAAGCACGATCCCATAGCTCTCATGGAAGTCTCAGTATCTTAACATCGTTTGTTCCTAGTGACCCATCACGTAAACAAGTGTAATTGAGGGCTGGTTATACATAGAAAAACTTAAAAGAAAAAAATTACAGAACTTTGGCTGATATATGTTAATATACCACATATCAAACCCTACATAATTGTTTAGAAAATTGAGACGTGTAAATTGAAAAATAAAACATACGGTGTACAATTAGGTTAAATTTGATAGGCAAAGATTTCGTTAAAAAATTGCGTTTTAAAAATACTTTTTATGTTAAACTTTTTTGTCCTTAAGTGTAGCTCATTATAGTCATGTTATTAACTTTTGCACACTATTTTCAAAAGTTTTCTTTTAATTTTGCACATACTTTTAAAATTAATTAACTTCTACAAATTATAATCTGTAATTTTTGACCATATGTGTCATTGAGTGGTGACTAAATGGTGATCTGCTAAACAAACCCAAAAATGTTTACCCCCAAACATTCTTATTCTTCAGTAGAAATTATTTTCAAGAATACTTAAAACTTACAAATCAATGTGAATAATATTCCTGTTATGTGGTTTCATAATGCGCTTATATGTTCACTTGATTTATTTCTAAGTACCTTTGACATTCATAACGTCTTTAAAGGTCTAAACTAACTTTTGACTGTTTCAACAATACTTGTCTTTTGCAATAATTTTGAAATCCTAATAAATACAAGAGCCTAGCAGTGTATATTTAGAACAAGAAAAAAATTGCGGTCTGTAAATAAAATAATATTATGGCTGTTACTAAACCAAGGACATACGATTTCCTTCACATGAGTTAAGCTTAGGTATGAATTGCTGCTGCATATTTTGCATTAAAATGTAAATATTTTTCTCTGTGGTTTAATGTTTAAATTGCCAAATAACAAGAAACGCGGCATTAAATTTATGTTCAGTTTATTCAAAGATTACTTGAAATCTTTAAAACGCTTGTGTTTTTATTTCACCGTATTGAATTTAAATCTTTGAGAACAATATTTTTCTGACAAAACAAAAAATTTTACCATGAAAATGTCGATCGAAATTAAGAAAACTTTTTGTTTTAAATTACCTTGTGTTTGGCTTAATAATCTTTGTTAGGTCAGTGTTTCCTTTGCATTCATTTCATACAATAAACTCTAAAATACGAATAGCTATAACTAAATTAAGATCTTTTATCTTAGGAACTGTTAGCACTAGAGCTCAAACTTGGTGTTTAATTAAATGCAATACTACCCTAAGATCGTAACACTCAAGTGTACTTTAGAGGGAGTGATCCTGGAAAGGTTTGGCGGCAATTCATCACCAAAGCCTAGACTGATTAAATTCAAGCAAGCCTAAATATACTACAGATGTACCAAATCGACAAGAAACGGTACGTCTTTTGGAGTAGCCTTGCCAGTGTACTGAATTCGAATCGGTTTGACACCATAGAACACATTGGAGTACATCTTGTACCAATGAGTGATATGCCGTAAGAACAATTCCGGAAGATTACTTTTGTAAACTTGTAAACTAGAAGTATTATTGTTCGTCAACTTAGGCATGTTCTGAGACAGACCTCTTTGTTAATAAGCTTTTTCTAGTTTTTTACAACTGGTAGTTAAATATTTGGAGCCTAAATAAACGAGCAACGTTTAAAATTATGTTTTCAGATTTAATTTTTTCTTTTGCTTCATTGTAAGGACAGATTTGTCTTGTTATAAACAAAACTCAAATTTACAAGACCTTGATTCCCTCCCCTTTTTAACTGTCAAATTGCCATATCAAAATTTAAGAGCAATATTTTAATACTGCATCTCACTGGGAACATCCTACAAAGGTTAAATAACTTACATCGTTTCTCTTGAATTGGTGTTGAAAATCTTTGAAGTTGGTTGTCAACATATCTGTGCCGAAGTGTTAATAACTTCAAATAATGAATAGATTGTTTGAAATTCATGTGTTTGTTTCTGCCTCAAATAGTTTGAACAAAATGTGTCCTACATGGAATGGATTTATAACCGCCATCGGTGACCTAAATTGTTACATTATGAAATTAATTCACAGCTCTGTGGTCATTTTATGGGCATACATATGTTCTGACATCCGATAAATCAACTGTCGTCCTTAGAACAAACTGCACAAAGCCGCGCTGTTGTTGAGGTTTCTTTCGAATCATTTATGTAAATATTTCCGGTTCAGAAACGGTATAATTGTGATATATTTGCGGTATATCTTTTTGACACGATTTCGGTTCGGGGCAATAATGAAATATTTATGTATTTTCAAACAACATGAAGTAATGTTTACAAAATTACGTTCCGCTGACTCCATAAGCCAAAATGTGTTTATAATTTGACCTACAGAATGGATAAACATGCGATTTTGAGGTTGCATATAAATTACTTAGTTTGTTTACGGTTTTTGTTTGCTATAGAAATGTAGGTTTTTCTTCATCCAGTCCATTTATTGTACCAATTTATTGTACCAATTTAGGAACTGTTTCTAGGCTATTTTAATTAAGAGAAACCCATAACATTTGTGTGAGTAATATGGCAATATACCAACATTCGCATGCCCTTCCCGCCCAGTATCATCACAAAGACGAAGTGGCAGTTTGGATTATACAGTGCCATTACGATATAACTAAGGATACTCTGATACTCATTATGGAATTACAACTACATTGTCAGAGAAAACTGGATCTGGGGAACAACTAAAACTTCGGTTATCCTCGAAGTTGTCATTATACATTAGTGACCATGATTAGATTATGATGATGTAATCATTGCTGTTTTAATAATGCTATTTCCTGGGGGGATTATGAAAATCCCCAAAATGACGTCACTTTTCCCTCGATGTCTCTCGCTCTTTTGACGTAAGCAGTAAAGGATGAGATACAGTTTCCGATAAAATGGTCGGATTTTGTCAAAATAAGCATGTCCACCAGAGGTAAATCTGGATCTACGTGAACTGCACGTACCTGTAAATAATTATATCAATGATTGAGCTTATTAATATGAGGCAATACATAATCCACTTCCTTTTTCTTTGTGGGTGTTGGATATTGTAATTAGGTTACTTTATATACCTCCGTTTAATAGAGCCTTATTTGATTTCAACTCTCAAGCACTTTGCACTTTGGAAATACTGGGTTTCTTCATGAAATGTAATCACCGTTTGCTCAATCGTAGTGACTGAATTACAACATATTCGTCAATAAAAGTATTCTGCATCTGGGTGATTTACCCAACCACGTATTTCCTGTCACAGATTGTATGGATTGTGATAACAGTCGCGGACCGAACCCTCAAAAATGACCCCAACCAAAAGCTGACTGTTGTTTCCTCGTAGATGTCTGATTTCGACATAATTACCTCAAGGATATTGGAAACTGGCTAGTACAATTATATTTTCAAAAAGTACATTTTGGTTTTCCAATTACATAATTGTATTTCTGATGAAAACAAAACAGCACTTGTATTTTGAATCTGACACATGGACATGCAAACATGACTTACAAAACCATTTTACGAGGTTTAGTACTTTCCTTAAATATATTTACAAGGAAGAAAAAAAGTTTTATGGTTCATTTTAAGTCGTTGTACATCATCTGCGTAAACGAAATGTGAGGAATTCTTTTAGCAACTAATGCAAACTTCTGATTTACTTTAAAAACGACGCATCTCTTTTACTATTTCAAAATCGAAATAGGGTATAGTGGTCCAATTGACAAGCCATGTGCTTACTCTTTGTTTTGAAAAGTTGTCTTCAATTTCTTCCAGCATTGGTCTTTTGTCCGTGGCAACAAATACTACTTTGATTCCAGTTTCTGCAATTACCTTCTGCAGTGACCTTGGTGAAAATAACATGCAGCTTGGCAACTCATGAATTTAAATTTTAAGTCTTGCACTTTACTTTCACAATTTACGAACAATAAATTCTACCATTTTTTAGTTTAATGGAAGAGGTTTAACTGAATTTTCATTAAAATCTTCCTCCGGACTAACCTGTAAAATATGGACAACACCCTAATTCGGGCAAATTATTTCAGCCCCTTTAAGTTCTTTCTATTTAATAAGAACCTGGACACCTTTTACTGCATGAATAACCCGTCTAATTCGGATAAAGTCATGGCCCAACCTCAAGGACTGTTTGTCTCCCAAATAATAACAACAAGAAGGGGCCACAACAAATATCACTACTTCTGTTTGCGAAATGTATAACCATAATGCTTCTAAAATCTCACGTGCGTAATATGTATTAGTGTCATTCATCTCAATGAATCTTAAAATACGTTGTGCAATGGAACCAAATGATAACATCATAAAATATTGAAAAACTGCGGGGTCTGGGATCTTCCCCAGCTGCAGAACTTAGGAAGAGAACATTACGTGTGCGTTGTGGGAGGGGGGGCGGCTGCAGATTGCTTTCATTACTAACATTGCCAATGAGTAATCCGGATACCTTGCTAATCCGAACAAATTTTACCAGTTTCTACGCTGTCCTGATTTACCACATTTTACTGCATGTAATCCCATACCTGAATATTTCTTTATCTGTCGGAAAGCACATGTCTCTGGTAATTCTCCGACTGCCCCCCTCTAAACACTGAGGTGAAGACATGTACTGGAAATACGAGCCCTTATCCAGAACGTTACAAGCAGCTTCCTGTACACATGAAGAAAAAACGCAATGGCAAGTGCCAACACGAAAGGACTGTTTAGCAAGGCAGCACTGCTGTATCTCTGACAGAATATATATTTTCAATTGTGTTTTTCAGCGAAGGGATAAAAAAGAATGATAATCTCTTCTCGGCACTTTAAGACGACCCTTAGGATGTGACGGGATACAGACCCATGCCGCAGGTATATCTGGACTTAATACTCGTTCTTGCATGCAATTATTCTCAGTTTAGAGTCTCGAGTAGTATGGAAATGGGTGTTTTGGAACACTGTTCCAAAACACCCATTTCCATACTACTGTCTCATTCGAAAGGACAGTCAGTTACTTTGAACTGTATGAAACTACTGGAAGTTTAAAAGTCTGATAAAATTTTGAATGGTATATTTGAGAACCGTAGTGCTTCTCTGTTTTTATTGTAGGGTGGTTGTTATATTAAAATATTATAAAGACCTTTAAAATAACCAGGAAATATATCGCCAAAATCAAAGAGCTACTTTTTCTTTTGCTGCGTTTGTTTTCAGTAGGTAACTGTTGTTAACGCCACCATTACGGTCAGTGTGTCAATAAAAAAAACGTTATCCTTCTCACCGACAGTAATTAGTAATTTTGGACAATTTATTTTTGGGGGCTCCTTGCGTTTATACAGTATTAGTAGATAACCATTCAAACAACTGAAAATGGGACATTTGTCAACTCTGCAAAAGTCTGGAAAAGAAAAAGGTCCACCCGAAAATTTAATACTAATGTTAGCAATTATAATACCAAATGGACTAGAACGACCGGTGCTGACAAAATATCAGTGTATAGGGATATATCGTATACTTTCACTTGAGATCTATTTAATTTCTTGTTTTTGTGAGCAAAAGCATATGTCTCTCCGACCAAATCCATGGTTCTGCAATACCCAGTTACAATTTTTCCTTTTACAGAAATAAAAAAAATAGTTTTCATTTTCTGCAAATATAATCATAATTCATAATGAAAAATTCAAAGAAGACACAAAATTATTCACAGGAATGACCGACAAAACATTCCAAGAAACTTGCACTTAATCTCAATGCATTTACTAAGTTACGGAGAAATAAAAGTGTTCTTTGCCCCTAATTCACGGGTGTCCCTAATTGACAGGGTCGCTTAATGTACAAGTCAATGGGATTTTAAAAGGTACTGACAGAAAGTGTCCCTAATATACAAGTGTGCTTAATAGACAGGTGTCCTTAGCACAGGTTTTACTGTAATTGCACATGATCGTCGTAGCTGCAACAAGTCATCTAATTATTATGGGATTTCGTGCTGCCCCTCCCTTGTGTCTACTATTACGCACGGTAATGCAACGACTTTAAGCATTTTTCCGCATATGGAAAATCCAGAAAAAAGGTTTCTACCACTTAAAAATGTACATAGAATGTTTGCATGCTCACCCAGCCATCGCCATTTCTCAAATGGATGCCTATATATTTTCTTTCGCCCCAAAATAAGTAGTCGATAAAATGTTGTGCTTCCTCGGTCACGTGATCCGCGACTTGAAGATACTGCTGTAGATGTCGATGCTCTGCCAACACTGGATAACTGGCCGGTGCATTCATCATCGTCAAAACCGGGTATGTAGTTGGCGGGTACCTTTGAATACAATGTTTCTGTAATACACATCACAAACGTAAAACGTAAATAGAAAACATGAATCTCACAATCTGTGAACATATCACCGTTTCACAGTTTGATAAAGCAAACTGACAAGATCTGTACGAGTGATGTGCGAACACATCTTCTCTGTTACACATACACACACCCAACACAACACAACACATCACACACACACAATTCTGTTAATGTTGATAACATCACATCATATGTTGATAGCAGAACGAAATATTTTATACAATGTTTTGGTAGTGAGTTTCCAAAAAAATATAACACATACGTATTGAACTATTTGTGTATAATACTGCAGGAAATATACCGATAATACATATCGCAGTTATGGCATATTTAGAATATAATGTTTTCGCGTACATTTCGTTCCACTCTTCAGTATTGTCAGAGTATAGTAAGTGATGAACCTCTGTGCGGGCGAAGTCCACTCCCAGATTATTCCAGAAATGCCGGTTTGGGTGTCCTATTAAACATACATCGTTGGTACTACTTTTTATAAAGCACACAAGTTTTGTCTGTTACTGTTCTCTACCAAAAGCTTCCTAATTATTTTTAAACTCCACCCAGTTTACTCAGGAGTTTACATTGGATTTGACGCTGACTGCGGACTAAACACTAACCCCAGAAATACCAAACATTTCCGGATACAGTCTTTTTAAATGAAATCAGGCGAGAAAAGTACATAAAGACAAATTTTCTTCTCTTACTATCCCAGTCTATGTTGTGAAATGAATTCGGGATTTGACCTCAAATCGAAGTATCACTTATATTGTTTAAATCGAAAATCAACAGAATTTTGCTGATTTTATATGAAAAGAATATTAACTCTTTTTGCAAACCCACCAATTATTAAATTTATTTAAGATAAATGAAATCAGTTGATACATTTTCTGCATGAATACCATTTTTCTTTACAAACTTATATAACCGTTATTTAACATACAAAGATACGAATCCTGTTTCCAGGTATATACCTGGCATGTCAATGTACGTAAAACAGAACCCCGGGGTTCGATCACCTTACAAACAGAACCGCTTCTCAACAGTCCCCATCTAGCTGCGTAGCAATTTGAAGAGCCCAGAAAATCATACCACTTTAGCAAAGTCCCTCTAGTGGCTACATTTCCCGGGTTCCGAGGTTCCGAGGGGGGGGGGGGGGACTTGGCATCATATGCGTTACAATGCGTGCCACCCCCCCCCCCCTAAAAAAAAAGAGCGGAGAAAGGAGGTAATTTTGAGGCCAGACGCAGTGCGCGTGGAGTCCTAATTTCGTTAAAAATGGGTAATTTCCATAAAAGATGGGTTCTTTCAGAACTGCATTCCGCGTTTGGTTAAAAAAGGGATGATATTTCAAAATTAGCACTCCAGTGTTTAGGGATCGTTTTAAAAATCCGTGGAGAGACATGGTAACTGGTTGGTACTTGAGTAACCCCCCCCCCTACCCTCCCCCCCTGGGTCAGCCATACAGCAAGGATTCTGCACCTGGATCTGCGAGCTCACAATACGCCTCGTCTTCCGGGGAAGTTGGGCTCTTCCTCCAGCACATCCCAAGTCTTTGCTCTGGAGGCCAGTGCTCCGGTGCCAGATATTCCATGAAGTCCTCGGGGCTGATCACACGGTGGTATTTCGCCACCGCCTCTAGTTTAAACCAATCGGTAAACCGCACATGTTGATAATTTCTCTGAAAAAAAATAACGACACAGGATTGAAATTGCGTGATAAAGTTGTCAATTTTTCAAACGAAATAAGTGGAGCAGTATTTTCTTTAAAAAATGTACCTTTTCCTTGTCTCAGATTTCTTTGTCTTTTTATTCTTTGTCTTTTAAGGCATATTCACACTGGAGCGAATGCGGAAACAAATGCCCTCGAGATTGCGAATGCACACAATTGCCCAGTGTAATGTCATGGTGTCAAGGTCGATGCACATGTCAATATCAAATCTGCATTATATGTTTCTGTATGAAGTGTGTACATATTTTACGTTCATTTTAGCATTTGCTTCGGGAGGAAAGTATGAATACTGTATGACAGAATTAATAATTTGAAAAAAAAAATAACATGTCCTGGATAATTACAAACTAATAGTAATTTCTGTTGGATCAAAAGAGAACATGTGTCGATCGAGGTCGTACTAAGCGCATTTGCTCTTCGCGGCAGTAAGAGCAACGGGAAAGTAAACCAGTGAGGCAATAAATATTCGCATTCCCGTTCTCTCTCGCGTTTGTGCTCGTGTTCGATCTCGTGTGACGATGCCTTAACCGTGTTTTAGTGCACCATTACCTCGAATGTTGGCAGTACAAGAGTTCTATTCAGTCGTTTTGCAAATGCCAGGCCTCCAAGAAATAGATCTATCTTATTACCAGTTTCACCCATGCACAAGCAAAAGAAGATGTATCCATTCGAGTCCCATTCCGGTATAGCAGGCGTTGTCTGTGCTGTATTCCTTATTACATATCCGCTGTTCAGTTGCGTCTTTTCACTAACGGAACACATAGAGCAGGAATATAATGATACGAACATTGTTGCTAAAAATGTCAATTTTCTTATAAAAATAATCATATTTTGAACTGATCCTCTAAATAACGGTTACACAAAGTAGCGGCTTCAGGAAATTTTGGTAGTGGTGATTAAGTGGCTGCGGCCGAGGTCAGCTTGTTTCTCAAAAACGAACTTTAGGTCTTTGTATTGCAAATTTTACTGTGACGCTTTGGTAGCAGTATTGAGGATACTCGTGGATCAGACCCAATGGTAAACTTCTGCACCATAACCCCAAAATGGAAATACTACAAAATAATATACATGACATTAGTTGTTACAACAACAGTACTCAGCATAATCAATAAAAAGCAATGTTCTTGCCGTACTCGAGGAGCTAATAATACTTTCCCAATCTTTGGGCAAAATAGCCCTCTTAACAAAGGATCCGATCCGTTCTGGACTCAAGTTTTACATTGTGTGTTCTGGGCTGCGCTAACAGTAGTTGCGAAACTAGTACAGTTCATATATTGAACATATTTGGAACCAGACAAAAATGTGTACAGTCTTCTCCCGAAGCAACGCCATTCGAAGTAACGCTAAACTCGCGCTAACGCCATAAACTCCCCGGTCCCGTTTTTTTTCCTTATATAATACTCCCGAAGTACCGCCAAATTCACCTAACGCCATGCGGGGGGCATTCTGCGGTCCCAAAATGCATTTTTTTATTGCATTTTACTCCCTTTGTACCGCCATGCATTTTGCTCGGGGGGGGGGGGGGGGGATTTCAGTGATTTTACTTGTCTGATAATCGATTGCATCAAATATTCAAATGCTTTTATTGCGATGAAGTGCACACTTGACCAGCAGGGATTACAGTACAGTGTTTACATAAACACAAAGGCTTCGTATACAGGATTTTATCAAAGACAACGGAAGCATCCCGGGGTGCTTATCCCAAACACTTATTTTCTTTAGGGGTTATTGTAATATCAGATAAAAATTCAAACTTACTATAAGTAGGGATAGGTTTTGACTTTTGTTTCATATGTCAAATCTTTTCACGATGGAAAAGAAAAGAAAGCGATTTCAATTTGATTACGAAAAAAGGTGCAAATTTTGGAATATGCAGAAAAAACTCTATTAAAACGCATCAAGAAACTGTTTAACAATATTTGTGCAAACAATACGAAAAAATTCAAATACTGTGTTTCATTCGAAGTAACGCCTTTTCGATGTAACGCCATAATTTGCCTGGAACAAACTATGGCGTTACATCGGGAGTAGACTGTATTATAAAGAGGCGTTCACTTACGACAGGTCAGTTTGCCAATGAAAAACAGAAATCGTATAAAAATGGTGTTTGGTTGTCAGAGGTTGTTCACTTATTAGAGGTGTCCATGAAGGAGGATGGAATATAATAGCGATTTACAGAAGTTTACAGTCAAGCAATAGAGCAAAAAAGCGTGGACAAAATAGTTTCATGATGAACATCAAATGTCATTCTTATAAGGCTCTTTCTATATAGAATATTTGAGCTTAACACTTGAAATAGGTAGCGATCTGGTAGCTTTTATAATTACAAGCCTGTATTAATTAAAAAGTCGCCCCCCCCCCCCATGTACGCAAATAAGCAGTACTACTCAGCCCGTCCTAGTACAGTTCAAACAGTTTAAGGAATTTTACTTGTAAAAGTTTCAGATTCGCTTATCTTCAGTTTTAGATGGGTTCCCCTTCCGGTCTATGCCTTTCACCCAATAGAAAAAAATATTTTCTGTAGCAGTTTGAATACTGCTATATCGCAATTCCCTCAAGAGCCAATCAGAAGCGGTGACATATATTGTGTTACGTCATTGCTGTGTGTAATAGTATTGTATTCCATTTCGTTTGCAAACACAAGCCTTTCTATGTGTTGCTCAATTTTTTCGAGTAAGCCAGTTGAAAGGTGTGATATCTGCTACTTCTATATCTTATTTAATAGATGAAGGACCAATTTACCACAGGCTAAAATTTGGATAAATTTGGATCAGTAGAAGTAGAATTTCAGCCACTTGTAACTTCGGTCTGGTATTGGTAAGTTTACACGTAGCGGTGACATGCCAATATATTCTCGCTAAGTATATCCTCTCTTCTCCACAAGAAGCTGTAACTCGAAGCAATACCAACTGATTTGATTGCACATATTGCCTGGGAGTCGTTTGAAGTCATTTCACTTGTTTTGACTCCAAGCTTTTCCCAGCTACTGTACCACCCATGTCTTGGGAGTTTGTTTAAGCTTCTACGCTTAGTGGGAGGAATGTCTTCCTGTCGAACGCAAGTTAGACGTTACTTGGGCGATGAGAGATGTGTCTGGCGTTTCTAGCACGTGTGACACGGTTTTTGCACAAGCCCGTTTTCGAACCATCATGGCACCTTAACGATGTTCGGCCCGCAGCTGCTCCAAACCCATGGTTCGGTGACGACTCCAGATACTTCCGATCCGCCGTACTGGACGGTCCGAATCGGTAAGAATTGTTGACGCCTATTTAGCATTCCTAGTCGCCAAGAGTGTCGTAAATTGATTTCAAAAGACATTTTTAGGTACAGCTAATACAAGTACTCGTTGGACGAACGGTGACGTGACAGGAAGACATTAGACCTGACCCCTCTCAGCAACAAAGAAATGGAGGAAACATTGAAAAAGGGTAGATGGGTCATCTTGGACAGAAGAAGCCTATAAAAGACAATATTTTTGGCTTATTCTGAAATGATAGCAGGACTGGATCTACCATTTACTGGTGAGCCATCTATTCTGGATAAGGTATGGACCACAATGTATTCACGGACAGCTAAAGTTCTGGAAGAGGCGGAAGCCACGTCACAGCTGTCTAGTGTCCAGGGATTAGTCCAGGTGTTAGGGCCTACATCACAGGATGAACTGTAACGGTCCCCGAATACAACGCAAGTGCCACCCCTCCCAACACAGGTGATGAATCTTTCAGCCTTCCTTTTGCCCCAAGCTCAAATACAGCGATAGTTGCAAGAGCTAAAAGTGCACACTACAGATTCAGGAAGCTCGGATACGACCCAAGAACAACAAACCATCGGCTACGGTGTTGCGCTTCCCCAGTAAGTAGTTATATAATGAGAGAGCCACTGCATGGATACCAAAAAGTGGATGAGAGAGCCACTGCATGGATACCAAAAAGTGGATGAGAGAGCCACTGCATGGATACCAAAAAGTGGATGAGAGAGCCACTGCATAGCAACGGAAAAGTGGATGAGAGAGCCACTGCATGGATACCAAAAAGTGGATGAGAGAGCCACTGCATAGCAACGGAAAAGTGGATGAGAGAGCCACTGCACTTTTTGTGTGCGAAAAGGGAGCGAAAGTGGATGACGAAAGAAAACGTCATTTGATGCAGTTGGAAGGATTGCGAGTGAAAGAAAGGTGTTTCCGGTGAAACGTTGCCACGCCTTGAAAGAAAGGCGGGGAGACGGTTTTTTTTTTTTTTTAAAGTTTTTTTTTTTTAAAGCATATCCCACACATTCGCTGCTGCTACCATCAACTGTTCTGATGTTCTCCCCTCCCCTTTTATACGCGGACGGACTACGAAAGTTACTGTAGTTAAACTACAGCGTGGCAGCGAGAGAAAAGAGCTCTTTGAAGTTTAAAAAAAAAATCATTTTATTTACAACTATTTCATATTCATATATTCATATATTCATATGCTTTCATATATACATTCGAAATATGCTATTAAAACACTAAAACACTAAAACACTAAAACACTAAAGTTAAAAGTTAAACGTTAAAAAAAATACTAAAACACTAAAAGTTAAAAGTTAAACGTTAAAAAAAAAACACTAAAACACTAAAAGTTAAAAGTTAAACGTTAAAAAAACACTAAAGTTAAACCACTAAAGTTAAATACTAATGATTTTCAGTCACCATTGTTTTTTCCACACTCCGCATTGTTTTACGTGTGTTTATTTCACTTGTACTTGATGATATCACGAGTCTCCCTGCCACATTGTACCATCTGTTGAGAGCCAAACAGGAAAATGTCAGAGTTGATTCCACAGGTCAGGCAATTCATGGTGTAGTGGCCTTCAATAGCTTCTAGAAAAGCTGCCATCAGAGAGCAATGGAGGCAAGCTGTGTGTCCACACTCCAGAGCTATACTCTTGTCATATAACATAAACACATTGCATCCGGGGCAGGTCGCAAAATCGCGTCTCAGGAAGTACTCTGCCCATTCCGGGTATTCTTCCTCCTCGATGGTAGTTGGTATCTGTTCTCCCAGCATATACGTCCTCATGTATGCGTGGTTGAATTTGCCATCCTCAATGTTTTCGATCCGCTTTCCCATCGTGATGCTGCGGTTAAATGTAACCGGTATGCTAACCACTTCAATATTCTTCGGGTCAGGCAGCATCTGTGCAAAGTGTTTTCTGTACGTTGTTTCCCGCAGGCGCTGTGGTTCAAATTCACACTTATCAACTGATTTAATACGCTTCTCGCAATGCAAATGGAAAGAGAGCTCCATGATGATGATGGTAAAAGTTGGAGAGGCGCGGAGGGTATTATATACTCTGCAGCCGATCGACGTCAGACCACCCCCCCCCTCCCACAGCGCGCTCAGCCCACAGCGTGTCGACGACGACCCCCCCCCCCTCAGCGCACAGCGATCAGCGTGTCGACGACGACCCCCCCCCCTCAGCGCACAGCGATCAGCGTGTCGACGACGACCCCCCCCCTCAGCGCACAGCGATCAGCGTGTCGACGACGACCCCCCCCCCCCCTCAGCGCACAGCGATCAGCGTGTCGACGACGACCCCCCCCCCCTACCACGAAAGAAGAGGCAAAAATCATTTCCCAAACAAAAAGAAACTTATGTGAGGGGGGTTTTAAAAGCATTTTTCACACATTTATCTTGACGAAATGAATGGTTATGTAAACGAAATGCCATCATTTATGCAGTTGTTAGCGTGATTAAAAGCCATTAACGATGGCTTTAGCGGTGACTTTAGCGGTGGCTTTAGCGGTGACTTCCGCGCTGAAGTGTAGAAAAAAAAACGACCACCCACCCCCTCCCCCCTCCCCTCCCCTCCCCTATCACTAAAGAAGAGTTAACCCCCCCCTCCCTCCCCCAAAACTCATATATAAGGGTCTGATGTCGAGTTGTAGTCAAAAAATCATGGAAGCGCTGCTGAATACACCTCCTCTTTTTCCAGCTATCAACATGGACGATTTGTTTGGGTATACTTTTGATGTCATGCCAGTATTACCAGTGGAAGAGATAGATGCATTCCTGGAGCACATGGCAGAGGCTGAAAAAGACTTGGAGGAACTGTTAGACATTCCATTAGACGGCACAGTACAGCCAATGCTAGATGATAAGGAAGCGTTAGGTGCCACTACTACTGCTCCGTTAGATATACTTCCAGTGCAGCAAGGGATACAGCAAGGAATGGAGCAAGACATGCCAGATCCTGAGGGCCCCGACTACCCAATCTGGGTTGCACATGCACTTGTCAATGGTCGAAACACACACCGCAGCACAAAGTTAGATGCTCATTTGAAGCAACTTAAGGAAGAAGTGAGCGACGACGACGACGACGACGACGACGACGAGTCCAGCGCTAGCGAGCCCGAGGAGGGAGAAGTGTTAAGTGATGATGAAGAAGGCAAGCATTTGAAATTTGAATCGAGTAAGACCATCCTTGTGACTGAGAAAGATGTGTCGCTGTTGAAAAGAAACTTTCAAGCCGTGCTTCCTCTGATTGATAGCAACATTTTATGGCGTTTATGTGAAGAAGGCTTTTTCAACAAGCATACGTACGCGTACCTAATGGAAGAAATGAGCCCTGTCATGATGCTCATGTTCATGCTAGAAGGAACCCACGAGGATGTTCCGGCGTCAGAGCCAAAGATCACCGAAGCCATGACTCGGCGTTTCATTCAACTGTTTAGACTCTTTCATGAGGAGCAGTTTAAGGCGTTGTGTTTGCCAGAGCCGAAGTGTGTGAATGAGGGTCGCGATTCCAAATGTGCAAAGGTCATGCTGCATGGTTTCAAATACCTTGAAGAACGCATTCAGGTGTATGATATGATGGCCTACCTCTATGAAAAAGGACATTTCAACATGCTAATGCTGTTTCAATGGATACTAGGGCATCGGACCTCAGGAGACTTTTTAGTGATTGTCATGAGACAATCTTTAACAGGTGGTTTACCAACAGCCTTTCTGGATGGTGTCAATGAGATGACTCCGCGATTTTACAAGCATCTCATGAAAACTTACATGTAAAAGGTATAAAAGGGGGGGCGGCAGCGGCAGCGGCAGCAGCGGCAGCAGCGGCAGCGGATCACAAAGTCTACAATCCTTCACCGTAATGTCATTTCACAGATGTGCAGAGACCATGGATGATGTCTTCAAAGTGAATTATGCTGACTGGATGTTTTCAAAGCTTCCTGCTTTTGAATCGGAATGGACGGAGCAAGTGAAGAATTTGCATCAGCATTGGGAAGCTGTTGGAAAGACCATTCCAAGTGATTGTTTCATCCACTCGTTTCTACGTGAATGTGAAGATTTACATATACTATCAGCTTATGACATTGATTCAGCATTTATCCATGCGAATACAATTTGGGCAGAGGAGCTCATGTTAAGTGTAGCTGCAAGAATCTTTTTTTTATGATGATAATGTTTCATTGATGACGAATGTATCCGACCTTGTTCGATTCAACCATGGACGAGTGGAAGTGAATTCAAAGCTTTGCAAGCAGTTTGAAAAGCTTGACTCAGCGGATGGTTGGGTATAAAAGGGGGGGTGTGTGGACTTCATCAGTACAGTAGTGCAGCAGTCATGGAGAACAAGACAAGCAGCAGCAGCAGCAGCAGTTTTAAAATTAGTGCTAACTTAACCATTACTGTGGAGCATGGACAATATGGACCATTTCTACGCATCAAATGTGGAGAGAGATGGTGTGCTTATTCCCCATCTTTGTGGAAGATTGTGTGTCAGAACGTGAAAAAATGCCGCGACATTGGCTTTAAACTGTACTTAACGGAAACAAAGTGGCTTGAAGTCATTTCATACTTGGACATGCGCTATGTGAGCTTCGTGCGTACATCACGGTTTGAAGGGAAAGAATACACACATCACATCAACATGAATGATGGTGAATGGGAGGCACTGCTTCAGGAGATGGATCACATTGACTCCGCCTTATCGGGTGAACCGTGTACGGAATGCCATGGCAAGAAAACGATCATCAAGTTGCAAAAGGATGATCGGATGAAGGTGTCAAAGTTATCCAAGAAAAGACTGGCTGAAGTTCGGTTGGAGAATATGAATGTACAAAATCAACTTGGACTTGCCTGTGACTATTGCGGTGCTTGCGGATATATGGAGGATTATTATTGCCACTGCCACAAGTACAA
This sequence comes from Protula sp. h YS-2021, assembly GCA_949752745.1. NCBI lineage: Eukaryota > Metazoa > Annelida > Polychaeta > Sabellida > Serpulidae > Protula > Protula sp. h YS-2021. The sequence goes on from OX457026.1 coordinate 62,728,705, forward strand.
TTGTCAGATGTGTGAACCAAGCAACTTCTGCGGCAAGTGTGGAGTACTTAAGGTGTGTGAAGCACAGTAGAAGCCATCACACGCACACGCACAGCAAACAAGATGGACGCATGTTTTAGAAAAGCTTATGTTGACTTGATGATTGCTAAACTGGCTTGCTGCGGCACTCCAGACTATCAGCTTTATCACTTGGACGCTTATTGGGATGTTGTACATCACAGTCTTGATGTGATTGAACTACATTCACGATTTCTTGAAGAATGTGACAGAATTGGAGTAGAAGAAGAAGATCCTGACTTTGACTTTGATGCTGCCCTCTATTCTGCTCGCACTGACGTGGAAGCATATTTCACCGTGGTGGACTATTTGAGAGATTGCTGTGGACTACAAGAAGAAGAGGAAACTGAGCAGCCTTGTCAGCTTTGTCAGGTAAGCCAAACCCTTTTAACAACCAACAACACTAACAGCAACAGCTAACAATGTTTTTCTTTCTAGCAAATTTAATTGTATGTGAGTGGTTTCAACGTGAACAAAGAAAGAAAATGATAGAAGAGGTAGCAGATATATTCAAACATATTGTATTGCAGGAAGAAGGCATGTTAGAATAAACCAAAGTCGCCATGGAGAATCGTGTACTATTTAGCGGTCACAAGGATGTTCTTTCCAACATGTTTCCAGCACGCCTTGAAAAGTATGGACATACATTCAACTCGAGTGAAGCGTTGTATCAATATGAGAAAGCCGTGTTTCATCACCGTCCGGATATTGCTTCAGCTATTGTGTTATCCAGAAATGGCTATGAAGCAAAACGTATCGCCCAAGTGATAAAGCCATGTCCTTTATGGCATACAGTGAAGAGAAGCAAAATGCAAGAGGTGTTACAAGTCAAATGGAATCAGTGTGCATCGTTTCGCAACAAGTTAAAAGACTGCAAAGACAAGACTTTAGTGGAAGCCACCTATGATCCTTGGTGGGGAGCTGGTGTGAAACATGTGTCATCTCGTGGATATTCTGGTCAGAATATCATGGGAAAGTTGTTAGAACAGTTGTGTGTGACGGGGGGTATAAAAGAGACTGTGCCTCCAACATCATCTTACTTGCCGTCGTCGTCGCCGCCGCCGCCCAGTCCGCTCACCAGTCCTGGTGTGGAGACGTGTTTTTGTGAACCTATGAACTTGACAGCGTAAAGAGTGAAGCTCTCAAGAGTATACAGACATGGCAGATATGACACTGAGACAATATATTGTGCAAAAAGCTTATTGTGAAGAAATGTTATCCGCTGTAAAAAAGTTTGCATGGTTAGTATGTCCTGCTTGCCAACATGAAGAGTGTTCAGAACATACTTGTTATTTTGCATGTGTCTATACATATTGGAATGAAGCTAAATATTATATTCATTTAGATAAAGTGTTAGAGAATGCAAATCAGCGTTGTGAGAAATATGGTGTAGATCCAATTACACTCGATGAACTCAGTCATTGGCTAGTATTCATTGAAGACCAATGGTCTCCAGTGATTCACACCATTGTATCTATACTTGATTTGTAAAAACTTGTGAGTTAAGCGATGTTTGTTGAGTTAAATAATAAAGCTGTTTTTGTTGAGAAGGTGGATTTTTTGGTGTTTGGCCTCATGTCGTGATAAAACCGTGTTTACCCCACGAGACGACCTCGTTAAAAAAAAAAAAAAAAACTTCACATATCTACTGCCTCTCCACCACCCCCCCCCTTCCTCCTTTTTGATTACATCTAAGTGCTGAGGAGTCTTTCACTCGAGACGTCAAGTGCTGCTGCTCGTGTTGTTGCTTTTCATTCGGTGTGACCATGTCGACGTGGAAAGACTACTTGACGAATATATACTTCAAACCTGGACAGCCCGGGGCATTTGCTGGTCCTTACAAACTGTATCACATCTTAAGAAAGCATGATCAACCAGTGACACAGTCGCAAGTGAAGAAATGGCTACAGGATCAAGACGCATTCAGTTTACTCCAACCTGTCAAATACAGGTTCAAAAGACAACGTGTGATTACACGGGGCATTGATGACATGTGGGATGTGGATTTGGCTGATATGGGAAACATAGCTCCCTATAATGATGGCACACGCTTTTTACTCATTGTCATTGATGTGTTTTCCAAATATGTGTGGGTGCAGCCACTACCTAATAAATCACATACCAGCGTCATACAAGCTTTTCAAAAGATTTTTCAGGACACGCGCCGAAGACCACGCACTCTAAGGTCTGATAAAGGAACGGAATTTAAAAACAGATGGGTCAAAGCATTTTTGAAGAAGGAGGGCATTCATGCTTATACCACAAAGAATGAAACCAAAGCCAACTTTGCTGAGAGAGTCATTCGTACTCTAAAGGGGATGATGTATCGGTATTTCCTACATAATCAAACTTACCGTTACGTAGACATCCTTCCAGACTTGGTGTACAATTACAACCATAGGCCTCATGGCTCCCTTCCGAATAAGTATGCTCCTGCCGAGATTCGTAAAGACAACGAATCGAAAGTGTGGAAGTATATGTATGTCGACAAACTCAAATTGAAACCGAAGAAGAAGAAGAAGAAGAAGTATAAATTGAACATTGGCGATCATGTTCGCATTTCCCACATTAAATATGTGTTTCAACGGGATTATCACATCAAATGGACGCAAGAAGTCTTTATAGTCACACATCGGTGTAAGAAGCAAGGAATCCATTTGTATCGTGTGAAAGACTTTTTAGACGAAGATATTGATGGGCATTTCTATGAGGAGGAACTGCAGAAAGTGACCAAAGATATTGAATCTGTCTACAGAATTGAAAAAGTCTTGAAAACCCGTAAAAGGCGAGGAGGTGTGAAAGAATTACTTGTCAAGTGGTTAGGTTGGCCAAGCAAGTTTAACAGTTGGGTGAAAGAAACAGACATTCAAAGATGAAGCATCCCTTTACATGCTTGGTCTCTGGGCCTACAGGCAGTGGCAAAACGTCTCTGGTGAAGGAAATTTTGGAACAAAAGTTGATTCACCCCTCTCCGAAAAGCATTTTATGGCTCTATGCAGCAGATCAGCCTTTGTACAAGGGAATGAAGGGTGTGACATTTTACCAAGGCATCCCAGATGACATTGAAGAGCGCTTTAACCCGAAAAAACCAAACCTACTCATCATTGATGACTTAATGACCAGATGTCATAGCGATGAGCGTATGACACGTCTTTTTAGTGTGGGTAGCAGTCATCAAAATCTAAGTATCATCTTTATTGTGCATAATTTATTCCATCATGGGAAAGAGATGCGAAATATTAGTTTGAATACCCATTATATCATTCTGTTTAAAAATCCGAGAGACAGTCAGCAAGTCAGTACATTGGCGCGGCAAATGTATCCTGGAAGATCTCAATTTCTCATAGAAGCCTATCAAGATGCTACCAGCAAACCCCATGGTTATTTGTTCTTTGACTTGAAGCCGAAGACGAATGATCAACTGCGTATTCGTACAGGCATTTTACCAAAAGATACCCATTATATATATATTGATAAAGCCGTGTACGACCAAGAACCAAGTCATTTAACCATTCGCAGTCAAGATGTCTAAACGCATTCGAACGAACCAGCCTTTCCTTCATTTGCTTGCACGCAGTGGGCCTAGACGGCGTAAATCCTTGCTACAGCAAGCTACGAAGGAGGAATTAACGAGCTTGTTTGAAATTTGTTTGAATATATTGCGAGGACATTTACCCTTAAGCTCAAAACGGTATAAGGTATTCCAGCGTGAGCGTCATACCCTACGTACTCTGGCAGACAAGAAGATATCCCTTCGACGAAAAAAGAAGTTGGTGAATCAGAAAGGAGGATTCATTGGAGTGATTGCTAGATTTGCATTGCCCTTGTTAGCCAAGCTGCTGTTAAAATGAAGCATGCTATGAAAATGGTTCTCATTCCTGAACATGAATACAAATTGTTATTGGAAAAGAAGGGGAAACATGGTGGTGGCGACATCAAAGCAAAAGTCAAGACACTTTTACGTGGGAAACGAACGCGTGAAAAGGCCATGGAAATGTCTCAACTCCTTGGCCGCCATCTACGAACAAGTCAGTCCCAACAACAGCGGCAGCAAAAACCACCACCACTAGAAAAGCTCGTGTTAAGTCATTTTCAACCGATCTATCATGGAAAAGTACAACAACTTTTAGCAGACCTGAAGAAACATGGTACGACATGGACAGAGAAGAATGAACTTGTGTTGAAAACGGGCGATGTCATTACAAATTCTAACATGGTTGATTTGATGAAAGAAGCATTGGTAGCGACAAGAAGAAAGGAACGCACCATACCACCCCATGGCTGGCATCCGTTTATCCAGGAAATTGTGGATGCTAATATTCCAAAAACAACGTTTAGTAAAAAGACCACTCGTGAAGACATTGCAACAGAAATGAACCAGCGTCAGCAAAGACAGTTTCCGATAGGATGGGAAAATTTTTAACATGGTTGAAAGAGCTATGGTGTTGTTGTGGTGGCCAGGAAGAGAAACCGACTATTTCGACTATTCCTGTGAAGATCCGATGCACAAGTGCGTGTTGTGAAGGAGAAGTCCATCAGCATGATGATGATGATGATTATTTGCATACGCGTCTCAGCCGTGAGTTTATGCTCGCAGGTGGTTTGAGGATAGATTTGTTTGAGCAGGATCGCTATCTTCCGAATGGCATCAGTTTGAAGTTGCGTTTCCATAGACAGAAAGATGATTATGTATTGATGGCTGTAGATAATACCTATAAGGTAGAAGTGAAAGAGGCATTTTTAACCATTCGCAAAGTGAGGGTGAGTCCAGGGATTCAGCTAGGGCATACAGACGCATTGCTGAAAAGTCCTGCCAAGCTCATCATCACTAGAAAAGAATGTAAAGTCTTGGCCATTCCGGCAGGATTTCGGTCTTTTGTGAAAGACAACATCTTTTTGGGTCAATTGCCAAATCGCATTGTCATTGGGCTGGTTCATAATGAAGCCTTTGGTGGGTCAGTATTGAGGAATCCATATGATTTCAAACATTTTGATCTGAACTATATGCAACTGTACACGGATGGTGAACCAGTCCTATCCAAACCGCTCAAGCTTGACATTACACAGAACAAGTACCTGGACGCTTTTGAAACGCTTTACAAATCGTTTGATCGATTGAATGGTGAGAAAAGTTCCATTATAAAAAGGGAAGATTGGCCTAGAGGGTATTCTTTATTTTCGTTTGACTTAACACCGGATTATGATGGAGCTGATCATTTTCCCCTGATCAAGCATGGGAATTTGCGGCTAGAAATGAACTTTGCTAGGGCTTTGCAACCTACCATCAATGTCATCGTCTATGCTGAATTCGACAACATTATTGAGATCAGTGCCAATCGTAGCATCCAATTCGACTACCAGTCATGAACACGAAGCAGATCGAAGCTATCCTGAGCCATGATGCCGCAACCAAAGACTTGTTTCAAGGTGTGTTTCCCATGGACCAGTTACCACCGTCTTTACAACGCGGTGCCTATGTCATCAACACCGACGATCATGATGAACCAGGAGAGCATTGGGTGGCAGTGTATTATGACAAAGACCCTGCGGAATACTTTGACTCTTATGGACTGTTACCTCTCGATGAGCGTTTAGAAACATTTTTAAGAAATGACTATATGTATAATTCCATCTCATTACAAACGCCGATATCATCGGCGTGTGGTTTTTATTGTGTATATTATATATGGCATAGAGCTCGAGGTCAGAGTATGTTTGAGATTGTGAATATATTAAAAAGAAAGGATGGGGATTTTATTGTAAAGGATTTTGTCTATAGACATTATAAACCATTGTTTTATTAATGGTGTAGTTAAGCTGTAGTTAAGTTGTTAAAGAATTGTTCAAATGTTGGGAAAAAAACTCTAAGTTTCAAACTGGTCTTGTTTATTGGTGTTTTCCCAAACTCTCCCCCTCTTATCTACCAACTACTTTTTTTTTACAAGTTCTCTCTCAATACATTGATCAATGCATGCCATTCATTGCAATTTAAATTAATATAGGTATCATAGACATTACACCCACGTTTGTAAATGCTATGAAAGCTCACATAACACACATCACCAAACTTTATCACTTTAACAGTTTCATGTTCAGACAGTTTGAGTTCATATCCTTCTTCTATGTCCATCAGCCGCATCAGCCGCATAGGCTGTGTCACCTCAATGGATTCGGTACCCCGCTTGAGTTGTATTCCATCCTCTTTGAATTCAAGCAGAGGATTCTTCCCAATCCAATGCGTGTAACAGCGCGTTCCATTCCGCTGTGCTGAGGGTGATGATGTCGCAGTCTTCTGTAAGCTCGTCATATTGGCGAAATTGTACAAACACGTCTAGACCGTTCTCAGTCACACGCACATCTAATTCATTTGAGACTGCTAGGAAAAAGCCGGGTATTCTCAACTCGTCTAGGTGATCCTTCAACACGGATTGGTCCTCAAGCGATAGGACGAGATACTGTCCAAAATGCCGTAGCACAATGTCATCACATAAGTTTCTCAGACAGGAGAACCCATAGGTCATGGGTTCATAATCCATCAAATAGTCGTCTTCCATCGCGTCCATGTATTTATACTCGGATGATGTCAAACAGTGGATGCTGTATCGCTTCGAGGAATCGTAAGGCTGCGCGCCAGTTCTTGATATCAAAGAAGATCAACTGTGCATAGGGTGTATCTGGCACAACTCCCTTATAATCCTCTGGATAATCCTGTAAAAGATTTCTACAGCATGTCACACGTATGTTAGAATTATATTCAGCCACCGTCACTTCCAGTTTATTTTCAAGTCTGCGTTTAAACCCAGCTTCAAGCGGTATGGTTTTAAAGTCTTTCCACACTTCAGGTTTAAACCGATAAGCAGAAATTCTCTGAGAACCCATCATCACTTCATTCTTCTCATTGACAGTAAGGTAAACACCATTGTTTAACATGAGTGCATTCATGATTGTTACCTTGGTATGACTGGTCGTCTTGTCTGCGAAGCCTTTTATCCACTTCTTTCACCTGCTTCTTCAGCATTTTCCATTCAGGTATGGTCAGCAAGATACCCTTTTTCGTCGGACGGTTCCTTCCAGTCCCCTCATCTCTCAGGTATTTCCGAATGTTCACAACACCTTCATCGCTTTGTTTCATAATCTTGATATACTTTCCATTGCCTAGAGAAAGCATTCCATCCCACGACTGTGGTGGTGGTGGTGTCGTCTCCACTTTTAATTTCTTGATAGTGGTGGTGGTGGAATTGTTCACGTTCAAGTCTTTCACTGTATCTGCTAGAGTATCCATATCCGTTGGTGCAGATCTCTTCATGTTCACCCTCAACTCACTCTGAAGTTTGTTGAAAGTCATCCCCCCCCTTTTATACTGTTGCTGCCGCTGCTGCCGCTGCTGCCTTGTAATGCCCATGCGCCAAAGTGGAATAGCCATCATTTAACACGTATCGCTTATCATCAAAGGGGGAGAGAGCTACTTTCCTCAACTTCTCCGAGAAAATCTGGTGGTTATGACTTCGAATGGTGTGTCCTGTCACCATCATTTGCGTTTGGTTGAACAAACTGTCTTTATATTGCTGATGTTTCATACGTCTTTGACACGCATGAGTAATCCCTTTGGCTGTACGTTTTTCTTTCCCACCATACATCATACTGTACATTTTCGGCCGAAGTCCAACAAACTATTCAATGGGGATACCTGCCGTCTCATCTTTCATTTTCCCAAGCACTTTCTTGTTCACGGTGGAATGCAAGAAATGATCGGGGGGATAGTCACTTGTGTCGAACAAGTCAGCATCTTCCTGCATATCCTTGTAGATATCATCCGTTTCTATGTCATAACATAGACTGTCGGTGTCACTGAACAACAGCTTGGCGTCAGGATACTTGGTCATGATGTAGTTGTAATGAAAGTCAAACATGAGCACTTTGCTGAGGTCAAGAATGGTGAAGCCGACTTGAATGGGCTTATCCAGAAGCAAATCCACTTTGTGTAAATGTACCGCGGTCAAATCGTCATTGAAAATTCTAAATTGGTGGAATGAAGGTTTGGCTACAAGTTTCTTGAACCGCTTTTCCTGGTGAACGAGTTCCACTTTGATGCGCTTTCTCACATTTTCCATGGTTTTGCCAAATACAGAGTTGTTCATCAATTTGAAAAAGTCTTTCTCAAACGGGTTCTTAGCCAACTTTCTCTTTTCCGTGTTCAACGAGATGTATTTCGCCAACCATTTGCTCTGTGTAAACATGATAGCCCGATGCACCTTCGTGACTTTCAATCCCAGTGACACATATTGCTGTAAATTTCTATAATGAAGTACATAGTTCTTCTTGTCACACAAGATGGGAATGAGCTTTTCACTGGGTTTATCTTTCATGTTCAACTCTTTCCGTAGCTTCTGACTATACCCTGATAATTCTCCCACCTTCACACATTTCCGTTCTGGAGCTACTGGGTAGTGATTATGACCATCATGGATTGAATATGGATATTCCAAATCCACCTCTAAAATGTATCCAATCTCATCCTCTTCATCCACTTCCATGAAGTTAATGGATTCTGGCTCGTTCACCCACATAAATCCACTTTCTGGCATACTTTGTGACATGGCCCAGCCGTACAAGTTGTTTGCGTCGAGGTACATCAGGTAATGGGTTGGTTGCATAGGGTCATACTCTGCTACGTAGGGGTTATTTGCTTTCGCATACTTGTGTGTGATGACAGATATTCCTCCACGTAGACCTTGTTCAACCATTTGGTACATGTCAATGCCATTGATCAATTCCAACTTCACCTTTGTCGCTTTTAACATCGCATCCCACGACAGTCCTGGCGCTGTATAGTAGTGGGCAGGATCCAATTCATACGTGTTAAGATACACTTGACGAAAATTTTCAAACACGTCAGCCAACAGCAATACATCCGATTTCAGGTATAAGTCGTGGTATTCACCAAATGTAGTGCAGTGGAATGTCTCCCACACCTTCTGTGCATGCACATAATCCTCATCGCTAATGCCTTCTTCACTGAGCAGACTGTAAAACTTGTCCTTGGACGGCAGTTGTGTTTCAGCAAACTTGGATGGCTCATCCACGTAATCGTAGGGGTACACTCCCTTTCTCAACAGTAACTCTTGCTGGTCGCTATCGTGAATGTGAGAGGTCATGTTATAAAAGGTATCTTTCCCTTCTGCCGCCAGGTTGGATACCAACTTCTGTAGAGAAGTACCCATGAATTGATAACTGTCTGTAAATTTCAGATTGCTCATGGTGAATGCAATATATTTCTCAACGGTGTTGGGAATAACCGTAAGCGTTTCATCTTTGAATTTGCCAATTTCCTCCATGATCAAATGGCTGTCATAGCCTCGCAAATTGTGGAAAAAGACAGGGATGATAAACGAATCTCTAACACCCTGCTGATCCTTTCGAAATCGGAATTGCAAATTGCATTCACTATGTGCAGCACCGCGATATCTGCCATTGATATGGTCATGATCTCTCACACAATCTGCTCCTAGAGGCTCATGACAAATGTAGCAATCTACAGCAGTCCTGAAATCCTCTTTGTCTTCACAAGTCATGACCAACTTCTTTGGCTGCTGTAAACCCTGCACAATACGATCACGCTCATTCACCATATGGTCTAAAAAGACTTTCACAGCATTGTCTCCTCGATACACGACTGGGGTACGTGTGTCATACTGGCTCACAACCACATAGGCGAAGCTGTTTGGACGATGATGTTGGTACTTGTCTCCTTCTTCATGCTTTTGCGTGAAACATTCAAAGTCTGCATAAATCACAAAAGGTGCTCGCTGTTGTTTGGCTACATTCTTAAACTTGATAAACGGTTCCTTGGGGAATGATAAACGTTGCGCTCCATGCTTGCCACACACTTCGCGATGCTTGTCTAACAGATCTTGTCGTATAAACCCGTGAAGGCAGTTGAAACAATAAAATGCACCTCCATTATGCTTTGATCGATAAGCCATCAGTTTGCTGAAATTCTTGATGAGACAGTAATGTCTTGTCCTGCCATTGCTAATCAAAAGTAAGTTGATTTCTCTCGCGCTGTTGGCGCTGTTGGCGCTGGTGTTTCGACTCAGTTGTATCGGAACAACAACATCCTGTTCATATCCAAACACGTTGATGGATACATCATTCTCCTTTTCAAACTTTGGAATGGCCGTAATCGGTGTGGGAAATGTCATGCCTTCCACCTTTAATTCGTTCTCAAATGGCTTGTATCGATGCACACGCTCTGGGTTTGCATCTGTTGAAGGGTGAAGGTGAGCCAGTACCGACCATAAGAAACACTTGTTGTCTTTATTCTTAATGTTTAACACACCTCCTGTATTCTTCACTTTCTTCGGCAGGTCCATATAACAGCTTGCTTCCAGAGGTGTTGATGTAGCTGTATGCACTTCAATATACAGGATGTTATCCAACACCCAGCCAGAACCTTGTCGCTCATGTTCATCAAACTTGGTAAACAATTCTTTATAGGCTTCTGGCAAGTCCTGCTCAATATCCCCTGGATTGTAGGCTATATATGTTCGACTGCTGATAAAAGCATTATCCGCTTGTTCTACCATCACCCCTTCAGCATTCGCTGTCATTTTCTTGAAGCGTGCATGTACGACAATGTACCATTTCATTCCATCATTTAACGTTTCTCGTAAATGTGCCTTAATCCGATTCTCTTGTTGCCGCATTTCAAGTAATAAATCCGATCCATCTTCAGGCTCAAACCGTCTTTCCTGCGCGTTTTCACCAAGACTCACTCTTCTCCCTCTCCCTACTTGCACTGTCTTTGGTTCTTTGCATACATGTGTGTCAAACGCATCCATAGATGGAAATATCTTAACACATCCATAGCAAAGGAATGGATCAGGTCTGATAATACTATCTTCCAGCGTCTTTTGTCTCTTCACTTCTATCTGCTGAACAAGCTCTTCCCGAGCACGTTTCAACCTTGCTTGTTTCGTAGCCATCCTTGTTGTCGCTGCTGCCGCTGCCGCTGCTGCCATCAACTGTTCTGATGTTCTCCCCTCCCTCCCCTTTTATACGCGGACGGACTACGAAAGTTACTGTAGTTAAACTACAGCGTGGCAGCGAGAGAAAAGAGCTCTTTGAAGTTTAAAAAATCATTTTATTTACAACTATTTCATATATTCATATATTCATATGCTTTCATATATACATTCAAAATATGCTATTAAAACACTAAAACACTAAAACACTAAAACACTTAAGTTAAAAGTTAAACGTTAAAAAACACTAAAACACTAAAAGTTAAAAGTTAAACGTTAAAAAAAAAAAAAAATACTAAAGTTAAACCACTAAAGTTAAATACTAATGATTTTCAGTCACCATTTTTTCCACGTCAAACTCTCCGCAGGGCTTTACCAGCACGTCGGCTCACCACAATCGCACTGGTAGCGATAAAACTGATTCATAGTGAATGGTCTCTTGGCACATTTAAACGGATGCATGTTGTAATATCTAAAGTTTTTCAACGCTGCTCCACACCACCAACAATCCAACAACGGTTGTGGTCCTGGCAATAATGCTGTAAAGTTATATGGCAGCAGTCCGCCGCAGGTCTTACAACAATAATGCCTTGGTGCATCATGCTTTACTGGACAATTATGCGACTGTCCATCATACTCCAGCAAGCAGAAGCACTTGAAGCACTCAGTTGTTAGCGTGATCATGCCGCAGCCTTTCTTCCACACCCTGTAATTGTACCTCTTCTGCTCCTCCTCCACAGGTGTTACAGACGACGGAAAATGCAAAGTTTCCTCTAAGGCATACTTCATCTCTGCCTCCACCTTTGCTTTCTCTTCATTCAATGGTGTGCGAATTATCACTGCCTCATTTGGTTTGAATTGACTCAGATCATCTATGGCATCTGCTGACGAGTTCATCTTGTTTGTGTGTGTGTGCTAAATGGCATCTCCTCGACTCACTTATATAGTGAGTTTTGGGGGGAGGGAGGGGGGGAGGGGGGGTTAACTCTTCTTTAGTGATAGGGGAGGGGGGGGGTCGTCGATACCCTGTTCTTGGGGCGGGGTGAGAGCTGTCACTCTCGAGAGGGGAGGGGGGGGGGGCTAGTACAGCGCTTCATCAACGCTTCGGCGGAAGCTGTTATTTCAAATGCCGTAATCACATCGACAACTGCACAAAATGACGTTTACACTACCATCCATTTCGTCAAGAAAAAAATGAAACCTAACATAAGTTTCTTTTTTTTTTTTTTTTTTTTTTTGGGGGGGGGGGGAAATGATTTTTTAACTCTTCTTTGGTTGTAGGGAGGGGGGGGGTTAACTCTTCTTTAGTGATAGGGGAGGGGAGGGAGGGGGGGGTGGGTGGTCGTTTTTTTTTTTCTACACTTCAGCGCGGAAGCCACCGCTAAAGCCATCGTTAATGGCTTTTAATCACGCTAACAACTGCATAAATGATGGCATTTCGTTTACATAACCATTCATTTCGTCAAGATAAATGTGTGAAAAATGCTTTTAAAACCCCCCTCACATAAGTTTCTTTTTGTTTGGGAAATGATTTTTGCCTCTTCTTTCGTGGTAGGGGGGGGGGTCGTCGACATACTGTGTGCGCTGAGCGCTGTACGCTGTACAGGGGGGGGGGGTGGTCTGACGTTTGGCTTCCACACCATTTCGTCACATACACACATTTCGTCATCTCTGCCTGCCTGCTGCTATTGCCATTTCGAACGCGACTTGGAGACGAGCAGAAGCAAACATGCAGCACAAGAAAGAATTTTTTTCACAGGAGCGCTTGATAACCTATCATTTCTCCGAAAAGGATGTAAACCTTTTCGAAGAAGTGTACATAGATTATCAAGCGTTCCTCTACGAGAAGCGCCTCGTCTCCGCTTGCTGCTGCCATTCTGAACACACCAGAATACTATACAAGAATGAGGATGAGAAGCGCCTGAGGATGTACCACTTCAGCCAAAAAGATGCAAACCTTTTTGAAGAAATAGCTGTAACCTACCAGGCGTTCCTCTACCAAAAGTGGAGGGATTTTCAGACCCGTCCAAAGGTGGAATTCAACCGGTTTGGCAGGGCGGCTGAAGAATGCCATCAACGCTTAAACAAGAAAGAAAGCCATCAACTCTTAAACAAGAACAATCCGCCGCCACCACCAGTGAGCTCGCTGCCGCCGCCACCGCCGCCACCGCCGCCACCACCAGTGAGCTCCCCACCACCGCCACTGCCAGTGAGCTCGCCGCCGCTGCCAGCGCTGCCGTTTTCACCGCTGCCGTTGCCAGTGAGCTCCCCACCGCCACCGCTGCCGTTTTCACCGCTGCCGTCACCAGTGAGCTCCCCATCGCCGCCCTGCCAAGAAGCACCAACAACAACAACGGCTCCTCTTACCAAAGTGACTTCTGCCACTGTGCTAACTGCCTCAACCGTGCTGGCAACTTCGCTGGTAGCCCATCCGCAGGCAGGTGATGTTCAGGTGTTGGCGACACCAACTACACAACAACAACAACCCGACAACATCGTCGCAACAACATCAACTCCTGATAATGAGCTAGCGGTCGCTATCGCTAGCATCTCCAATACATCAACGCAGGCACCTTTCAACAATGACTACGGCTTCAATCCTAGGCAGTCGAAACTGGAGACCACCTCAAACCAAACAGGTCTCCAGAGCCTTATGCTCCTCGTGGACAACTTAAACGGCGTTCAATCCTGTGAATTCTGTCATCATTCTATTCCTGCAGGCGCTTCTATGCGTCTGCATGAACAGCAATGTACAGCAGCCATGGCATATGAACATTATTATTGCTGTGTCCGAGGTGAAGCTTTCGACTCGCACAGGGCTGGGGTCGCAGCACACAAGAGAAAGTGTGCCTGCAGTGAAATTAGCAATAGCGTAGCCAGCACCAGCGACCAAGTAGCACCAGTGGCAGCAGACATTGACAGTAAGAGGAAGACCAAGAAGAAGAAGAAAGAAGAAAGAAGATAGACGGCTCTGAATATCCCTTCACGGCTGCTTTTCAGCGGCCACCCATTCTTCCAAAATAAGCAAAACAAACGCGTTAGTGTGTGTGGGATATGCATGAGAATGTGTGGGATATGCTTTAAAAAAAAAAAAACTTTAAAAAAAAAAAAAAAAAAAACCGTCTCCCCGCCTTTCTTTCAAGGCGTGGCAGCGGCGGCCGCAACGGCGGACCTCTCTCTCTCAACCCCGTCTCCACACCTTTCTTTCAAGGTGTGGCGGCGGCCGCAACGGCGGCCGCAACGGCGGACCTCTCTCTCTCTCTCAACCCCGTCTCCACACCTTTCTTTCAAGGCGTGGCAGCGGCGGTGGCAACACCAAAAAAAAAAACTCTTATACCCTCTCTCTCTCCCCAACCCAGTCTCGTTTCACTCACCCCCCCCCCTCCCTCTCATACTCTCAGTCACCCTCTCAGTCACCCTCTCAGCATCCCCATACGTTTCACCGGAAACACCTTTCTTTCACTCGCAATCCTTCCAACTGCATCAAATGACGTTTTCTTTCGTCATCCACTTTCGCTCCCTTTTCGCACACAAAAAGTGCAGTGGCTCTCTCATCCACTTTTCCGTTGCTATGCAGTGGCTCTCTCATCCACTTTTTGGTATCCATGCAGTGGCTCTCTCATCCACTTTTTGGTATCCATGCAGTGGCTCTCTCATCCACTTTTTGGTATCCATGCAGTGGCTCTCTCATTATATAACTACTCCAGTAACAGGGAGTGAGACCCTGACTTCTATATACACGGGGGCTAGCGAGGCACCAGAGACTGTCACAGGAACCGAAGACGAGTCTTCAGTCATACGCCGTCTGGTCAAGTGTCGAGCGTTCGCTTTGACGAAGAAGATGAAGAATTTTCCTAGGCTTAGGACTCCCCTCTGCTCGCCATTACCCCAAACAGGGGGAAAGAAATATACACCCCAGCAATCAAGACAACGAACAAACTGATGGCGAGGAGGAGGCCTCGGAAGATAAAGGGTCGAGGAGGCCGACGCAGAAACAGAAGAATCGTCCATCAACCACTTTCAGCTTCTTTTGCCAGCAGTGAACTGTTTACGTTCACCGGATCAGGGGCAACGCCTGCGGACGGACTTAGCAATAGCAGTCTGTCGCCCAATCTGTACCCCGTCCCCTCGGACCTCAACCGAAGAGAACACACCCTCTTTAGCTTCGATATCATTAGCTCCAGAGAACATGCCTTTCCCAGATAATCCTCGTCACACATTTGACATGCGACACCCCTTAACAGGACAGGGATGACACCTCGTATGAGTGATATTCCAGGCCACACTTCCACAACAGGATTCGTTTGTCGCTCTGGCTCACACTTCCGCCCATCAAAACACTGCTACATCTGACCGGCCCATGTCGCTGCTCGGATGACAGCAAGACGGAACCACTTGAACAGTCACTTAAACGACCGTATGGATGTTGTCTGTGAAACGTGACTCAGACATTCCTTTAGTGGAGAAAGACGCAGACCTCATTAAGAATCTTCTCATCACGTCCTTTCAGGGCCATACGCTCCACCCCTCAAATTTAGGTGGGAGAATCTGCGGCTCTGCGACCCAGTGTCCGCTGAAATACTGGAATACCTGGCCCTGGCAACACGTGATATCGTCAAGTTGTCCACACACCTGAAAGATTTTCCTGCAGCTTTGCTGACCTAGCATGAAAGGCTTGCATGAACTACGTGAACTTAATCCTCCGATCCTGGACGAAAAAGAACTCTTACCACGGGCGGAGATCGAGAGAATAAACCAGGAAAGCTGTATGATATCACACGACTTTGCCTTGATGTCCAGCATTTCACGTGCCTCCTTATGACAGTCCAACAAGCATAGTAGGTCAATGAGGTCGTCTTCGGAACATTCAAAGACTAGCTCACAGACAGTATCCTCTGCCGAAGTGAGCCAAGTCTTCCAGGGGTGGCAAAGCCCGAGGGTCAGCAGCCAAAGCATTACAGGTAGCAGCCAACGAAGTACCGACCAGAGACGATCGTCTCATCTTCAAGCGATACTTTCTTAACTTAAACGCTTTAGAAAATTTACTCTCTTGCAAAGCATTCTTGCCCGTAGCTGGAAGGCTAGGAAAATTCTGGCACTCCTGGGAGAGGTGGGTATCGCGTCGGGTAGTACGCTGGCTCAGGGACGGCTATGCTCTTCCGTTCAAACAGGGACCGAGAGGACAGAAGCCGTCCATCCCCTTCTTCAGCAGGGTCTTTGATCTGGTGCCGAAGAAAACAGGGATTGGAGATTGGTTATCGACATCTTGGCTCAAAACGAATTTATCCACGTGACTACGTTCCAGATGAAGACGGGCCAAGTCATAAAGGAGACTCTGCAACACGGTATATGGCATACATCGACAGGTCTCTCCGACGCTTGTCTACGCGTCCCTATCCACTACACCGGCTGTGATTTCAAATAGGGCAAACACGCTTCTGGTTTCTAGCTCTCCCCTTCGGTTTGTCCACGGTCACATACGTATTTAAGCAGGTCATGAAAGTACTGAAGCACGAGCTGGGCTGCAAGGCATATTATTATCTGGACGACTGGTTTGTGGCACACCTACGAGTACATTCGCAGAAATTCGCAGTTTTTATATAGAAGCTCCAAAAAAATCGGAGTTTTGGCATTTTAACATTTTTGAAGAAAATTATTAGAATGCTGAATTGGTGCACATGAACAAGGCGAGACGAGGCGAGGAGAGAGCGTGGTCGTTTAAATACGTAACCCTGCAGGTGAAGCCCGTGGTCAAATTACACTCTGATTCTCTGCAGGTTAACCGAATTTTTTTTCACCATGCAAGGTTTCAGATTCCTAAGACAATTCCTTCTATGAAAAGTCGGCCAGACAAAACTTAGTACTTTTTGTCGACAGACAGACGGACGGACACACGGACGGACCAGCTCATAACTATATCCCTCCGTTTCACGGAGGATAATTATTTGGACTGTTTGTGGAACTTAACGTACCCTGTGTGCTGTTGGAGTGTTTATATGACAGTTTTGGCTTCCATTATTATTCTAATTTTGTGAGAAAATTCAAGTTTCAAGACTTTTTTAAGGTATGGCCGAAATACTCAATGGGCATCAATTCTGAATTCCGTGATAGGTGATCAGACCTACTGCATTAGCTTAGACAGCTCGAGCGAACGTCAATACCATGCTTACCACCCTGAACTGGATTCGAACTCAGGACCTTGAGATTACCAGACCAATGCTATGAGCAGCTGAGCCACCCCTTTATTTTGCAAGTTCTTCTGGCTATGTTTGACATTTAGTGGCCTCACACATCTACGGAAGTCTGGCTTATATTTTGTAGGGCGTAAATGCTAAAAAATAAGACAACTGCGTGATCGAATTTCCATGTATTTTTACACCTTGGAACAATCTGTGGTAAATATACACTTTTGCTCAGATAAATCTTCTAAAAAGTATCCCAACTATAATATTGATCTTACTTAGATAAAATAAACTGAGTTTTATCACAGTGACTATGTTTACACTTCACAGCAAATCAGACTCTTAGTTCATATTTTTTTTTACATCTTTTTTTATATTTTTATAAAATCAACGTTCACAAAAAAACAAAACAATACAACTTGAAATTCTGTCGGTAAAGAACTACTGAAAATGATGAACACACTTTTCAACAACACGTTACATCGCTACGAGGGTAGAAAATGGCCCGGAATGCTTCGCTTCACATTGTCACATACTTAACATTGTAGCAGTTCCTTCCAGGTGTAAATCCGGCTAAAAATAACGATTTATCTGCATACAAAATTCTGTTCGCAAAGACAAACAGACTAGACATTCAAAACCAAAAGAAAAAAAAAGGCATTCCTTGTGACTAGGCACCATCTTTTGCGTATTGTGTGACCAGTTAGTCACAGCGTTCAGTACAACTTTTTTCGACTTTGCCTGACACAGTAGCACTTTCTGTGTAACCTATGACTGGAGTCACAACATACAGTAACACCTTTTAGCCTGTAACCAGGAAGTCACATCATACAGCAGCACCTTCTGTGTAGCCTGTGGCCAGGAAGTCACATCGAACAGTGACATGTTTGTGAAGCCTTTAAATATAGTGGCACTCCTGGTGTACCGTGTGACCCCAGTGGAACTCAAACCGGAAATGTACTTATAATTCTGCACAAAATGCTTTTACATCTTTATGGTTCAAAGCTACATTTACATCTATCAACAAACATAAAAATGTTAATTCCAATTTTACGCAACATACGCTCATTAAAACGACAAAACTAAACACATGGACCAGTTTTCACAGCTTCGGACCTCAGTTTCTCTCTTATTACTGCTCCGCCAAGACAGCCCCCACCCGTTGGGATTCACGTCTCCATTAGCCCATTTCCATTCAGAAAAAAACTATGCTGCATCACTTACAAAAACTTACAAGTCGGTCCCATTTTCGTATGCATCGCGATTCGGTCTAGCTGTAAGACCAATTTCAATGTTACATACCATCTCATTACAAAAAATGACGTGTGATTTTTATCATACGTCATTTCCGATAACGTGTCACATACTATGTTCCTTTTGGTCTGACCCCCTTTTTTAACACGCACAACGCGTAATTATTTCCATTTAAGGGTTATTTTCACTTAAACAGAACAGTACCTGAGGAACAGGTTGCCACGCAATTTTCAATACGAACGTGCCTCAATTTTTCACGACTTCATCCTAACCACGGTATCAACCTGGATGTCTGGAATGTGAGAAAATTCGAAGTTCTCGTGACTCGAATTTTTTTCCTGACCGTGGCAACCCTTAATGTACCTGGTATAAAAAAGCGCAGCTTCACAAAGTATTTCCGGCTGTGAACCGGGTATTTCCACCTTAATCAACATGTCAACACTTTCACTTTCTACTTGCAGTGCTGCCACGCCAAATTTTTCAAAAAAAAAAAAGAAAAAAAAAAGCTTCCTAAATTGCTTTAAAAAGGTTCAGTAATGGTTAAAATGGGATAAAAAAGGTTTCTAAATACTTATTTTCCAGAAAATATACATAATAATGTGCAACGTAATACGTTAAAAAGAGACTTTTAGACAACTTAGGGCCAAGAAAAGGGATAAAAACAGGTTAAAATGACGGCAAAGTAAAAAAAGTTAGTAATTAATTGATTCAGCAAAAACAAAATTATGATTACTGTGAGGTGAGTTTACCATTAGATATCAGTTTACTGATATGGTAATTACTGGAGTCACGTTAGAAAATTCTTTATTAAGAATTAAGCACCTACGATATAGTCGAACCATGATAATAATGGGAAGTTGAAAACTTGTGACTGACCTTAGATTTTGCAATGTTTTACACTTATTCAAGCCAGTTGTTCTTAACCGAGATTATACCTCCCGGAATCTTGAAAAAAAATAAATGTTTCTTAGAGAGGGATTGAGGGTCAAGAAAATCCCCAAAATGACGTCACTTTGCCCTCGACGTCCCTCGCTCTTTTGACGTAAGCAGTAAAGGATGAGATACAGTTGCCTATAAAATGTTCGGATTTGGTCAAAATAGTCATGTCCACCAGGGGCAGATGTGGATCGGCGTGGAACACTCGCACCTGTAGCGGGAAAAAACAAAACAAAAAAAGAGAAGGTTCCTTTAGATAAATAATGTAACAAAAGTCGCCAGACATTATTATTTATTACCCCGAAGTTCCATTACGGTGACACCTCCTTTTTTGAAGGAACACCTTCGTGACCTCACGATATGATCCTGGTTCAGGAATGCTCTCTAAGAACTGGTTTAACAAGTAAAGAAATGAGAGTATCCAGACAAAACCACCTGCGCCACAGGGGTCTTGAATGTAAAAGCGCTCAATGAAAACTGGGACAAAATTGCCAAAAATTTGCACATTAACTTCCGTGCTTTTCCGACTGTAATTTTTAAGTATTTGGTAGTAAAATAATTTGCAAGTACAGACACAAACAAACTTCAGCATGACACGTCGAATTCATTTTTTTAACCTTACAACATACAATAAATTGTGCTTTATAACAGAACTTACTTTAATATAGTATATATATTTGATAAATAATAAAATATTTTGTAACTGAATTAATAAAGACAATTTTCGAGGAATTACTTTCTGCGTCGAGAACTGGTCTTCGATTTCTTTTATCATGGGGCGTTTGTCTGTAGCCACAAATATCGTCCTGATGTCTGTCTCACTGATCACCTTGCCCAAAAGCCTGCAAAAAAATGAAGATCTTTCTCACATATCTCCTATTATCGCCCACCATGATTTGAACCGTGATTTGAACACAACTACTTAAAAAAAGGCGGCTGCTTAAATATCTTCTTAACTTGATGTCACTTTAGTATATTTTTTCTATGCGAGGGATTTCAATGCACTGAACAAACAATAAACGACGGTGATCCACCAAAGTTTTCAGAACTCGGACTAAACTTGTTTGAATGTTATTGTTATTTGAAAATAGTTTCCTATTAATAATTTTAATTAGTTCAACATGTTGTTTATTAAAAAATTTGCCAAGAGTGAGACACTTCACTGTCGTAAGCAAAACGTAGCCAAGCTGTTGTTTACCATAAAATAACAAGCCACTGTAGACAGCGCAGACCCCAAGCGGAAATCAAGATGGCGACCATTGTGACCTTGAAATTGGGTCAAGGTCAAAATATAAATGATCTGCACCCACCCATTATGGTAAGTCAGCTATATGCCAAATATCATTGGAAACGTATTATCAGGGTGTTAGTAACCGCAGGCAATGATGGACGGAAGGACAACACCCAAACCTATAGTCCCCATCCAGGACTAAAACCCCAGTTAGGGGCTAAAAATACGCTACGCAACAGCGCATCTACCTTATCGAGGGCTCAACTTTCTGATGGCAATCCTAACTGCACAACATACCGAAATATTTCCTTGTCTGACGGGAAGCACATTTCTTTGTTGACGCGTAGTCCGGTTCCGTCCAGGCATTGCGGGGAAGCCATGTAAAAGGGTACCCCTTCCACGGCCTGGCAAGCGTTTGCCTACAACACACATCCGATACTCATCAGATAGCAGCTCTCTATAAGCTATCATAGGGCAGGCTCTTTGAAAGCATACACGAGGGTGGAGTGAAGAGGGGCAGCGTGGCATAAAAGAAGAATTTAGTGTGACCAAAAGATAAATGGGGAGGGGGGGGGGCTGAAAACCTCCGTGTTTCGGACAAAACCTTAAGTTTGGAAAAAGCAGCTGTTATACTGTTTTCATAATAATGATTTATCATAACAATTTCCTCATGAAACAGGTAAAAAAGTGACACAAATCGTGCCGAACAATTTAACACTGTCAGATTGACCAACGCTACTGAGGTGGGGAATCACTAACCAATCAGAAAAAAATTGCCGTGAAAGTTTTTTTTCTCAGGTTTTTCTTACTCAGAAAAAACATCATGTCGCTCACCCAGTCTATGCCATTTCTGAGGTGAAGTCCTATGAATTTGTCATCGGGGAAGAAACGATCGATATACTCCTGTGCTTCGCCAGCCACATAGTCGGACACCTGGAGGTACTGCTGTAGGTGGCGGTTCGCCGCGGCGATGGGGAAGCGTGCAGGTGCTCCTCTGAAGGCCAGTACCGGGTACTTGGAAGGCGGGTACCTATGGAAGAGAAGTTTTACCTCGATGTTTTTCTCTTTTTTTTATTGATTTTGCCCTTGGTTTAATTACGCGTGTTTTGATTCCCAGTGACGGTGTATTAACTGATGTGCGTTGTTATCAAACAGGTGACCTCTGACGATGAGATCTATCTGTTATTTAGCAACACAGAGCGGGCGGATATTTTAAAAAGCAGTTACTCTCGTTATGAGTACCATTTCTGCGGATTCCCCGGTGGGTCTGCGGAGTAAGGTGTCATATCAGACCAAACCGACGTAACGGTTGGCTGTTAGACAATGGCTGATCTGCGCATATATGACAAAAGGGGTAATATGTTCGGCAGAGAGTTACTTTAAGCACTTATAACACGCAATACGCAAGTAAATATTTAACCCACTGCGCTATTACATTCAAACCCCTTCCAATTCTTATCAATTAACGAGTCACAATAATAAACACGTGACGCACAAGGTGTTCCACTTCTCTGCACTCTCGTAATATGACAAGTAGTACACTTCTGTCCTCGCAAAGTCTACGCCAAGACCGTCCCAGAACGGTCCGAATGGACTACCTGTAGCAGTAGACGCATGGTTATACGGATGACATGCTTGTAATAGTGAGGTATTACCACAACAACGGCAAAGGATTGTGATAGCATTGGTATCAAATACACTTGAGTAAACGCACTATATGTGTCGCCAAAATTAACCTGATCGAGTGTTAATGAATTCAAAAGTCAAAATAACACCCTTGAAAGGAGCGCCACCGAGCAAATAAAAGACTTGAAATGAAAAAAGAAAAAAAAAAGCAAGACCAGAAATAGTGGCGGATACAGGCGGGGGGGGGGGCGAGGGTGGGGGTGGCAACCACTGAATTCCCCCCTCCACCCGGATCCGCCCCTGAGAAAGATGAGGCGTACCCGTCTTCATGTCGCATGCCGTGTCGTCTGCCGTGCTGGGCTTCCAGCACATGCCGACCCGCCGGTCTGGCGGCCAGTGCTCCGGTGCCAGATGCTCCATGAAATCTTCGGCCAGGACAACGCGATGGTACCGCGCTACGGCCGGCAGCTGAAACCACTCCGTGAAGCGCACGTTTCTCTACAGCCAAAATTCAACACAGTGCCTTCTACAGCTCAAGCAATAGAGAATAGAAACTACTGTTGAAAAAATACATGCAATAGGTCAGACAATGAAATTAATCTAAAATATATTTAAGCATTTAAAAATATCAATTGAACAGCATATGCATTTTTGTTTCTTTCTTCCCCACCTTTCTTATTCTTCATGGTCTTTGCTTTAAAGCAGCAGGGGACAATCTCCGAAAAGCAATCATTGTATTTAAGGAATAACTTGTAACTCTGACTGTTCCTTTAGAAATTAGAACTCTTATTAAGGAGAATGTCACACAAAGAATATATTTTGCGGTGCCTTACTGTTCTTACGCAAGTAGCTTAGTTTATATTTCATATGTTAAAGTCATAAATAAAAGATGCAGTGCTCTTACATATGTCCGGAAAGGGGGAAGGACAAGCGTTCTATCCAGACGTTTAGCAAACGCCAGTCCTCCTAGGAAATGATCCACCTGGTTTCCCGTCCTCCCCATGCACAAACAAAAGAATACATATCCTTGTGGATCCCAGCCAGGTAAAACGGATGGGTCCTGTCTGGTGTCAGTGAATACATGTCCAGACCCAAGCGGTCCTCCACTGTCCTCTGCGTGGGTACAGGAAGTGAATGCTACGAGAACTGTGACGTAATACGCTACGCCCCAGGCGTCGAGTCTGGGCATTGTTGACGCGTGGCTAGCTTCTTACCGCTCCGCCAATTCACTGTATTCTGGCCCGTGAAAACAATACGCTTATAGAAATCTGTTAAAACAACAGCAGATGCACCGATCAATAAAGGTCAATATTGCAGAACAGACATTTTAAAACATGCATATATTAATGTCGAAAAGATCTTTTGTTTCGTGGCGTTGAAACAAAAGGAAATAAATGGTTACCATGATACCTGGGTACTCATTTTAGTACACGGGCATACCAGCAACACAGTAAAGCCTAGATGAGCAGCACAGATAGCACAACAGGTTTTTTGTTATTTTCATTCCCATTCCCAGCCTTCATGGCGTTAAGTGTTAAATTAACATCTGGAAAAACCGTTTTAACGTCTGGAAAATGTTCATGAAGGAGTGTATTATATATCCACACTCAAAAATTCGCATTTTGAGCTAAACTAAACAATAAGTTGTATTCGTGAGTAATCTTGCTGTTTAACTTTTTTTAAAATTATCTGGAATTTTAAATTAAACCAGCCATAATCGAGACCACAGGTCCCCCTCCCCCACCGGAAACACCCATGAGTCAGTTCAAAGCGACTGTGACACTGTAAACAGTATAAAACGATTTGTTACAGCTCAACCTGACTCGGACTCCGGTCGGGACGGCAACGTAAACCAAAGCCGACCTTGAGATATGGTGTCCAAAAGCAACAGATGTGTAAAATTTCAAAGTCTGACAGTGCCCTTGACCTTTGACCCAAGGTCACTCAAAGGTAATCAGGCCACGACACTTCTCCACACACCAGCTTTGACTGAAACTCGTCTAACTGAATTTGTTTTGATATCATGTCCACAAGAAAAGCTGTACACACTTTACCATCAAGCTAAAAAAAATTTAAAAATTAACATAAAATCAAATTTTTAACGAACCGCCAAAAAATTGGCGTGCATCAAGCAACGATCATGGGGTTGAGTCCTGTAAATTATCAGACCAAATGGCCTACACATCTACGAGGAATGAGTGGTAACGGACAGCCGGACAGACAGACGGACAGAGCCCAATCCATAAGTCCCCTTCTGGGGCATAAAGCCCCGGTTGGGGGCTAATAAACTTAAACACCGGAAAAGGGGGTAATATCGAGGGCTCCCGCTCCTTGTTCCTTCTAAACAAACACATGTGTATAATATTTGTCCAGACCCTTCATAAGCTAACGTGACGGTTTCATGTGCCTTTACACAACGGTGTCTCGACATTTAGTCCAGAGATACTAAATTGACTGGTCTTTTGTCCAAAGTGGTAACTGCGACATTTGTCGAAATTATTTCGATTCAATGTTTATCAAGACAGTTATTAATCTGATGACTTTTTAAATACAACCCTGCTTAAATATCGTGTATTACGTCGATCAGTTCGACTTAAAATAAACAAAAATGCAAATCTGTTACGACTCGTAGAATATTTAGAATAAAAATAATGCAAATAAACAAAAAATAATTACAAAACATAGCCATCAAATAACTACAAAACATAGGCATCGGAGACGCAGAGCTCTCAGCCAATGGCGGTTACATCACCGTGGTCCAGTTACTCTTTTGAAATACCGCCCGGACAAAAGCAATATACAAGGTGCAACGGATGGAGCGATATACGGGTCCTTGCACATCTACACTATATATACTTTCTTCCTGTAAGGTTTGTGAGGATCCGATGAATAGTTTTTGTGGTATCGCCCGGACAAGAAAAAGTTTTAAGTGTGACGGACGGACGAGAGACAAATTGAACCCCCCGTTGCATATCTACACTATATATACCCCCTTCCTGTAAGGTTTAATGAAGATCCGATGAATACTTTTTGAGATATCGCCCGGACAAGAAAAAATTTTAAGTGCGACGGAGGGATAGACGGGCGGACAAGGGACAAATTGAACCCCCCCTCCCCCTCCCCCGTTGCACATCTACACGATATACACTTCCTTCCTGTAAGGTTGAATACTTTTTGAGACATCGCCCGGACAAGAAAAAAGTTTAAAGTGCGAAGGACGGACGGACGGACTGACACGGGATAAACTGACCCCCCCCCCCCCCCCCCCCAGTTGCACATCTACACGATATATACTTTCTTCCTGTAAGGTTTTGTGAAGCTCCAATAAACAGTTTTGAGATATCGCCCGGACAAAAAAAGTTTACGGGCAAACAGACGGCAAGACGAATGGAAGGACAGACCGATAGCAATAGCCTTCAGCCAATATTGGTTGAGGGCTAATAAACTAGAACACAAGAACTGCAATGGCAATTCAAAACCATCAGTTGCCTTGATGTCACAACAACAAGGCAATCTAAGCCACTTAACACATATGTGCATGTTAACGTGAGGACTGAGATCGAACCAATCAAAACAGCAGTTCAAAAAGCTCTTCTTCATGCAGAGACCTGACGACCACTGCAGGCTTTAAAGACCATGTATATATATGTCAAACCGTTTTTAGTTTCTTGATCTGTCCAAAGACCATCGCCGTGCGTGACTATGTAATGGTTAAGCCTTGTCTAAAACTGGTGATGATCGGTCCAGTAGTTTTCTTGTTATCGCATGAACAATGAAAATCCAAGATGGCGCCTGGCAGCTATGTTTAATTCCACCATTTAACCGAAAACCAGTCCCGAGCATATTTTTCGATGGTGAAGCTTGATGACAGAATAACATTCGGAACAAAGAGTCCCCCTCTGGGGCCTACATCCCAGGCTGGGGGAGGGGCTTGGTGGTTGCTAAAAACTGAGTATAAAACCTGAGGAACCAAAGAAAAAAAAGAACTGAAGCCCAGATATAACAATAAAGCTGAGTGTAGGTGAGTGTAACCCTCCCCCAGGGTTTATATCCTTAAACAATTGTTCTGTTGAGTAGCCTAAAATCATTGCGGATAAGCAAAAACACCGGAATTTTTGTTGTCATATCAATAGTTACACAGCACAGCTAATGTCTTCTCTTAATATAGTATATTTCACAGGTCATAGGCTTACTGTCCGGCCTTAACGAGTGTGCCCGCTGATAAAAACTAAATGTGAGATAATAAAAAATGCATTAACAGCTGAACCGTATTTTCGAATTTTAACTTTCAGTGTTATTTGTAATCTGCGCTCCACGAAAGAACATCAAACCCCTCGCAGCACAGAAATGCAAGGAAAATAAGGTGTTTGATTTTCTTGTCATTTCGCTGTATTTTAACCCAACGTCTTATAGTGGAAAGACAGTCGCCATCGGAAATTCCTCAAAATGCCAATTGGCGAATTATAAGAGGAGTCGTAACTAAAATTTTGCCTAAAAGCTTTGGCATTTAAAATCGGAAAGTGTGTATATCGAATACAATTAAAAATTTTGATATTTTTCCCTCATCATTTTTGTAACGTCTTTGTGAAATCCAAGGGAACAACACCAGAAGAACAGAAAATAGTTCTGGTGAAACTCTTTGAAGATTTTGAAAAACTTAAAAACTAGTGTTTTATGACAGTATACCCCTGTAAGTGTATGTGTGAAAAATGTTAAATTTGACTCCATCCAGTGCGACTCCTGCAACGTGTGGATTCATAGAAGGTGTGCGGCTCTAACAAAACAGCAGCTGACTGATTTACAAACGTCTGTTTTCCCATTTACATCGTTAGAAGACGAAGTACTTAATCTTATTAGTAATTCAATAAATGTTAATTCCATTGTATAATAAATGTAAGGCTGTTCAATTTAAACCTAATAACAGTTTTGAGAACAAGTTTTACCTTGATAATGATACAGAGCCAGAAACTAATTTCTACAATAACTTGAACATTAACTGTGACTATCTGTTCCATGAACAGTTTGCTGTAAAATGGCAGACAGGTTATAGTATTAGTCAATTTAACGCGAGAAGTCTAAATGCGAATTTTGATCAAATTACAGATTACTTAGCTAGCTTAAATTTTGATGTTGTATGTTTCTCTGAAAACCTGGTCAGAAAGCAATAATTTGGATGAATTTCTGTTACACAACTATACATCATACGGCGTTTCATGTACTAATAAAAGGGGTGGTGGGATGGGAATATGCGTAAAAAAACCAATTGAACATTCACTGGTAAAACAGCTCAGCTATAGCAGATGATATTTTGGATTGTATTTGCGCTGATATACAAATTGATAACCATAAAACAGTAAGGGTACGTTTGATGTATCGTCTGCCAAATACTGATGTCAGGTTGTTTAATGATCAACTTGTCAACTTACTAAATACTTTAATTAAGAAGACTGTATATTTAGGTGGTGATCTTAATCTTTTGAATAATAGTTTTGATGTTCACAGAAATTCACTTCTTGAACTGCTATATAGTAAAGGATTACACCCTCTGATTACTAAACCATCTACACTAACCAAAAACTCAGCCACACTTATCGACAATATATTTACATCAGAGTGTGACTCCACTATTACCTCGGGGTTGTTGATTATCGATATCACAGATCACCTACCGATTTTTTTTTCCGTTTGCAATTATGATGTATGCGTCAGAAATATTGTAAAGTATATACACCGACGTTATAAAATTGCCGGAAATATGAACACGATTGTGGATAGTCTTAGAAATACTAATTGGTCTGAGGAGCTTAATTCTGTGGATGCAAACTGGGCTTATGAAAAATTTATTGGTAAAATTTGTACCATTTATGACCGGTCCTGTCCCATTACGAAAGCTAAAAATGTAGAAATGAAAAGAGCGAAACCGTGGCTTACCCCTGGGTTAATAAATGCTACTAGAAAGACAAGTAAGTATTTGTGAAAGTTATGGAAAGTATTAAATGAGAGTATTAAAAGGGGGCACACGGGCTCTTCTGCTCCCGAATCTTTTATTGCTAACAGACAAAATGTCAGTGATGATAAGGATATTGCAAATGGTTTTATTGAATTTTTTATTAATGTTGGTCCCAAACGTACGAACAATATTCCAAAGTGTAAAGCAAAGTTTTCAGATTTCATGCAATTTAACAACGATGCAACAATGTTTATGGCCAATACCTGTGAAGATAAAATTGTTAAAACTATTAAACAGTTTAAGTGTAAAACCTCTTGTGGTTATGATGGGATATCTACGACTGTTGTTAACGATATCAGTGACGTATTCGTTCCTCCATTTTCCTCATGTGTGTAACGTATCTTTTCAAAATGGTGTCTTTCCACATAAATTAAAAATTGCGAAAATTATCCCACTCTTCAAGGCTGGTGATAACCGTACTTGTACTAATTACCTATCGCTTTCTTTACTGAATCAATTTTCACTAAATATCAGCAAAACTAAGCTTATTGTGTTTTCTAAGAAGCAAGCAAATGCTGTTTTTTTCACAGAAATATAAATAGTACAGATTTAGAAATGGTGGATACAACAAAATTTTGGCAGAATTGATAGATAGTAAGTCTTCGTAGTTTGAACACATTAGGCACATACAAACCAAAGTTGCAAAAAGTGTATCCGTGTTGTATAAAGTGAAATTTTTGCCCTTGTATACTTTGTATTGTTCTCTTATTTTACCATATCTTAGCTATTATTTCGAGACCTGGGGTAATACCTATAGTTAAAGACTAGAAAGTATAGCTAAATAACCAAAAAAAGCAGTAAGAATTGTTTGTCAAACTTCTGTCAGATAGCATACTGAACCTGTTTTTCTTGAACATAAATTTTTGAAATTTTCTGATATTGTTAAATTAAGTACATGTTGCATTATGTATAAAGCAAAAAGTAACCTTCTACCTGACAGAATAAGTAATATTTTTGCAACAAATACTTCAAGTACCAGGCAAGATGAAGTATAAGCGAACGACGCTAGAGGCGTTTTGCATCTCCAATGTAGGTGTTAATCTCTGAAACAATTTAGAACATAGGCATCAGAGATGCAAAGCCCTCAGCCAGCCGGAACATTCGAAACAAGGAAAATAGTAGGTTTGAGGCCAGTCACAGACTCATTTCAATCCTTAAGAAAAAAGGATGGCAGTGCTTTAAGATGAAGAAAAAACAAAAACATTTACCATGAGAAAGTCCAGCTGAGCCACTGTTCCTATTGCTGATAAGCAATAGGGATCTTCATTAGTCCATATACTAGCTATATGTGAAATATCTCAGTAATTGGTACAGAATTGTAGGCTAGAGAGTGTTCACAAGCCACAGGTCACCAAACCTGATAATGGTAGAAATATGCAAATTTCCAAGTCCACATGAGCCACTGACCTTTTTTCGGATATGGCTTATATGCAATAGGGATCTTAATTGCTCCATACAGAACAAATATCTTAGTAATTGGTAAAGAATTGTAGGCTAGAGAGTGTTCACAAGCCACATGTTAAGCAAACTTGACAATGGTACAAATAAGAAAATTCCAAGTCCAGCTGAGCCACTCTCCTTGGTAGATATGGCTAATAAACAATAGGGATCATCACTGGTCCATATACAAGCTATATTTAAAATATCTAAGCGATCGGCAAAAAAATGTAGTCTAGAGTGTGTTCCCAAAGTAAATGTTAACGGATGGACAGAGCTAAAAACATTTACTATGAGAAAGTCCATCCGAGCCACTGTCCTTGGTCGGATATGGCCCATATACAATAGGGATCTTTATGGCTCTATATAGCAGCTATATCCGAAATATCTTAGCAATTGGTAAAGAATTGAAGGCCAGAGAGTGTTCACAAGCCACACATTAAGCAAACTTAATAATGGTACAAATAAGAAAATTTCCAAGTCCGGCTGAGTCACTGTCCTTGGTCGGATATGGTTCAAACAGTAGGGATCTTTATTAGTCCATATACTAGCTACAGATGAAATCACTTAATCGCATACCGGTTAAACGCATAAATCGGTTAACTGCATATTATTCGCAAATCCCAAACCATTTCCAATGCTCTTTTGGAAATTTAACCGGATAATTGCATACCGCTTAATCGCATAAACTGGATAAACGCATAGCTTTTTCACGTTAAAATGGGAAGCACACCTGTTAATTGCATAATTCTGGTTGACTATCGAAACAGTGCCACACTTAAAGTAAACTAAGAGAGTGAGCTGCTCCTCGTTTATATATCTAATGCATTGTTTTGTGTTTGCTTGACCCATTGTGTACATGTACCAACGCCATTCGCGGTTGTTAACAGTAAGTCTCGAACCCTTAATCGCGCACCCTCTCAGCTCTCACTAGATAATGACCTTTATCCTTAATCCCCGCACTGCCTTAGCTGACGCTAGATAATGGCCTGCAATTCCTAATCCCCACCCTGCCCGAGCTCTCACTAAATAATGGCCTGAAACCCTTAGACCCTGCACGTCTAATAACTACCGCAAATGAAAAAATAGGCACGGCAAGAGTACTCCGGATAAACGCATATATCGGATAAACGCATAACAGGGCTTGGCAAATTGGCTGTGCGATTAACCGGTTTCGTCTGTATATCTAAAATATCTTAGTAATTGGTAAAGAATTGTAGGCTAGAGAGTGTTCACAAGCCACATGTAGCCAAACCTGACAATGGTAGAAATATGCAAATTCCAAGTCCAGCTGAGCCACTGTCCTTGGTTACATATGGCTCATATGCAATAGGGATCTTCCTTGCTCTATATAGAACCTATACCCAAATATATTAGTAATTGGTAAAGAACTGTAGGTTAGAGAGTGTTCACAAGCCACATGCTAAGCAAACTTGACAATGGTACAAACGAGAAAATTTCCAAGTTCAGCTGAGCCACTGTCCTTAGTTGGATATGGCTCATAGACAATAGGGATCTTCATTGGTCCATATACAAGCTATATTTAAAATATCTAAGCGACTGGCAAAAATTATAGGCTAGAGCGTGTTCACAAGGTAAGGGTTAACGGACGGACGGACACGGCCATAGCAATAGCCTTCAGCCAATATTGGCTGAGGGCTAAAAATTGCATATTATATCAGAAAATTTTTATTCAGTTTAAGAAGGCTTATAAAAAGTACCTAATTAACTGACTGTATAACTGACCGCGATGTGTAGCACTAATGAATAACATTTACAGCATCATAGTACTACTAATATTATGATTTTACCTTATTACTATATTTCATTATTTAACAGTTTATGTTGACAGTCTCACAACACTTGTATGTGTTTTTTAATATTATTTTTTTCCTTGTATAGCAACTGTGAAACATAGCATCCTGATGCATGATCACGTGGAATATTATAAGTATTATGCAGTATTATAAGGGTAGATTCAGTTCTTATAAGTTCATAACTTTTTGGATTATTTTTCAGTGTGTAAGTTGTCAAAAGCTTGAAAATATACATTTTATAATTTGCATGTGTTTCTTGGAAAATAAACCTCTTGATTGATTGATATAATTGATCCAAAACATTTGCAGTCCTCCATCGTAAAGGTCTGAAGGCACAAGTGGCTGATATTCCTAATCACACTTTGGTAATTCCAAATAAAATGCCCAATAACTTTTGCATTGCAAATGGGGAAAAAATAAAGAAATAGTAGAAGAAATGTTGCAAAAACAGCTCATACTCAGAACATTTCAATTCGCTACTCTAACTTAAAACTTTTTAAAGTTCTTAAAATAGCATACAGGTTGCTAAAAAGGTGAAATGTCTCCATCATTTCTTTCGTTTTCCTAGGTTAGCTTCCAGCTAAAGATAGATTTTGGCGTATTTTATTCGGAACCCCAAAGTGTGATGTGATTTATTCTGCCTCTTTTATAGCATCTTTGTGATTATGTTCCTACGGTTATAGATGCTTTTTTTCAGTTTTCTTTTTGTTTTTTCTCTAAATCATTTTTTATACGTGTTTGTATCAGGTGACTCTCTCTTCTAATCTTCTATTTATAGTGGCCGGCTATGGGTCATTCAGGACAATGAACCAAATCACACTTTGTCTGTTTCGAATAAAATGCGCAAGAATTCTGAATTTCGACTTCGAGGGAACCGGGTAAAAAATAAAAGACATGATAAAAAAATACAGAATATCACAAAAACAGCTTATACTCGGAACGTAAAAGAAATTGAAACTACTCGTATTTGTTAAAACCTTTAATACATTTTAAAATAGCATACTGGTTGATAAAAAACCTGACTGCTCTTTGGTACAAGAGAAATTTGACATTTAGGCGAAATCTTTCTATAATTTCTTTCATTTTATTATTATGAACGCTCAAAGTGTGATTTGGCTTACCATACACTCGTATTCGTACGTGTATGCCAAACTGTACGAGTAGGTCGAAACAGCTACGAGTAAACTGTTGGGCCAAAAGCTTAGTTCGAATCCGAATTAGGAGGTAGTTCATCTAAAACCGCCAGATTTTTTCTATATCTTGACTGACAATACCCAGATCGGTCGTCAAAATAAAGAAACAATCTGGCAGTTTCAGACGAATTAAATCAGGAGGAAACAGTGAGCGATAATAGAGTTACCCAACAGATAAATTATCAAGCACCACAAAAATGATCAAACCAGAACATCGTTACACAACTTATACTTTACAGGTTTTTTTTACAAAAAAAAAGTGTGTAAAAGGGGCCTGTTTTTACGTGGAACGTGCTCGTATCGTGACACGGCTACATTTTCACGAGCTGTGTGCATATTTCGGGAAATGTACGTTGGCAAGCAAATTATACGCACGAGGTAATATGATAATCAATAAGTTAAAAAAAGTGTACTGAAAATATCAAGATTTTATTATTTAAAACTTATATATCAAATTTCTATACGATACAAATATGATGTAATTATAACGAATATATGTACAACAAATTCAAAGTTGCATACAAAAATGTCTATAGAAAAATGTTCAATCTTGATAGAATGTGTAGTGTTAGTCGTGAGATGATAGGTAGTACCATAGACCCTGTTTGTGTTAAGCAACGTCAATTATCATAAAGTATGTACAAAAGAATAATGCTGTTAGATAACAAATTGTTAAAAAATCTAAATGAGAGTGGCACAATTGTACATTCAGTACTATATAAAAAATTGTACAAAGACTTATTTATTAACAAGACACATGGTACTTAGTAATATGTAGTCATTAATAATTTTATAGGTATTATATTAAGTATAGACTTTATATGTATATAAATGTAATTTTAAAAGATACTGTATATTTAAAATAGATGGACCTATAGTCTGAAACAAACAAACAAATTTTCACTGATATGTGTAGCTATAGCTCTGTGTAGCACTCCTTTTGTAGCGGGTCTTCTTATAAAGTGAGCACTCTGTAGGCATATCCTGGCGGCATATCCTTATAACCAATACACTATGTACAATAGATCAGTGAGGGCAATCTCCGTAACGCGCTGAGACGTCCCTTTCTCGCCAAAAGCTTTAAAACTTTTTGAAAACGGGTCGTAGGTATCTGTTGCGAACCAGTAATTTGTGCGTACACGTCCTGTCTCCCACGAACGCGACCGCCCTTACGAGGGAAACGGTAGTTGGGCCTTCCTCTGTATTAACTATCCTACGGTTTGTAACGGGAACAGACGGCTACTGCATCCTTCAGATCAGCAAGGGAATCCTGATCAAAGGCACACATATGTTTTCTAAGCGCTTTGAAAAACTTGGCGGTGTTCGAATCGAACGAATTTTGAACAACAATTACAGAATACTCTGTCTGAAGCAGTTTTTGTGTGCGGCAACGAAAGTGAAATCTTGCTCTTTAATAGATTCATGGTCGTGCTCGTCGGCAATGCTCAGTTTCATAGGAGTTTCAGAGTATTTGGCTAAATTTGCTATTAAGTTTATTTTGCTCTTATCCTCTTTTTTCACGCTCGTGCGATCTGTAATAAGCTTGAAGCTTGAAGGGATATCTATATTGTTATCGCGTATAGATTTGAAAGCGATAAATCGGAAACAGTTACGTTGTTTGGACCGTAGGGATGTAACCGTGTGCTCCCTTGGGAGGCTGATATAACTGCTCGTTTCTGCGATAATTTACACGCTGTTTACTGACGGAGGAACATTAAACACGACGATGATTCGAGATCTTTGAATTTTTGAGTAACAACGCCCAGCCTCTGTTCTAGTTCAAGTGTCAAATTATTTTCCTCGATAGACGCAACCCGAACATTCAACGATTCGAATGAGTGAAGAACTAGATCCAACTTGTCGCCATTAGATAACTGTTTACGTTCTGGTGAAGACATGTTTTTTACATTTTACACGATAACACGCGAAGTGACCCGCTAGCGGAAGCTAGCGCTATGCAAAGTAAAAACATCCGGAAGGTAAGTTTTCAAATTTTCGTAACTCCAGGTTTGTTTAGTTTCTGAAGCCCATTCTTCACTAGTGCTATTCAAGTTTCCAGGCTCTGGATCTTTTGGCGTACGTTCCAGGACACCTAGGTTTGAGCTGGCAAGCTTTTTTCAAAAAGCTGTACCGTGGCGCATTATTTTATACCTCGGCGAAACTCCCAAACTAAGGTAAAAAATGGTTTTGCAATTGCAGATTCATTGTTGTTGTGGGCGATAATAGTGATTCGATATCCTGATTTCAAGAAAACACATATTTTTCTCAGTACAAAATTGTTATTTGACTATAAAAATTGTGCGCCATAATTTATAATAGGATGCAATAGGATGAGTTATGTGATGCATCCTTTCTAAAATAACACCATTGGTCCCAGTCGTGCGCCGACATTGGGAAAGTTGACAATGGCATGTTTGTTATAGGAACTATGACTCTTGCTGTCATAGGAAGACTGCAAGAGTCATCTCGGATTAATCCTTCACCAACGCAACACCAAAGTTCAGATATTCTGCGTTTAAGTCATATCACACTTTCGGCGTTTTGACTAAAATACGCAAAAATTCTGCATTATGAATACAAACTAACCCGGCATAAAATGAAAGATATGATAGAGAGATTTTGTCGAAATGTCAAATTACTCTTGCACCAAAGAGCAATCGTGTTTTTAACAATCCGTATGCTTTTAAAAATTTATTAAAAGTGTTAACAAATATTTTTCAATTTCGATTTCGTTTATGTGCTTAGTATGAGCTCTTTTTGCTACCGGTATATTTCTTTTATAGTTCACCTATCATTTCTTTCATTTTTTACCCTGTTTCCTTGCATTCGAAATACAAAATTCTTACACATTTCATTCGAAACGCCAAAAGTGTGATTAGGTTTATTGCATAAAATAATTGTATAAATTATATATAATCAATACATAATTCATGGGCATATAATCACACTGTACATATATATGATTAAGGTGTATACTGTAATAATTTTAGAAGTAGTTTCGAAGGATTTAATTTCCAAATAGCTTTCCAATACACGTAGAAGACATCACTATAGGTTCCCAGTGCATTGCATTGTCAAAAGCAATATATGAAGTTCCAAGGACTATCACAGCTTACCGTATTTTTTAAAAATTTATTTCAGATGACTGCCGCTCGTTGTGTATGTCACGTGACGCCTATGCAACTCTACGGCTGCCGTGCTGAAATAATCGACGGATGACATCATGCTCACAGTGAAAATTAACTGCCGATTGTGTGGAGAACCCTCCTAGCCACTACGTCTACTAAATATTTTTCTGATAAAATGTGAATTATGAAATCGAGTATTTCGAGCTTAACCTAGTAGCTATGGGTTAACATACTACGAAGTCATCACTGTAGGTGGCTGAGACTGAATGAAGGTGTTTCAAATATGCCTTTGGTTATACCATGGACGTGTAGAAAATAAAGTAGGAATACGAAACCAACATAACAGAGGATACTATATTTTATTTTCAGTACCAACTGATACACGGCAACAAGGAACTGCAGCACTAGGTATCTGTTGATTACAATAATCACCAAATGTACAGTAGTTAAATGTTGTCGGAACACCGACCAAACGCTTCAATATCAAGACAATTAATCCACATATGGTTCCATGAATTCTACGGCGTTAGGCGCTAATCTACAGCCTGTAACGTCACATTGCTGCTTCCCACCCTCTTACCCTCGTTCCGTAGAGCATAGGCCGAGCAGACGGAAAGAGAAGGGAAGCGAGCATGGGTGTCGACACTGAGGTGTCAGTTGAACCATTAAAAATTGTGGTGTCAGTTGCACTCTTAAAAACTGTGAGCAAGACACTGACTCCCATTTGAGGTCCGATGTCCATGTGCCCAGACGCGGAGCGGAACAAGATGAGACGGCTACGACGCGTTGGACCCCAGGCCAGAATCGGCGACTGTCTCCGATCTGATGCATGCTAAATAACTACATACAAAAGCCACCAGTCGTCCTAACATCTCAGTCATGCTAACATCCTTAGACCTTGCTACACTAATCCGTTCATCACCTCCAGCTCTTCTTAAAGCGGTGGCGCGACTTCTTGATCCGAGTGTCGCACTGAAGAGAAGGTGGGAGGGGCTTTGCCATGCAACCAGTAGAGTCCTTGTCTGTATTAACCCCACTTCTATTATGGGCCTAAGTAATTAAGCTTAGAAGAAGTGTCAATAGACTATTCACGCAAGTAATGTAAAACAAACGGTCCATTAGGTAACTGCATTAATGAAGGAAACTACAACGCCTCTGGTAGTTGGATTCCCAGAGAACAAAGCCGCGGGCATCCCCTCTCAAGCGTCCATATAGGGGACGTCGCCATCGGCTCATCGACCAACTCTTGCATGAAATACTGCTTTTCTCTAGGAACACCATGCTGCTTAGTGCGGAACTCGCACTTGTTTTTTTTATATAAAGCGATACATTGAGTATCCGTAGTGATCACTCTGGAGTGCACCAGCTCATATGATCGAAATTAAAAGTGCACATTTTCAGAAATAAGATTGATTGTTTGGGGCAACAAAAATTTGATAATGTTATGTGTTAAACCCGTTTGTTGTAATTATGTTGCAATTATGTATTTTGTGTTTATCTAATAACTTTTATAATTTATATATTTTGAGTTAAAACGGGAATTTTTCAGAGAAATTTTATGTAAAACCGTCATATAGTTTATTTTTCTAAAAAACAATCGCAAGAACAATTTTCGCAGGATTAGATTGCTTTATTAATAATTATTTTTGTAATTATTTTATTTAGTATTAAAGGCTGAATAACTGAATATCTGGAGCAAACACATGAATTGAAATGGTAAGAAACCACTAGTTTTTTTAAAACAGTTACACCTTACAGGGATTCTTTTCGTTGACAAGTTACGCGGAGTGGTAAGATATTTCTGAAATTAGATGTAAGTTGATATGCAGCCAACAACGAAAAAGACAAAACAAACCACATTTCTGTACCTTTAACTGAAAACTCACATCATCTTGGTAGGATTCGTAATCACTTGTCAATGTCAGTACAGTAGATTGTATAAACCAAAATCAGATATTCTGACTAAAAATGACAGCCACGTGATGAACTCAAACTTGACCGTTTTTAGTTTTGATTGAAAGGAAAACATTGCGCTGCAGAGCTGAGCATATACGCTGATCAAAAACAGACCAATGAAGAAGTCAGAGAGCATCGCGATAAGACACTTTTTGAGAATCAATCAACAAAGAATAATCCCTGGCACGCATGTGAACCGCGCCGTAAAAAACTTGAGCATGAACTTGTTATATTCCCAGTAATTTACCCAGATAATAACTACATCTTCTGAAAATATACACCCAAACCAAAAGCCATTAGAAAGGAGAAAGTTTGAAAAATAGTCGACAAAATATGTCGTCATCAATTTTCATAGTTAAAGCTCCAGGTATGATATAAAACCGGAATATCCCGATTATATAGCATCACCAAACATAAAAAAACGTAAAAAATGTTTTGAAAATCACAGAAAAAAACATTTTGCCTCCAGACGACATGATGTCACAGAAGTTGACATAGTGTCTATAAAGACTTGTTTAGGCATTTTTTGTATAACACAGAACATAAGATTTTATAAACGTTTCTGATTATAAATTTATTTTGAAGTGTAATAACTATATGCGTTGTGATCAGGATCAATATCTCCTGTTAGAAACATCCCTCATATTTTAATCCATTGTTAAATTGTATTATAAATATACCGCCGAAATAGAATACGTGCCATGAATGAAGTGTTATAAGATATCGCATATTTTATCACACATTTATCGTTCACATAGATAAAGTATATAACAGTAAATTCATAGGTCTGGGCACCTCTATATACCGAACAACTGGCAATAGCGGATAGATTTTTTTCGGTTAATTTACATGATCAGGAAACTTAGCAGTTCACTGCTAAGGTCATCGGATACCCGTCTTAGTACCAAAGACAAGCTTTATTGTATAAAGAATCCAACTATACCAACGCTATAGATAAGACCCTGCTCTTTGTGTTGCTGCATTTGCTTAAGGTATGGTATTTGTTTAAGGTGTAGCATTTGCTTAAGGTAATTTGTTAGTTGAAGAAATATGAAACCACTATAATATTAGATTACAGTCATTGTGTGGTACAAGCCTCTGTCTTGCTTTGATCGAATGGGGAAAGGTTACAAACAATTACTGGGGAATATTAATAAAACACATTTAAATGGCGTCCATTTCGAGTCATGCTTGAAATTGTAAAATAAATGAGAAACCCTCGATATACTGGACAACTCTATTTTATAAAACAGAGTGAACAAAAGGTTCAACAGATGTTGAATTTTTATTCCGTCATAGGTGATCTCATCCATTACATTCACGTAATTAAAGCAATTGGAGTGAGAGTAATTACTATGCTTAATATTCGAGTCGGATTTGCTTTGCAAATCGTCACCACCATTAGTGTCCGGTTTGCTGAGGTTTTACTGTTCATTTATTTGACAAAGAGATATGGGCTCACATATCTTTATTCAGATAAAATTAACTGTTATGATGCTAAGGGAACATTTTTGCTTTAGCGATATTCATTAGAGGTATTACATCTAACCGTCTTATTGAAGACATATCAATAATATCACCAAGAATACAATGCTTTTGTTAAAAAAAAACAAGGTACTTTTATTTTTTATCACTCTTTTGGGACTGATTAATACCAGATGTGAAACCTTTACTGGAGAACAACCAAATAAACAACATTGTTTGCTTCCTCCGGTAAATGGGCCATGTGATGGTGTTTATGAACGATGGCACTACAATGCTACCCTTGCAACATGCCAGCAGTTTATTTATGGTGGTTGTGGAGGCAATGAAAACAATTTTGAGTCGTTTGAGGAATGCATGGAAAGTTGTGGAATTACCTTAGTTTACGGTAAAGAATGAATTATATACAATACCAGACAGAATATAAAATAAAATTGAAATTGAAAAGTGTACTAAAGTGTATTTACTATTTCAAACCTGACGATTACATGCCTGTCATTGATATGTACGCCGAAATGAAATTAGAGTAGTTTAATGAGTAGTCACTTTTTATCACTAGAGTTATTGCATTTAAATATTTTGCTGTACCGTTTATAAATTCGCAAAAATGTGGTTTATTTATTGTGATAAAAATAGTTAAGCCGCTCTTATAAAACCGTGGAATAACTGAACAGAGTGATCATGTCATGAACAACAACACCTATCATGAGACTTGACGTTCTCCATGACTGAATAATGTACACCTATCTTTCCTATTGCACCAAAATGAAACTACTTGTTTTTTTACCCAGTTAACGTATCAGTACTGTCTTAACACCAAACAAAAATGTGCTTTCACAATTGTAGTAAACAAAGTCGTGATGTTTTCTCATTGCTTACAAAACTGAAAATATGAGACAACACACAAGTGTATATAAATAAATTCTTTACACAAGTTCTCATATATACGTACAAATCTTTTTTATTCTTTCTTCGCACAAAATATGAATGAATGAACAATATATTGCTGTTAATTTAAGTTTTTAATTTACATGTAGTACGTTTTATTTTTAAAGGGGAAATATAAGCCATGTCATCTCTTCTGTGAGAAGGGATATTGCTAACAACAGAGCGGGGCTATTGGCACAGAAATCAAGCATTCCAACATTTTATATTGTGGCGTAACAGAAATAAAGCATTTCATATACATTACATGAAAGATTCAACAACTTTTATCACTCACAGAAGTTTGTAACTATTTAGACATGTTTTCTGCTTCTTTAATTTCCAAAAAAGAAAAAAAAATGATATTCACATTTCTCAGCTATATAGCATACATATGTTTTGATTATTTACCAATTGATGATCTGATGAAACCTCTTGCTGGTCAATTAAAACAGATATTACACAAGTTTTACGATTAATTGTAAAAATAACTTCACAACATAATAGAGAATATACGCTTTTGAGTCAAATGAATTTCAATCATTTTAATATATTTCAAAATCTTGACGGTCAGTTCATCTCCCAATGACATAACATTCAATTCGCATCAACGTTTGTCGGTGACAGCTGATTTGTAGTTTTTTAGCTATTATATTTTGGAAACCGAAGTCCAAAAGAATTTTGGTTCTTTGTGTCTTTTGTACAATTTTCATCTGAAGTCATTTTGTAATGCTTGTCTTTTAGAGGCTAAAGTTTAGATAAACTTCTAGTTTTGGTGGTGTCATCCTCCTCCCTGGCTTTTCTCCTTATTTAGCTAGTGAGCAATTTACAGAACAGTTTTGGAAATAAACGGATATCTTGTTTTAAAACGAAGTGTGACAGTACATGATGAATTAGTAAGCAGTTAGGCGATACAAGATAAGTGGTCGCTGTTTGATTTACATTGCCAGATACGACTAGAAGAAAAACGCCTTATCTGTAGCAAATGTAATAGCATTCAATATAAGTACACGTAGACACATAATTAGCTAGAATCTATCTGATTTCTATCTGCTGCAGTCAATTGCATAAAAATTTGGGTATTTAAAGGTACTCGTAATATTATTTAAAAATAAAAAGTCTAAGCAAATACCTTTCACCTATAATTTGCAGAACTGACTTGCAATAATTTGGAGAATTAATTATTCGATGATTTTAATTGCCGTTTGCACAAATTTGTTTAAAACTAAAATATTATACAAAATATGAAAAAAGCTAATTGACTTCTTTCAGTCATATGTAAGCTTTCCATTGATAAAATTTCCAAGGGCGCCAGGATCATCGGAAAAGTAAAATTCTAAAGCCAGTTCTCTGAAGTAATCTAAGTCCACTGGTTTTTGGTTGCCCTGCGAAAGGAGAAATAAACACTTACTATATTGTTTTAATTTGATCCAGCCGATGCGTATTTCTTAACCCTCATCAAACCTATGTTCCAAAACAGTTAAGTGTTTATATTTTTTTATTATGAATATAAAAACACTTTCTTGGCATAAATATATCAGTATTTGCCAAGGATATATAAAGCGTATTTATTTTCAGGTATTTTACAGAGATAGTTGTAATATTACAGTTG
The DNA here is from genome assembly GCA_949752745.1 of Protula sp. h YS-2021. Classification (NCBI taxonomy): domain Eukaryota; kingdom Metazoa; phylum Annelida; class Polychaeta; order Sabellida; family Serpulidae; genus Protula; species Protula sp. h YS-2021. The sequence goes on from OX457026.1 coordinate 62,770,574, forward strand.
GGGAAGTCGTCGCTGATACAAAAATTTCGGATTAGTAATGCTACTTTAAAAGTAAATTTGGTATTGCGCAACGAGTCTTCAGTTTTTATGTGATAAATTACTTGAACTAATTGCTAGACGTTTGTTAGTGCAACAGCCAAATCGAAACCTTTGAGCTTTACGTCGCCTTCTAGTACTGTATTCACCAGAAATATTAGCAGAAATGAAATACATTGAATTCATTAGCTTGAAGATAGATTTATGCAAAGCTTTTACTATAGAAATAACACTAGCTGACCTTTAATTTGGCTATATACGTCAATGCAATCGGAATAAAATTGCAAGAAAGAATAGCTACCATTTTTTGTTTATAACAAAGCTTCCTACAATTTCTTTATATCTGACACAATGTAAGTACATGTCTTGATAAATTACAGCAATCAGTTCTGAATATGCCAATCAATAATCCACATCTGTTGGAAGATTTGATACAGCAGCCAAGCCTTCTATTCAGCACAGGTAAGGATGAAAAATGGCCTTTATTTGTCATTCTAATCAATAATTTAGTTACAAATTTTATTCAATACATGTTTGTCAGAAAACAAAATGAGGTCGTGTAAATATTATGCAGAAAGATTTTTATCTTTTCATCTCCTTTTCCAACCTCTGCCTGTTTAAATTTCATTTTAATAAATTTGGAATTCTACGATTGCACACAAAGATACGTTTTGTTTTGTTTTTACAAACATTGCCTTACTTGGGACAACAAAGTGAAAGCAGCTCTGCAATCTTTGGTTGGAACGCCAAACCCATCATTTAGCACATACTCAAATTCTTCACTGTCTAAAATTCCATCTCCTAAATAAACACATAAAAAGATGCCACTTATTGAAATATTGAAGCTTAGCCGTGCGTGATTCACTTTCATCTTCCGATCAGTCAAAACAAACAAGTGAAATTGCTTATTTAGCACGCACACAAATTTTATGTGCGCTCTAACACCGACTAACGAAATAGGAAAGATTACTTCTTCTTAATCCGGAATCAAAATTACCGCCCTTTCCATGGAGTTTCAAATTTATAAAAAAAATGTCTTGAAATTCATATTAACACCCTGCACTTGCCTTAAAACAAACTGCATTAACAAACATGAAATTACCAGGATTACATTGTTCATAATACAATGACATCGCAGGATACCCTACACAGAACAATTTTAGCAATTTTCTAACATTCCATTTCCAGTTGAATAAAGGACAAAACTATAACGAGCATCAAATCAGTGTAGCAGTACTTTTATTTCTTGTCTTCTGTGCTATGCATACGTTTAATCAACGTTCCATTTAATAGATATATACCTGTTCTGTCTAGAAGGTTGAATTTGTACTGCACGTATTTTTCGAACCAGATCGGTATGTGGCTTCCTCCTCGTTTCTCTTCCTCTTCTGTTTCCTCACTCTTTTTCTTTCCACCAGATTTTCGTTTCTTTCTTGCAGCCTCTAACCCATCTTTGTATATTCTAACCCAGAGCTCTAACTTCAAATGTGCGTAAACAAAGTAAAGCACTGTGAGTAAGCATGCGTAATACGCAGTTAAAATATAATATGGGCATCAACAGTTAGTGGAATTACTTGGTTAATTATTGAATACATTATTGTACCCCACGAGTTGTTTGCTTGTTTGTTTGGTGTTTAACGTCCAGTTCATCAACTAGGATGGGTGTACAGTAAAGCCTGCCTTAAGGTCAACCTGTATATTAGGGACACCTGAGAATTAGGGACAGTCCGCGTCAGTCTCTTTTTGAATCCCATTGACTTCTGTACTAAAAAAAACCTGTATAATAAGGACACATCGCTAATAAGGACTAAGGACAGTTTTTCACCAGTGAGTCGAGTTTTACACTGTAATTAACCTGTATCTTAGGGACAGCTGTTTTGTGTCTCTCAAAGTAAACAATGGACATAAGCCACTTCAGAGTATTTTTGCCAACATTTCGGGGTGAGTGCTTACCCTTCCAGAGTACCTCGTATCGGGCTACAAGAAAGGGGTTGTGTAAAGGGTGTCTAGACAAGAGGGATTAGAGGAGCACAGTTAATGCCAGTTTTAAGTCTTCCTGGCAGAAGTTAAATCCCTTGTTCTTTGAAATTATGATACACGGAGTTTAAAATGTCATCTCTACTCTTAACAATATGTATAAAAGATGCGTTCTTGGATATTTCTGTGTTCAAAAAGCAATTGCAATTAAAACATGGGAGGGACACAAAGGAAAAGAAACAAATTGCCACTTGTAGAAAAAATGAAAATTATGAAGACTAGTGAAGGACAAAGTGTAAGGCACCTAGCGGATAAGCTTGGTGTCAGCAAAACCCAAATTGCAAACATTTTGAACAAGAAGGAGGTTTATTTGAATCTGCTTAATGATGCTGATAACTTCGATGCCAACGCAAGACGTGCAATTGACCAACTGGTCCAGTTCTCATGCTTGTCCGACATGTCCACTTTGACAGAATTGATGTACAGATCTTATCGCTCAGAAGCACCTCTCTATAGAGCAAAAAAGTCACCGGACACAATTCGAGAACTATTTTACGAAGGCATAAACCGTAGAATTCACTGTTGATGGACTAACGTTTTTATTTTTCCATTATTATGTATTTGTATTCACCTTATTGTTTGACTAGGCGTGAGAAAAGATGGAATAAAGCTTTATCGTTAGTGGTCATATTCTTTGTTTCATCATCAATCAAACCCCAACCTGTATATTAGGGACACCCCGCTATTAGGGAAAAAGCTCAGACAGTTAGATGTCCTTAATATACAGGTTTTACTGCATTAGGACGCACTTGCTAAAGGAATAAGTGAAGAAATAGTAAAAGAATAAAGAAAGTCAGGAATAAAGAAATTCTGATTAGTCGACTCCTACGCCATGGGGGACAGAAAGAAATGGGCGTATTCTTAAGATTCCTCCAAACCACAGGCTGACCTGCGAGTTGAAAGCGTCAAGTATTTACATGGGCTCAAATAGAAGCATATATGCATAAACAACATTAAGTTTAATTTGCGTAGGTCATTCGAATTCAAACTGAAACAATAAAATAAATAAATAAACTAGAACCTCATTTCGCTAGCGAAATGTTAAACACTTGACAAAAATTGAAACGCAACAATACTTCCTTCAATGGGTCATTTGTTGAATAATATATTGCAAACAACACAGCTTGAATACGTCTTATAAGCCGAGTAGTGTTTGCTTTTTGTTGACTGAAGGTTTTATTGACTGACCAGACATACGCCGTGTTATTTATTTACGCAGTGAGAGCCCGCACAAAGCTGAGCAGCCGCATGGTGTTCTTTGCTGGCGTTAAATGCTCCTCATTTACTTGCAAAAATACATTCTTTTCATATGGCGTTTTAAACAAGAAAACGAAATCGAAGGCGACAATAAAAATGTCAACCACATGTTCATATCAAGTTGCACCTAAGTCCCAAGTTTCGTGGCCCTAGGGCCCGTAATGTCAGTGGGGGAGATGACACAGGAAATCCGATCACTGTCAAGAAAAAAAGGTACCAACGGCTGCTCGCACAAATTCATATATCCCTTGCAAGCCAAAGGCTTGTCTAGTGTTAATAAAAGCATATTTCAGATATGGATAGGCATAACATAATTGACTTTTACAACTACCCATTCTTCTTGTGTGATATCACCGTCTAAATTCTCGTCGCCTTGGTTTGAAAGATTCATCCAAAGCTCCTTGAATAATTCATGGACTGCAGTATGTTTCTCCGATCCATATTTCCAGCCGTTCAGCTTACAAATATTCTGAATTCATAAGATTTGAATTAAAAGTTGTGCATGATTATTTTATGGTGATTCGTAAGTAGGTGACTTTGCAATGATTGAACACTCGTCTTTTTACAGGTGCATCTTCTCTTACAATGTCAGTCAGATTAAAGACTTGTATGCACTCTTATCACACAAAGTGTCGACTTTGCTGATTAAATATGATGCATAATATATATATTGAACATTGTCAATAAGTTTGACCTCAGATTTGCATTAGGCCCTCAAGGAATGAAATGATGAAACTCAGCGAGTACGCTCGTGACATTGTTCGTGAACTTTGAGGGTCATATGTCATGAAATTTATATTGCCAAACAAGCGATAGATTTTTGCTTAACGCGAGTGACAATAGAAACTTATTTAAGACATGAAAACTTTTGTTTTAAAAATATAAAGTTTGAAAGTTTAAAGTTCAAAGTTTTTGGTTGTGTCTGCAAAAAGTTAATCACGAAACGCGCATATTAGGATCGAGGCGAAACGAACATTTTATTACGTAGACAGCTATGCAAAGCTAAAAAAAACTTAATCGTTTGATTTATGAATGATCCAAAATGTGACATTTCATTCTATGTATCAAGTTCTTATCGATAAGTAATCTCATTTAAGAAAGTTCTTTCTGTGTAAAAGTCAATAGAATAGCCAATGGCCAGTCTCCGATTGTTGACGAGAAGAATAAGCAATTGGTTATCTGTTGTTCTACGTTCTAAAGAAAATATTTTAATGGCCAAATTTTAAATTGGGCTTCTTTAGCTGTTAGAGAGGCCTGAACTGAACAGATACACTATAAAATATGCATAAAATCAGTTTCAAATTTCAAGACTTAATTACTAACACGTGAGGAAATTGAACTATGTGGACAGTGTGTTATATTTTTGCATCCGAAATGGTTTTGAATCAAAAGAATTTAAAAGTTATATATCAGTTAAAATTGTAAATAAAAATTACCTGCTTTGCAAGATCAAAATCTTTCCATTGAAGCGTTCCGCTTTTGTCAACATCTGAAAATGGAAATGGCATATAGTATTAGCCATTCAAAGGAAAATAGAGTGTAGAATAATTTTATAATGTTTTTCGATTATGGGCCATTTATACTGTATGGGACACTTATACTGTATTGAAAATAAAAAACTGTATACTTTGCATTATGTGTTTAAAAAGCTAAAGTGACAAAGACAAGATTTCAAGTGAATAAATGTTTTTTTAAGCAATTGCTTATGTATAATTCTGTATATAAAGCTTAGATGTAAAGTTAGAATTCAGCTTAAATTCACAAACGCTTTGAAATTAGTGTCCAGTAATATTTCATGTTTTCTTATATCTGACAAAAATATCTAATTCAAATATTGCAGTGAAAATTACGAATAGTTAATCGATTATTAAAGCGTGTGTTACTTCAATACACTACATTGTGAAACAATTTGTCAGCGTTATCCACAGGCTGGGAAACGAGCAGCAAGATGCTTTGGGCTGGAAACGAATGTTTTCAAAGACAGTATGTGGATTCAGAATGAACTTGGACATCGTTGACTAACTACGAAGTGAATCTCTTCCGGAAAACCAACATAGCGGGCCAATGAGATATCAAGTTGCACAGATAAAACCACAAGACATGGACTTGACTATTGTATTCTGACAGTGTGTCGGAATGGCTCACAAACCTTGCACCCAATATATATCTCTATTTAAACTCGAAAGATATATACAGTGTTTGCGAATTATCTAATGCCATAACACTTATCTTACAGTCCCAAGTTGGTTATATATATTTTGGTATTGGTATTGCTCATTCAAATTGTCAGGAAAATTAACTAATGTTTTCAATTGGAATTGAAAATGTAAAGAAAAATGTAAATCTTTTGAAAGGATATGTTGAAAAATTATGTGGTATTGGGCCACACACCCTTACTTTTTGAATACCAGTTATCTTTCCACCATTGCTTTTAGGCGTGGGGTATTTTGGTCAGGTGTTTTTGTGCGGCGGGTTGATGGAGGCTACTAAACGAGATATAAAAGTTTCTTTTCTGGTTTTATAGAGAATTGAACTATCAACTGGAATGATTTTAACGAGTCATAGTTTCCAGGTACAGGGAAAATGCTCTGTTTTCAATTTAAGTTGATCAATTTCACTCAATGCAATTGATCATACAGTTCAATTAACTTAAAATATTATGTGATGGAATTTAATGATGACCCCACAGAATGCTGAGTTGGGATTCTTTGCTACCGGTGTAAAATAGAAGAACAAAACACCGTAGATATATTGTGGAGGGAGGGAGGGAGGGGAATAGATTGCCTATGTAATCAAAAATTATTTGCTTAGTTGACAAGTCAAGCCATTACTGCTTAACTTGAGTAACCTGGACGCCTTGCTAATATGGACAACTTTTGCCAGTCCTAATGGCTGTTCGGATTAATCAGGTTCTACTCTATAGACATAATAGCATTCACTCTAATACCTGTAAGTATAACATATTATTTCCTTTATTTTTCTTTAACTGTAATAGGATAATTTATTGTTTCATTTCTTTTGAGTTTTTAAACAATCTTGTTTAATAGGCAATTGGTTTATTGTTAAGTTTAGCCATCCTTTAACTAAACTTTGTGGTTGATTTAAGTTAGTATAAAGTGGTAATTTTTCCCAAAATTATTAATTTCCTTAGATACAGCAACCTTATCAATTGCTTTAAAAATTTTTATTTCACTTAAATGTTATCGAGGTATTACCACATTTAAGAAATATTATATCAAAGTGCCTTATAAAAAGTGCTTATTATTGTTCTTAAAGACAAGAAAATACATCTAAATGTCTTACCGTAAAAGAGATGAAATTCATGCATTAGCTTTTTCCTTTGAAACTCTGATAGCTCTGGATTGATTGGAAGGTTAAATGCATCTTTTAATGATTCAATTAACTTAGTAAAAAAGCTCATTGTAACGAATGTTTTAAAATCCAAATGAAAACATTATCTATTTAGTTTTTTTTAAATGATATTTTATGTTTTACCGAGTCATTTCTTGCATATCCTGTCTTGTATCAAGACACTAAAACATACAGTTGCAACTTAGCATCAGAAATATGAAGACAGATTTTAAGATGATATATGCAAAACAGATCTTGTAACTGCTCAGTAAAGTAGCGTTTTTTGTTTCAATCGTCTTGTGGTGTATCAGATCTAGAGTTCAATAAATAGAAGAGTGCAAACAGCTGCTGCAGTGCATACAATGAAACGACATTGATGAAAATCGAGTAACAAAGTAAAATCGAACCTCCAGGCGAAGGAATCAATTGTGCTTTAAGCAAATGTAGAATTTTAAATAGCAACCGTGACAGTACAGGTTAAAAAGGCCACGGTCAAACAAAAATTCAAATTTAAAAATAACAGATTTTCATAATATTTTAAATTCAGTTCATTTCAATAATTCAATTGCAGCATTTTGATATCTGCATTTGCCTTGGAGAGTTTCAATGTAATAGTTTATTGAATTCGTACAATTCTTTTTCCCAACATATCCTTGTCTCCTCTGAGACGTTTAGGGCTAGGAAGACCAAATTTGGCAGAGGCATATTGCAGCATGTCCAGTTAATCCACCTGGGTTTTTTAGAAATTCATCAAGATTTTATATGTAAAATTAAACACTTGACAAAAATTAAAGCACAAAAATAATTCCTTCAATTGGTTATTTCTTGAATAATATAAGTATTTTACAACATGCATACAGTGTGTTATACAGCTATGTACAGAGTTTATGGCACAGCAGGTATGCGGCTTTTATAATATTCTAAAAAATCGGACAAGTGTTCATAAATTAATACCAGCTAAATATATTAGCAAACACCACAGCTTGAATACGTCTTATAAGCCGAGTAGTGTTTGCTTTTTGTTGACTTGAGGTTTGAGTGACTGATCAGGCATACGCTGTGTTATCTGTTTACGCAGTTACAGCTCGCACAAAGCTGACCAACTGTGTGGTGTTCTGTGCTTACGTTAAATTCTCCGCATTTACTTGCAGAAAATACACTCTTTTCACGTGGAGTTTTAACAACGAAAACGAAATCGAAGACGAAAATAAAAAGTGACATGCACACGTTCATATCAAGCTCTTCATAAGGCCAAAGTTTCATGGTCCTAGGATCCAAAGTGTCAGAGAAGAAGAAGACACAAAAAATCGGAAAAAGTGTCAAGAAGAAAAAAAAGGACGAACGGCTGCTCGCACAAATTCATATAACCCTTGCAAGCTGTGTGCAAGCTGTGTGCATCATTTCAATGCATCATTTATATATATATATATATATATATATATATATATATATATATATATATATATATATATATATATATATATATATATATATATATATATATATATATATATATATATATATATATATATATATTGACAGTTATAACTTGAAATTCGATGGGTAACACCTAAAAACTACATCGAAAACCTTTATGACAATTATATATATATATATATATCATTTCAATGCATCATTTATATATATATATATATATATATATATATATATATATATATATATATATATATATATATATATATATATATATTGACAGTTATAACTTGAAATTCGATGGGTAACACCTAAAAACTACATCGAAAACCTTTATGACAATTATATATATATATATATATATATATATATATATATATATATCATTAATTGTCATAAGGTTTTCGATGTAGTTTTTGGGTGCTACTCATCGAATTTCAAGTTATAACTGTCAAAATGTGAAACAGAAGCTTCGAAAGTCTTTAAAAAATCGTGAATGTTTGGATGGAGCTGTTGGGGCTCCGCACCAGGCATGCGAAAGGCACGCTTATATGCAGGGCAGTTTTTAACAGGATGCATGGCTATGAAAAGTGAATTATCCTTTTAGAACGAAAGATCGCACTAAATCCGAATTAAAAAATAGAAATCTTTTTAGGTCTCTTTAATTTTAATTTGGGCCAAGTGCTTACCGATTTGACTTTCGTCAAATCGTGCTGCTCTTTCTTTGTTGCAATTGTTATAGCCGCAGGAGTTTAAATTAACAAATTTGTGCCAAGTTGTCAATCATCCAGTTGCGGCGAGCACTACGTCATTGGCTCGTCACGAGTGCTTACGAGGGTCGCTAGAAAATACTCTATGTGTCGTTCTTGCGTTGTAAGCAATGCTGTGCTGTCAAGGGGATTGCTGTGTGTACTTGTGTGATCTTTTCTCTCTCAGTCAGTAGTGTGGGGTACTGCGTGTTCTAGTTTGGTTCGGAAACCAAACAGCTGACGTGTCTCCGCTTTTGGTGTGAGCGCAGTCTGATACAGGCTTAAGACAGACTTGGTGCGTCATCCTTGTCAGTCTGATACCCCTTTCTTTCTCCAGGAGAGGGGGGTGTATTTCGTTAGAACATACTCCCCAGTAGGGCCGTTTTAGCCCCTGCGCCCGTATGCAATAATTCAGCTTTAACTCATAGTCAACTTGAGTCTGAAATTTGAGTTTTCAACTCATTAAAGCATTTACTCAAATGCGTTTAAGCTTTTCAGCGTCAAAACTATGCTTAACACTAGATCCTTTCTGTGGTAAGCTGGAGAAATATTTGCTAGTATAATTTAACACTTGACAAGCCTTTGGCTTGCAAGAGTTATATGAATTTGTGCGAGCTGCCGTTCGTTCTTTTTTTTTCTTCTTGATACTTTTTCAGATTTTTTGTGTCTTCTTCTTCTTCTCTGACACTATAAGCCCTAGGACCATGAAACTTGGGACCTATGAAGAGCTTGATATGAACGTGTGCATGTCACTTTTTATTTTCGTCTTTGATTTCGTTTTCTTTGTTAAAACGCCATGTGAAAAGAGGGTATTTTTGCAAGTAAATGCAGTGCATTTAACGCACATCACAGAACACAGTTGCTGAGCTTTGTGCGAGCTCTCACTGCGTAAATAGATAACACGACGTATCCCTGCTCAGTCAATAAAACCTTAAACCAACAAAAACCAAATATTGCTCGGCTTATAAGACGTATTCAAGCTGTGTTGTTTGCAATATTATTCAAGAAATAACCTAGTGAAGGAAGTATTTTTGCATTTTATTTTTGTCAAGTGTTCAACATTTCGCTAGCGAAATAAGGTTCTAGTTTAAAATGACTGAAGTAAAGCACTTGTGACATGTTGTGGTGAGAAAAGGTTCACCAGCTCTCTTATTTTACTTTATTTAATGTTAAGCCATCTTCTAGTCTAGACTCATTTTGAGCTGAAGTTTTACTCACTGAATGACTGAAGCTCATACTTTGCTCAAATGTAGAGTTCGAGCGTAAACTAACGTTTTATTTCGTAAAACGTGCTTTTACGAGTAAAAGCGCAATTCGCGTTCTCCACTTTTAGATGGGTTTCCCTTCAGGATAAATCCTTTCACGCAAATAAATACAAACTTTTTGTGCCTGCAGAATAGCCTATCCCGCCATCCACCCATCAACCAATCAAAATGAGGGAATCCTCTGGTATTTCGTCATGATTGACAATGGGCATTCCCTTTAAGCCCCACTCGGTGGTTGAAAAACGCACCCAGGCTTGTTGAGGGTGGATGGGAGGGAGAGTAGGCTAAAAGTGGAGAACGCGAATTGCGCTTTTACTCGTAAAAGCACGTTTTACGAAATAAAACGTTAGTTTTACTTCGCAAAAGCTTTGAATTCGCTTATCTCCACTTTTAGATGGGACTTAAGTCCGGAGCAGGGGAGCCTGCCATTCTGTACTGCTTCACAAAAAGGTTGCGAATTGTGCTAGATACGTAAAGACTCATCGGTAGATGTAAAGATGAACCGTAGTTGAAGACTGAATAAAAATGCTAACTACGTTCCACTTCTTTTAATGTTTTCCAAAGGTTTGGGATGGGGGGGAACACTCCCCGTCCCATAACAATCATCATGGGATATGACCCCATGGGAACAGAAAATAGAGATCTGACACATGTAAGTCAAGTACATCACATACACAAGAGTGGTTACTGCCATCCCCCTCCTACCACCCACTGGATGGGTCCCAACCACACACTCTCAACATCGAGGTTACCAGTAATAATTTCAAACCGTCGATACTTGACAATACGATCGTAAATCTCGGAGATTTACGTAAATAAACTTAATACTGCTAGGGAGTGCGCCTGCAGTATTTACAATTAACTAACATGCTGAACTGACGTTAGGTTAAAGCAAATGAAAAGGTCCAAATGACCGAAGCAAAGAACACAATATAAATTGAAGGTTTTTCCCGCAAAACCTACAAAATACGACTAGATATTCTTTTAGATTCTAATACTGATAGAATTTAAACTTAAAAAGTGAAAAACATTCACTGTTATATGGATTCCCGTGTCTTGGGCCAATTACGGGCCCATGGGAACAATGGGCATGGTCATCATGGACCGATCCCCTAGTTACCGGAGGTGACATGGGACTACGGGAACCGTAAGTACCGTGTACCCCCCCCCCCTCTTTTCTGACCTTAGGGTCCGAAAAGAGGATGATGGCAGGTAGCTGGGTGTTAGGACCACGATGACCCTGCCCGCACAAGATAAAATTACCTTTACCCTGGAAACAATCTAGAGCTTAAAAACTAACGTCCATGCAAGTGAAAATATCAGTTCCGTGGTGAATTAAAAACACTTGCTTAACTGTACTCGAGGTACGATAACAAAGTCTGAGAGCATCACTGTTTCTTGCCCTTGAACCCATTGTTGTGTCCCTTGGGGAATCCCCCTTTCTGTTTGCCCTTGCCTTTCAGCTTTGGAGCGGGTTGCCTGAAACCAGAGAAGAAGGATTCGTAATGATGGTTTCCGCAGCAATGAAGGGGCCTAAAGAGTAAAGACCCGACAACTCGTTTTGCGAAAAGTCTTTCAGGTAATACTTAACGAATGAGTTGGGAGAGGACCAACAACCTGACACATTACGAAGAGCTCTGAGGGAATTTGCTATCTGGCGGACATGATGGGCTTTAACTTTACATTCGTCTTGTAGGCCCGTATCGGACTGTGCCCGTTCATAAGCTGCCAAAATGACCTTTTTAATGTAGTTTGAGATGGTCTGTTTAGAAAGGTCTTTGTTAAATTTCGGCATGAAAGAGATAATGAGGGCTTTTTGGTTTTCTGAGCGATAGGTTTCTGAAATCGAAAGATATTGACGTAGTGCTTTGACCGGGCACAAAGAAACGCGATCCTCAGACAGTTGTTCCCCCTGAAGGGACGGGAGCGCAATATGTTCAAAGGTGCCCCGTCCTTGGGAGATGATATGTGTCTTACCCATGAAACCGACTCTGGGAGTAAGAAACACTCTATTCCACTCCCCATTTTCCTTTATTATCTCCCTGTCCAACGCATGGATTTCACCTCTCCTCTTACCGGACGCTAAGGCTAACAGGAAAGTGAATCTTACCGTGGCATCTTTTGCGGAAATGTTTTGTTCCGAGAAATTCTCTGGGCACTGTAAATAACGTAATACCAGAGACAAATCCCATTGGGCCACATTGGACTGTAGGGGAGGGGAATTCACCTTGAAATGTCTAATTAACTGTGACAGGGCCGTATCCTCGCCCGGGTCATAGCCAGTAGATGCCTTAAGTCTAGAACCGATAGCGGCTCGATAACCTTCTATCGAACCCACCTTCAGTTGACCTTGTGTGAAAAGATGGTCCAAAAAATCTGCTACCACTGCTGGTGTCGCCTGGAAGGGATCTAGCTTAGAGGCAGCGCACCAAGAGGAAAACTTGTTCCACTGTGACCTATAAACTTTCGCTGTGGATTGCTTATGATTGTTTACCATCTTTTCCACTACCTGCTTGGAAAAACCTTTTTTCTCTAGGAAGGATTGGTTAGGCACCACAGGTGTAAGTTCATTAGTTGTGGGGATGGGTGGAAGTGCCGCCAATGGGGTTGGGATAATAGTTCCCTGTGACAAGGTATCGGGACGGACTTGATCACCTTGCACCGTAGAAGAAGAGTGAACCACGGAGCCTCTGGGGACAACGGGGCTATTAGTAACAGAGCTGGAGGTCTGAGTTCTATTATCCTTTGCAAGACTTGTAGCAGAATGGCCTGGGGAGGGAAGGCATAGAGTACTTCCTGCAGAGGCCATGGGCACTTTAATGCATCTACTGCCCAGGCTGCTTGATCCGGGCATGGGGACACGAACCTGGGTAGCTGGGTTGTCAACGCATTGGCGAATAGATCTAATGTCGGGGGACCCCATGGGGATTCCCGTGTCACCCAACGGAAGGATGACTGGGCTAGGCACCACTCTGTGTGGATGACTTGACCCGCCCTGGACGCCAGATCGGCCAGTACGTTCAGCTTCCCTGATAGATGACGTGCTACAATGGATATTTTGTGTTCCCGTGCCAGAAGAAGGATGTGAGAAGTCAGGGTCGATAGTTGAGAGGATTTGGTTCCACCTTGTTTGTTCAGATACGCCACTGCTGTAGAGTTGTCTAGAAGAACTCTGACACTCTTTCCCTCGAGATGGTTCGATAGCTTGTTCAGAGCTATCCATACCACTCGGAGTTCCAGCCAGTTGATATGGTATCTGCAAAACGTTGCTGGCCATTTTCCTCGCCACATTTGACCCTGACAGTGAATTCCCCACCCTTCCCTGGAAGCGTCCGTTTGGAGCTCTATATCCATGGGAGGGGCCTGAAAGGGGACTCCTTCGTTCATGGTAACCGGGTCGCACCACCATTGGAGAAGGGAGAGTGCGGAAGAGGACACTGTCATAGTGGCTTTGGGGGACCGTCCCTTCGTTAGGGCTTGTCTTACCTGTGCCTGGAATCGTCTGTAATGTAAGCGGCCTAACGGAACCGTCTTCTCGGTCGCTACTAATAGACCTAGCAGTGACTCCATAGCCTGTACCCTTACCTTTCGGTTGGCAGAAATATTCCGGATAGACCGAGAAATTCTCTGCTGCCTGTCTGTTGTGGGGAATGCTCGGGCTGCTGATAAGTCCCATCGTTCCCCCAAGAAGATGACGTCTTGTTTTGGGGTCAATTCTGATTTGACCAGATTTACCATAAGACCTACCTGTATCGCCTTTTTGACCAGGTGGGTTGTCTGGTGATGGGCTATGTCCCGTTGAGTATGTGCCAGGAACCAATCGTCTAAGTATTGGAACACTAGCATTCCTTGGAGACGTGCCCATGCTTTTAGGACCCGCATGATCTTTGAAAATACGTACGGGGCCGAGGAGAGGCCGAAAGGGAGTGCCAGAAACCAGAAACGCTTTCGATTTACTTGGAAACATAGGTACTTCCTGGCCGAGTGGTGTAGGGGAACATGTAGGTAGGCGTCGGATAGATCTATCGATGTGCCCCACATCCCTTCCCGTAACATTGCTTTTATAACCTGTGCCGTGTCCATCTGGAAGGAGGTTATTTGCAGGGACTGGTTGAGGGAAGATAGATCTATCACCAGTCGCCATCCCCCTGACTTCTTGGGTACCAGAAAAACTCGACTGAAGAAGCCTACCTGGTTTTCTGGCATTTCCTCTATAGCCTGTTTTGCCTGTAAGTCTTTTAGCATTTCTTTTAGGGCTAAGTCTTTTTCTGATCCCTGCTGATAAGCGGCGGCCAGGTTGCCTGGAGCTTGGAGTGTTAGGGGAATAGTTGGTTTGAGTCCCCTCGGGCCCTTCTTGAAGGGGAGGGGATAGCCGTTCTTGAGCCACCGGACTATTCTCCGGGAAGCCCCTAACTCTGCCCAAGCATGCCAGAACTTGCCTAGCCTTCCGCCTACGGGCAAGGATGTGTTGCAAGACAGTAGTTCTTTTAGATCGTTTAAGCCAGAAAAAGTATCGCCAAGAGACGAGTCCCTCGTCTCTGAGCGGTACTTTGGTTGGCTGCTACCTGTGCTGCTGGGTATGCTGACCCTCTGGCTTGTTGTCTCCCGAATGCTTGGGCCTCTTCGGCGGAGGGGACTGCACCTGGGAGTTGGGTCGGGGGTGATCCGTAGAGGACTGTCGTTGCTTCTTGCGCTTTGCTGGTTGGCGGAACGAGGCACGCGACATCCTTGACATCAAGGCGAAGTCTTGCGACAACGAACGGCTCTCTTGGTTTACTCTCTCCACCTCTGCTGGGGGGAACAGTTCTTTCTCGCCCAGGATGGGAGTATGTCTTAAGTCACGAAGTCCCTTGACGCTTGACCAGCAATGCTGGAGGAAGGCGTCCCGTCTTAAATATACCATTGACGTCATTAGGAAGGTAGAGATTTTAACGACATCACGGGTGGCCAGAGATAGGCATTCCAAAAGTTTAGAAGACACTGGGTCATTGAGCCGCAGATCATCCCATCTCGCCCGTAGTGCTTTCAGAGTGTGGTCCTGAAAGGACATAATGTTTAAAACTTGACGGGCCGACGACTCAATGTTCCTGGCGTCTTTTTCTACTAACGGAATGTCTGAATCCGCACGAACTGATGGCATCCACACTGTTCTCTTGGATGGTTGATCCAGTGACTCCATCGGTATCTGATCGTCCGAGGTACGATATGGGCCGTGACGCACAGAGCAGTGCTTTGAGGCATGAAATCGCGATAATGTGCGGCCCTCACTGGCATCCATCTTTTTGAACTCGTTTGACCGTACTACCACTGCGTTCGCGATGCCCTCACTCGTGGATAAGGCAATAAATGAATCGTGGTGGGGCAGAGACGTCTGGGATGTCATCCTAATGGGGGGGTCATCCCTTTCCAGACATGGGGTGCCACAGGTAACGTTAGCGAGGCGGGCTATTTCCTGTATGGCATCTCTAAACGGGACATCTTCCGGAGCTAGGGACGATGACGTCACAGAGGGAGCTCCCTCTTCCGCTGGCGATGAGAGATCGGGAGGAGACGGGGTCCTGATCGGGCGACGGCCTGCTGCCGCTGGGTCGTGCCATAGACGTTGACCACGACCTGGGGAACGTATAGAGTC
Source organism: Protula sp. h YS-2021 (assembly GCA_949752745.1). Lineage (NCBI taxonomy): Eukaryota > Metazoa > Annelida > Polychaeta > Sabellida > Serpulidae > Protula > Protula sp. h YS-2021. The sequence goes on from OX457026.1 coordinate 62,786,335, forward strand.
CATTTCCCGTAGGGGTAAGTGGAATTGAGTCGGTGCTGAGAGCTCTTGGGGCACTTCTCCGGTCTCTTCCTCTTCGGACTCTTCCCCCTCCTGCTCCTCTTCATCCTGTCGCAGAGCGTTCATGGGATGTTGGGTGAGTACTTCCCCCGAGGGTGTATAGATCTCCCTCTCTCTGTTAGAGGGAATAGATGTTATGGGGGAGGTGTGAGCTTGAAGTAGGTCGTCGTCCTCTTCTCCCACCAGATTGGAAGCCTGCCCCGACGGTGGAATACCCGAAGAGTCCTCCTCACTGGGGTCCTCCATCTCACGGTCCCTGACTGTACCCATGGCGGGGGTTTCGTGGGACGTGGACGTTAAGGGAATCAATTCCGGTGGAGGCCGAGAGACCGTGGCCGAAGGTGTACGCTTCCTGCTGGGGGTCCCCTTTGCCTCTTGCTCCTTAATTGAGCATTGCAAGTCCTGAATCTGGCGTTGAAGTTGAGTCTGTAAAGCCAGTATCGCCGACAAGCCCATTGAGTCACCCGTGGAGGGGGGTACAGTTGGTGGATCTAGCTGGGGGAACAAATCCTCTGGTGCTGGTATGCCCAGTTGACCCGGAGTAGACGTGAAGGCAGAGCCTGTGGCAGTATGCACAACCGTTACTTGTCCTTCCGCAGGGTAAAGTTTTTTGTCGGAACCTAACCCTTCCTTCCCCGAACCTTGTCGGTCCGCGGACCAGGCGTTACGTAAAGCCGTGCGTTCATCGCCACCTAATATGTCCAGTTCCGCCACTGTTTCCGAAAAGGCTCTGGACGTCTTTGACTTTTTACGCTTGCGCTTTGTGCCCGCTGTATCCGACTCTGCACCGGTATCCAAACGGATGGGCGTCGATACCTGTTGAAGGATTACTGAACTCGCCTTTTCCATTGGGCTGGAGGTATAGTACGGTGAGAGAAACAGGGAGGGGGCTTTGCGTCTGCTCCTTCTACGATCGTTCTTTGCCCTGTTTCTGTAAATTGCTCGCCACTCTCTGTGGGTTAACTGTTCACACTCAGGGCAGGTATTCGTTTCAACACACAACGCCAGGCCCCGATCTCGCCTGCAGCGATCGCACACTGTATGGGGATTGAGTAAGGTAGGCGGGTGTGAACACGGCAACTCCTTCTTGTGTGACCGTAGGGTGGCCTCTGTCATGTCTGAAAAGTAAGCAGAACGAAGAGACCATAAGAGACTGTGTCAGAAAACACAAGGCAACAGATAGAATAACGTTTAGGCTATCGTTCCCAGTGATATGCAGTACTTCCTATTGAAATATATCATCTAAAATAATCAAAATGTTGATAGTTATGATGAATAAGGGCGAAAAACCCGTATTTCTGGGACATGTGACGCTATGGGCCCATATTCCCATGGACCCCAAAGTCCCATGCTCCCATATGAGACCATGTTCCCATAAGAGCCCTGTGCCCCTATGGGATCATGACCCATAGTCCCAAGGTACCTTACGGACCCATGTTCCCGTGAGACCCATAGCTCCATGTGACCCATGGGGACATGGTCCCATGCAAAGGCATGGGACGTCCCGTAAGCCTGTAATCACCAGTCTGGGAATACATGGAACTACGGTCCCTGCGGTCACAAGGGCCGTTGCTAAGGACCCTACATGGGGCCTACGGAGGGACTATGTCTGTTTTTAGACCCCTAACGGACGTGTGGTCCCAGGGGTGCCACACGCTCAGAAAGACGTCTCAAAACAGCTTTTTCCGCCCGGACGAAATTCTATCTTGCAGAGCTTGCAGATACAAGAAAGAACGAGTCCTTTTTGGAGTGTAAGCAATGGCAAAAGCCGGCCATTTCTGCTATGGCACGGTAAGCCGTAAACGCTTAGAGTCTAAGCAGGCAATGAGGACTGCAAAGACTCGAAACAACTCCTGAGGGTGTGTGTTCGAACCAGTGGACGTAGTCACTCGATCCTACAGTCTTCTAGTGGAGAAAAAGAGGCGCACTTCTCGGGACTATCGACGTGTCGCCGCTGCGTGCAAACTCAAATTCTGCCGGACCGAAGTACAAGTGCTATATTTGCCTCGAAACTGAACCAAATTTATCCAACTTCCACAGAATGATAAAGAAGTCCATTATTAGTTAAATAAACCAAATAAAAGGCAAAACCGCACCTTTCCACTAGTTCCCCAACGAAAAACTTCGCGGAGCACACAGAATGGCGTGTGTTTTAAAACACACGCTTAAAGGGAATGCCCATTGTCAATCATGACGAAATACCAGAGGATTCCCTCATTTTGATTGGTTGATGGGTGGATGGCGGGATAGGCTATTCTGCAGGCACAAAAAGTTTGTATTTATTTGCGTGAAAGGATTTATCCTGAAGGGAAACCCATCTAAAAGTGGAGATAAGCGAATTCAAAGCTTTTGCGAAGTAAAATTGGAGTTTGAGGCACGTTATTGGACACGAACGCTAGAGTTGGACTGACAAAACGTGAGTACTAAACTCTGTCTTGGTGATTCATTGAATACTCGGTTGTTAGTATATGAGCAAGTTGCAGTGCGTTCATCTGTTTTGAATGTGCCTTATGCTATTGTCAATACTACTGAACTAAATTACAGCTAAATTACAGCTACAGAAGATTCAAGTACATAAGGCACTCGTCTAAGACACAAAGAGTTGATGCAACAGCTCCACCGACTTAGTAAACAGTCCAGGGTCGGTCCAACATCGATTTGAGGTTGTGGCGTCACCCCAAGCAAACCGCTTTGACTCTGGTTGTATTTTTATTGTGACTGATCGCGGTCACAGACCAACGACTTACCAACGTCGTCGACACAACGTTGATTAGAAGTTGGGTAAGCAACGTTGTTTAGTTTCCTTGGTTCGGAACCAAAACGCAGCTTTCTCCGACGTCTGATCAACGTCTTTAGTGCACCGTTTAATAGAGGTAAAAATATCGGCGCCAGATAGACGTCCAAAAATCGACGTTGTATGGGCGTTTGATGCATAACCAAACACAACCTATTTGTTGTATCGCTCCGTAAATGGTTGCCATGACAGGTCACTTTGAAAGCAATCAGGACAGGTTACAAATAACAAAAAAAATCAAGAACGCACAAGTTTCCCCCCCCCCCTACTTTTGAAAAATATTCATGGAAATTTACTTCATACTTATCCGACATCTATACAACTGTGGGAGATTAATTTTGTTTCGACTGCCACTTGCGACTTTTACGCAACGTTGATTAGACGTCGGATAATTGACGTCTATCCAAAGTCGGAATGCAGACGTTGTTTTGACTTTTATAAACTTACTGGGGAGCGCGATAGTATCTACAATGCCACCCTAGACACCTATATAATAAAGCAAAATATATTTAAAGACACGCGTTTTAGAACATTTCACAGCAGTTTTGGCAATTATTTCAGTGGAGCGAAGGTTAGTACTGGATTATTTCTTTGCGAATTTGCTCATTGGCAGGAAGCCACTAAACTGCCAAACAAAGCACCAAGCCATCACAGGATTATCAGGCTGAAAGTGATCGGTTATTTTTTTTAATTGCTATTGCAGCAACATATATAGCAAACTCATTTTTATGCTCTTCGTGTTTGTATGTTATTTCTTCATTAGTAGTGCGCATAACTGTGTTAGACGGTTTAATTACTGTTCATTTTTTTACCTTTTTGTGTTTACCAGCTTCGGTTGTATCAATTTCGTTGATTTCGCTTGTTTCAAAAGGCTGTTTATTAAAACATTACTGAGGGTGTTTATTAAAACATTACGACGTACGATCAATGCTGGCTAGACGTTGTACGATCAATGCTGGCTAGACGTTGTACGATCAATGCTGGCTAGACGTTGTACGATCAATGCTGGCTAGACGTTGTACGATCAATGCTGGCTAGACGTTGTACGATCAATGCTGGCTAGACGTTGTACCCGACATCGCATTAACGTCGGATTTTCGTTGTTTATAGAAGTCGGAACAACATCTGCCGACATTCAGTGTTGCGTAAAGGTTGCAAAAGGAAGTTAAAACAACGTTTGTCTCCCGACTTTGCATGGACGTCGGACAGGCGGCTATGCAGAGACCTCGGGACGATAATAATCTAAAATCGCCATCTTGACAGCAAGAACCATATTGCGGTCACCCTCCATCACTGTACCCCATCCTTGAGTCATCCTGTGCCGCAGGATATGTATGCAGTTGATTCCTATGGATATCTTTTGAAAGAAGAAGCGCACCTGAAATCATGTTTAGTGTCGATGTTTCGGTGTGTTTATGAAGTCACCCCACATCTACCATTTCTGGGGGAGCAATAGCACGGAGAGATTGTTTTTCATTGTATATCCGACATCTCTCCCGCGCCAATTTTCCTATGTTCATTCAACGTTGCACAAAAGACGTTAATTAGACGTTCAAGAAATTTGCGTTTCAGTTGAAACCAAAAGCAACGTCTTTTCAACGTTGAATCAAAAACGTTCGTAAGACATTGATCTGTGGTCGCGGTCAATCACATTCAGAGTTAATGTTGTAGTTTGGTCGTACTATGGTGTCAACCTCAACATTGGATCGACCTTAAGAATGTTTTCTTTGTATGCGTGTATATATTTTGTTATGATAACAAAATGTTGTACTGGAGCTTTCAAGAAATTTTAAAAAGATGTACTGCGATATAGGGGACCATAATTTTTATGATAAATTATACAGAATTCGAATCTCGTTTCTACTGTTCCACATTAAATTAAGGCAATTAATCCCGCTTTAAAATTTTTATGTTTTCATTACTTATTCTAATCATCCTAGCATATATCCTTGACCGCTGCTTTAATAATACGTACACTGTGTACTATATTGGGCTTGTGAATATTTCTTCTCAGTCCCGAGCTCAATGTTGGCAACAATACCAAACTGCCACCCCTTTCATAGTTGACTTGAAGAGGATTATTTCAGAACTTAAGCGCTAAACCTGAAGTCGAATGAACTCTTATCGTCGTATTTACGAAAGTTTCCTGTACGCCAAACAGCTGAAATCATTTTATGTACAGGTGTTTTCCTTCAGTAAAGTCAAAGGCCAATTAGATTTTTTCAATGTATCTCATTGCTTGCCATGTCATGGCACAATGCTTAGACGTTGGAAACAGAGCTTGGAATGGAACCAAAAAACGACCTTAATTGACGATGTCACAAGAAACCAATGGTTATCGTTTTAGGTGGTCACTATTCGAAATCCGAAATTTGAAATGGGAAACCTGTTAAAAAAACGGCGAAGAAGAAACAGAACATCTCGTAGAACAGACCTGTATTTTGGTAGAACTCGTTTTTGCACTGTAGTTGTAACTCTTTACCTAAAAAAACACACACAAAAAGAGTTTGTAACAGAAATAAGCTTTTAATTAAGAAATTAAATAATAGTTTTATTATTTCACTTATAAACTGACGATTTTATTATGTGTTTTATCGTTACTTGGCAGTTTTGATTTTCGAGTACCAACGTCAAAATATAAGAATTGCTTTGTTGCAACGCTGTTGTTTCCTCAAGACGAAGCTGAATTCAGTACAGAAATTAACTTTATATGAGCAAATAGCGATCTTTAAAATTAAAACCAACCAGCGTCGTCTTAATTTAATCAAAATTCAACGGGCAAACTGGGTACATGGTCAGACTTTACAGGGTAACCCGGAAATGGGACGACCCAGCAAATAGATCCACCTGTCAAAAAGATTTTTTTTCGAAAGTCGCATTCGATGTGTTTTATGTAACGAACTCTATAATGCCATCGCTGAAATGTGGCCACTTTAGTTCAGTTGACCTGGTGGTCACAGGAACAGAAACTGCCCTAAATGGAAATAAAAAAAGGGGGAAACTTAGAGCGATAGTCGATAATTCAGAGATTTAAGTTCGCAACAAAGTGTTGAATTTAATAGTTACTTTTTCTCCCATGAAATTTGTCAGCTAGCCTTTGAAGTTTACCGGATCAATTTACATTCGTACCGACTGGCCTTTTATACGGTCAATATGGTGAGAGATTACAAAGAGGGTGCGCTGTGTAGGGAGAGGAGGCCATTGTATTGCCGTGCTTGAACGGACGCAGATCGCTATGGATTATGTTATAAATAATAGATGAAAAGAATTGTTCCCCCGGAAGAATGATTCAGTGTACAAGACCTGACCTGCTTCTGGTATTGGTAAGTAAAGGTTTCATGTATTTATTCTTCTATTCTGTTTTCGGATATCTGTTACTGAGTATATATCTTCATTTGGAGTTAATTTCAGCGTAGGGCAAAGCCACAGAAAGTACATTCCAAAAACCTACGAGAGGATAAATGAATAAGTAAATAAATAAATAAATAAAGTTAATAATTCTAAATTTAACAGCCTCATTCGGGAATAATCTGCGACCCTCGGTAAGTATGCTATCAAACCTGTCTATCAAAACATGATCAATTGTTTTCTTTTTATGTGTAACTACACTATGATAAAGCATAATCATAATTGAATAAAATAGTCAGAATACAGAGAATTAAAATAATGGCTGCTGTTGTATTTATTCAATTAGTGTGACACACATGAAATTCTAATAAAAAAACTGTCGAAGGAGCGCTTTTAATTAAGTACTCTGGGCAGAATACTTAAATATTGTTGAGTTTACATTTTATAAGCAGATTCACGATTGCGTCTACGAAACAGGACTCCAGTTTTTTTTGTTTTTTTTTGTTCTTTTTTTTTTTAGGGGGTGGATAAACAAACAAGCAGAGAAACTTTGTTTTGGCACATTATAGATACGCAATTTTTCTGGATTTACTTTTCAAAAGCTTCGAATTCGCTTATCTCCACTTTTAGGTGGGTTTCCCTTCCGGTTTATTCCTTTCACGCAATAGCAGTTCGAGGCGGGGTCACCGTCTGCTCGGGACCTCAGTACCACCAGTGGTAATGAGGTCCCGAAGTTGCACTGAGGACCCGGTGGCACTGAGGACCCAAAATATTTTTTTCTTTTAAAATCCTCGAATATCGATCCTATCCCGCCATTCCCTTTACACCCAGTCAGAAGTGGGAAAATACATTGTATTCTACTTCTAGATTACACCTAGCGGTGACACGTGACACGTAGCGGTGACACGTAACACGTAGCAGTGAGACGTAGCGATAGTTCCAGGAAGTGTGAGTCTCTTCTTCATAAGAAGCTACAGCTCGAAGACATTGCAACTGATTTATTCGCACATGTTGCCTAGGAGTCGTTAAAAGTCATTTCAGTCCACAGTTGCCTGTTTTGACCGAAAGCTGTTATCAGCCAACTGAGCCACCCGTGTCAGGACCGTTTTGCTTGGGCTTGTGTACTCCGTAGAACGAATATAGTTCCGCATCTGAGATGTCACTGGAACACGTCCGTGCGATTAGAGAGATGTCCGGCGTTTCTGACTCATGCGTTGCGGTTTTGATACAGGCCCGTTTTGGGACCGTTTTGGCATTATCGAACTTCCAGGGGGATCACTTGGTATCATGTTTGTTACCAGGCGTGTCAAAAAAAAAAGAGGAATCAGGTGGTCATTTTGAACCCGGGCACGGCCCACACGAAGTGTCAATTACGTAAAAAGAGGGTACGCATGGTGACCCCCCCCCCCGGGGATTGAACCGCTTGGCCTTCGGACCCCGAGTGTTATGAGCCTTGGTCCGATGAAAGGCCTTGCTACTGATCCGTTCGCCCTCTGCCTGACAGGGACGGTATCGTACAGTCCGAGTCGGAGACAAGGACTCCATAATCGTCAAACCTCTAATCGTCAAGAGTGCATTAAATTGTTTCAGATAACAATTTTATGCGCTATTATTACACTTATTCGTCGAGAAAAGGTGGATTCTATGTAATAAGTGTTATTGTTGGATTAACTGTTTGTTTGCTGGTAACGTTTACAGTGGTCTTCTGGTCTCCTTTTTTTAAAACAGGTGGCCATTGGCCACATGTGTTAGTAGCAGGGGCATCAATGCCCCTGCTACTTGTGTTATACTCATGGTGTTGGACTCTGTCCGTCCGTCCGTCCGGCCCGTTTTTTTTAATTTTGCCTACTCCTCTTTCAGTTTTCATCTGATCGCACTAAAATTTTGTGGAAATATGGCCCACTTTATTGCAGAAATGCCCTTTGTTTTATTATTTTGCTAATTAGGCGAACCAATTACATTCTTCGAAAAACATCTACTCCTGCAAATTTGGTTAAATTTGCTCAAAATTTTACAGGTAATATGCAATACCGCGCAAAAAGTCTATGACATGCCGATTATTGTAGTCTTGCACTATTGTGGCAATTCTGCTTTCGCATTGGGTGTACTTGCGTCGGCGAGGTTCGGCGGCGTGTCCGGTCATCAACTGAGTCATGATGACATCATTCAGTGTGTGGACTTTCCGCAGCACGACAATGAATCGCCACAGGTTAGGGTGGTACGCGGATACAGCGGCAAGCATTTTGCGGTGCCAACCTTCTATGTGGTTGGTTGTTTTGGGCAGTTCGTCAATGGCTCTGTCGCTCATATTCCAGACTCGACGGGTTATGACACGGGGGAAGACCCAGCCCTGTTACAGGTATTCAGGCAATTTGTGGTAAATAATCCGCCCAATGAGTCAAACGTTGCCGAGTGGGGTTTAGGCCTTCGTTACCTACAAAGTACAGAAGGCTCCGGATTAACCGGAGTTGCGAACGAAAAATGATCTCTTTTATTCTAAATTTCAACAAGGACCTCCATAAGCAAACTGCCTCTCATTACATCAAACGTGTCGTGTTAGCGGCTTATTGCAAGCCACAGACCGATTCGGGAGTGGAATCATTTTAAGGGATGGCCGGAGGACTCATTTGTGCTAATTTTGGATTCCGTGGTGGTGAATAATCATGTGCAGTCGTGTAGCTGAGGCAATTTGAGCGAAGGTCAATCCCCCGCTTTCCACCCCTGGCCGGGTTCGAACCAGGGACCATAGGATTACAGGACCAACGCTCTACCGGCTGAGCTAACCGTCACCCCCATCATAATGTGATGTTATAGCGCATCATGGGTGCCAGATCGACAGTTGTCTAAGAGCTATCCGTAACGTGGCCCTCTAGGATATTCTAAATCAGTATTAAATTAGAAATATCTTGGGGGTTTGTGCTAAAATTCGAATTTGAGTTGTTTTAATAGTTGATCTTATCTCAGTAATCATATGTCACCTCAACTGTACATTGGTTTCGGTTCGGGAATGCCCCTCTTCCCCACCCCCGAGCCACTGCCATTAAAAGTGGACTTGTGTTTGACATCTTCTCATTTAAACTTTTTTCATTTAGACTTAATCTTAGCACTTGTCAACGGGCTGTTGCGTGTCTAGAGTAATTTTCGACCTTTTTCTCACAGTTCAGAATGGCAGACTCGCCTGCTCCGGACTTTATTCCAATCTGAAAGCGGAGATAAGCGAATGCGAAGCTTCTGTAATTATCGTTTTATTTCGTAAAACAAGCTTTTATGAGTAAAAGCCTAATTCACATTCTCCACTTTTAGCTTATTTTTCCCTCCCACCATCCCTCAACAAGCTTGAGTGAGTTTGCATGGATATTATACAACAGTGACGTAATACTGTACAATGCATTTCCTCGCTTCTGACTGGCTCTAGAGGGATTGGAGGGATGGGACTGTTCGAACTGCTACAGAAAAAGTTTTTTCTTTTGTGTGAAAGAAGAACGGGAAGGCAACGCCATCTGTAAGTGGAGAACGAGAATTTCGGGGGGGGGGGGGGTTAATAAAACGGCAGATTAGCATTTTTCATCATCCAGTGCAAAGCGGTGGGGCCTAAGGACGCCTTGCGAGCAGGATGTTTCCTTCTCACTGGAATTAGGCTACAAAGGCTTAGTAGACCATGAAGCCTTTGAATCACACCCAGAAGCAAGTTTCTATGCAAGCTGCGTGGTTGTATCTCGAAACTTGTGTCTTGGCGCCTGCATCGAGCCAGGATTTTTTGACGACTATCTTCAGGACTAGTCAATGTCCCATATACAATGATCTTTCAAAAGTCAGGGTCTAAAACCCAATTAAGAACATTTGGGAAATAGAATCTAACGAGAAAACATGCTATCGAGACCAGTTCAAGTACAAAAAAGGTATTCGGAAATATGCAGGGCATGGCACAGGAAGGGTATCGATAAAGGGCAGAACGTTTTCATTGCCATCTTAGATCGAAACCTTTTAGACAAAGCCCCGGCGTATCTTCAGACCAAGGCGGTTACAAAAATAGTGACTGCTTCGTGGCATTTCAAATGTGTGTTTCCGAGAACAATACGCTTGACCGGGCAGCACCAGACGCTCAATTCATTGTTCTCGGAACACGTCATTAATGTAGCTATAATGCTCATCCTCAAATATATATGTTAAGGGAAAAATTAATTTCACGGGAACTATAGCTTTCCTGATGCGGCACGTTTCGCTATAGCTAAAAGTTTTCAGAGTAAGTATAGCTTCCTTGAATTTTATCACTTAAACCATTAAAATTTTCCCCCAAAATGAAAGGAAATTAAAATCTTGGGTGATTCATAGGCAATTTTTATCAATATAGAAACATAAGTACACATTTTAGTCAGGAACCACCTTTAAATGGCGTCTTTGTTTTACAAATATTTTAGGACACATCTGTCAAACTTTATTAGGTTATGCAGTTATTTTCATTTATGAAAGGTAAAACTCGAGTCGCACAGGTGTTGCTTTCTCCAATGTAAAGTTATAACTCGTAATTATTTACTACCCCACATATAAAATCATATTTAACCCTTCCTATTTCAAAAATAGAAAGTAAAACGCAACTAGAATGCACCGTGAAATTAACGTAAAATTTTTTATCAATCACTGTGTAATAAATATACACAATGCCAACAACATATTATGCAGCTGTTTTACACAGTGGGTTTTATAAACGCATTTATGGGTTGGCTGAAACGCTACTTTCCTAAATTTAACTTGTGTATGTTTTTGTTTGATGTTACACCTGGCATTGCAGGAGTTGTTTCTGTACAATTCGTGTTGGCTATAATTAGTCCCTCTCCAATGCTACGTGTTGCCAAAACAAGTTCAGTTCACACATTTTGCCGCAAATTAGGTAAAAATATAAATATCTGGTCCGAGTTCGCCACCTACTCTTTACATCATAAAGAGACCGAAAAAATATCTGGAAGGAATATATAGAATGAATGAGTTTTTGAAGACGTTTAGTGATTCACTACAAATTAAGTTCTGCTTTAAGCTTTTGATATTTCACAACAGTTTGTGGTATAAGTGCGCTCTGATCAAAAATTAGAACAAAAACGCCAGATAAATGATTTGACTATTTCCAGAGTAACATTTGATGTGAACTTAAGGTTTCGATTGGACCCCATTTTCACATTTATTCCGAATTTCTGATATTTTAATTGGATTTCAGTTAAATTTAACTGCAGTCGTTGCTATGATTTCGTCATCCTACTCAAACTCGCACACACACTCATTAGACAAATTTGAAATTTTGCTGCAACAATTGGCAGAATTTTTTTATTCAGAAAACGAAGAGAGAATGAACTGCTACAAAAACTGTGTCATCTATAGTGAAGCTGATAGTCTGTTGAAAATAACATTGTTTCGTATTTTTTTTAAGTATACTGAATTACAGTTCATTCCTAGCCCGAAAGATTCATATATACATATTTTATATTTTCCATCCAGAGTTTGTCCAGATTACTCCTCCTAGACGGCCTAGGAGAGAGAAATGAAACTTGGTCCAAGTATGTGGGTGGTGGGAACTTGGTAAATTTATACATGTTGTTGTCCTGGATTTTGACGGTCAATGTCAAATTTCCGAAAAACCTGTTTTTAAGGAAATTAATTTATCTCGCAAATTTTAAGAGATAGAGCAATTCTGAGCATTTTTTTTAACTGGAATTCCTTTAATGAGTAACATTAGAGGTAACATCTTTGGTTTATTTGTAACAGAAACATATGATTTACAGTTATTATCCCGAAACCTTGAGAAAGCGTGACAAAGTAAAAACTCGAGTGGTCTTTATCTCGGAAGCCCTTAGCAATTTCGACCTCATTTTCGGACTCCGACCGTTGTACATAGCTACGCAAAAGTGACGTCGTGATCTGAACTTGCGCCTAGGTTTTCAAGGTCAAAGATCACGTGATTTCAGAAGACGTTAGAGTTAGAACAATTTTGATCTAATTTTCAGACTCCACGTCCTCTGAGTTACAGAAGGGGTTACTGCGTGATCTGAACTTTGATCTAGATTTTCAAAGGCAAAGGTCACATGGTATGTGTCATCTCGGAAACCATTTGAGAGAGAGAGAGAGAGAGAGAGAGAGAGAGAGAGAGAGAGAGAGAGAGAGAGAGAGAGAGAGAGAGAAAGAAAGAAAGAAAGAAAGAAAGAAAGAGAGACAGAGACAGACAGACAGACAGACAGAGACAGAAAGAGAGAGACATTTTGAATTTTGACCTTATTTCCGGACTCCACCACGGTCTTAAGTTGCGTTAAGGGTAACGTCGTGATCTGGAGACCTTGACCTAAACTTCCAAAGTCAAAGGTCAGGTGGCCTGTGTTATCTCGGAAAAATTGAAAGTCAGCTGTGACTACTTTCTTTCATGTTGGGTTGTTCTGGTAGGAACGAAAGTCGGTCTAGTTCAGGCTGAATTTGTCGAATATATTACCAAAACAATGCAAGCTGTATGCTGCGGAATGAGAGACTGTTTTGGTGAATGAGACTACTTTTTTCACGCTAATGGGTTGACGAAACAGCGTTTCTATTTTTCATATTTCTGTAAGATAAACCTCACTAGATTACCATCTCAGACGTTTTGTGACAAAGACGGCATTTATAAATATAGAAAATGTTATTTTTTCTGCGTCTAGAAGGGTACTGTAAACAGGATTTCCAAGCCTAGAGCGACATATACAACCGATTTGTTTTTGTTCAACCGATTTGTTTTTGTTTTGTTTTCACTTTCAAACAGATAATACGACAAAAGTATATCTAAGATAAAACATCGAAAGATAAGATTACGTGCTCTTTTTATAAATGCAATATACATTAAAATATTTGTTTTATAAGTTTGAAAAGTTGCCCCTGGACAATGAATTTTTACTGTAAAAATAAAACAAAACTGATTTTTCTTTTGCAATGGGCATGAGAGTGATCAACAAATGGCAGAAGAACCGAGACGCCCGCAATGGCCGGGTCCAGATCTAGTGCCTTCTCAAATCACATGCGTGACACGAGGCCGGCTATTTTCTTGTTTGAAGACCATCGGTGTATTTCAAATCAAACCCTTTCTTAAGCTCTAGGCAACAGATCACGAATTTACGTACGAGACGGTGTATTATTACATGTCTGCACCCAGCAATATAAGAGACAAAAGTCATTGCAATAATTTCGAGCGCATTTCGAGGACGTTTTCCCCTCCCTTACCGGCATTGCGAATTTTCCTCCCATTTTTTTTTTTAGGTGGGTGGGGGTTGGCCAAAACAAATGTATTTACAGTGGATTTCAAAGAGACGTTTGAGTAGTGACTACCCACTCCTCTCCTCCTTCATGAGAATGAAAGCAGAAAAAAAACCTCCAAAAAATTGAGTTTTTAGAAAAAAGTTTGTCTGCTAGACACAGCTTTTCTCGTGAGAACGGGATTCTGGATCCACGTTTGATCCACCTTCCCAGTGAGAAGGAGGGACTATATATGCCTTGGCCTTTTCATAATAAACAAAATACAAAAAAAAATGCCTTAACCTTGGGTTGACTGTGTGATTATGATCTACTCATCAGGCACAACACGCCACACGTCCAATAGACCACCGTAAATATGTCGTCATCATCTTGTCATGTAAATGGATAAATGCATTTCAATAGAAAAAAAAACAGGATTCAGATTTTCTGGAAGATGTGCTGGTGAAAAATAAAAACAATCTCTACTGTCAAATATAGCAGAACCAGATTGCGCTAAGTCAAAGCAATAAGAAGTTAACCTCACACCAACACGAAGATAAAATGTTAGGTGTGATTTTTTAACTACAAATTTCTTATTGCTTTTTAGCCCAGCTTACGTTACACGTAAGTTGGGGTATTCCTATCGGTCTGCGGATGGCGTCCGTTAGTTAGTTAGTTAGCAAGTTGGTTAGTTGGTTAGTTGTTTATTTAGTAAACTTTATTTCAAAATGCATCTCCTCCTACAATTTTCATCCGATGTCATTTGTTTTTAGTGTGAGGCATTCCTAAGAAGTGATGTATACTGTTTGTGCTTTTCTAGTCGATCGGATGATTTTTGAATTTTTGGAGAATTTTTAAAGAAAAAAATTTTAAAATGTATCTTCTCCTAAATTTTTGACCCGATGTCATTTATTTTTGGTATGAGGTACCCCTGAAGGGTCGTGCATACTGCTTGTGCTTTTTTAGTCGATCGAACAATTTTTGTATTTTGGGGGATTTTTTAAGCCAAATTTTAAAAAATAATTCAAAATGCATCTACTACAATTTTGATTTGATGTCATTTATTTTTGTTGTAAGGCATGCCTAAGCAATCATGCATACGGCTTGTGCACTTTTAGTCGATCGAGTGATTTTTGAATTTTTGGAGAATTTTTGAAGAAAAAAAAATAAAATGTATCTCCTGCATTTTTGATCCAATGTCGTTTTTTTTTGTATGGGGCACCCTAAAGGGTCGTGCATAGGGCTTGTGCTTTTTAGTCGATCGGACAATTTTTGTATTTTTAAGGAATTTTTGAAGAAAAAACCTTCAAAATGCATTTCCCCCTACAGTTTTGAACCGATTTCTTCTTCATTTTTTTTAGTTTGAGGCAACTCTAAGGGGTTCAGCATACGGCTCGCGCTTTTTTAGCCGCTCCGACGATTTCTGTATTTTTAGGGAATTCTTGAAGAAAACTTCAAAATGCATTTCCTCCTACAGTTTTTATCCGATTTCAATTATTTTTTTGTATGAGGCATCCTTAGGTGGGTGGGACATACGGCTTGTGCTATTTAACTCGACTTTTTGATGAAAATACCTCAAAATGCATATTCTGCTGCTGTTTTGATCAGACATCATTTATTTTGGGGCTAAGGCATGCTTAGGGTGTCGTGAATACGGCCTGTGCTTTTCGAGTCGATCAGAGAGTTTTGGGGGAATTTTTGAAGAAAAAAATTCATAATGCATTTCCTCCTACAGTTTTTACCAAATTTCATTTATTTTTTATATGAGCCGTCTCTAGGGGGTCATGCATACGGCTTGTACTTTTTGAGTGAATTGAAAAACTTTTGAATTTTTTCGGAATTTTTGAAACAAAAATAAATGAATCTCCTCTTACAGCGCATAAACGTAAGTTAAATGAACTTGTACAGTAGTCAGATTTAAAAACCGCTTATAAACGCAAGTTAAATAAACATTCGCAGTAGTCCAAATTAAGCACTGCGCATCGATGCAAGTTAAATAAACATGTGCATTGGTCCGAAATGTGAACCGCGCATAGACGGAATAAACATGCGAACTGGTCGAAAATAAGCATCCCGCATGAACGCAAGTTAAATAAACATGCGCAGTGGTCCGATGAAAGAACCACGAATCGACGCAAGTTGAATAGACGTAAGAGTCGGGCATCGACGGGACTTAAATAAACATGCGTTCTGGTCCGAAATACAAATCGCGGGTCAACGCAAGTTTAATGAACCTGCGCACTGGTCAGAAATACGAAGCGCGCATCAACGCAACCTAAAGAACCAGGCACACTGGTCCGAAATGCGAGCGTTGTTTGAGGGTATCTATGGCAGACTATCCAGTCTACCAAAGATACAAAAAATCTGTTTCCCATTTTTCTGGGAAAGAAATCTTTGCATGCATTTATCGGTCTATGTTCTGGTCCGGTGCTAAATTAATTACTGAGCCAGCTCTTTGCCGTCTCATCTTTTGAAGCCCAATTTTTCAGGGAAATTCCCTTACTGATGGACGCTGGAATTGGTCTTATTGCTTTTCGTAAGCTGGGACTTTGTCCTTGGACAAACTTGTTTCTTTATTCCTTTGTCTTGGATACTGAAGGGGCCACTCACATACCAAGTGGTTACCATTTTTAAAACGACCCCTAAACGTATAGTGCTAATTTTGAAGTTATACCCCATTTTTTACCAAACGCGCAGTTATTTTCTAAATAACACATATGTATTGTCATATACAGCACAGTACACCAACGTCTATTGCGGGCAATTGACCTGCAATCAAGTCTAATGCAGACAAGTGCTATAATTGCGCATTTAACAGTGGAACGATTATTATGATTCCACTGAGGCTTACAGTGAACCATAACAGCGTGTGCCTGATTTATGTTACAGGGTATCTTTAATTTCAGGGTAAGTAAAAATTAAACGAGTATTTACCTATATGACGTTTGATTAGAATTCTGTTACTGTTACTCCTGAAGAAACGTCCCGTCTTGTAATGCTTCTATACAACAAACTATTAGGCCGCGTTTGATTGGCTGCCCTTGTCCCATTGGATTTGTCAGTAGGAACTTGCTCCCTGGAATATAATACGGTTTTTCAGCCGCCATTTGTAATAACCTGGAATACCAGAGGCTAGTGTGCCAATCAGGTGTGACTATGACAATTTTTTATTTTTCCTCATTAACCTTTTTTTAAGTACTTTGCCAACCAATGCAAATGGAGGAAAATCATATCCTCCAAGTCCTTTCCAGGTAAATGAAAAAGCATCACAGAAAGCCGTTTTTGGATCGGAAAACCAAGATGCATAGGTTTCAGATTTGTAATTCATCCTTGATGCAAATAAATCGACTCCCAACCAAGGATAACAAGCACATATTTTTTCCAAAAATCTGTTGGTTTAATGTCCATTGTGTATTTACAGTAAGGGACCTACTAAGCTTGTCAGCTTTTTCGTTCATTTTCCCTGGAATATGCGTTTGCTACCAACCAACAATTGTACTCCTTAGCCCAACTCCAAGTCCTTCTCGTAATATTGAAACAAGATTGCATTCCCCCCATGTTGTTTATGTATGATACTGCGACAGAATTGTCCGAGGAGATCTTTATGATCTTATTTTCAACATTTTTAGAAATACTTTGTAGTGTGAACAACACTGCACATAATTGTTTTTGATTTATATGCATTGATCTCTCCTCGTGTGTCCATTAACCTTTGGTAGCATTAGTTTGGGACCAACCGCCCAAACCATGGTTTGACGCATCACAGGTTATTTGAAAATTGGGTGTTTTCTCTTCAGTTTTAACAAATTCCAAGACTAGATTTTCAAGCCACCAGTTTAAGTCTCTTACAGCCTTACTGGATAGAACAATTGTTTTCTTAAAATTTCCATGATGCTTTTTCAAGCCTTTGTTTTTATCTATATCCAACTGTCTGTAGTACAACTTCCCAAAAGTAACCCCTGGAAAGCTGGCCACCCATTTCCCTACAAGCTTTGCCAGTTGTTCAAGAGAAATTGTACTAGATTGCAAAACATCCTCAATGAAACTATTATCTGCGTTGGAATCAGCACTGACTTTTCCCAGTTGATAAAAAAGCCTGCTTTAAGGCTTGTTTTTGCTGTTTCAATGACATTTTCAAAACATTTCTTCATTGTAACCTCAATGGAGAAATTATCGTCGATGTAGTTAAAGTGTAGCCTCTTTTCCTCAATGGCCTGAGCAACACCTTAGTTAGCTTCGCGTAATCCCTTCGCCCATTAGACAACCCATTCGACAAGCACAAATACAGCGGAACCTCTGAATTCGGACCACCCTTGGGACCGGAAAAAATGTGCCCTATTTCAGATGTGGTCCCATTTGGGAGGTTTGGTCATTCTGGGGTAAAATGTTGTGGGTTGATCATGGATTCAACTTTCATGTCCAAACACAACGAAAGTAATATTCGTTTACAATAATATCTATTACTGATCTCAAATGACTAACAATCTGTATGTTATAGACACACGTACACGATTATGCATACTTTTGCGACTATATTTAGCAAACGAGTCCATTGTATATGGCTTCAGAAATTAGCTAGACTGTCCGAACTCCGGAAAAGTTTTAAACACCGTGTTTCAAAGAATTAGCGGGGGCGGTAACAGTGGCTTCAGGATTATAGCGCGCAAGAAGTACTCAGAGGAAAGGCAATGAGCTTGTATAAGTCTATGGAGCGCATTCGTGAAGGAAAGGCAATGAGCTTGTATATTGTCAAGTACTATTGTTTACACAAACAAAATAAAGCCCCTTTCTGGTTACACACTTGTTACCATAATCCCCAGCAACAATATCCAAGGCAACATACTAAGTGTTGTGAATGATGTGCAGCACAGGCACAGTGGTCCGATCTCAGGCATTTTGAGTGCTCGGGACCGAAAAAAGTGGCCCGAAGTGGTCCGTTCCGAGGTGGTCCCAATTGGGAGTTTCCTTAACCATTGAAGTCTATGGAGCGCATTCGGGACCAAAAAAATGTGCCCATTTCAGAGGTGGTCCCAAGAGTGAGGTGCTCCGATGTAGAGGTTCCGCTGTATTGATATTTAACACCATCCCAGACGAAACGCACATATTTTTTATCAGTTCCTCTAATGGGAATTGAATAATAAGTATCCTTAAAATCAATGCTTGCCATAAAGGCGTCTTTCTGCATAAGCTGAATTGCTGAATTCAGAATGTGCATTTTAAAATGTTTCTTTTTTACCCCTTTGTTGAACTCTTTTAAACTTAGAATAATTCGCACACCTCTTTATTTTTTTGGGTTTACAGAAAATAGGGGGAATAAATTCATCCGGCTTTGGTTACTTTCAACAGGAACAATAACTTTCTTAACGAGCTTTTTTTTAAATTTCTGTTGATATCTTTTCTCGCTCCTTATTGAAATTTATTTGGTGTGGAAAATTTTGTGGCACACATCCATCAAAGGGAATTTCAAGCCCTTTTACAGATTTCAAAATCCATTTATCATAAGTAATGGAATTGCAAAACATTTGGAAATGCTTTAATCTGCCACCTTGAAAAGAGGCTGCACTTCGCTCGTTTATTTTATCTAACTCTACAAAAAATAGAGGAAAATTTGACCTGTGGCCGTAGTTCTGCCTACATTTTGGAAGCGTGGTGCTGCTTCATCTTGGGGTTTCTCTTGGGTTCTTCTGTTGATACTGATTCTGTTCTCGACGTTGAGGCTTTTAAAAACGGTTGTTTTATCTTCGTTGAGGGTTCATGGGATTGAATCTTTGACCTTAGAATTTGCCCCGGTCGCGTTTGTTTGATGATGATGCCCTCGGAATCAGTCTCACCATCTTCGACATTCCGTCTGCTTCTTTAAACGCTTTATTAAAGTCATCACCAAAAATATTTTTCTGCGAACACAGCGGCCTAAACTTGGGGTGAAGGTGATTTTTAACAGCATTTTCCTAGCAACCGAGAGATCAGAGCTTGCTTTTGCAAGCAACTTACTTGCTGCCGAGCTGTGCTGAGCTAGAACTTTTGCCACCTCATCAAGGAGTTTATCTTGATTCTCAAACCAAGACGTCAATAAGCTTGAAGTTAACAACCGAAGCACATAAAATGTTATGTTGCACAGCTTTGAGGACAAAATCGCGCATTTTGACAGCTTCGTGCAATGTACGAAAGATTTTAGCGTTCATGCCTTTGGGTGAGGTGTTCTGTATGTTCGGGTTCTAAATATATTTTCCGTAATTATTTAATAAAATCAGAATCGATGTCTTTGCCATACCATTCATTAATCAACTTGAGTGAAGTGGCTCTCACTGGGGGCTCCTTCTGCTCACCAGCAACACCTTCAACCATTATTTTCTCAATGTCTGAAAAACTTCCTTCAGGTTCTTCAGCCTGCTTTGAAGCTTCTTCGTCATCAGTTAGGTTATTGTTGACATCCGCGGGAGTCATTTGCAAGACAGAATCATCTACACTGTGCTTCATTAAGCTAGTTATTTCGGACCAGAGAAAGTATAGGCTGTGCTCATAGCTCTGCCCTTTTCTTCTAAGTTTTCCGTTAACTCCCTTAGTTCATTTTCTTTGCTTGAATTCCATGAACCTTCCCCATAAAGACAAGTTGACTGATTATCACCCGTACGAGATGAGCGCTTAGTTGTATTACCTGAAGAGTGAGCAGAAACACTGTGTATTTTAGAGACGATTGTTTCAGCGTCAATGTGAGAGCTCGTTGAACGGGCTCGCTCTTTCTGCGACACAGATGTAACAGCCGAATTTTCCACCGCTCTTGATGCGCCAGCCCCTTTGGGTTTGCTTACAGGAGGAAGCTCCTTGCTATGCCCCTTTGAAATCGAAAGTGTGCGGTGTGATTTTGAGGCCGTAGCTTCCCTGTGAGAAGAGGGCGAGCGATGCCGTGACCCTTTATGAGAATGGGAACGGTGAGATGATTTGTGTTTGCTGGATTTAGACTTGTGCGATCTGTGTCAAGAATCCGAGGACCTGTGTAACTGTCTCAGACTGGTTCGCTGGACAAGCTGATAGCGGCAAAAAGGAATCAGACGGGAACACATTTCCACATCGTGCGAAAAAAATAACGATGTGGATTGAAAATCTCCAAGTGTACAAACTACAAGCTACAATTTTACTGCAGTTCTGGAATAAACATTTTTGAAAAGAACCATTGAATGCTTTAGCTATCACTTTAAAAAGCTAAAAAAAAAAAAAACAAACAAACAAAACACAAACAGTACTCTGAGCATTTGGCAAGACAAAGTCTTACGAAGAGTTATATGCTTTGGTATTACGGCACCCGTGAGATTTTCATTGTTTTTTTCTTTACAGTCGCCCGTCATTTTGGCCGTCATTTTGTCATCACAACTCATCAAATACTACTCAGCCGATTGGCACCAAACTTTAGAATGATGTAGAACTTGATCTAAAAGCGCTGTATCAATTTTTTCATAATTAAGCTTGTTTTCAAGGTCAAATTAATACGCAAAGAGAGGGTATGTTTTCTTTACACTCGCTTGATTTTTTCATCATTGTGTCATCACAACTCGTCAAAAACTACTGGTCCAATTGACACAATCCCACACACAAAAAAGCCGATATGTCAATTTCATGTTTATTATATTTTTATTGACCTTGTTAGTTAATCAAATTAAAATTTGTTTTGTATGTCTCTCTTTTCCGCGATGCCCAGGGAAGTACAGATTGAAACATTTCATTGTTGAAGACAATTAACGCCATTTTGGTACAGTAACGTTTTGTACTGCATACACATTTTTTGTTCTTGATGGAAATTAGAATGGGGCTCTTTACAAACTAGACCGTTTTCGCTACCGAGTAGTGAAAATTACAATTAGGGTCACAAAAACTACGATTCTTGGGGTCACAAAAACTACGATTCTTCACCTCTTACACATCGTCTTTTCGGCCCAAAGGGTCGAAAATAACCTCAAAATCTCTAACCGTTTTTGAGATGATGGTCAACTTCCGATTTTGAATTTGACCATGTCCGAGGAGGTCAAGGTCACCGAGATATCTCTTACATATCGTCTTTAAGCCCAAAGGGCGAAAATAAGCTCAAAATCGCTCTATCTCTAACTGTTTTCGAGATAATGGCCCACTACCGGTTTTTGGCATTGACCATGGCCGAGGATGTCAATCGTTCTCCAAGATCATATCAGTGAGCCAAATTTCATCACTCTTTAGCAATTTGGAAGAGAACCGCATTTCGCAAGGGAAATCTTCAAACATTAAAACATTAAAAGTTAAAAAATATTTCTTCAAACGGCTTATTATTTCTTGAACAACATGAAGTTTTTTTACAAGCCGCATAGTCTGCAATACGAATATATCAGCAAACATCACTGCTTGAATTCCGTTTATAAACCGTGCACATCTGCTTGGTTATGTTGGCTCAACGGCTTTACTGATTGAACGGACTAGCACTTTTTCTCTATGCAGGCAAAGCTCGCGTAACGTCCATAAACTGTGATGTTTTGCTCAACCGTTACTTTGATTTTAAATGCGCTGTATTTATTCTAAAATCAGCTGTGTTCGCATGGCGTTTTAAGCATGAAAACGACAAATAAAAAGGCCGGGATGCACACCCTCAGATCAAGTTCTACATAAGTACAAAGTTTGGTCGTCCTGGGGCCTGTTGTGTCAGAGAAGAAGCTGAGACAACAAAATGAATTTTTACTGTCAAGAAAAAAACACCAACGGCTGCCCGTACAAATTCATACAAGCCTTGACCAAGTCAAAGGCTTGTCACGTGTTACAAACCCAAACGCTGCTGACAATTTAAACTTGC
Organism: Protula sp. h YS-2021; assembly: GCA_949752745.1. NCBI lineage: Eukaryota > Metazoa > Annelida > Polychaeta > Sabellida > Serpulidae > Protula > Protula sp. h YS-2021. Next base: position 62,808,582 of record OX457026.1, read on the forward strand.
ACACTCATGCTGTGATGGCTTTCATTGAGAGCTGGGCGATCAATACACCAAGGCTGATATCATGCCAGTTCAAACTACTGCTCTCAGCTTCTTGCCGCCTTTTTCGCAAATTTGTTTTGTCGTTTTTAATTGAAAAAAAACTTATTTTTAAAAAATGCAGGAGGATCAACTAGATGTACTGAAGTTTATCATATCCAAATTGCATCTTTCTAGCCCTAACAGCCTCTGACTAGTTCCACGGACCAACTAAGAACGAAAAACAAAACATGCCACAACTGCGGTTAAAATTATCCTACAAATTCAATACACTAGGGGATTTTTGAAATTCCCAAGTGTAATAAACTATAAGAGCAGTATATGTCCAGCCTGCCTAAAAATTTATCATCATATGAACGGGACACTTTTGGTCTAGAAGGGCCTTTGTATTGGGGTGTTTTTTCCTAATCTACAAAAAGGGTGGCAGTTCAGTCCCCAGTTGCTTTGGGTCAGTGTCTTTTGTCGTCGCACTGATGCTCAATAAAACCAGCAATATTTTAACCCAGGGTAAATTATCAAAATCTTGCAAAGGTGATTTTGATTCTTTTTTATTCTTTTATCTAAAATGCTTATTATTTATTCCCCGCCGTTCTTCAGCCATCTTTATCTGAGAGTACTGTAGTTAAAACCCAATTCAACAGAGACAAGAGCAATACCTGTCTCAAGCGCAGACTTTTTAAAACTTTATCTAACTAAGCACACAATGCCATACTTTCCACAATATACATTCAAAGCACAGACCACAACACCCAGCTACGAAAAACAAAAAGGGCAAGGATTGATCATGAATTTATAAGAAGAGGATAAGTGGGATTAAGGGCAAACAAGTAGATCAGCACATACAGTCATGTGGTGAATCAGAAACAACTCTGAGAATGAAAGTGTTTTATGGGGCAAGTATCATGTCTACTTATTAGCGGGTTGCATAATGGGGGTAGGTATGAAAAAATGCAGGTTTCATAACAAATACAACAAAATAATGTAGTTTTTCTTATTGTTTTGCAGATTTTATAGACCAATAAATGGGCATAATTTTAGATTTACAAGTTCAGTTCTATGTATTTTTGGAAGATCTTTTTCGCCTCTTTTTCAACGATGTGTATATCCTCCTGTGTATAACTCTAAAGCAACTTTACACATTGCTGTGGTCCAGAAGCAATATACTGAATTTTAAAACAAAATACTTCAGTGTTTAAAACAACACACAATACACTTTTCCAACAATGCAACATTACACTGCTTTTTATCCATGCACATCCAATGTTTACACTCATAATGAACGTTTTAAGTCGTCTGTGCATCAGGTCTATTCACATCATTTGCTGTGAGAATTATCTCTTTTATGCGATTAAATGAGTCACTGAGGATGAGTCACTTTTAATTTTAATTTTATAAATTGTATACATGCCGAATAGAACAGACTGATCGTGATTCATTTAAAATAAGAATCTATTTCTCAAAGACGAAATATTAGACGTTTGGCCAAAAACATTATTCAATTTTTCTGTTTAAGTAGAATTTTGAAAGTTTAGTTTTTCTTTGCAGACAAGACAAGATTCAAAGATTTTGAAACCTTTCTAGAAATCTTTCTCTTAGTTCGAAGTCTTTCTAGAAAAAACGACTTTGCCATTAAAAGCGATCACCGTTGCGAACTTCACACCCAAAACGTGAGAGTGTTAAATTTAATTTAAAACGCTCCTTTTCACCAAATTATATATTTGTGAGTATAGGCTCAGCTAGAACACACGTTAGTACAATCATGGAATGAAAACTAGACAGACACTTCCTTAATTTGTAGGTTCCCTTTTCGTTGGAAGCGGCCTGCCATTCCGCAGTCAACGCTACACGTGTCTTCTTGGCGGCAGGGCCCGAACATATCTAGCATATCCCAAACGTGTCAATAATATTCATGTCAGATGAGTATGGAGGCCAATTTAGTGTTTGGAATTGTTCAGCGCAGCAAAATTTTTTTCATGAAAATCGGTGGTTTGTACAGTATGGTACGATTTTGCCCTCTAAGACAACGTCTGCATAACGCCTTACTATTTTCATAATTAACTGCACTGTCAACAAGATTTGGTAGAATTTTCCATTTACCGTTAAACTATGAAAATTACAGAACCTTTTTGTCAGGTAGGACTCACTCTAAAATCCCTGCCCAGCACACTCGGCACTCAAACATGCATTGGTTTTCTATGCTCTGGCGTAAAGAATGTATAAGTGATGGCTTATTTATTAACACTCGACAAGCCTTTGGCCTTTGGCTTGCGAGGGTTATATGAATTTGTGCGACTAGCCGTTTTTTCTTCTTGACAGTTTTCCGATTTTTTGTGTCTTCTTCTCTGACACTATGGGCCTTAGGACCATGCAACTTGAGACTTATGAAGAGCTTGCTCTGAACGCGTGCATGTCACTTGTTATTTTCGTCTTCGATTTCGTTTTCTTGTTAAAACGCCATTTGAAAAGAGTGCATTTTTTGCAAGTAAATTCAGAGCATTTAAGGCACATCAGAGAACACACAGGTGCTCAGCTTTGTGCGAGCTTTCACTGCGTAAACAGATAGCACGGCGTATGCCTGATCAGTCAATAAAACCTTAAGTCAACAAAAACTAAACACTACTCGGCTTATAAGACGTATTCAAGCTGTGTTGTTTGTAATATATTATTCAAGAAATAACCCATTGAAGGAAGTATTTTTGCGTTTTAATTTGTGTTAAGTGTTTAACATTTCGCTAGCGAAATGCGGTTCTAGTTCCAAAAATGAATTCTACATTCGGAGTTTTGCCAAAGAAGATTTTATAAAGTATTCATTTTAGAAAGCATTGAGTTTTTATACATTGCACAAGAGCATGATTTACGGTATCCGTCAGGTCATTGTTCATTATCCTTCACAAACAACATTTGTCTCTTCTTTCTGTTTTCTATTCATACAAGTTGCTACCACAGTTAGTTATATTATGTATGATTTTGTATTGAAATAAGGTAGGCTTGACTTCTTCGATACATTTCACAGCTAGCATCATGCGCTCACACGGAGTGGTATCCCTTGATATCGAAGGTCGAATTCCAGAAATGGATAGATACTGGTGGTTGAAGGTTTTGTTTTACAAGTACTTTGTAAAAAATATTTCTAGTAGTTTTTAGTTTCACAAATCCAACCCCTGTTAAGCCAAATATGTAACTGTTAAAATTCATTGTTGGCCTAGCGATTTTTTAATCTGTGAGAATTTTGATTTCTTTCGTTGCATTTTGAATTGCACTGATTATACAAAGGTGTATACATAATTAGTTATGATGCCAAACTTTATCTTAAGCTGTGTAAATGGCATCAAACATTCCTCTCTATTACATAAGTCTGACACATAAACACATCTTGCAAGTCAATTGGCAAATTTTAGCATGTTTGAGTAAAAGGGAGGTATTTATGCGGGTGTAGGAAAAAATGGCAACGGAAAAAATGGCAACGGAAATAATGGCAACGGAAAATATGGCAAGTGGAAATAATGGCAACGGAAAATATGGCAAAGTGAAAAAACGGAAAAAATGGCAAAATAACAAAATAAAAATTTTATCACAATTGTCAAATTTATTCTTAAGCGTAATATCACGAGCATGTTGCTCATTCTAGACAACGCCCCTAATAAATGCATTGCTGTGATGGCAACCGAGCATCCATAGGATTAGCAATATTGTATACACAGGGTTTAAGTTTTGCCTGATGCACCCCAAATAGATGTATTGTAACGTTGGCACCCGAGCATCCAAAGGATTAACGGTGCCGCACACAGGGATTACGTTTTGCCATTTTTGCTTGCACCCCAAATACCCTGACATCAAGTGGCATTAAGTGGTTTCGATTGGACTTTCTTTGATCCTGAGTGGTCAAGGTAGGTGATTTCTTTGTTTCGACTGAAATTCAGTGAAACGTGCAAAATTTGCCATTTTTTCCTTTTTTTCACTTTGCCATTTTTTCCGTTGCCATTATTTCCACTTGCCATATTTTCCGTTGCCATTATTTCCGTTGCCATTTTTTCCGTTGCCATTTTTTCCGTACCCCGTTTATGCAGCTAGTTAACACCAAAGTGACATCTGAGGAGTAAATTAAGGCCCCCTAGCTGATCGATATATATCGGTCCAGCTTTTGTTATTGTTTTATGCTTTAATATCCGAAACAATGCGTAGAAGCTTTTCCTAAAACTCAACATCAACATTTCTCTAACTGGTATCGCTAAAGTGTTTGATCTTGTGTGGTTCATAATTCCACGCAAAGTCTTTAATTGCATTTTGGATAGTTTTGATATAAGTGTTTTAGTATCTGGCATTGACATTGAGTAAATTATATAAGAGATTCCACAAGTTTTTGCGACAAGAATTCTTCCTTTAAGGCTAATATCCCTTTGTGATCAAATGTGAGAAAATTTGTACATTTTATCATTTTTTAAAAGAAGTTTAGTTGTGAGTTGTATTGTTTATTCCTCTCAATCTCGAGCACATAAAAATCGTTGCTTACTTTCATCCTACACAGAGATTTTTAAATCGCCAAGAGCCCAAGCATACTGAGATATATTTTCGAAGTTTTATTTCAAGCCTGCAATGTTGGAAAATATGTTGGTGATTTCTAAGAGCAGTCGAGGAAATACACCGTTTATAACAGCACAAGAGACAAGGGTACCTTCGTTTGGGAACCGGACAAAATACCACCGGACATAATACCACCGGACATAATACCACCGGGCAAAATACCACCGGACATAATACCACATAGGAAATGAAAACTAGGACAAAATACCACCAACGATATCTTTTTACTATACAGCGTAACAACGCAGACTCGGTGGCGTCCAGTCATGGAAGAAGCTCAAATATGACGCGAAACGGAGACGGCTTAGGGATTATAAAAGTCAGATGCAGTAGGTCGCAGAGAATAATAGCAAATACTCCGTTATCTCATTATTGATAAGGGATTGCCATAGCGCGAGATTGGGATGGTCGCTTGCCCCCTCCATATACTATTTTTTTCTTGGGTTCTTGGCCTACAAAGAAACAATCAATAAATTTATATTTATTTTATTGAATGCATCGCACCTCGGTAAATTGCAATTCACCAATAGGAAACTAATTGCAATTAGAATTGCAATTAGTTTAAGGATCAGTATCTCCTAAGATCAATATTGGTGAATAGATCAATGAAGATTAATTGTTTCAGAGACGAAGTAGACGGTGACATCACAATTGCCTAATTTTTTAAAGTTTTTTCCCATTAGAAAAAGGAGGAGGGCAGATGACGACCCCGTCAAATTGCAGGGGTGGGGGTGTCAGTCGACCGGGTTGCAAAAGTGGGGGGGGGGGCAGATGACCGTTTACCAATTTAAACCAATATCAACAGCAATAAACCACGACAATAAACTAACTAGGATCTACAAAAAAGAACAGTTTCAGTAAAGTAGAATGTCCTCAGTGAATGTACTTTTACGTTTGTTTTAGTTACATTCAGTTATAAATAGCTCCGGTGATCAGAGAAAGCAATAAAAGATTGTGGTGGAATCCGGGACAGAAGGGCCCTGGACAAAAGGGCCTTGGACATAAGGGCCTTTCCCAAAACGGCCTTTTCCAAAAGGGCCTTTCCCAAAACGGCCCTAAGTGAAAAGTTGGACAAAAGGGCCTTGAGAATTTTTTTTTGGATATGGTTCTCAAAATTATTTTTATTTTTCTTAACGTACATGAAGCCATCGATACAAATTTTTGGCTGTCCTTTATTATTCTGTATTATATCCATTGCTGTTGGTCACAGTTCAAGTAAAGACCCCAATTCCAGAACTCCTTATATATCGGCAAGACACTGACACGCCAACATCATCCGGATTAGCGCGTGTGTTTAAACAGCACAGTGCCGGGGAACGAAACAAAGGACAGTGATTATCTTTTGTGGCACAATGACTCCAAAATCTGGCATCTAAAGACAGTGATGAGAAGTTATTGAAAGAGTCTTTGCAATGAGTAAAACATCAAGTCAGTGATTGGTACAAACAGGGATTATGCTGTGGCACAGAGCTTCGGAAATCTCAACGGAGTAATGAGGAGTAATTGAAACAAAACATCAAGACAGTTATCTGTTAAAACACAATGAAGTTTGTTTTTTTTTTTACTTTTACATATTTTATTTAATAATTAAAACTCAAAATCCTAGAAAAAATTCTCAAGGCCTTTTTGTCCAACTTTTCATTTAGGGCCGTTTTGGGAAAGGCCTTTTTGGGAAAGGCCGTTTTGGGAAAGGCCCTTGTGTCCAAGGCCCTTTTGTCCAAGGCCCTTCTGTCTGGATACCATTGTGGTGGTATCTTGTCCTAGTTTTCATTTCCTTGGTGGTATTATGTCCGGTGGTATTTTGTCCTACACCCCCTTCGTTTCTAGCTCGTTGTTTGCGTATTTTGCTACAGCTATCCACTGATTTCAAATTGTCTCCAAAAGTTTACAAAAAAATACTTTGCCCTCGAGGGTTTCCTTGTTAAAACAATCTTTGTCATGTAGCAATTTATCTGGTTCCAGAACGTATGAAGGTTACAGGAGTCTGCTTAAGTGCGGAGTGCAGAGTCAATCAAGATTTTACGCAGGTTTTCACTTTGGCATTCCGTCAAACATTAACACTTGCCACGCTTTTGGCTTGCAAGGGCTATATGAAGTTGTGCAAGCAGCCGTTGGTATCTTTTTTGTTCTTGACAGTGATCGGATTTCCTGTGTCATCTCCTCCATTGGCACTAAGGGCCCTAGGGCGACAAAACTTGGGAATTAGGTAGAATATGACATGAACGTGTGCCTGACACTTTTATTTTCGCCTTCGATTTCGTTTTCTTGTTTAAAACGCCACGTGAAAAGAGTGTATGTTTTGCAAGTAAATGCGGTGCATTTAACTACCAGCACAGAAAACCACACAGTTGTTTAGCTTTGTGCGAGCTCTTACTGCGTAAATAGATAACACGGCGTATGCCTGGTCAGTCAATAAAACCTTAAGTCAACAGAAACTAAACATTACTCGGCTTATAAGACGTATTCAAGCTGTGTCGTTTGCTAATATATTTAGCTGGTCTTATCAATCTGTGGAGTTTTTTTCTTGACAGTGGTCCGACTTTTTTGTGTCGTCTTCTTCTCTGGCACTATAGACCCTAGGACAACGACACTTTGAACTTGTGAACTTGTGAATAATAATAATAATAACACGGATAATTTTGGCGGGAGCCATGTCCCCAGGTTTCAGAAAATGCTCCCTAAATTTTCGCTGGGGCCGCGACGGCCCCCAGATTCCATAAATTGCCCCCAGTTTTTATGGCCGGGGGCCATTGTATGCATGTTGTAGAATTCTTTATATTATTCAAGAAATAACCCATTAAAGGAAGTATTTTTGCGTTTTAATTTTTGTCAGGTGTTTAACATTTCGCTAGCGAAATACGGTTCTAGTTGTTTCAAAATTGAACCTTGTCTATGGTATTTAAAGAAAGGTCAGATTGGCCTATTATTGACTTCATACAAGTGTGGTTTTTTGTAGAGAAACTCGTCTCTGCGTTGAATGCGTGCTCTTTGATCACGGGTTAGAGCCGGTTTGTACACTTGGAACATTCAGGCCGCTTGACTGTGTGAGTTGTTCAGGAAGGTGGTTCCTCACCCAAATTCCAGAATCGTTAAGCATTTTTGGCCGTTTTTTTAGTTTTACTTTTTCTTTGCGGAATGCGGAATGTGAAGGGAAGCGTACCGCTACGTACAGAAGTCTTGTAGTTGCCCCCGATTTTTTAACCAGCCTGTGCACCTTATCGATTACACCAGATACCACATTCAGTTTCATCCTGTGATCAATTATGGTAGCCACCACAATAACACTTTTTTAGGCCGTTTTCAATTCCACCACATAAAAATGTTGACGCTGACTGTAAGCTTTTAGCTTTACCCTTCTTTCCTGTAGAGCTTTGGATTTCCGATTTGTGGCAGCCGGTTGTTCCTGGAGGCATATGCTTTCAGGTGCCCCAGGGATTTGAATACAACCGGCGTTCCTGCTTAAAACAACCAAACAAAAATATAAGGGAAGGTGGCGCTAGTTGTCACAATTTTAGTGTTTGCAGCTCTAGTGAGATTTTTATTAAGAAAGTAAAATAATGCCCATGTGCATAGTTAAGACTCATATATACTTATTACAAAAAACAAATATTAGTTACTTTGCACTTGGTTTAATATCCAAAAAAATGAGCGGCCGTTTCATCGACGGTCAAACTGTGACAACTTGCCCCGGGGTGGGGCACATTGTCACATAGGTCGGGGCATGTTGTCACATCTTTAAAAAAATACACTGCATACTCTAAATGTGTCAATAAGCTTTCGGAGCAACTATTTACGATATGTTTATGTTATCTCACGCCATTTGTTTGAAATCAAAAACTTTATACGTACTTTTCGTGAACAGAATTTATATAGAAATCGCCCGTCAAGTTAATATGCATTAGATCTGGCAATATTTTCTACTCAGTAACAAACTTGGATAACTCAGAGCAGTAAAATTTGAATTGTTTCTTTAAACGCCTTGTTCCTCCACTTTGTAGGGGCTTAGGGAGTTTCGTGATAATATCCTCAGTATCATGTGTATACAGGTCCTCTTTTTCGGGAAAGACGAAGACTGCACTTTCTGCTTGTGCCGTAAGCTGTTTGACGCGCCGCATATATGTCGTTCGAACTTCATTAGTATGTTTACAGATCTCTGTAATTTTGCCAATATAAATAGACGCCGACTTTTTCGATTTGAATGAGACCAAAATGTAATCAGTCACTGACAATTCTTCCAGAGGTGGATAAAAAACTACCTCGCCGTGTTCGTGATCTATGTCATCGTATTCTGAATCAGAGTTAAGCATTTGTGTCAGTTTATCTGTATGTTCTTCTTCGGAGTCGCTTGTTTCACGTGTTACATTTTTTTTTTTTTTTTGCTTTTCGATGTCTTGATTCAGGTCTTATCATTTAAGTTAAGCTTGCGCTTTTTACAGGGTTTCCGACTGCAAAGTTGTTCTTTTATCGGTGTGTCTGTATATATAAGCGGTTGTCCTTTCTTTCGCTTTTTTGTCGCGGCGTCTCTTGGTGGTGCTTTAGGAAGCGGACAGACTTCCTCTGGTGTTTTTAATACAGGAGACAGTTGATGTACAGGCTATGGGAGAATAAGTGGCACGAAGTGATTTGGTGACCATGCTCTAGCGGTTTACGAAATAAAACGAGAATACCAAAATGACGTCATCAGATGACGTCATCAGGTATAAAAAGTCGCGTTCGAAAAGTCACACCTTATGTCAATACCGGTTTTTGAGATAATACTCAAAATTAAAAAATGACGTCATGAGATTACATGTATAGGTATTCAGCTGGGCACCATGTCTTTTCATGGATCTGGATCATTTTAGTCTGGGATCTGCCCATGGTCCTACGAAGCCTGTATATGCAATATAAAAGGAATCTGTGAAGAACTGTGGACGCTAGAGTGTTAAAAACAAAAAATAAGTCGTCAGCTGGGTACAGTGTCTTTTGACGGATCTAGATCATTTTAGTCTGGAATCTGCCCGTGGTCACAGGGAACTTGTATGTGCAATATGAAAAGAATTGGCGTGTGACAACATGCCCCAATACCCCATCTCGTGATGGAATGCCAAACCACGAAAAAACACATGGAGAATGAGTTCCGGGTTGATAATTCTTTGTAGATAAGATACTACAGTATATTTTGGCAGCAGAATAGTGCAGTAAAAGTTCGGGCATAGTGACTAAAAAACAAACTTACCTTTAGTGCACAAAGCTGTTTATGTACTCTGTTTTTTATCGATATTGTCGTTCTGTCGGATTCGTGATTCCGCCTTTCTTAGAAATGTGTGTAACAAATGTGTTGACGTAGTACACAAAAACTGGATACTAATTTGTGGTTACTCCCAAATGGATTTCCCGTAAACACACTTGTGACAACTTACCCCCGTGACAACTAGCCCCATCTTCCCTTACACAGAAACGAAGAATGTCGTCAGATAAGTATGTAAGAAGCTGATACCAAAGGCGAATAACAATAACATCGTTTCTCATCCCGAGGTTGTTAAAATCCAAAAACAAAAGAAGGGACCTGTCTGAGTCTAAACATTTCAAGGAGAAAAAAATAAATCGACTGGCTCATAGAGGCTGGCTGGGTATGTAAAAAAAAAGCACTGAGAATGACCTTTAAAGAAGAATTTTTGCTGATATTTTGCGCTCGCGTCTTCGGAGCTCGCATTTTTACCCACGAAACATTGTGAATGCTTATATACCTTCTTAATAATGATAATAAAAGTCTTATTTGCAAGTTGATTATATTCTGAGAATCCTGTACTCTAAGCGTTGTACTTAATAGTGAGAAAATTTTACATCATTGCGTTTTTAAATTGCGTTAGTATATTTAGAGATCTGTCTAATTATAAATTACCTCTCTTATCAGATTAAAGCTATCTTGAACTGAATAGAGACATCTCTGATATTTACATATTTCTATATCTTAGACTGTGTGCAAGTATGAAAATGGAATTCCATAAATCTCATGATATTCTGAATGAAAAAAAATCGCACATACACTTTGTTTTTGGTTCTGTCTGGCAAAACCGTTCAGGTCGGCGGAACAGCCGCGCTTCCATTTCATCGAGTTTTTTTTTATTATTTGGACATATTAGAGATGTACTGAAATAAAATCTTGCACCAGATGTACGATATTATGAATATTATCTATATTCGGAGAAATTAAAAAATGTAAGCTATTCATATAACATTTTGTTTGATATGCCTCGACTACCTTTAAAAAGATAAAACTTTTTTGTATTATAAATAGAACTTTCTAATATCAATTTGATTCCCTGACAATAGAGGTTATATTTCAAACTGGGGTAAAGGAGGGGGTTATCACCATTGTTGTATGAAGTAGGTTTACACGCAGGAGAAAGGTAAAACCATTTCCATAAACAAAATCTGTACCCTTTTTCGGGGACTCTCGTATTAAATGGGACATCCTTTACTCCATAGTTGTCGCATCAATCTAAAATTACGCCTACATCTAAATAAACTTTTGTGTAGTGTTTTTAACTCTCTCTCTCTCTCTCTCTCTCTCTCTCTCTCTCTCTCTCTCTCTCTCTCTCTCTCTCTCTCTCTCTCTCTCTCTCTCTCTCTCTCCCCGTGTGTTTTAGCATTTGTTATTGTTTGTTTTTATTTAACTGTTATTGTTTGTTTTTATTTAACTGTGCTTTTATTTGCTTTTTGTTCATTGAGAATAAGGTTTATGTTTATTTTTTAATCGCCCTCATTTGATCTGCATTTGTGTTCACATTGAACATCTAACATTTGTTCACCCCGCTCGTCCTCCCTCTCCAGCATTTCAATGGGTGGTCATCACGGCGTTGTATTTACACAAGCTTCTCCTCTGTCGACTAAGTTTACCCAAAGAGCCTCCCTTGTCTGCGCGTCTGCACACGTGCAACGATCGATGTCTGACAGCAGTTTAAATGTCTATCTGTTCCACAAGTGTGGTGGTGAATGAAAAGTCGCGAAGTGTTACCGTATTGACAAGTTGGAATTTTTTCATAGGTATCACATTGTATTACAGAAGGATATTGTTAAAGATCTTAAAATCTAATAGATCTGCTAGTTTATCAAATCAAAACTTGGTATTTTTTCAATTTCAGGCGTTCCTTACTGGCCAGCTGTCGTAAAAAAAGGTGTGCAGAAATTCGGCGGATCAAAAGAAAGATAATTCGTGAAAACAATCCACTTTCGGCGGCTCATCTCCAGCTTTTTAAATTGCACTCGCTGAAGAAAGATCGGATCTGCAGCTGGTGGAAAAGTGAACCAGTGAAAAGTGAACTATAAGAACAAGGACATAAGAAAACTAGAAAACTTAAAAAAAAGAAAGAAAGAATAGAAAATGGCTCTGTCATCCTGCAATTGTTCCCGAAAGTGCTGGAAACAATGGCTGAACGGAAACAAACTGCTTCTGGCCACAATTCTTGGCGTACTGTCGGGAATTATATTGGGGCTCATTTTAAGAAATTTCGAGCTCAGCCCTGAGGCAAAGATATGGATAAAACTGTGGGGAGAATTATTTTTGCGAATGCTGAGAGTCTTGATATTGCCTCTTATCATGTCTTGTCTGGTCACCGGTAAGTGTGCTCACGCTATATTTTAAAAAAATTAAATACTAAGATAAAGACTTGGTGAACCCGCAAGGCGAGGAAAAAATAACCTGATCTCTCATCCCGGATCACTAAAATTACAACAACAAAAAAAACAAAAAAAAAAAACAAAAAAAAAACAAAAACAAAAAAAAAAAACAAAAAAAAACAAGGGACCCCAAAAATTTTCTAGTGAAAAAATAAGATATCGATTTGTAAAAAAATTAAATTAAATAGATTTACCCAGAAAGCAGAAACGGAACTGAAAATAGACTTTCACGAGATAAATTTCTTTTAAATTTTGCTCCCGCATTTCCGTACAAAAAACACTTCCTGTGCTTCAGAGCAGCATTTGACATACAGATAATATAGTGTTATGCCAAATAAGCGTGATATAAAAAGAACTAAACCATATTTGCGGTGAAAAAACGAAACAATAATTAGGACCAAATTTTCGAGAGAAAAAAAACACCGGCCGGGAAAAAAAATGGGATGAAAAACAAGACATATTTTCTTCCTGGCCTAAGCCATAGTGTGAATTCGTGTATATGCTTGAGGCCACAGAGGCATGTGTTTGGTCAGCATTTGGAGTCGCATGATTTCATTGCAAGTTCGCCACCTCGGCTTTAATTCTGCAGGTGATCATTTGACTTCACCATGATCGTTATCACAATTTATCATTTTTATTATAACACCAAGGGTGAACCGGCGAATTTAAATTTTGGTTCAGTTTTAGCATTTTCTTCGAAGCAGTTTACTATTTGATGGATGTAATTTTCTACCAAAATTGGTTTTAATTTTTGGCCAAAACTATTTTTACATTACGTATTGTTACCACGCAGAAATTTTAATTTAATATAAAGATTTTTAATTTCTGCTCAAATTGTTGTGTACACTCTTCTGTATTTTGGGGTTTTTTTTTCATATATGTGTAGAGAGTGAGGAACCCAAGAAAAATATTTCAAAGTGTAGCCTGCAGACCATCGCCTTTCTTAGTCAGTTTCCGGTCGCCCATAAAATGAGAAATACCAACGCTATCAAATTCCATTGAACTATGCTGATGTTGAATTCAGTCACATGACACCGGTCAATTGGTGTCAAACACATAAAAGAATCGAATCAATATTTGCCAGTTAAAGACTTTACCGAAGCATATGGCATTCCGTGTTTTAGTTTATCTGTTAAATAACAATTTGAAAAACGTATATTACCATTTAGCCATAAGTTGTCGGTAGGAGATTACCATGAGGCGTGTGTCTGTCTGTCTCTCCGTTAGGTTATTTTGTATTAGCCAGGCGACGGGAACCCGAGGTTGGTGGTTTGGGAAAGGGGAGGGGGTCTGTGTTTTAATTTGGGCGACGGTTGCGGTGGGAATGACTCGTTTACACCGTCAGCCTTCTACGGCGGTTTTATATATTGTGAATAACAGCATCTTACTCCGCAGACCCACTGTAGATTCCACGAAATTAGTACTCATCAACTAAGGAACTACTTTTTAAAATATCTATCTGCTCTGTTTTTATACAGAACAGATTTCATCAGAGGTCAGGCGCTACATAACAACGCAGTGAGGCAGCTTTGTATCTAGGTGCGGTCTGGGCCACACACGAGTTCAGGCGTAGGGGTTGGGGTACTTCCCTCTAAAAGAGCTCAAAATTGCATAGGAACCTGAAACCATTGTAAAACCTGACACAAACCCTTGTCTGCCTTCTTTAGGGAACTGATATATTTGTAAAGGGATATTTTCCTCTCTGTGATTCTTTTCAACAAGAACATTTGACGTCACAATTCTCACAAATAGGGTTGTTTTCAACAACTTTGTTTATTCCCCACAGGTAGAACCTGTGCGGAATATATGCGATCGACCGCGTGTCGGTCTGTCGGTCGGTCGGTCTGTCGGTCTGTCATCAAGAGCTTGTTAACATGATAACTTAAAAACTCCTGCAAGGATTTTCATGAAACTTGGTATGTAGCTTCTATGGGAGCAAACACAGATCGGTATTGTAAATGGGCCAGGTTCGTCCAACGAAAATGGACCAGCTGGACTTAGAAAATTTCAGCTCTTCATTGACTATTGTGTGACCTTGTTAACACGATAACTTAAAAACTCCTGCAAGGATTTTCATGAAACTTGGCGTGTACCTTCTATGGGAGCAAACACAGATCGGTATTGTAAATGAGCGAGGTTCGTCCAACGAAAATGGACCAGCTGGACTTAGAAAATTTCAGCTCTTCATTGACTCTTGTTAACAGGATATCTCAAGAACAACTGCAAGGATTTTAATGAAACTTGATGTGTATATTCTGTGCAAGGATCGGTATTGTCAATGGGTTAGGTTGGTCCAAGGAAAATGAGCGAAATGCGCTTTGAAATTTATCAAATTCTGGAAATTATTCAGCATCGGAATGAGTTTGTTAAGAAGATATCTCAAGAACAACTGCAAGGATTTTAATGAAACTTGGTGTGTATTTTCTGTGGGCACTAACAAGGATCGGTATTGTCTATGGGTTAGGTTGGCCCAATGAAAAAGAGCCAAATGCACTTTGAAATTTACCAAAGCCTGGAAATTTTTCAGCATCGGAATTAGTTTGTTAACACGATATCTCAAGAACAACTGCAAGGATTTTAATGAAACCTGGTATGTAGCTTCTATGGGAACAAACACAGATCGGTATTGTAAATGGGCCAGGTTCGTCCAAGGAAAATGCACCAACTGGACTTGGAAAATTTCGGCTCTTGATTGACTATTGATGGCCGTGTTTAACTGATGGGGGGCCTGTGGGGAATATGTGGGCTATGCACACTGTAGCATTGAAACACCCCAGCATTGAAACACCATATCATTGTATGGGCCCATACAATGGCTGGGCTAAATCAATACAGAGGCTATTGAAACAGCACATACAGTTTCTCACCATTAAACACGACTCGGTGAAGGAAAACACAGCGCATAGGGACCTCGTGTGTATCCTCAGTAAAACATTTTGTTTTATATTTAGATTTGGGTGATATTTTTTCTTGCTAAAAATTGTTAATTGACGAAACAATGACAATATTTTCAGAGTTGTCGTCTGCTCGGGCCGAAGTGGCACTGAGGACCCGGTGGCACTGAGGACCCGACAAATTTTTCATATGAACCCCACGCCCCCATCTTTAATTGTGTCTTAAAATCACTGCTTCTTCTGCCCCCCTCCTCCCTGCCACGCCGTTAGGCGACGCCGTCAGGGGTGGCTTGGGATCTTTTATCTTCTTGTATTTCCACCCCGCCCCCCCCCACCTACCAAAATTTCTCTTTTTGGCATATATATATATATATATATATATATATATATATATATATATATATATATATATATATATATATATATATATATATATATATATATATATATAGCCCCCCCCCCACCTCTCCTACCCAGCAAAGACAAATTGCGTTTTTTTTTTTTTTGCCTTTCCCATCGGCTTTGCAATTAAAGCCTTGAAGAGGCTTGATCACTTGTTGAAAGCAGCAATATGAGCAGCATATTGTTTTGGTTTTGAACGTTTCTTTCAGGTTAAACCGCCTTATCTAGCATTTTGAAGTACAAAATAGTTTGGGTTCTCAGTTCCACCAGCGGGTCCTCAGTGCCATCGGGTCCTCAGTGCCGCTTCGATCGGGACCTCATTGCCACTGGTGGTACTTGAGGTCCCGAGCAGACGGTGACCCCGCCTCAAATATTAGGTACAATTCTGCCGGCCTTGCATGTGCTGTTTCCATGGATGGGGTATTCCTATGCAACTGTCTGTAGATTTGGCCCATATTCTTGATCAGATGTGTTGTTTCTATGGACGGGGTATTCCTATGCATCTGTCTGTAGATTTGGCACATGCTGATTCTACGTGTGCTATTTCTGTGGCTTACAGCTATAGGATGGGCCCATTCTATACCCATCAACCATAAAAACAGCCCATCTTGTTCACAACAACAGGGCAGTTTGTTCCCATTTTTAAGGGGAGAAGAAAGTATGTGCTATTCCTTTAGCCAAATATGGGCTGAAACTATAGAAGCGCAAAACAACGAAGATGAGGTAAATCTATCGTTTTATTTTCGTAAAACGCGCTTTTACGAGTAAAAGCGCAATTCGCGTTCTCCACTTTAGATGGGTTCCCTTCCGGTAAACAATACCACGCAAATAAAAATGAAATTTTTCCTTGTGAATAGAATGGTCCCTCTACTCTCCATCCTGTCTTCCCTCCATCTCCAGCCAATCAGCAAGCGAGAACGATAAGACTTACGTCATTCGAAGACATCAATCATTCCCTTCAAGCCCCAAAAAGTGGTGACAACGCACCCAGGCTTGTTGCGGGTTGGCTGGGAGGGAAGATAGGCTAAAGTGGAGAACGCGAATTGCGCTTTTACTCGTAAAAGCGCGTTTTACGAAAATAAAACGATAGTTTTACTTCGTAAAAGCTTTAAATTCGCTTATCTCCACTTTAGATGGGACTAAAGTCCGGAGAAGGGGAGCCTGCCATTCTGTTGAAAAATTGAAAAATAATTACGCGAATTGTGCTGTATACTCGACAGAGTGCAATGTCCTTGGACATAAGGGTACAAAGTGAGAGAAAAATAAAAGACTCAAACCATGTTCCGCTTTTACTATTCTTCCAACTAATAGTCGAGAAGAGCACTCCCGATCCATTGACAAAGAATAACAAAAAGTAGTACTAACGGTCAAAGGACTCCAACGTAGTACCAAGCTAAAATTGACCATCAAACCAACCGTTTGAATGAGTATCCTATCCATCCCCCGCCTGCCTCCCACTGGATGGAGCCCGACCTGGGATACTCTGATGCTATGTATTATCATGCAGAAGGTACAAAGTAAATCAATTTTATTGACCTTAAAAGCTTATTTAAAAGTAGTAAATCCAAAACCTGATTTACGTAAAATAAAATTCTTAACACAGAGGAAATTAGCTCCGTCTGTGTCAGTAAAAACATGCTGGCCTTAAGGCCTGAACACATAAATGGAACACAAATTGAAGTATTGTCACGATCTCTTAGCATAAGTGAAAATACGGATAATAAGCACCTTATTCATGAAATTAAAATTACTACACACCCACAGGGTGAAGGCATAATCACAGAATTATAATTTGTTGAGAACTGTCACAATTTGCATATGGGATCAGTCCCAGAAAAATGGCACCTACGGTACTCACGGTATGGTCACTGTAGGAATGGGATACCTTCTTCAAGGGATCAAGTGAAACTAGACTATATCGAACCGGGCAAGGAGAAGAGATGTCTGTCTCTGCTCTCCCCCCCCCCTTTTCTTAGTAATACTTAGAAAAGGGGTTACATAATCAGCCCTGAAGAAGGAAATCCCTGCTACAGTGACGGTACCTAACACAGATTCTTGAATATGGTACGAAAGTATAAACTGTCTTGGTCCCAAAATATGGGATCGAAAGAAAACTTCGCCGTTAAGCGTGGCTAGATGTCCCTAGAAGCGGTTGTGGTCCATCAGGAGGAGCGGTTATTCTTGAACTTATGTTGATAGCCGCCTCGACCCTTGGATGGTCCACCTTTCTGTTTGCCCTTGCTTTTCGGTCTAGGGGTGACCGGTCTGTTAACAGAACAAAAATTAAGCCTTAAATGTTGATTCTGCCGCTATAAAAGGGGCCACCGAATAAATCCCGGAGATTTCATCTTGGGAGAAATCTTTTAGGTAAAATTTGATAAAAGAGTTTGGCGAAACCCAGCATCCCGTTTTGAGGATTTCAGAAAATGACACATTGCGTAAAGCCCTAAGTGAATTTGCCACCTGTCTTACTTGATGGGCTTTAACGTTCAATTCTGATAGGAGCTTGGTATCAGACTGCGACCTTTCATAGGCTGTAATAATGACCTCTTTAATGTAACGAGAAATTGTTTGTTTGGAGATGTCCTTATTGAAATTCGGCATGTGGGAAATGATCAAGGCTTTTTGACCTGATGATCGATATGTTTCCGAAATAACTAAATACTGTCGTAGTGCTTGTACGGGGCACAATGACACACAATCTCCCGGGCTATGTTCTTCGGGTAGGGACGGTAGGGCTATATGATCAAATGTGCCCATCCCGTGAGTTTTGATGTGTGTTTTGCCCATGAATCCTGCCCTTGGTACGAGGAATACCTTATCCCAAGTCCCATTTTCCTTACTCACTGTTCTGTCTAAGGCGTGAATTTCACTTCTTCGTTTGCCTGATGCCAACGCCAATAGGAAGGTGAACCTTAAGGTGGCATTTTTAGCTGATATTACTGATTCGTCAAAAATGTCAGGCCTTTGAAGAAAGCGAAGAACTAGTGACAGATCCCATTTTGCCACTGCGGGCGTACTGGGGGGGGGGGAATTCACCTTAAAGTGTCTGATCAATTGTGACAGGGCGGAGTCTTCTCCTGGGTCATAGCCTGTGGATGCTTTGAGTTTAGATCCTATGGCTGCCCTGTATCCCTCTATTGAACCTACTTTTAAATGTTCGTCCGTAAATAGATAGTCCAGAAAATCGGCCACGACTGGTGGGGATGCCTGGAATGGATCTATTTTCGATTTGGTACACCACGAGGCAAATTTATTCCACTGGGCTCTGTACACCTTAGTTGTGGATTGTTTATGACTACTAACCATTTTATCCACTACCTTATTCGAGAAACCTTTCTTTTTTAAGAAAGACTGGTCAGACACCAAAGGTGTAGGTTCAGCAGATGAGGAGCCGGGTGGAAGTGATGCCAGTGTGGTTGGGATAATAGTTCTTTGTGGCATGGGATCGGGACTGATTTGACCACCTTGCATTGTAGCAATAGGGCAAACCATGGAGCTTCCGGCATCCATGGGGCCACTAACAGGAGGAATCGTGGTTTCAGTTTGATTACCCTTTGGAGAACTTGAAGGAGTATTGCCTGTGGGGGGAAGGCGTACAGTACTTCTTGGGTTGGCCATGGGCAATTGAGTGCGTCCACCGCCCATGCAGCTGGATCCGGGCAGGGGGAGATAAACCTGGGCAGTTGGGTCGTCATGGAATTGGCGAATAGGTCTATGGAGGGGGGACCCCATGGTGATTGACCTGCTACCCATCGGAAGGATGTGTGTGCTAGGCACCATTCCGTGTGAATTATTTGTCCCTCCCTGGAAGCCAAATCTGCCAGTACATTGAGTTTTCCCGCTAAGTGATGGGCTGTTAGGGTGATGTGACATTGGCGAGCAAAGCAAAGAATCTTGCATGCTAATTTCGAGAGATGAAGAGACCTGGTCCCTCCCTGTCTGTTTAGGTAAGCTACTGCCGTAGAGTTGTCTAAAAGGAACCGTACGGATTTGCCCCTGAGAATGTGATTCAATCTGTTTAGGGCTATCCACACTACTCGTAACTCTAACCAATTGATGTGGTAGCTGTTTAGGGGGGGAGCCCATAACCCTTTCCATACTTGACCCTGACAATGTATCCCCCAGCCCTTCTGGGACGAATCGGTCTGAAGTTCTATCTCTGGGGGTGGGGGGTGAAAGGGGACACCCTCGGTCATCACTATGGGATCGCACCACCATTGTAGGGGAATTAGTGTTTTCCCAGAAATTTTTGTTTTGGCACGGGGAAACCTCCCTTTTCTTAGTGCAAATCTGACCTGTCTTTGAAATGGTCTGTAATGCAAGCGGCCTAAAGGGACCGTTTTTTCGGTTGCAACTAGGAGACCTAACAGGGATTCCATTGCTTGTAAGTTCACGTTTTTGTCTGCTGGGATTGCTTTTATTGCCTGACAGACTCTTTGGCGTCTCTCTTCGGTAGGAAAGGCTCTTGCATTTTTTAGATCCCATCTTTCCCCGAGGAATATAATGTCTTGTTTGGGTGAAAGTTCCGATTTGGGTATGTTGACTACGAGCCCCACCTGAATGGCCTTTCGAACTAGAGTTATAGTTTGAAGACGGGCCGTTTGTTTGTCTTGATGGGCTAGTAACCAGTCGTCTAGATATTGGAACACCAACATGCCTTCTAGGCGAGCCCAAGACTTCAGAACTTTCATTACCTTTGAAAACACATACGGAGCCGTGGAGAGACCGAAAGGGAGTGCCCGAAACCAAAAACGTTGTAGGCCTATTTGAAAGCTTACGAATTTTTTGGTTGAATGATGCAATGGGATATGGAGGTACGCGTCTGACAGATCTATCGACGTGCCCCACATCCCTGCCTGAAGGCTTTCTTTTATAACTTGGGCTGTATCCATTTGGAAAGTTGTGGTCATTAGGAATTCGTTGAGGGAGGAGAGGTCTATGACTAATCTCCACCCGCCTGATTTTTTGGGGACTAGAAAGACCCTGCTGAAAAAGGCTTCCTGGGTTTCGGGCATTTCCTCTATGGCCTCTTTTTCTTTCAGGGATATCAACATTTCCTGAAGGACTACATCTTTGTCTGACCCTTTGGGATAGGAGGTGACTAAGTTTTCTGGTGCCCAGGCAGTTAGGGGAATAGGGACTTTGTGACCCCTTTGATCCCGTTTGAACGGTAGAGAATACCCGTTTTTTAGCCATCGGACTACCCGACGAGGGGCACCCATTTCTGCCCAGGCCTTCCAGAATTTGCCTAGCCTTCCTCCTACGGGCCAGTAGGAGATGCAGGAATGCAAATCTTTTGGATTTTCTACACTTATTAAAGTATCGCCAGGAGACCAATGAGTCTCTGGGCGGTACTTTGATTGGCTGCTACCTGCTCTGTTGCGGTGATGGGCCCTCCTGTCGATTGCTGTGACCCGACTTGGGCTTCTTGGCCGGAGGGGGTTGCGATTGAGATATGGGCTTAGCCTGCTCCGAGTTTGGGCGTTGAACTCTCTTGCGTTTGAGTGGGCGCCGAAATGATGCACGGGACATCCTGGACATCAAGGCGAAGTCTTGTGATAGGGAGCGGCTTTCTTGATTTACTCGCTCTATTTCCGCGGGAGGAAACAATTCTTTTTCACCCAGAATGGGAGCATGACGCAAATCCCTCAACCCTTTCACGCTTGACCAGCAATGTTGTAAGAAGGCATCCCGTCTGAGAAAAACCATGGACGTCATCAGGTAAGTAGATAGCTTGACCACGTCCCTGGTTGCAAGAGCCAGACATTCCAATAGTTTGGACGTGACCGGATCATTGAGGCGTAAATCCTCCCAACGCGTTTTTAACGCTTTCAGAGTGTGGTCCTGAAATGACATTACATTAAGAATATGTCGTGAGGACGCCTCAATGGTCTTAGCGTCTTTCTCCACTAGTGGAATGTCCGAATCATTGCGAACCGAGGGCATCCAAACCGTGCGTTTCGACGGTTGCTCCAAGGGTTCTGAAGATATTAGGTCGTCCGATGGTCGATACGGGCCTGGTCTTACAGCACAGTGGCGCGAGGCGTGAAAACGGGATAAGGTACGGCCCTCAGCATTATCCATCTTTATGAACTCCCTTGTTCTTACTGTTACCGCGTTAGCGATGCCTTCGCTAGTAGGTAGCGCGATAAATGGGTCTTGATGCAGCGGGGCCGTCTGAGAGGTCATCCGGATCGGAGGATCCTCTTTATCGGCTGTAGGAGAGCTGGCCGTGACCCTAGCCAGACGGGCAATTTCCTGAATTGCGTCGCGAAAAGGAACGTCCTCTGGCGCTACTGTAGATGAGGTGATGGATGGCGTGGCATTCTCGCTTCGTGGAGTGAAATCCGGTGGGGAGGGGGTCCTGATTGGGCGTCTCCCTGCTGCTGCCGGATCTTTCCAAAGCTTCTGGCCACTACGAGGGGATCTGATATAGTCCATTTCCCTGAGGGGAAGGCGAAACTGAGAGGACGGGGGTGTATCTGCTGCCTCCTCACTCGATTCTCCCCCTACTGACTCTTGGTCCTCTGACTCCTGTTCGGGTTCCCGTTTGTGACTGGTGCCTGCCGATTGTGATGGGACGTCACCCGAAGGGGTATAGATCTCCCGTTCTCGGTTGAGCGGAATGGAAGACAGATGGGATGCCACTGACTGGACCAACTCTTCTTCCTCCTCCTCTCCCAAAAAGCCTGATCCTCGCCCTGATGGGGGGAGCCCTGAAGATTCAGCGTCACTGATCACTTCTACTGACGGTAGTTGTGTGCTGGGATCTACACGAGAAGGGGATGGAGTGGTGAGTGGCTGTAGGTCCGGTGGTGGTCGCGAAACTGTGGCAGACGGTTTATGTTTGCGACGAGATTCCTTGCCTTGGCGTTCGACTTGCTGTTGGAGGTCCAGCAATTGTTTTTGCAACTGGGCTTGCATCGACAAAAAGGCTGAAAACTCTCCAGGTAGTCGTGGCACTGAAGGGGGGGACGACAGTTCTGATTGTGCCGGAATGCCCAACTGACCGGCCAGAGCCGAGAAACTGGAGCCCGAAGCCGTATGAGTAACTGTCACTGGTTCCATGGCAATGTCTGTTTTCGGTGTCGTTTCGGTTTTATCCGTATCCGAGGGTGTAAAAGCCCAAGCCTTCCTGAGGGTTTCCAACTCTTTGCCTTCTGGAATATCCAGGTCGGCCACCGTTTCGGTATATGCTTTACGTTTGCGGGATTTCTTGTTCTTCTTGTCCATCGCAAACGCATCGGACTCCGAACCTGTATCCATCTTAACGGGAGACGAAACTTGTTCCAAAATCACTGAGCTAGCTTTACGCATCGTTACTTGACCGAAATCCGAGGACGCACATGGGGATAAAGACAAGGCTTTACGTTTGTACCTTCTCCTATCATTGCGTATCCTGTTCTTGAGAATAAGTTTCCACTGTTTCGGTGACAAGTGATGGCACTCAGAGCAAGTATTCCACTCGTCGCAAAGGGGTACACTGTTCTTTCGTTTGCAACGGTCACAAATAGAGTGGGGGTTGAAGACTGAAGGTGGGTGGGTGCACTGCAGAAGTATCGGCTGACTCCGCAGGCTGGCTTCTGTCATATCTGAAATGCAAGCAGAAAAAGACAGGTCAGTTATCTGTTCATGTCACAGCAGACTAGACAGATAAAAGAACATTTAGCGCAAAAACGAGAGTTATACCACCTTGGAGTGTTAGCAAATAATACCAGTACGTACTCTGCTCGAATAGGCGCTAAAATGATGCTCATAGGCCTCTCAGAGCTCTATCGAATGACAAGTATTCAAGATGAGCTTTCGATGGGCCCATTTTCGGGATGTAGGAAAATTATCCCATAAACGGGATATGACCATGGGCCCGAAAACGGGATCGATTCCGGGACCCTAGACGGTACCATCTAGTCCATTTGTGGGTCTCGTCCGACCGATCCCATAAATGGGATTCGGGCCTGATCCCAGGCAAATGAGGTGCCACAAATGGGCCACTTGGTGCCGAAAAAACGGCACCTCGGAACCATGTATGGGATATCGTAGTCCCATAAATGGGCTTTCAGCAGAAATTTCGCCAAAAATAGCTCGAAACGTC
Source organism: Protula sp. h YS-2021 (assembly GCA_949752745.1). Taxonomy (NCBI): domain Eukaryota; kingdom Metazoa; phylum Annelida; class Polychaeta; order Sabellida; family Serpulidae; genus Protula; species Protula sp. h YS-2021. Next base: position 62,832,252 of record OX457026.1, read on the forward strand.
TATGAGCATAATTTCGCCTGAACCAGAGCTAGCAGAGTCTGGAGAAACCCTGACCTAACTAGCAGGTTCCGAAGGAGTGTCTAACCAGCAAAAATGGCCATTCACGTAATGGTACCATAAGCTGTGGTTGACTAGGAATCGAAGCAGGCACAGTGGGCTGCAGAGATTCTACCAACTCCGAGGCGGTGTGTGCATGAACTAGAACAAAATTCCGGTCCTGTAGCTTCCGTGTGGAGAAGAGAGGCACACTTCCCGGGACTAAGAGGTGTCTCCGCTGCGTGTAAACTCAACAACTACCAGACCGAAAGAAACAGTGCCGAAAAATTGCTTCAATCCGAGTAGAAATTTATCCACACAAATCACAAATCACGTAAGTTAATCCAAGAAAGTGAAAATAGTAGATTAAAGCAAAATCGCACCTTGCTCAGTTCCCTTTTTTAGATAAAAAAGTGGAGCACACAGAAAGGCGTGTGTTGTAAACACCACGCTTGAAGGGAATGATTGATGTCTTCGAATGACGTAAGTCTTATCGTTCTCGCTTGCTGATTGGCTGGAGATGGAGGGAAGACAGGATGGAGAGTAGAGGGACCATTCTATTCACAAGGAAAAATTTCATTTTTATTTGCGTGGTATTATTTACCGGAAGGGAACCCATCTAAAGTGGAGATAAGCGAATTTAAAGCTTTTACGAAGTAAAACAATATTTCGCTGTTATTGGATGGGCCCATCCTACGGATGGGCTGTTTCAATACAACACACACTGCTCTAGTTTAAAAAAAGCCTTTCATTTTTAACAATTGGGGGGGGGGGGGGAGGGCGCGAGGTTTGCTGTGGTGAAGTCCGTACCCTTAAGTGATGGTGGTTTTCAAAATTAGTTTTCGTGTCTGGGCTCCACAACCGCGGTGGAGCCTGCCTGAGCCCAACCACAACCCGTGGATAGAAATGCTTTTACTTGTTTATCAGATATCTTAGTAAACATTCCGACGTCAGATTGAAAGCTGGGTCATTCGCAGCATTAAATCTGGTGTTAAGTTGGTCCTGAATAGTCACGGGGGGTGCATTTGGTATGAAGTGTGTTACCACGGAGAAAGGGGCGTAATTTTGAGGCCAGCTGCGGTCCGCGTGGAGTGCTTATTTCGTTCAAAAGGGGGTCTTTTTCATTAAGTATTTCGCGTTTCCCATAAGGAGGGGTTATTTCGGAATTTCACTCCTCGTTTGGTTAAGAAGAGGATATTATTTCAAAATTAGCACTTCGCTTTTAGGAGCCGTGCTAAAAAGTAATGGTCACACATGGTAACCAGTTGTACATGAATGCCTCCTCCCCTCCCGGGGAAGGGTCGGGCTATAGACCAATGTCTAATCAGGGTCTAATCAACGATGAGTAGACATTGGATAAGCAACGCTGTTTTTTGATTGCAACAAAAATCCTGCTTTCTCCGACGTCAGATATTGGGCGAGTTTTCTTTTCGTTGCCTCCCAGTTTTATATGTAATATTTATAATTTTGCAAAGTAACAGGTTGCGAGTTCAAACCCAGCCGGAAATCGATTTATGTTTTGTGTGTGTTTTTCTTGCCTCATGTATCTTTAATGTTGCTCAAGTGGGTCATGATACTTAATAAGTATTGATGGAATTGTAGTATTTTTGTTATCGGTGGGGCTGAAACTGGCATTAGGCGAAGCACAAAAAATGTTGTTTGTGCCAGAGATCCTGTCCAGTTACCTTTGATAGCCATGTTGACCATGTAAATTTTGTCAAAATTCGTCGGTTTCTCCTTTCACCCTTGTAAGATCTTCGCCTCTAACGGCTAGGCACATGTCCGTGTCATGGACATTTTTGTTTCCTCCTAGTTCTGAAAAAATAACTTCAGACATATCCTGCGGATGACTCAAGGTTGGGGGTGCTTTGCGGAGATTTGACCAAGGTCCCTTGAGTTACCTTACTGTCTAGAGAGTGATTAAGGCTTGTTTTTCCCCAAAAATATCTATACAGTATCGCTGTCCTGACGTCTATGCAACGACGTTATTTCGACTACCGTTTGCAACCGAGTTGCAACGTTGAATAGACGTCGGATAATCGGCATCTATCAACGTCGGTCTTTGGACTTTGAAGAACCAAATCATGACGTTGATCCGACGTCAAGGAGGACGTCTATCTAACTTTTATCCAACATCACAATGGTTACTGGGCTTCTCTGGGGGAAGCTTCAAGCAATGTTCAGGATCAAATTCTTTGATTAGCCTTCACCGTTAATGCGCCTAAATGCCCTTGTAAATACGTATGTTGCCATGGCCTACTTCGATATAATTTATATAAACAGCTGCAGGATACTGTACTCAATTACGCAAAGCATCTGTGTGTGAACATTTTGTTTCCAAATGGGGAAAGTTTAGGCCATGAAGGAGAATAAATTTGTTTCTCGTCCCATCAATAGAGGGGGGTATCCGTCGTCTGTATTCACGTATGTACAAATGTAAACTTTTACTTAAAATGCTTCTTCTCCCTCAGTTTTGATCAAATTCCATTCAAATTTTGTACGAATGTTCGCTGGATAGGCCTGTCTTGAAAAATTCTTTTTTTTTGGCCAAAAGTTAGCCAAATGGGGGCCATTTAAAATATTTCTCCCACAATTTTGATCGGATTGTCTTCAAATTTTGCATAAATGTTTATTAGGAAGGCCTCTCTCGAAAAATTACTTTTCCTGGTGATCCACCAAAATTGGATCAAATGGGGCATTTGGCGATTTGTTGGTAGGCAATTTTCAAAATGATTCTTCTCCCACGATTTGGATAGGATTTCTTTTCAATTTTTTTATGATTGTTTCATGGATGGTTCTATCAACAATAATTACTTTTTTTGGCGATCCGCCAAAAATTGGCCAAATGGGGGGCATTTGTAACTTTTTGTTAGCCAGTTTTCAAAATGTCTCTTCTCCTACAGCTTTGATCGGATTGTCTTAAAATTTTTCATAGATGATTACTGGAAGGCTTTTCGTGAAAAAAAAACTTTTTGTAGCGATCCATCAAAAGTTGGCCAAGTTGGGGTTTTTTTTATTTCTTGATAGCCAATTTTCAAAATACTTCTTCTCCCACAATTTCGATAGGATTTCTTTCTAATTTTGTGCGATTGTTTCCTAGATGGTTCTCTCTTGAAAAACTTCTTTTTTGGCGATCCGCAAAAATTGGCCAAATGGGGGGTCATTTTAAAAAACATTTGGTGGCCAATTTTCAAACTGCTTCTTCCACATCTTGATCAGATTACCTCCAATTTTTACCTAAATGTTGCCAGGCTTTTTCTCTTGAAAATCTACTTTTTTGGCTATCCGAAATAATATTGGCTAAATGTGGAGCAATTTAAAAAATTTTGGGAGCCAGTTTTCAAAATGCTTCTTCTTCCACAATTTTGATAGGATTTCTTGCCGTGTTTGAACCATTATACACAGGTGGTTCTCTCTTGAAGATTTGCTGTCTTTGTCGACCGACCAGAAAATTGGATAAATGCTGGGCGTTCTAATTTTTTTTCTTAACCAACTTTCCAAAGGTCTTTTTCTTCCACAATTTTGACTGCCTTCAAATTTTGCATGAATGTTGACCTGCCTGTCATGTTTGAAAAGTTACTTTTTTGGCGATTCACCAAAAACTGTCAAAAAATTGGACATTTTTCGGTAGCCAGTTTTCAAAGGCTTTTTACTTCCACAATTTTGATTGCCTTCAAATTTTGCATGACTGTTCACTTGCCTGTCATCTCTTGAAAAGTTACTTTTTTGGCGATTCACCAAAAATTGGCACAAAATTGGACAATTTTTGGTAGCCAGCTTTCAAAGAGCTTCTTCTTCCACAATTTTGTTAGGAATGCCTTCAAATTTTTCATAAATGTTCACAAGGCAGTCCGCTTTTGAAAAGTTAATTCTTCGGCTATCCGCCGAAAACTGGCCATATGGGAGAAGGGAGGGGGGGGGGGGGCATTTATAACTTTTTGGTGACCAGTTTTTAGAATGCTTCTTCTTTCACACTTTTGATCACATCACCTTCCAATTTAAACAAATGTTCAGTCGGTCGGCTTTTGAAAATATACTTTTTTGACGATAAGTAAAATTTGGCTAAATGGGGAGCATTAAAAAAATTTAGTAGCCAATTTTCAAAATATTTTTCCCACATTTTGATCAGATTTCTTTCCAGTTTGAGTGATTGTTCGTTAGATGGTTCTGTCTTGAAAATTCAGTTTTTTTTTTTGGCGATTCACCAAAAATTGGCCAAATGGGAAGTGGGGGAACAGTTTTCGGTAGCCAATTTTCAACGAGTTTCTTTTTCCATAACTTTATTGCAGTGCCTTCAACTTTTTCATAAATGCTCAATAGATAGCCCTCTTTTGAAATGTTACTTTTCTTAGCGGTGGCCAAAAAGTAGCTAAATGGGGAGAGGGGCATTTAAAACTAGACCGAAATACGCACAGCGAATTAGACCCCACTTGGAATGATAACTTAAAACGGAAGGTAGATGCTGTTGCTATTTGTTAACAATTTTCACATGTCTGAATGTAGAACATTCTCCTAAATACTATCAACTACACCAGTAAGATCAAGGTCAAAAAATTTTATCGGTTGCACCACTTCAGATGACCCTCCATACATGTGCCAAGTTTGGTTGGTCTAGCTTCAGCGGTCTTGGATGATATGTCCGGAAAGCGATTGCTATACCTCTTACCGTTTTCGAGATAAAGGCCAACTTCCGGTTTAGGACCCGAAAGTGACCTGGAGGTCAAGGACACCGGAAGTTATACCTTACGTAACGTCGTATAGGGGGAGGGGGTCGAAACTGAGGTCAGACTTGCTCTATCTCTTACCGTTTTCGAGATAAAGGCCAACTTCCGGTTTCGGGCTCGAAAGTGACCTGGAGGTCACCGGGAGATATGCCTTACGTATCGTCGTATTGGGGGTGGAGGTCGAAAATGAGGTCAGACTTGCTCTATCTCTTACCGTTTTCGAGATGAAGACCAACTTCCGGTTTGGGGCTCGAAAGTGACCTGGAGGTCAAGGACTCCGGAAGTTATACCTTACTTCTCGTCGTATTGGGGGTGGTGGTCGAAAATGAGGTCAAAATTTCTATATTTCTTGCCGTTTTTATGCGGAAGCGCTAGGTTTAATAGTTTTCGAGTTGTTGAGCTTTAAAACATAAATGACGTCATAGGTACAACTTTGACGTGCCAAAAATTTCCTTGCTTAAAAGTAGTCACATAATGTATTTTGTGCGGAAGCGCTAGGTTCAACAGTTTTCGAATTATTGAGCTTTAAAACATAAATGACGTCATAGCTCGCAAATGATGACGTCATAGGTACACTTTTGATTTGACAAAAAATTCCCTGCTTAAAAGTAGTCTCATAATATATTTTGTGCGGAAGCGCTAGGTCATAAGTACAACTTTGACATGCCAAAAAATTCCTTGCTAAAACGTAGTCTCACGATGTATTTTGTGCCGAAGCGCTAGGTTCAGTAGTTTTCGAGTTGTTGAGCTTTAAACATAAATGACGTCATAACTCGCAAATGATCACATCATAGGTACAACTTTGACATGCCGAAAAATTCCTTGCTAAAAAGTAGTCTCATATTGTATTTTGTGCGGAAGCTCTAGGCTCAATAGTTTTCGAATTATTGAGCTTTAAAACATAAATGACGTCATAGCTCGCAAATGATGACGTCATAGGTACACTTTTGATTTGACAAAAAATTCCCTGCTTAAAAGTAGTCTCATAATATATTTTGTGCGGAAGCGCTAGGTCATAAGTACAACTTTGACATGCCAAAAAATTCCTTGCTAAAACGTAGTCTCACGATGTATTTTGTGCCGAAGCGCTAGGTTCAGTAGTTTTCGAGTTGTTGAGCTTTAAACATAAATGACGTCATAACTCGCAAATGATGACATCATAGGTACAACTTTGACATGCCAAAAAATTCCTTGCTAAAAAGTAGTCTCATATTGTATTTTGTGCGGAAGCTCTAGGCTCAATAGTTTTCGAGTTATTCAGCCTTAAAACATAAATGACGTCATAGCTCGTAAATGATGACGTCATAGGTACAGCTTTGACATGCCAAAAAATTCGTTGCTTAAAAGTAGTCTCATAATGTATTTCGTGCCGAAGGGCCAGGCTCATTAGTTTTCGAGTTATTGAGCTTTAAAACATAAATGACGTCATAACTCGTAAATGATGACTCGAAAGTGACCTTCAGGTCAAGACACCGGAAGTTATACCTTAAGTAACGTCGTATAGGGGGTGGAGTTCGAAAATGGGGTCAAAATTGCTCTATCTCTTACCGTTTTCGAGATAAATCATTGTTTTTGTTAAATAACGTTTTTCGCGATTTGACCTTGACCGTCAAGGTCAAGTTCCAAAATGTTTAACGGGTGCATCGGATCACATCGTCCTTTATTTATGTGCTAAGTTTGGTTTTTCTAGCTTCAACGGCCTTGCTGTAGATGTCTGGAAACCGACTCGTCTTTGTCGCGATTTGACCTTTACCAGTAAGGTCAAGGTCAAAAATTTGTTATCAGGTGCACCACTTCAGATGACCCTCCATACATGTGCCAAATTTGGTTGGTCTAGCTTCAGCGGTCTTGGAGGAGATGTCTGGAAACCGATTCGGCGGAAGAAGAAAAAAAAATTTAAAAAGCGAGAGAAAAAAATAGGTGAAGAATTCGAGGCAATCCATCCCCATTTCGTATTTTCAATACCAAGTGGGAAATATTTAGGAGCGTTTTCAAAATGTTTTTTCACCTACAATTTTGATTCGATTTCTTTTCAATTCTGTACGATTGTTTACTGCATGGTTCTCTTGAAAATTTATTTTTTGTCGATCCGCAAAAAATTGGCTGAATAGAGAGGGGGATTTATAACTTTCTGCTTAGCAATTTTCTAAATGCTTCTACGCCGACAATTTAGATCAGGTTACATTTTAATATTTCTACAGATGTTTACTGGGTAGTGTTCTCTTGAAATTTTTGGCCATCCACCACAAATTCTCGAAATAGGGTGCATTTTTAAATTTATTTGTAGCCAGTTTTCCGAAGGTTTTTTTTTTCTTCAATAATTTTTAATAATTTTTATGGCATTGCCTTCAAATTTTCTATAAATGTTCATTAGGCTGTCCTCCCTTGAATATTTTTGACGATACACCAAAAATTGGTTAAATGAGGGTAGGCATTTATAATTTCTTGATTGCCAGTTTTCAAAATGCTTGGTCTCTCACAATTGTGATCGGATTGCGTTCAAATTTTGCATAAATGCTCACTAGACGGTCCTGTTTTAAAAAAGTTACTTTTTCCTTAAAAAATGGCTACATGGAGAAGGGGGCATTTTAAAATATTTAGTGGCCAATTTTCAAAATGCTTTATCTCCCACAATTTTGACCGGATTCCTTTCAAATTTACGAATTGTCAGTTTTCAACAACCGGGTTTTGCAACATGATTACCACTTTTTGGTGACCATACAAGCCAATTGATGTGTGATTTACTAGATCTCGGCTGCTCACAATGTCCCTGAACATTCTTTTTTGTATTGACCCGACCGGCGATCTTTTTTTTTTTTTCGAAAAAATAGACCCAGTCTTGGCTGAATTCCTTTTTATCCCCCGCCGTCCTGCCGCAGGGGGGGGATAGAGAAACGCACTGTGTCCGTCCGTCCGTCTGTCCGTCAGTCCCCAGGTTTGTTTTCAGACGATATCTCCGAAACTAGTGGGCGGATCTAGTTCATATTTGGTATAAGTAAGAAACAAGATATCTAGATGTGCCTTTTGGGAGGTTTTGGTCGGATCGAAGCCCATTTGGATCTGTATTTAGACTTAGAATCCCAAAAATTCAGATCTCAATGTATACTTTGGTTTCCAGATGATATATCCGAAACTAGTGAGCAGATCCGGTTCCTATTTGATATGCGTAACAACCAACACATCTAGATGTACCTTCTGGGGGTTTTGATTGGATCGAAGCCCATTTGGATCTGTATTTGGACAATCCGAAAATTCAGATCGCACTGTGTACTTTGGTTTCCAGACGATATCTTCGAAACTAGTGAGCGGATCCAGTTCATATTTGATATGCGTAACAACCAAGATATCTCGATGTGCCTTTTGGGGGTTTTGATGGGATCGGAGTCCATTTGGATCTGTATTTGGACTTAGAAACCCCAAATCCGGATGTCAGTGTGCACTTTGGTTTCCAGACGAAATCTTCGAAACTAGTGAGCGGATTCGGTTCATATTTGAAATGCGTGACAACCAAGCTAACTAGATATGCCTTTTGGCGGTTCTGATCGGATCGAAGTCCATCTGGATCTGTATTTGGACTTAGAATCTCGAAATCCGGATCTCAACGTGTACTTTGGTTTCCAGACGATATCTCCGAAACTAGTGACCGGATCCGGTTCATATTTGATATGCGCAACAATCAAGAAATTTAGATGTGGCTTTTGGAGGTACAGCACCCGCTTTACTGATTACACCCACGGCGGGGGACATGGCAATTACTGATTGCTCTTGTTTATTTTTTAAAATTTCAGTAACTTGGCATTGGTCAGAAATCTTGTTTCGTTTTTCCCCTCAAAATATGGTTGAATGGTTTTATAAAACATTCATATGACATAACGCTTTAAAGCGCTTGGAGTGTTTCTTTTATGAAAATGCGAATGATCACGCTGATAATCACTAGGTCGTGGGTTTTCAAGCCCCTTTCAAGGCAAATTTTTCTCTTTGTCTCCTTTTTCCCGTTTTCCAGGCCATGACCTTTAACATACCATGACCTTTTTCTTCAAGGTCAGGATCGGAAACCGGAAGTTACCCTAAACAGTAAAGCAATGTTAGCTCATTTTTAAATTCTAAGACTCAAAAGACGTTACATAAGGGGTACCTCAGTGACCTTGGCCGTTTCCGTCAAAGTCAAGACCCCAAACTGGAAGCCGACCATCACGTCGAAAACCGCTAGCGGTTTTGAGTTCATTTTCGATGCAGTGGAGACCTTAATCTTTTCCACCTATTGTCAAAATTCATAAATCATTTTTAACGTTTGGGAATAAGACCGTTTCACAAGATGTACCTTGGTGAGCTTTTTATTTTGCAGCATTGATATGGTATATTCAATGGATCATTGCACACGTTGACCGAATTCGGGGTCTTGTTTTAAATGTTATTCCTTTTTTCAACAACTGACATCAGTTTAATGCTATATATACTCGGCATCATGTGGAATGTAGTGCTTGGCTCCCGGTGTAACAGGCTATCTTACCCCCCCCCCCCGGTACAGCTCCCCCCCCCCCCCCGACGGGAAAGCGATCCTGGGCTATCTTCCCCCTCCAGTATATTTGACCCCCCCCCCCCCCACTAACTTTTTGCGTGTAAATGTATTTAATTTTTGTTCGTGCCAATAAATGGAGCAATTAAACTGTATAAAACTTTCTTGAGCTACTTTATTTACAAAATCAACATAATTCAGACAAGATATAAAAAGGCATCCTTTATAAGAAAGTTTTTTTGTTTTCCTCTTAATATCCTTTTCAGCATTTTGAGAGAGCCCAGGTGGATACTACCATAAATAACATCCACATCATCCAATATATGTTCAACTTTATCTTCCTGTTAGAAAGTGGTAACACTGGGGGCGGGTGAAAAAAATACCAGATGGGGGAAGATAGCCTAGTCTAGCTTGCCCCCCCCCCCCGGGGGGGGGGAGAGAGATAGCCTAGTCTAGCTTCCCCAGGGGAAAAGATGTACAGGGGGCAAGATATACTGTTACACAGGTTTGCAGTTCGCAAAAAAAACTTTGGCAATGCGTAGAAAATTTACTTCTCGTTTGACTTATTGCTCACTGAAGCTTGATTGGGCTTGATCAAAATCTGTGCAGTCATTATGTCTCCCCGACCAAGGGGAGACATATAGTGTTTGTACGTTCTGTGTGTGTGTATGTGTGTACGTGTGTGTGTGTGTCTCTGTGTGTGTGTGTGTGTGTGTGTGTGTGTCAGTCTGTTGTGAACAAAGTGTTGTGTGCAAGATATCTCGAGAACGAAACGTCGGATCGACTTCAAACTTGATCGAATTATTCCTTGGTAAGGTCGGACGGTTCTGTCAACTTTTGACGCATGTCACGTGATTAGGGCAAGCGTATGACGTCATTACGTAAAAATCTTGTGTGCGAAATTTCTCAGCCGCTGAACATCGGAGAAAGTTGACACTTGGTGGGATTGTTGCTTGGTTGGTCCGAAAGACTCTGTAGATTTTTTTTTGCGAGTAGAACGAACGAATGCGGCGTATGACGTCATCACGCAGAATATGTTTATATTTTGAACAAGATCTTGTGTGCAAAATATCTCGATAACGGAAAGTCCTATCGACTTCAAATTTTATATCAATATTCCTTGAGTCAGTCGGCGGGTTCTATCAATTTTTAGCGCATGTCAGGTGATTAAGGCAGGCGTATGACGTCATTACGTAAAAATCTTGTGTGCGAAATTTCTCAGCCGCTGAACATCGGAGAAAGTTGAAACTTGGTGGGATTGTTGCTTGGTTGGTCCGAAAAACCCTTTATATTTTTTTCGCGAGTAGAACGAACGAATGCGGCGTATGACGTCATCACGTAAAATATGTATATATTATAAACAAGATCTTGTGTGCAAAATATCTCGATAACGGAAAGTCCTATCGACTTCAAATTTTATATAGATATTCTTTGGGTCAGTCGGACGGTTCTGTCAACTTTTTACGCATGTCACCTGATTAGGGCAGGTGCATAACGTCATTACGTAAAAATCTTATGTGCCAAGTTTCTCAGCTGCTGAACATCGGAGAAAGTTGAAACTTGGTGGGATTGTTGCTTGTTAGGTCCGAAAGACTCCATAGAATTTTTTCGCGAGTAGAACGAACGAATGCGGCGTATGACGTCATCACGTAAAATATGTTTTATTTTATAAACAAGGTCTTGTGTGCAAAATATCTCGATAACGGAAAGTCCTATCGACTTCAAAGTTTATATGAATATTCCTTGGGTCTGCCGGACTGTGCTATCAATTTTTGGCATGTCACGTGATTAGGGCGGGTGTATGACGTCATTGCGTAAAAATCTTGTGTGCGAAATTTCTCAGCTGCTGGACGCCGGAGAAAGCTGAAACTTTGGATTATTGCTTGGTAGGTCCGAAAGAAACTCTAAATATTTTTCACGAGTAGAACGAACGAAAGCGGCGTATGACGTCATCGCGTAAAATGTGTATATTTTGAACCAGATCTTTAATGCATAATATCTCGATAACGGAAAGTCATATCGACTTAAAATTTTATATGGATATTCCTTGGTTCAGTCAGACGACTGTTTCAACTTTTGACAGGTAAAAAGTTATCTGTTCTTAAGCAAAATATCTCGACATCGGAAAGTCGGATCGGCTTTAAATTTGGTGTAGTTATTCCTCGGATAGGTCACACGGTTTTATTAGACATTATTGAACTCGTATAGAAAATCAAGAAAGGTGCATAACGTCAACAGCCCCCCCCCCCCCACCCCAACCTCCCCATTTTTGGCTGCTTTGTTTTCTATGCATGGGTGTTAACTGCGCTGGTGATTTCGGAAGATTTTCCCGAAGATTCTCTAGTGTTCCTGCATTCTTTAGAAAGCTTCAAAACAGTAACAGCATTATTGTCGGTCCATTGCTATTTGTTATTGACTGAAATTGAGCTTTTTGTGCATTTCTCATCTGTGGTTGTTACGTAACATGCCACTCAGTCAGGGGTCAGTGTCAGTTGCGGTGCATGATGGAGTCGTTATCTACGAGGTCATGGAATGCTATTGTCGTATTATAGCTCTAAGCAGCTCTAGCTATTGATTTTTTTTTCGCCGCATACTTGATTACGTTGCCAAGATGTGCTATATATACGAGCCATGCTGTATCGATTAGCATTGTGTGCAGAAGCATTTTTCGCTATTAAATTGGGTCGTCTGATATCTTGGTGTTATGAGGAGCAGCTCACCATTTTGCCTACGAAATGCCTCCCCCTTCTCCCACCGAGGTGCGTCATCTCTGATGCGCAGTTCTGAAGAATGCCTTCCTAGTGCTATTTGGCCGATGGGAATGTGCGAAGACAAGGCAGTCTATCATGGCTATAACTACACTTAGGGTACAGACTGTTACCGTTGCCTTGGGTAAAAAGGTTAGAGTTGTGTTTATAGTCGGACCTACAGTTAATAGCTGGGGGGGCGGGGGGGGGGGATGATGGTTAGCAAAAAAAAATCCCGACCACCTTCAAGACCCGGATAAAAAGATGTAAGGTAAGAACCGTTTGTCGTGACCCCTTCCACATTCAGGTAAAAAGACGTACGGTAAAACCTGCCTGTCTTGACCACCTTCCAGACCCGGATAAAAATGTAACGTACAGTAAAACTGCTATAGTGACCAACTTCAGATCTGGATAAGAGGGGCCTACAGTAAAACTCGTTTTAGCGACCACCTTTCAGACTCCGATGAAAAAAGATGCTCATTTATATCTGTTTTAGTGACCACCATCTGTTTGGGCTTATTTTAAGATTTTTACAATGAATGAAGGTTATGTTTGCAGAAATGAATATTTTGTTTCAGTTTGGGGGGAGGGGGGGTCATGGGTTTAGTCGGGGAGACATTTGTTTTTGTTCACAAAAACAAGAAACTTAAGTAGGTATCGATTGAAAGTGTGTAATATAAGCCTGCACTCTTATGTTTTGTGTGCACTGGCCGCTCTAGTTTGCTAACACTGAAAAGCAAACATTCCACGCAAGCTCTCTATTGTGATCAAATTGTAAAAATCTTCAATAGACAGAGACAAACCTAGCCTTTTACTCATTTCAGGACTTTGCCCATGACATGGAATGGCGTACATGGTTACATTTTTAGGTTTAACAAAGGGGGCTTTTCGTACAAAGGGTGTAATGAAGTATTCAAAATAAATAACGCTGAAGTGGGTGTGTTGGCGCTCAGTATTTTGGAGCGCTACTTCAACACGTGCGCACAAAGAGGCGAGTTCTCTGGGGCTGTGCACACGCTTATGTTATTTGGAAACCTTTTTGGCTGAAGCGATATTGACCAAAAATTTCATACTTCGGCATCTGTATCATTTAAAATAATTTTAAGGGATATCTTCTGGTCTTAGTTTTCAAGGTCAAAAGTCACATAATTTTTGTGGCACAAAAATTGTAGCTACGGCGATATTCTGTTTTTTTTTTAACTTCAATCCCTTCACAGTGTCATATATATTATAAGGTGCATCTTTGTGTCCTCTATTTTCAAGTAGGGCTGTCTTCTGAGGCCCGGCCCGGGTCAAGCTGAATTTCGGGCCATCTCGGGCCTTGCTGGCCTTTTTAATTACACATTTATATTTGTATATGACAGGTATTTGCACTTGACAGAACAATTTATTTCCAGTATTGATTTGTACTTCAATCATAAGTAGGTCACTTTCTATTGTTGTGACAGGTTTTGATTTCTAAGTCAAAACCTGTTTGACATCGAGGCTGTTAAAAAGAAAACCGTTTGATTTTTATTTTTATTTACACATGCCTCTTCCTCCGACACGAAACGAAATCTTGTACTTTCCTCACAGTCACTGTTGTCTTCAGACTTTGGATACTCATTTTCCGTGTCGTTTTCAAATATATTTGTGTCGATCAGGTCAAGAGAGCGGTCACTCTCGGGTTTATCATTAGTCCCCTCGGTATCGATTTGTGACAGAATTTTGTCCATTGAATCGTCACAATTTACATTTTCTTGATTTGTTTCGATTTGTGATATAACAATATCCGTGGAATCAGCACTATCACTTTGATTTAGAACCTGTGTTAAGTCGCCATGAAATAAACTGACAAAATCAGCACCATTTTCAATAGCTTATGTATTATCCATTTTGTTGTTAGCCGTTTGGCCGCCTGTTAGAAAAGTCGAAGAAATTGATTGTACGTCAACTTTTTATAACGTGAAAGCAGCTTTTCATGTATTTCACACTTATTATTTGAATTAGCATTTGTCCAAAGTTTCGCACGTTAACAAAGGGAGGTTTTGACTGACCACTTCTTGCTTGGAGAAAGTTCCCTACTAATGATTGAAAAACGGTAAATAATTCGAACACAGGTTTTGACTGGATTTTCAAAACCTGCGGGCTTCGCCCTTAGGTTTTGAAAACCCAGTCAAAACCTGGTTCTCATTATTTACCTTATTCGTTTTTGTGAAATGTAGTTATTTAGTTTTGTTACATTTGATTCAATCATAAGTAGGTCACTTTCTATTGTTGTAACAGGTTTTGATTTCTAAGTCAAAACCCTGTTTGACATCGAGGCTGTAAAAAAGAAAACCGTTTGATTTTTATTTTTATTTACACATGCCTCTTCCTCCGACACGAAACGAAATCTTGTACTTTCCTCACAGTCACTGTTGTCTTCAAACTTTGGATACTCATTTTCCGTGTCGTAATATACTAGTGTCGATCAGGTCAAGAGAGCGGTCACTCTCGGGTTTATCATTAGTCCCCTCGGTATCGATTTATGACAGAATTTTGTCCATTGAATCGTCACAATTTACATTTTCTTGATTTGTTTCGATTTGTGATATAAAAATGTCCGTGGAATCAGCACTATCACTTTGATTTAGAACCTGTGTTAAGTCGCAAAAAAAACAAAAAACTGACAAAATCAGCACCATTTTCAATATCTTATGTATTATCCATTTTGTTGTTAGCCGTTTGGCCGCCTGTTAGAAAAGTCGATGAAATTGATTCTACGTCAACTTTTTATAACGTGAAAGCAGCTTTTGATGTATTTCACACTTATTAATTGAATTATCATTTGTCCAAAGTTTCGCACGTTAACAAAGGGAGGTTTTGACTGACCACTTCTTGCTTGGAGAAAGTTCCCTACTAATGATTGAAAAACGGTAAATAATTCGAACACAGGTTTTGACTGGATTTTCAAAACCTGCAGGCTTCGCCCTTAGGTTTTGAAAAAACCAGTCAAAACCTGGTTCTCATTATTTACCTTATTCATAAAAAGTACACAGGACATCGCAAAGTATTCACTTATACGAGTATATATATATATATATATATATATATATATATATATATATATATATATATATATATATATATATATATATATATATATATATATATATATATATATCATATAGGGCAATATCTATGAATACATAGAATAGTATATATATCATTTAACTTTTCCTGGCCCTGCCCTGCCCGACGGGCCAGCCTGGCCCGACCCGACCCAAAGGACCTCGGAACACACCCCTACTTTCAAGGCAAAGCCAGAACTTGATTCTTCGTGACTTTGACAGCAGATCCAAGACCGGTATAATTCGTCCTGCAACATTTTGAATTATTTCAAAATTATCATTGGGTCCGGTTTTTTCGCAATTCCTTAAATGTGCCAATCACATTGTTTTGCTGGGCCTTAGTATGATATGAAGCCCGCCATTTTCATTTCAAGGTAGAGTGTTTTCATTTGAACCAAAATTTGGAGAATAAATATGGCTTCTTGACGCAGCGTGCATCCGAACGGCAAAGCATCGCGCCAGTTTAGAGCACCGGGACGCGCCAATATTTTGATCGAAAATACAACTTTTAAACATAAAAGAAAATTTCTGAAAAAAAACTCAGATTGGGCGAAAAAGTTGTCCTTTCATGCATTAAACTTCTGTTGGGTCATTGCCCTTCAAAGGGTGCGAGCGTCCGAAGCATATAATTCCTCACCTTAAATGTGTTTCTCTGAATAACGCCCCACGTGGTTTTAAAGAGGAACATTTTATTGAAATTATCAGTTGTTTCGAAGAATCTCAATGGAAAGGTAATCTGGAGTTAGTCGGAGATTTTTATTCTATGTTTTTATTGTAACTTGTTGCCATCATTGCAAAAATAGGCCATTTATTATAGAAATCAGCAGAAGTAAGTGAACTGAGAATGCAGCTTTTAAAAGCACTCTTCCAGGACGAACGACAACAGACTTTCCACACATTTCAGTCACTGTATAATGAGAGAACCGCGTCATATGTTTCCATACTGAATGGCTAGTTCTTGTTCGCTAGGTGTGGCATCCATGGATGGAGGGACAGGCGGTCGCCTCGGTGTCGTCACGATACTCTATGTATACGCGAGCCATATCGTTGCCACAGCCTTTGCAGTCAGCGTGGCCCTTGTAATCAGACCGGGACGGTGGTGGGACCAGACTGGCAATCAAGAGGTTGATTCAGAGGAAAGAGAAGTCAATTATACGGATCTGTTTACAGATTTTATACGGTAATCGCTTTTCGAAGAAGGAAATGTACAAACTCAAAGCATTGAACTGGAAATATAAATTTCTATAATCAACATACACACAGACACAAATCCAAATCTCTCTCTCTCTCTCTCTCTCTCTCTCTCTCTCTCTCTCTCTTTCTCTCTCTCTCTCTCTCTCTCTCTCTCTCTCTCTGCTTGTCTGTCTGTCTGTCGTCTCTCTCTCCCCCACTCTCTCTCTCTCTCTCTCTCTCTCTCTCTCTCTCTCTCTCAACTTGTCTATCTGTCTGTCTATCTCTGCTTGTCTGTCTGTCTGTCTGTTTGTCTGTCTGTCCGTCTGTCTGTCTCTTTCTCTCATCTGTTTTATTCCCCACAGGTAGAACCTGTGGAGAATATATGCGATCGACCGCGGGTCGGTCTGTCGGTCTGTCTGTCATCAAGAGCTTGTTAACACGATGACTTAAATTCTGGAAAATTTCGGCTCTTCATTGACTATTGTGTGATCTTGTTAACACGATAACTTAAAAACTCCTGCAAGGATTTTCATGAAACTTGGTATGTAGCTTCTATGGGAGCAAACACAGATCGGTATTTTAAATGGACCAGGTTCGTCCAAGGAAAATGGACCGGCTGGAAAATTTCAGCTCTTCATTGACTATTCTTAACACATTAGGTTGGCCCAAGGAAAATGAGCGAAATGCACTTTAAAATTTATCGAATTCTGGAAATTATTCAGCATCGGAATGAGTTTGTAAACACGATATCTCAAGACCAACTGCAAGGATTTTAATAAAACTTGGTGTGTATCTTCTGTGAGCGCTAACGGTATCGGTATTGTCAATGGATTAGGTTAGTTCAAGGAAAATGAGCCAAATGCACTTTGAAATTTACCAAATCCTGGAAATTATTCAGCATCGGAATGAGTTTGTTAGCACGATATCTCGAGAACAACTGCAAGGATTTTAATGAAACTTGCTATGTAGCTTCTATGGGAACAAACATAGATCGGTGTTGTAAATGCGCCAGGTTCATCCAAGGAAAAAGGACCAGCTGGACTTAGAAAATATCAGCTCTTGATTGACTATTGATGGCTGTGTTTAACTGAAGGGGGGTCCTGTGGGGAATGTGTGGGCTATGCACACTGCTCTAGTTTTGTCTGCCTGCTCTCTCACACAGCTGCTGATATCTTGCCTCCTCTTTCTGCTTTAGTTGAACCATTGAAATCATCTAGCAAGCGTTTTGCATCGAAATACCCTTTTTAGCCCTTCAGACTATCACTTATGGGGGTATCATCGTCCGCTGTGTATGCGTGTTTGTATGTGTGAACAATTTTTCAAAATGCTTCTCTTCCAACATTTAAAAAAAAATTCTCCCTGATTCGGTTCAGGATTGCCACAGTCATGAAAAAGCCCGGAAAGTCAGGAAAAACAATTTGAGTCAGAAATCAGGGAAAAATCGATGAATCAGGAAAAGTCAGGAGAAAAATGTTCTAAAAATGAAAAAGTCAGCAAGTTTGAATATGAAAATTTGTCATTTTTTTTTAAAATTTTTAATATTTCTGTCTTTGTGTTTTATGTCTTATAATCTGGATTTTTATCCCCTGCGTAACGAGGGGATATATATATCTTGTCCGTTTGTCCGTTTGTCTGTCCTCTTTAATGCCACCTCGTGACTAGGCTATATCTCCAAAAGTATTTGTCGTATAGCGTTTTCATTTTTGAATAAAAAAAAATAGCTTTTGTCGAAATTAAAAAAAAAACACGTTAAAATTGTGAAAAATGTAATGAATGTGGCAGTAATAGTGAACCAGTTTTGACACCTATATCACAGGTCATCCATGTTACACGGGGGATCGTGTCTCTCTGAGACTGTAGTTTTCACTGGATCTGCACTCTCATTGATGGCTGTGTCAAGATTTTCAGCTTTTTGAGGGCCTTTTTCTCACATTCTAGACCCCCACGTCATTTCTTAGGCATCGGTGGCAGGCCTTCCACTAAATCTAAATTGCGTCAGAAAATGGTCGGTTTCTCCTTTCACTTTTGTAATATCTTCGCTGTCATGGCTGGGCACAATGTCCACGGACACTGTTGTTAGTAGTAACTAATGTCATGTTTCTGGTTTTATGAGGAACTGTACTTGCTATCTCTGCAGTTGTCTATTTCGCTTGTCTTGCACTGCTCAAAAAACCAATGTCCAAATACCATGTGCCGTTCTGACTAGGAATCTTTTCCCGGACAATATCGTGAAGGCATGCCTACAGAGCGCCTACACGGATGTCCACGCAATCGTCAGCGACAACAACGGAACAAACGTCACATCCGAGACGCGACAACTGTTATATCGCGACAGCACAAACACCCTGGGTGAGTTATGGCGGGAAAAACTCACCAACCCATATTTCAAAATCATTCTCATAAATGAAACACATAAATAAATAAATAGAATCGACCGATATGTTGCAGGTCTACAGGAGGTGAAATACAAAGTATGTGTGCTCATTGCAAAATTATATGAGACTGTCAAACTAAATATGCATTTTCATTTTAGGAGTGATAGTTTTTAGCGTGGCTCTGGGATTCGCGGTAGCAGTTTGCAAGGAAGATGGAAAGCCTTTGTTCAACATTTTCAAATCACTTGAGCGGGTCATCTTCAAAGTTATGATAGCTGTGTTATGGTATGTATGTTTTATCAGCTCTTCGCGGTTGCTTAGATAGACTAACGCATTAGCACAAAACGCACAATTTTCGGGTTAGTTCGGGTACAAATTTGGTTGCTATATGGCTTGGATAAATGCTGTAAACTGACTGATCGATTGCTAAGTCAATATATTTTTTTTTTTCAATGTTGAACAGAACGCTGAAGTCGATCGATGTTGTAATTATTTTGTAATCAGAACGCTAGATAAGTCTACACGATTTAAGCATCGCCATAATTTTCGCACTGATCAGCGAGCACTTCATGTTCACTCAAAATGTGCCAGTATCTGCTAAATATAGTGTACAAATCTAACGCCGCATTTGGAAAAGTTTTGTAATTTAGTACAGGACGAACAGATCTGTTGAAAATAGGAATTTTCTCACGGTGTAATGTTGCAACTAAAATGTCTCAACTAAAAAAAAACATAGTTTCATTTTCAACACATTGTAAAGAAAGATATGCATAAAATTTGTCCATTACATGTTTTTTTTTTTTTTTTTTTTTTTTTTTTTTTGTTTTGTTTTGGATGAAGTATTGTAATATGATGTTTTTATAACACAGTTTAATGGCATTACGATGCTATGCTGTTGAACGATAAGTGATGTCTGTGGAGATAAAACAACAAAAGCTTACGGTTCTTTGAATGTAATGCAGCTTTCGAAGGCGGTATTCAACAGGATCCGGAAGCCAGTGGTAGTTGCTGTGAAAATCCATTTTCTATAAAAAAATTGCTTTGATTGCGTACAGTCAGACATTCAAAACATCACTAATGCAAAAAAGTAATGCCCTGTAGGTTTGGTGCTAAGTTTCATTGATTGTCTGGTTAAAAGTTACTTGGTTCATTTGTTTTGTTCTTTTTATAAGATCTTAAATCTCGCTAAGGCCCCCCAGTCTTATGCGTAAGTAGCAACTTTCAACCAAATCCTGAGAAAATTGCTCACGTGTTTGCTAAGCATCTGGAAATCTACGCTTGAAAAATGTAGCTTTGCACAGCTCTTCAGCTGTTGTGTTTTGTTAAATTCGCCAGAATAAAATCAATTCAAAATCAAGAGTGCATGCAAAATGCCTATGGTATCACAGACGCGCAGGAGAATATTGAACTTTCTCCCACTGTGTTTATTATAACAGCCCTTGCTGTTCTAAACGTATTCGGAAGATTAAAAACATCAGGTCAGGAAGGAAAATAGTCTTTTTTTTTTCTTGTTTCCGCGGCCAAACTTTCTATTTTTGAAAATTTCGATTACCCGGTATTGGCCAAAAGCCCTGATTCCTTCGTTTTCCTAAAAAAAATTACGTAAACTTATTTCCCACTTGCAAATTTCGTTTGCAAATGGGTATAAGTTTGTAGTTTTTCTCGAAATTTCTGTCCTTCTTTTCCTTTTTTTTTCTCTTCTCTTTTTATTTCCGTCACGGAGGTTTCCAGAAAACTCCTCCTAGGCTATTTGACGTAGGACGATGAAATTTGGCACAGTGATAGAGGGTGACGACATGTCGTCAAATTGAGGTCAAAGTTTTTCTAACCTCAAAGTGGTTTCCAGAAAACTCCTCCTACAGGGTTTGTTGTAAAAAGACGGCATTTGGCTGAGACATAGAGGGTAACGAGTTGTCGTCAAATCCGTAAATTTTTTTGACCTTGAACCTGAGAGGTCAAGGTCAAATTGAGGTCAAAATATTTTTGGAAACACCTATTAATCACGAAAATTAGCCATAAAGGTGCTCAAATCCCAGTGTGAATGCATAAAATGTACTCAGTAAAGGGTAAACTTTCATCACTTACCTTGACCTTGAGGGTCAAGGTCAAAGGTCACGTGACTTCACGCGTCCTTAACGACAGGCCGACACATCTCGAAAACGGTTAGAGATAGGGGGATTTTGAGCTCATTTTCGACTCTTTGGGCCTAAACAACGATACGTAAAAGGTACCTCGGTGACCTTGACCTTCTGAGTCACGGTCAAGGTCAAAAACCGGAAGTTGACTATTATCTCGAAAACGGTTAGAGATATAGCGATTTTGAGCTCATTTTCGACCCTTTGGGCTTAAACAACGTTACATAAGAGGTAACTCGGTGACCTTGACCTTCTGGGTCACGGTCAAGGTCAAAAACCGGAAGTTGACTATTATCTCGAAAACGGTTAGAGATATAGCGTTTTGAGCTCATTTTCGACCCTTTGGACCTAAACAACGTTACATAGGAGGTACCTAGGTGACCTTGACCTTCTGGGTCACGGTTAAGGTCAAAAACCGGAAGTTGACTATTATCTCGAAAACGGTTAGAGATATAGCGATTTTGAGCTAATTTTCGACCCTTTTGGCCTAAACAACGTTACATACGAGGTAACTCGGTGACCTTGACCTTCTGGGTCACGGTCAAGGTCAAAAACCGGAAGTTGACTATTATCTCGAAAACGGTTAGAGATATAGCGATTTTGAGCTCATTTTCGACCCTTTGGGCTTAAACAACGTTACATACGAGGTACCTCGGTGACCTTGACCTTCTGGGTCACGGTTAAGGTCAAAAACCGGAAGGTGACTATTATCTCGAAAACGGTTAGAGATAGAACGATATTGAGCTTATTTTCGACCCTCTGGGCCTAAACAACGTTATATGAGAGGTACCTCGGTGATCTTGACCTCCTCCATCATGGTCAAGGTCAAAAACTGTAAGTTGACCAGTATCTCAAAAAACGGTTAAAAAAATAAATTTGATTTATTTGTACCCAAATGAGGTTACATTGTATTCACTTCGATGGCCTCGTTCAAGATAATAATCCGGAAGCTGACAATTATGTCCGAAACACTTAAAAATGTGTCTTTGACCAAATATGTTGTGTCTCTGCCCTTGCAAGTGGGTGCTATTTCGCTACGTGTAGCGAAATTCGGTCTAGTTTAAAAGTGTTTGTTGATGCCTTAAATTCCGTATGGAACACCTTAAAGTCTTTGTCAGACAAGTTCTTTTCTAACCATCATGACTTCCCCGCATGGCGGGAGACGTCCTTGATTTTGTCGACATGTCCGTCTGTCCGTGCTTACCCTTACTTGGTTCTTAGCATAACTTTTGACGGTCTGGGCCGATTTGGATGACACTTTGCAGGAAATCTTCCTTATACAATTACGGAACGATAGTTAATATTTGGTGATCTTAACCTCAAAATTCTAGTACAGAAAACATAATGTTTTAAATCGACCGCTAAACTTTTAACCTGACGCGAAAACAACCTGGAGTGTCAAATTAAATTTAAAAAGAAATGCGCTTTCCCCGAATCCTATATTTACGGATGCAATCGTGGCTACAAGTCACATTACTGTAATCATAGAAGGAAAACTAAACAGACACTTACATCGAGAAGTGTATGCGTACAGTTTCTTTATACACTGTTGTTATACGCAGAGTGCAGTTCCGAAACAACACCGACCCCCCCCCCCCTCCCCACCCCACCCAACCCTCTTTGTGGGAAACGCGTAATACTGGGTGGAAATATCCTCCTTTTTAAACAAAATTTATATTCCGCACGCACCACATCAAACTGCAAATTTACCCGTAACTTTTAAGGGCTGTTTTTGGACACGCATGGTTACACAGATTACACCAAATGGTATCATTTCAAAAATCATTTCAGTTAATATTTGTATTGGGCGTATGTTTTTCTTTTCGTTTTTTTTTTTACTACGACTGCTACTGAAAATAAATTTTTGGAAACATTAAATAACAGAAGAGTGAAATCGTTATGTAAATGCTATGCATTTAATCAATAGGGAGACTCGTTAACCTTCTTTATTATGTGCCATTTGATACACCGAATTTTAATTACAATTTTAAATGTATTTGTATTGATTTGCAGGTATTCGCCGATTGGTATTGCAAGCCTTATTGCGTCTTCATTGGTTGAGGTCGACAGTATAGAATCCATAATGAAATCCGTCGGGATGTATTTGTTGACTGTTTTATTGTCCCTTATTGTGCATCATTTTGTGATTATGCCTCTTCTGTTCTTGCTCATAACGAGGAAAAATCCCTTCAAATTCTATTTCCATCTTTTAGAAGGGATCTTAGCGGCCTTTGCACCACCGAGCAGGTAATGTTTGTTTTTTTAATTACAATCAATTTAAATCAAACATGGTATGTGGCCTTTATGTATAATGTTCTAAATCTTATATCTAAATCCTCTAGCTCTATTCTTCAAACCGTATGGGAGTTCGGTCGAGGCATCCGTGTTCCAACGGACACATTTCTAGTTTTTTGGCAATCCGCCGAAATTGGCTAAATGGGAGGGGCGAGGGTGGCATTTAAAATTTGTTGGTTGCCAGCTTTCAAAAATGCTTCTTCTCTCACAGTTTGGATCGGGCTGTCTACAAATCTTGCAGAAATGTTCACTAGGAAGGCCTCTCATGCGAAATTGATTTTTGTTGGCGGTCCACGAAAAATTCATCAAATTGGAAGGGGTGTGTTCATTTTTAAATTTATTGGTGGCCAATTTTCAAAATAGATATTCTTCCACAATTTTGATCGGATATCCTGTCCAGTTGTTTCCTGTTGATTGTTTAGCAGGATGTCTCCTCTTCAAAAATTACTTTTGCTGGCGACCCAAAATAAATTGACGGCATGGAGGGTATTTTTTTAATTTTTTGGTAGCCAATTTTTAAAATGTCTCTGCTCCCACAATTTGGCTCGGATTCCTTTCAAATTTTGTAGGAACATTTAATTGGTAAGCCTCTCTTGAAATTTTTTGACTATCCGGAAAAGTGTCCAAATGGGAGCGTTCTTATTTTTTGGTAACCAATTTTCCAAAGGCTTTTTCTTTCACAAATTTGATCGGATTGCCTTCAGATTTGGCATAACTGTTCACTAGGCTTTTAAAAAAGCATTTTGTTTGGCGATTCACCCAAAATTGACCAAATAGGGGGCTTTTTTATTATTCGGTAGCCAGTTTTCAAAATCTTTCTCCAACAATTTTGATCAAATTTCTTTCCAATGTTGTAGGGCTGTTTCAGAAATGGTTCTGTTTGTAAAAATAACCTTTTTTTGGCGATTCGTCAAACATTTGCTGAATGGGGGAGCTTTTTGGATCTTTTGGTTGTCAGTTTTCAACATACTTCTGCTCCCACAATTTTGATTTGATTGCCTTCACAGGGTTTAAAAATACGACCATCACATAATTATTTTGCGATCTGCCAAAAAATAGCTAAACGGGAGGCATTTGTGAGTTTTTGGTTGGCAGTTTTCAAAATGCTTCTTCTCCCACAATTTTGATCGGATTGTTTTCAAATTTTGCACGAATATTCACCGGCTGATCCTCCATTGGGAAATTGCATTTGGCTAAAAATATAGCTATTTGGGGAAGTAGGGGGGAATATTTGGCAGCCAAGGTTGAATATATTTTTCTCACTATTTTGATCGGATTCTTTTTCAAATTTGTATGAGTGTTTGCTAGAAAGGCCTCTCGTGAAAAATAATTTTTTGGCGATCATCAAAAAAAATCACCATGTTGGGAGCATTTGAAATTTTTATGGTCGCAAGTTTTCAAAATGCTTCTTCTCCCACAATTTTAATCGGATTATCTTAATCTTTTGCATAAAACTTCACTGGGAAACCAGCTGTGGCAAATTGGCGCTATTTGTCTTTGGATTTATTCGAAATTTCAGGATAGTGTTTTCGTCTGTAGCTTTTTGGCGCACACCCCAAAATTGGCCTCTTGCCCCTTTTTAACCCAGCCGATTTTGTCGGACTGGGTTAGTCGTATCACTATAGGGGGCTTGAAAGTGTGCGTATGTTAAACTTTTTCTTTAAACTGCTACTCCTCCTACAGTTTTGCTTCAATCGTTTTGATGTTACGCAGGAATGTTCCCTGGGTGGTCCCCCACGTGGCTCTTACTTTTTTGACGATTGACGAAAAGTGACAAAATGGCGGCACTTTTTGTGCCCGTTTTGACCCATTTTAAAGTGCTACTCCTCCTACAGTTTTACTCCAATCGTTTAGATGCTACGCAGGAATATTCCCAGGGGTTCGCCTACCAGGCTGTTACTTTTTTTTGCGGTTCGCCAAAAACTGCCGAAATGGCGGAACATTGAAGTTTGGCAAAAACTGGAATAAATGGTAGTAAATAACTGAATTGTCAAACCATTCATTTCTCTCAGTCTTTTTCAAATAGTTATACAATTTTAATCGAAAGTTTCTTAGCTGCTTCTCCACCTGGACTTTGCTTTTTTCCACAAATGACCAAAAAAATACCGAAATGGTGGAACTTTAAAAATTTTGTAAAATTGTGTAAATGTCGGTAAATACGTGAATCGTCAAAACCCAACCTCTCCAACACCCCTTTTCGGGTAGCTTCCAAATTCGAATTAAATGCATTTTACGTAGTTCTTGAAGTGGTTTTTAACCCAGTCTACTTCTTTTTTTTTTCTTGATGTGGTTTTTTTTTCAATTGAATCTTTTTAATAGTACGCGTGAACGTTCGTGGGCTGCTCTCCATGTTCCTGGACGTGCTTGTGTTTTTTGTTTTTGTTTGTTTGTTTGTTTTGAGACTTCACCCGGGAAAACTCGTTTTTGTGTATTAAAATTATAAAAAAGTTACGTTCAGAAACAAAGTTCTTCATTTTTTGGCCTAACAGTATTCGTTTCAGAGTTTTTCTCTCTTTCCTTGTTTGGTAACTCGGCTGGGTCATGTCCTTGGACATGCTTGTTGAATTTTTTAGGGATCAATGTTTTCAAAGTTGTTCTTCTGCAAGTAAAAAATGCTACTCTTCATACCAATCAAATCCAATTGCATTGAAATATGAGAGGAATGTTAACATTAAGTTCCTGCATCAGGCTTGGATTTGCTTCCGAACTTATGGTCTAATTTGTTTGTTTATGTTTTGTTTATTTGTTTGTTCTTTTTTTTTGTTTTGGCTTCATGTGTTCATTGCTACAAAACATATCTTTTTGTCTGTGTTGTTTAGTTGTTTTTTTTTTTTTTTGTTTTTTTTTTTTTAATGAAAAAGAAAATAAACTGCTGGTAAACAAAACTCCAAACATGTCTAAAGAGTAAATTCCAACGAAGTGAATCTGCATCATGAGTTTTTTTTGTTTGTTTGTTTGTTTTTTTATTATTATTATTATTTATTGCAGCGGTCGTGAGCCAGTCCTATCAGGGCTGAATCGATTCTAACGAGCTGTGGTGTAGCTGCAATATTAACTAACACCGCTCGGCTTGATATTTTTTCTACTCATTTGAATATTTTCACAATGACAGCATTGTTTTGGGATCAAACTGAACTGTATGTGTAAATATTTGGCTTTGAAATATTCATGAAGATATACGAAAGAGATAGTATTTCTGCATTCGCTAAATTTGTCCTGGTTGATTTGTATTCTTGAATTATGTATCGCTGGAAAATCTGTAAGAAATGGGGTTCAAAATATTTTCTACATGAATATATCGTTAAACTCAGTTGTGCGTGGTACAGAAAAGACCCTCTTGGTCTCGAGAGGATTACCTTGAGGCACAAGACTTACATGGTAAAAAGGGTGTTTGTTTGCCCGAGGGTTTGTTTATACGAAAGATCGGCCCAAAAAGGGGCTCAAAATGGTCACAATCTTCCGTGGGGACCAGGCTGTCTAGTAGTAGCATCGTGTTTCTGGGAAATGAAAAAGACTAAAGCCTATGGTACACCTAAAAATATTCGTGTGGATGTTCTCACGACAATGAATATTTGAAATCACGCTTGCTCCGAAAAACTCCAGGTAAAAATTTGTCTGTGACCTCCCCCCACCCCTCCCGCCCCTCCCGCCTGGCCACTAAATTAATCCATTAAATTTTTGTCTAATAATTAATAACAAAGATAGCCAGGGAAGTGAAAAAAGATGAGAAACAATATTTTTCTTCCTTGCCTTACTTTTAATAAAGCAGCACAACAGTTTATGCAATGCGAAACTGAGGGAAATACTGCTAAAAAGAAGACAAAATTTACTTAGTGAACATATTTCAAAGGCACTAAAATCTCAGTTTTTTTTTAGGTTCTGCAATGATAAAGCACTTTCCTCGGCGAAATAATTTGTGATTGTGTCAGGGCTAATGAATTTGGCTAGGAGTAGCGTGTCGGTCTGTCTGTCTGTCATCAAGAGCTTGTTAACACGATAACTTAAAAACTGCTGCAAGGGTTTTAATGAAACTTAGTATGCAGCTTCTATGGGAGCAAGCACAGATCGGTATTGTAAATGGGCCAGGCTCGTCCAAGGAAAATGGACCAGCTGGACTTCAGCTCTTTCAGCTCCTGACTATTGATGGCCGTGTTTAACTGATGGGGGAGGGGGGCTGTGGGGAATATGTGGGCTATGCACACTGCTCTAGTTTTAAATTAATGACCATGGAGTGCTGGATCGAAAGTGAAATTCTATTTGTCCAAAGTGTAGAATTGCTCACTTTAAATGCTTTGATAAAATTAAGGCCCTAACTAATAAGTAGTTATAAGGGAAGCATTTGGGTTAAATTGATGAGCAATCGAAGGTCGGATTGTTTCACACACAGATGTAGCACATATTGAAGGTGTGCAACGACGGATGAACGGATTCATGAAAAATGGTCAAAATGACAGTAATTTGAAATTGGGTAAAAGTTAAGTCGTACAATTTTGTCCGCGTGGCGGAATATCGTTTCCATTCTACCGGATTTTTTTTTGAAATTTCACACACGGATAGGGCACATGTGGAAGGTGTGCCACGTCTTATCTGTGTTCGGATTGTTTGGCTGTGTGTCCAAAACTGTTATTTAGATTCTTTTTAAATTTCACACACGGATAAAAGAGATATTGAAAATTGCCCAAGTAACTTTTTAAAATATAAAATTTTAGCTTTTGTCGAAATTTAAAAATGTAAAACTATTAGAATTGTGAAAAAAAAACTTGACGAAACTGGCAGTACAAGGGCAATTTTCAAACCGACTTCAGCACAGATTTCACAGGTCACCTGCGCTACACTGGTATCATGTCTCTCTGATGTTCTAGTTTAAATAAATAGAAGCGTCTCATTTTGTAGTGTTGCAGCTATGCCAGCCTTTTTCTCAGGACTCAAAGACCGTAAGAATGTGGACGGCCGTGTGGTGGATTTCTGTCTCCCAGTCTTACTGACTATTAACAGAGGGGGCTCTGCCATGTTCGTCGCGATATCGGTGCTTTTCATAGCACAGTCTTACAGTATTTCTTTAGGAGTTGGTGCAGTGTTGGTTGTAACGTGAGTATCATTTTTATAGCCGTTCCCAGAAACTGAAAACATGTAGAGTTGGACAAGGTGGCCTCGCTGCTACGAACGCATGTATGTGATACCTTTCTGGCCTCGCCGAGCGTCAAGTAACCCTCCAATAGTCCAAACGCAGATGGACTGGTAGGATCAGGAAATGTATCAGACATGAGAACTGTCCGCTTTTTTTCAGCTGTTTCCACTTTGTTAGGCTTCATATTTGTGGTCTTCGAGACCGGTGCAAATCCATTGAGATATCAAATTGCACTTTGTAGTGGGGGGGGGGGGGTGGGGGTGGGAGGGGTCGATAGGCTTAAACTGAGGCCAATCTGAGCAGTATTTTGACACTGTAGCCAATTAAAAAACAGAATTTTTGTGGGGGGTGGGCGGGGAGGGGGCGGGGAGGGATGCTTCGACCCTCACCCTCGGATCTCCCTCTAATAGTGTGTCGACGCTTAATAAAAATTTCCGCTTTTTTAGGCCTCACCTATAATAGATGCGCTATTTGTGTGGCAAATGAAGTTGAATAAAAAATACATATGTGCTATGGCAAGAAAATAAAACATTAAGCAATAAATAAATTTTAGTGCCAATTGCAGGTGCCATGTTGTCGCAGAGTCCTTTTTTCTTTTGAAAAATTCCTTTTATATTCAATTGAAGTAAACGGAAAAGCTTGACATGTTAATCAAATTTAAAAGTTTAAAGGTGGAAAGAGAGAAAATACTTTTTATTACAGGCTTAAATTCGGACCGGTTCTTTTTCAAAGGGCCTTAAGAAAGTGCAAATAATAAATTGATTTCTTTTTGAAACTGCGTTGGCATTCCAAGAACTAGACCCCTACCCCCTCCTCCCACATCGATTGTTTTTTTTTTTTTTTTTTTTTTTTTTTTTTCACTCCAGCTGTTTCACTTTTCAGATTGCTCACAAGTGTACTGTGTCCCGCAGTGGCTGCCGTCCCCAGTTCGAGTTTGGTTATTTTGATGACCGTTGCCTCCGCAGTCCAAGTGCCCCTCGGAGACAGGCTAGCGGTCATCTTGGCTTTGGAATGGCTTCAGTAAGTACATTATCTACCCGTCAGACTGATACAAGGCATGTAGATAGTGTATATATTTCAGCGGGAGAGAGCAGGCTAAGGCATTCCGTGCGCCGTAAAGCCGGGACGAGGTAGCCTCAGATTATTATGTTCAGTCCCATGAAAGCTATTTGTGTAGTTTGCCGTATTCTGGACGTTGTATCGGTGGGCGTTATGTCATGGCTGTTCTGCCGCTGGCCGCTGTAGTGTGGGCGTTATGCAGGTGGACGTTATGCCGATGTTCTACCGCTGGACGTTATGTCGTGGTGGACGTGGTCATTGGCGTTTTGTCTGTGAAAGTATGTCATGGGCGTTATGTCAGTGTTTTTTTTTTATGTCGTGTTGTACTGCCTGTGATCACCAAATGCCCCTTTTTTAAATCTCGAGGGATCTATCCTTATCCTTTAAACTGAAATTTACGGCACGCAAATTGCCGTAAACTGCAGTATTTAAAGCGCACAAAATGGTGCTCTAAACGCAAGGACAAGGGGTGCGAAAAATATGCAATTTTTCTCCAATGCCACCGCCCCCTTGCTCTTTCTCTCTCTCTCTCTCTCTCTCTCTCTCTCTCTCTCTCTCTCTCTCTCTCTCTCTCTCTCTCTCTCTCTCACACACACATTCTCTCTGTCTCTCAGTGTCTCTCTCTCTCTGTGTCATTCTCTCTTTCTCATTCTCTCTGTCTCTCAGTGTCTCTCTCTCCCTCTCTCTGTCATTCTCTCTCTCTCTCATTCTGACTGTCCCTCGGATCTCGGAAAAAGTAAAAGACAAAAATTTTTGAAATGTTCAAATTTAACTTTTTACTTTCACATTATTATGCAATGTATATAATAATTAAAAGTTCAATTTGAACATTTTGTTTTGCTTTTTTTCCCCTAAACTAGCAAATCTATATTTTAAATACTTTGCAGTTTTACTTCCAGTTGTTATATTGAAAAATTCAATATGCATTTTTTTATTTTGGTAAAGAAAAGCATACTCGGTTATCTGCTCATTAAAAGCGTTTTCTATGCAGTTCATTAATATTTTGCCCTTTAAGCAAACTAAGCAAACGTAAATTGGTGACAATTCTACTTCGAAACAGACGATTTTCAATTCCCTTTCGCACTGTACCGGGTCGGTGTATTACGCGCCGTGTCTTTCGGTATCAATACTATAAGACGTTTGTTTTTTCCTAGTAAATACCTAGATTTTAGGTAATATTAATTTAACGGAGGATTGTGGGATATGACTCAGCTGAAAATAAGACCCATTTATAACTGGACCCATTTCCAATATTCCGGAGGTTATCATTGTTACAAACCCCATAATCAGGACTCTCCTGCAAACAGGACCATTTAAGCTCAGTCTACTGCTCTTCCTGTTTCTGTAGGATAATTATTAAAATGAGGGATCAATTAACCTTTTTAATTTCACACAGATTTACCTAATTTATAAAAAAAAGACATGCTTTGTACTTTCTATTTTTTCTTTGCATTTATTTATTAATTTTTATTTGTTTCCTTTTTATAGAGACAGGGTGAGAACGACCAACAACGTGGTGAGCACAGGATACGGATGCGCGATAATTGAGCGGTTCTGTCAAGGAAAGCTGCAGCAGATTAGTGCTTCCGGTAAAAACGGCGACGAGAAGAACTGTGACAGCGAAGAAAACAGTTCTTTCATAGAGCTTAAAGACAGAGAAAGTGTCAACGCTTAAGATGTTGAATTTTTATTGCTGTTAAAAATTCAGTTACTATGCAACTTCGTGAACTCATCGCGATGATGGTTGTGGAGGGGGGGGGAGGGGGTATGGTAGGGTGGGGGATGAGGATGAGGGTTCGAACTTAAAAAAAATAGCGCTTTGTATGAATATCGTTCTTGTGTACAAATTGTTGTCTAATTGCCTCCACTATATCTTGCCTTCAATCAAAATATGCATGGAATGCGTAATGTCAATGAACAATGGCAAGGTTGTGCTTTGCTTGCTGCAGCTTCAAATCGCTTTCGTAAAAGCCAGTGATTTTGTATATTCACGTAGGTAGAAGTCACATTTAAGTCACATAAATATTTCAGCTTATTTTGGTGGTACTGTTTAACATGTTATAGGCATATCTTATTTTCCAGTAATAGTTATGTAGCAGCTGTATCTGCTTGAAAAAAAAGTGTGCCACTGCTGTTCGCTTAACTTGACAGCGCTAAATATTTACAGGTCAATACGCATGGGAAATAAAAAAAACCCGTGGTGTGAAAACAGCATTAAGTCATAGATTGACATTATTTAGCTGTCGTTTTATGGCCTTGGAAGGCCACTGCTTTGTAAAGTGGCGTTATGGAATAAAGATCTGCCCATTGACTGGACTTCTCTTTCTTATGCTAAGTTGCATATTCCAGTAAACACACTAACGTCGATGTAACGTCGGTTTCAGGTTCTAACGTCGATCCGACCAAGCCACAACATTAACTCTGGTTGTACTGTGATTGGTTGTTTAAAGGTTGGTTTTGGTCGCAACAAACACACAAGTTTCTCCGATTCCCAAACACAACGTTGAATACCCCCCCCCCCCCCAAAAAAAAAAAAAAAAAATCTTTGAAATGAGTTCGCAACAGTTGAGAATTTCAAGAGCGCGCAAGTTTTCTTCCCACATACTTTTGAAGAATATTCATGGAAATCGACTCCATCTCTATGTATCCTGAGTGACCGAATGACCCAAAAGTATGGAGGTATTGTCACTGAGGGTGACCACATTAAGACTGTGGCTGTCTTGTACAAATAACTATACCTAAGACTTCAAAATTCAGAATGCCGCAAAGATATACGTTAAAAATAGAGCCACAATGCCAAATGCATCAAAACTGTACAGTTTTTGACATCTCAGATATCTATTTTGAACAGGTGCTATCAATTGAAATTTCAAAACCTATTTCTCTCCACATAGTTCCAGAAAAGAATTTTACGGATGTTTGCACCATAATAAAACAAATATAATTAATCCAATCCAAACGAGCAAATGAATTTCAAAAGGATAAAACTTACATCTGGGCGCAGCTTCCAGAAACTAGTATTAAGGAATGCGGATGCCGGAGACCTGCACCTACGGATAAAAGCCTCGTCACTTCCGGAGAGGCCAATCTGTGTCCACCGTTTTAATATATTTTGCAGGATTGTTTGCTTCAATAGTTTTATGACTTCAAAGACCAGTGATTCCCCCCCTCCCCCATCCCTGAAAGTAGTGATATATATTACTATTGCGGGCGGAGGGGGGTGACTAATAAAGCTGCCTTGATATATAACTTTTCCCCCGCTATATTACTTTCCCCCCTTACAAAATACAAGTGTGGCTATTTTTTAACATCAATAAAAGTTTCATCAGCCGAACTCATGATCAAAAAGAGTGCGACCAACACAAAGTAATGCCACAAATTATCGTTTTATTTCGTAAAACGAGCTTTTACGAGTAAAAGCGTAATTCGCATTCTCCACTTTTAGATGGGTTCCCATCCGGTTGTGTATTACACCGCAATAGAATGGACCTATTCCACTCTCCATCCATCGGCCAATGAGAATGAGATAAATTCTATAAAATCACAATAATAAAGCTTTATTGTACCTGATATGATAAAAAACAGATAGTAAATCTAAAACATGATTTACATAAATAACAGTTTGATAAA